>CP139503.1:10662836-11398367 GCA_021014915.2 Artemisia tridentata subsp. tridentata
TAAAGGTCTCCTCATAATCTATACATTCTTTTTGACCAAACCCTTTAGCCACAAACCTAGCCTTATATTTCTCCACTTCCCCAGTGGACTTACACTTGATTTTTAAAACCCATTTGCTACCAATTGGTAACTCAAATACCTCCCAAGTATCATTTTCATGTAAAGCATGTGTTTCTTCATTCATAGCATTTAACCAATTAGCATCTTTACTAGCCTCCTCATAAGAAGTAGGTTCAGCAGTTTTATTTAAATTGGAGACAAAACAATAATTCTCAGTACTTAACAAAAAATGATTAGCATACTTATTAAGACCATACCTAAGTTTAGAATCTAACATATACTCATTCAATTTGGCAGGTAACTTAGAAGGTCTACTAGACCTCCTATGACTCCCTTTTTTTGTTTCATTATCAACCACATTTTGAAAAACAGGAACCTCAAAATTAGGATCAAAACTTCCCTCAGAATTGTAATTGTCATCTAAGGGAGTGGCAGAAGTAACATCATTTCCAGGTTGCTGTGGAATACTATCAGATACAGGATATTGTATCTGTTCTAGGTTATCCAGATCAGAAGTATCCACAACCCCATCTGGTTGATGTTTCCTGCCTTCTCTACCAACAGATGTATTTTCTTCATGAAAATCATTATTGGGATTAGGGACAGGAGTTTCAGATGAAGTTTTAGACTCATTTTCAACATAATCAAAAAAGTTTAAATTTGTAACTTCAGACTCAGGCTCAGAAGACAGATTTTGACTCATTTTAAAAGGGAAAACAGTTTCATAAAATTTTACATCTCTTGAATACAAAACAAACCTATTTTCAAGACTCAACAACTTATATGCCTTTTTACCACTAGCATAACCAATTAAAACACATTTTTCAGACTTAGAAGAAAATTTTCAGACCCTTTTAAAATAGCAGCAAAACACAAACATCCAAAACTCCTCAAATGGGACAAATCAGGTTCCTTATTATACACCAAAGAAAAAGGTGACTTACCATTCAAAACAGAGGAAGGAAGCCTATTAATCAAATAAGTAGCAGTTAAAACACATTCAGACCAAAAAACAAGATGAATCCCTCCCTGAAACATAAGACTTCTAGCAACATTCAAAAGATGTCTATGTTTCCTTTCAGCTATACCATTCTGTTGTGGTGTATATGCACAAGTAGTCTGATGTATTATTCCCATAGTATTAATAAAGTCAGACATTTTATTATTCACAAATTCAGTACCATTGTCAGACCTTATAACCTTGACCTTTTTATTAAACTGAGTTAAAACAAGATTGTAAAATTTCACAAACATACCAAACACTTCATCTTTGGTTTTAAGCATATACACCCAAACAGATCTGCTATAATCATCAACAATGGTTAAAAAATATCTAAAACCCTCCCTGCTAACCACTTTATAAGGCCCCCATACATCAAGATGTATTAGTTGCCCAAAAATAGTGGACTTGTTTTCACTTAAAGGAAAAGAATCCCTGCTTTGTTTAGCCTTATGGCAAACTTCACAAGGACCTTCATGTCTAACATTTGTAAGATTTAAAGGACCTTTTAACAATTTTAAAACCTGGTTAGCAGGATGGCCCAACCTATTACGCCAGACTTCTTTAGACACATGATACACACAAAACTCACTCTGATTAGTCACAGCAAGACAAGTAGGATCCTTATCAAAAATGTACAATCCACCAAACTCACTACCAGTCCCAGAACACTCTCCCTTTTCAAATCCTGAATATAGCAGGTAGTTTCATCAAAACCAACAATAAGATTACTATCTTTAATCATCTTATGAACAGGCAATATCACAGAATACTCAGGCACAACTAACACATTAAACAAAACCACATTATTATTCAATCTTAAGTTTCCAACATGTGTTATTTTAGCCAAAATACCATTGGAATGACCAACAATAAGTTTTAAATCAGATATATCAACAACAACAAACATCGTATGTGTGCTATTAGTCATATGTTGGTTAGCACCTGAGTCAATTATCCAACCTAGATGATAATTGACTCCACCTACTTTTATATTAGTACAGAAAAACTTATTAAAGTGTTGGTTAAAGAAAAAATTACAATTAAAGAAAGAACATGAAGCACTATCTGCCATAGTGGCATTAGCAGCAGTACCAGTCTTATCATTCAAAAGATTCATCAACTTCATGACCTGTTCACTGGTAAAAGACAATGTGCCACTATTCTTCCCATCACCATTAGACCCAGATAAACCCTTAGCCTCAACATTATTATTTTTATTATTATTAAACCCAGTTGTAGGCTTCAAACTAGGGTTCATTTTAAAACCAGGGGGATAGCCAATCAATTCAAAGCATCTTTCAATGGTATGTCCTTTCAAACCACAGTGTTTGCACAACAAACTATCATAATTCCCTCTATTATTATTAGAGTTGTTACCAGACCAGTTATTATTAGAATTTCTTCTATTAACATTATTCACATTGGGTCTAGACACAAAAGCAGATACCTGAGGCTTCTCGGATTTCACAGAAGTGGTAGGAATCCCTCTATGGGATTCTTCCCTAGAAATGATGACAAAAGCATCTTTAACCTCAGGAAGGATTTTCCTGGTCAAGATGCTACTCCTAATGGGTTGATAAATGTCATCAAGACCCATCAAGAATTGCATCAACTTCAACAACTTAGCATGATCATTCAATTCTGTCCTAGCCTTACAAACACAATCAGGTAGTTTAGTAAGAATGTCAAATTCTCTCCAAAGAGAACTCAACTTATGAAAATATTCAGAAACAGGCAAACCACCTTGTTTAAATGTATTAATCTTTTGCAACAAATTGAATACCACATAACCATCAATTCTATCATAGGTGCATTTTAATTCTCTCCACACAGTAGCAGCATTATCAGAAAAAACATGACCAAGATACACATCTTGAGACAAAGAACTAAGAATCCAATTTAGAACTACTGCGTTACACCTATCCCACTGAGCCTCTAACAAGGGACTAGCAGCATAATCAGACTTAAGACAAGTACCATCAAGAAAACCCATCCTATTTTTAATTTGTATAGCAAGTTTAATAGCACTAGCCCACACGCTATAATTCTCAACACCAGACAGTTTAATACTCATAACAGATGCACAATTAGAATCATTAGGATGTAGATGCAGATGGTTACTCTGATCTAAACTACTAATCATAATAGCCATAATGAACAAGCAATAAACAAACAGATAAACAACTAAACAAGCAATAGACAATAAACTAACAATCAAATAATAAACAAGCAGCCACCAAATAGATACACCAAACAAACAGATAACAGAAATACCAAACTACCAAGAAACCGAACACTCTCAACTTCCAAGACTGCCTAGAACCTAAACTCCTGCGACCTAGACTCAAAACCAAAACTGAAACTAAAGAAATTAAAACACACACCCAGGACTAACGTAGCCCTAGTCAGCAGTCTGTGATTGGCCAGAGCAGGTATTCACACCACTAAATGGTGGCAGATCAAGAAGTTACCCAATCCGTTTATGCCCACTACACTAAAGACCAGTTAATCCTAAAGGAGAAGAAGAACTTACAGTGCAATACCCACAAGCAGCAGAATACTACCACAATATGTCTAGATTCACTTAGTCTAGAGATATTGTGATCAAGAACGAACCCAGAAACCACAGAACCACAAGATCTTTAAAAACCCCAAAAATTCCAAATTAGGGTTTCAAAGAAATTAATCAAGAAACCACCAATTAACTGTCAATTCCTCAATAACCAGCAACCAAAACCACTAAATTGCATCAAAAACAAAAAAGTACCCCAAATTCTAGGGTTTCAAGAAAAAACCCTAAAATTTCAATTAAGATCACCAGACTACGATTGACTCAAGAATCAATAGATTCAAGAACCCAATCAAAGAACCAACCAAAACCCTAATCAAGATCCACCAAGAAATCGATCAATCAGAATCTAGAGCTCTTATACCATGTGAAAATGGTACCAAAACTACACAATTATCTAATCACCCAACCAACCTCCCCTTGGTGATCTTTATTATAACAATAAACACAGAAGACTTGTCCCCAAATGGATGCAAGCCAAGTACAATTACAAGAGAAATAAGATAGTCCTCCTAATGAGTGTTATCTTTACAAGAACTCACACTTAACCAACACTAAAACAAACTATACTAGCAGATCAAGATGATCTGATATAAACCCAGAAACAAGCTAATACTAGCCAAAAAATACAAACTATAAAATTGATGTTGCCAAAGATCAACCCAGAGAAAATCAAGAACAATGTGTGTGAATAATGAGAGAGTTATGAAACCCTAGCTGGATGAGATGCTTATATACACCAATGTTCCACTTTAACCCCTGCACAAGTAACAACTTACAAAACTAGACAAAAAGTTAGGATTAGTAAAAATAGGTTAAGAAAAGTTACATAACTAACCCTCAAGTATCATAAGTTTGTCAAAGAGAAATTTATTTCAATATTCCAATCATTATCACCCATGATTTCTTCCTTTGATGACGTGATTGAAATAATCTGGTGAAAACCTCAGATCCGAAGAAAAAAAGATTGAAAAAAATCGATGCTAGGGTTTTTCAAATTGGGTTAAATTGATAACATCAATTGGAGAAATTGATGGATAGGTGATTTTGGAATTGGGTTTTGAAGTAATCGAAATATGGTGGATTATGTTAACGTTAAAATTATTAGTGAAGTGATGGTCATTTGTTATATGTAAACTTTGTGTATGTCGTGTATGTGTAAAAGAATAGTAGACATGGGCCTTGTGTTGGACTTAACTAGAATTGTATATGTAAAGGACCATGTAATGCTAAGTAATGTCCAAGTCCAACACAAGCCCACCAAAGCCCAAGAGAAGCCTCTTAGGGCGCCGGCCTCATGACTATTTATACACACACTCTCACTCATTTGTGGTGTGACTCTTAGTAGTGTATAGGTGAGAGTGTGTGTTCTCTTATGGTTTCCTTTTGTTTCTTTCTTTTCAAGTAATAAACATTCGGTTATAATCATCATCATACGATCCATTCTCTCATCTATTTTCATACTGTTGAGTGCCACGTTTCTTTTCTAGTAGCAGTTGTAGTGATAGAGTTCGATTAATATAGAGATTTACAGATTAAGAATGAGTTAATTTGAATTTTGTTTTGGTGGTGTTGTTTCCTGCAAGGTTTCAATCACCATTCTCTTTGGTGGTGTTGTTTTGGTGGTGTTGGTTCTATGACCGTGGTCGTTTAATAATGTAAGACTTGTTGGTTCTATGACTGCAGCCGTGTGATAATGTAAGACGCGACTTGCATGCCAAAGTGACAGCGAAGACCACACTCATGACTATCTATTACGCATAGTCTAACAAATACAAATCTCGTAATGCAATCAACTGAATCAAGTAATGGGTCTCGTCAAATTTAAGTTTTCAAAGAAAGCAATAATATGTTAGTTATTAGTTAATACCTATAAGGCTACTCACAATGGGCTCGAAAATATCGGTCGAGAGATGAGGTCGATCGACTTTGAAGTCGGTCACACCCACTGTGGGACAATGGTCAAATATCGGTCGAGGGGAAAAAAAACAACTATCGGTTGGAGTTTTGACCGATTGTAAACACACACATATTTTCAAAAATTCTAATCGTTAAAAAAAAAAAAAAAAAAAAAAAAAAAAAAAAAAAAAAAAAAACTTATTTAAAAAATAATAATTTACCACTTTACAACATTATAAATACCAACCTCGAACACACTTCTAAACACACAATTCAAACACAAAATTATGGCTTGTCTTCTCCCCCATATCGTCGTACAAATGCAAAAGTATATTAAAAAACAATGCGACAAAGACAATGCGGCTCGACAACAGGCTATTGTCGAAGTTATCAAGCAGTTTGAGCTCGCAAAGGCACTGAAACAACGATTGAGACAACGATACGCGGAGTGCAAAGACATTTCTGCGAAAAAGAAAAGCTGTGATTGACCAATTTTTGAGCGATGAAGCCATGAAAGACGGCGCCATTAGTGAGACGTTGTGGGGGTGTGTTTCACAGATACAGGCCCAAATCAGCAATAAGATCCGTTGGAGTTTTGAGGAAAACAAAATTGCTGGTTTTGTATCACAACAGATGAATCAACATGGGCAAGGTACATCAACTTCATCTGATGCACCAAGATTTATTGAGCAACAACAATATCAACCTCAGCTGACTCAATTTGGGCTAGGTTATGAAGAAAAGGCGGTTGATGAGCATGGCTTAACTGCAAGCGAGCGTTATTGTAGGGAGCCGGAGTATAACACTTTGAACGATAGTATGAAGAGAGCAGGTTTGCGAACTACTCTCCTTACGACGATTGTTATCTCTCAAACAACTCTCAAACTTGGGATCACTTGGATTAACTTTACGTATCGTAGTTTATGTAATGTTTTAAATCTATGTACTATTTTTATTCCAAGAAGTTTATGCAACTTTTTAATTTCGTACGTTGTGTTTTTAAATTTGAACGTTTACGTTTTTATATTTTTAAATTTGTTGTTTAAAATGTTTGAATTAAAAAAAAATAATAATAATAAAATCGGTCATCGACTGTGGCACATGGGTTATGTCTGGTCACCGGAGAGAGAAAGCTGATGTGGCACAGGATGACCCGGGTCACCACTCTGCATAGCCTAATGTTATACTATATGATGTCACATTGAATAAGTCATATGATGCCACCAAGTTATTAACTTGGGGTTTGACTAAGCTACATAAATAAATAAGTCATATGATGCCACCGAAGTTATTAACGTGACGTTTTTTAACTTCACTTCAAGTTAATTATGTGCTTTGTAAATTAATAGGATGTTGAAGATTTCATATTTCATGACTTGTTCTTTTAGAGGTTTTTCGATATATATAAATATAAATGTAGGTCATCATATGATGAATATATATGGTTGTATACTTGTATGGTTGTATATATTGTTGACACTATAAACTGGAAATTGACTTCCATTTGAGTACCTAGACGAGAGTTGTCTTCTTCGACAATGGGTTCTACGTTGGCTATTAGGCAAATGCTGGAGATGGGAGAGTTCATGAAATATTTTTCGCGGCATATATAGAAGGTGCAACAGAAACTTGACACACGTAAAAAAATGATACGCATACGAATCACTAATAGCTCATTGGTTGAATTTGATGTCAGTCGTTGCTTTGATTAATCTAATGTAGAAATTGTATATTTCGTACTTATAGCTCGTTGACATATCCTCGACTAGCTTTTACGATGAACATATTATGAACTCACGATACTGGATTCGATGAAGGGCTGGCATAAAATTTCTTTGTTTAATCTAATGTAGAAATTGTATATTTCGTGTTTATTGGGGTCTACACATGGCCACTAAAATCCACAGCTGTGAATCGTTTTGCATGTTAATGAAAACAAAGAGTTAACTACATCAATGGTCCACGTGGTTTATCGGGTTTTACGGATTCAGTCCATTTTTCAATTTTGTTATGGGTTCAGTCACTGTGGTTTTGACTTGTCTCGGATCCAATCCATTTTTCCCAAATCTATTAATTTTTGCTGTTAAGTCGAATAAAATGACAAAAATACTCTCATTTTAATCTTTTTTAATTTAGAGTTAACTACATAAATGGTCCTTGTGGTTTGCCGGGTTATACGTTTTCATCCGTTTTTGTACGTTTATACGATGTCATACGCTTTCTTACGTTTTTATTCGTCTTCGTTTATTTTTATACGTTTTTGATCGTTTTTATAGTTTTTTCTTATGATTTCTTTTGTTTTTATACGTTTTCGTACGTTTTCATACGTTTTCTTTCGTTTTTATACGTTTTCGTCCCTTTTTATACATTTCATCTTTTTTATAATTTTTCGTCCGTTTTTATACATTTTCGTCTGTTTTTACGCGTTTTTATACGTTTTCTTCCGTTTTTATACGTTTTCGTATTTTTTTCTTCCGTTTTTATATGTTTTCTTTCATTTTTATACATTTTCATCCATTTTTATACATTTTCGTCAGTTTTATATGTCTTCGTCCATTTTTATATGTTTTCATCCGTTTTTATAGGTTTTCGTCTGTTTTTATACGTTTTTGTCCGGTTTTATACGTTTTCGACCATTTTCGTCCGGTTTTATACGTTTTTACAAGTTTTTGTCCATTTTTATAAAAGCGTATAAAACCGGACGAAAACGTATAAAACATACAAAAAAACGTAAGAAAACATATAAAAACGTAGAAAACCGGATGAAAACATATAAAAATGGACGAAAACGTATAAAAACGGATTGAAGCTTATGAAAACGTATAAAACATGAGGAAACGTATAAAAACGGACGAAAACATATAAAAACGTACAAAAAATGTATAAAAAGGTAAGAAAACGTTTCAAAACGTATAAAAACGGAAAAAAACGTATAAAACGGACAAAAACTTGTGAAAACGTATAAAAATGGACGAAAACGTATAAAAACGTATAAAAACGTAAGAAAACATAACAAAAACGTAAAGAAACGGACGAAAAAGAATAAAAACGGACAAAAACGTATAAAAATAGACGAAAACTTATGAAAACGCATAAAAACATATAAAAACGGACGAAAATGTATAAAAACGGATAAAAATGTAAGAAAACAGACGAAAACGAATAAAAACGGACGAAAACTTATAAAAACGTATTAAAACGGACGAAAACGTATAAACAGGGACGAAAACTTATAAACAAGGACGAAAACGTCTAAAAACGAACGAAAACTTATAAAAACGTACAAAAACGGACGAAAAATGTATAAACACGAACGAAAACGTATGAAAGCGTATAAAAACAGACAAAAACGTATAAAAACAAATGAAATCGCATAACCCGGGAAACCACAAGGACTATTTTTGTTGTTAAAACAAATAAAAAGACAAATATGCCCTTACTTTAAACGGTCAAACAAGGTCAACCTAACAGAGTTAGGCAAATTGGACTTAATCCGAGACAAGTCAAAACCATAGTAACTGGACCCGTAACAAAATTGAAAAATGGATTGAATCCGTAAAACCCGGCAAACCACAGGGACCATTTATGTCGTTAACTCTAAAAACAAAAGGGATGAGATATTGGTACTGAAACACCCCCAAAATCAAGATTAGCGGAAGCATACATGTTTGGGTGCTACTAAATCGATAGTCACAGCACAAAGATATAGAGAACGGATTAAAAATCCGTTTTAAAATAGTTTACATTTTCAAAGTTAAATTGTCATACATCATGTTCAATTCAAATAAAATGAAGCTCATTTAACAAAGCGGTCCCAAATTCATAGTTTATCGCACAAGCAAAAACATTTCCGAAAAATTTATGACCATTGCCATGCCCTGCCTTCAGTAAACACTTTCTCAAATACCTGAGAAAAACATGCTAAAAGTCAGCTAACGCTGGTGAGTTCATAGGTTTAAAGTAAATAAGCACATATGGACCATAGCAAATAATTCAGCAAAACAATTCAGCAAACACACTATCCCGCTATGCAAACACTAAGCTCATCCAACCAAAACTAGACAAACAATATGCCAAGCTGGCATAGCAAATAAAGGGTGCCCGCGAGTGTTAATCCCCAGACACTCGGCAAATTCCGATATGGTATACGTTCGCATTAACTATGCCGAGCCAACCGAACGGGGGAGTCACCCCCAATAGATCTATTTATATCATACGCGTTTCCCAGCAGGAATTGACGGTTGATGATAGTGGGCGCAATGGGATTCAACTAACTTTGGTTTCCGCATACAAGTGTGTATAAAAACAAAGTTTATTTTGGTCAATGAAAACAGTTTTGCATGTTTCTCACCCCAAGGTTTATAAAAGCAATACGTATAAAAATGGGGCTACAAACTCACCTTAAAACAATAGCAATCTGCTAATCAACAACAACTTAGTGAAACCGCTCCGACACGCGACCTAGATCAGTATGGTAAGTCTTAGCGAAATAATCGTGTTTTAAATGTCTTAATTCAATTGAAAAGTTTACGTGTGACCAGTGCTCGTGTATTTCTTGCTTGCTGTGTGGCAAGGTACATTTCAAAATAGTTTATCGTATAAAACTCTTTGGTGATGGCTCATGGTGAAAGTGTACGGTGAATATACGTGAGACAGAATTTCAGTGCTTAGTGTTTGTCGTCGCAAACGGCGTAAGTAATATATATATATATATATATATATATATATATATATATATATATATATATATGTGTATATATATATATATATTTAATAATTAAATATTTAATTAATTAAGACTCATAATTAATTAATATGATAATGGTGTTAGTGGGGAATTATTATATTATAAATATTATAATTATTTATAATATAATGACAATTATAAAGAAATTTATAAGTATTTAATTTTGAGAAATTAAATAAGTGCAAGTGTATAAATGTCAAAAATATATTCATAAGTCTTATAAGACCCAAAAATATTAATTTAGAAGAATTAATATTTTTAATAATAAAAATAACCCGTTTCGTCTTTTAGTCGGTTTTCATCCGAAAATATTCTAAGTGTCGAAATTTTAGAAAAATCGGGCATGACCCATTCGTTTATTCAAGCTTTTCCATTTTTCTCAAGTGTTTCAATTTTCTCAAATAATCCCTTTCGTTAACTATATTTGCAAAACTAGTCCAAAATGTATATTTATCGTTATAATTATACTTATCGTTACGATTACTTCATAATTATAGTTTTCGATACAAAAGTTAACGTTTAGTCAAAATACTCTCAAAAGTCAACATTCATAAATTTGGGCCGAAAATCCTCTTGTTTGTCTTATTGGGCTTAAGATGTCGAAACAAGCCCAAAATGATTTTAATCGATATATAACATTCTATTTCACACACACACAAAAAAATAATTATAGTGAGTCGAAAAATGTTCCAAACCTCATTTTTGTCTCCCGAAATGTTTATTGGGCCGAATAGGCCATATTGGGTCCATTAGTCCATTTTTAGCCGAAAACTAATTAACTCTTTTTATTTACGTTAAATATCAAATAAGCTAATAAGCACTTTGAATAAGCAATTTGGTTCAAAAGCCCAAGTAGGCCGAATGTGTGATGGGCTCGGCCCATCTATGTCGAGTTCAATTTTAGTCCAAAACAAACAAGTTAAAACCAATAAGCTAGTGCTTATTTCAATAAGCTAACTAAAATAAGCATTCATTTCACAATTTCACCACTAGAGCCAAAACTTTATGTTTTTCAAAACCCCAATAATTATTTCCATAAAAATATAGCCGATTTATATATATACACATAAAAGTGTATATTTTGTCTTAAATACGCATAATTAGCATTAATCACTTTTGTATCATCAAACTAGTACCACAAGCAATAAGATTAACCACACAAGCAAGAAATATCATAATTAGTACAAGAACTCAAGAAAAGTCGAGCACATATAATCCATACATCAAACCCTAACTTTTTCATGTTAGTAAAACATACACATTTAGCACTTGGTAACACTTTTAAATATCAAGATAACATGATATGAACAAGATTTGAACAAGTTTTGAAAATCCTTACAATGCTTGAAAGAAGTTGAGGGGTATAAGGGCTCAAGAACACACCAAATTTACCCAAGACACGTTCCGATTAACCCAAAACACTTGAAAGTACACCCTGATTAGTTATAACTTCAACAAATTTTTGTGGATCTATGATTTTATTGTTTGGCCGTGAGTTTTGAAGTGTAGAGAGGAAAATTTTGATCTTGGTAAGTTGATGAGGTGAATATGGGTGTTATAAGTGTTATAAACACACTTAAGGTAAAAAGACAAATGTTTGCATAGTCATCTTCCATTATCTAAGTTAATTAGTAAAATAATCACTTGTCTTGGTGTGGGAATGGGCGGAAAACGAGCAAAAAAATCGAGGGGGAAATATTTTTGGTTCCTCGTTGGTATATCGTGTGTCGGTTTGAGCTTAAATGTTACCGTAAAGTCCCGGTTTGACCTTTTTGGACACGTATACGCAAAATAAAGTTTTTATTGACGTTTCCGTCAGAATAATAATAAAATATTATTATTTGCTCAAAAATGCATTTAGTTGACTGCTACCATATATACTGTGCTGTCGGTACGCGTATGAGGTTGTTTTTCAGTAAATACGAGAAAGCTCTCAGTTAATTACGAAACTTGTCAGTAACTATCAGAAATGGAATAATTTACGCTTACTAACAAAAATAAAATTTTTCAGCAGTGACTGTAAGCTACAATATGCGGGACAGCTCCCAAAAATGATCAGAAATGCTCAGAAACATGCAATTGCGCATAGAAATGCTCGGCTCAACAATAATAAATAAATATTTATTATTAATTTAAAATGTGAAAATTAACATTTGTCACAGGTACCCCCTAAAAACATATGAAATACCTCGCCTAGCTTTTTTATTTATTTTTATTTATTTTTATTTCTTTTCAAAATTTTCAATAACGTTTCTATTATTAAATTATGAAACATAAAGTATGAAATGAAAAATATAAAGTTTGACAAGTTAAAAGCATTAAAAAACAAAAACACGGAACAGAAAATGATAAAAAAATTGTGTTGTACTGTTAGTAGGAAGATAAAAGGAGATGAGGATGATTAAATGTGGGGTATTAATAATAGTACCCAAAACAAAGTTAAATAAAGTTGGTATTTCGAGACAAAGTCTGGTGTGTTTCATATAACCAGATCAAGCGGGAACATTTTATTTAGGTATTTTTTTATTTGCGTACTTTTGTGTACAAACTGTAAAAGCATCATATAATAAATGTCCAACTACTTATTGCACATATTTATGTGTCTAAATAAAAAATAAGAGTGCAAATCACCTCCCATTACCATGAACAAACTTCTTTAACTTTGACTCATGTTCTTGATTGTCCAACACATTGTAATCCATTTACGGGTTTTAAATAATCCCTAGTGGTGTATATCAAACTCTTAATTCCACTGTTTGCGTTTTCGGGTTTTTTATTTTCTTTTTTATTTTCTTTTTTATTTCTAATAGTGATAATCATAAAAATTGGTACTATAACTTATTTATAAGAGCAAGGGTACGGTGAAGAGCTTTGGCTCTTCATTTGGGCCCCACCGAATGACATCTCATTTCAACACTCTCAGACTACAAGGTGTCATGAAGAGAACAAACTCCTCATTCGGGCCCCACGGGGTGTCACATCACCACAACAAACCACAACTTACAACCCCTCTTCCCATAACATACCACAAACTCCTCATTCGGGCCCCACCACTATCTATTTTTATTTCTTTTATTCAAATACTCAAATAAACTAAATTCATTTCATTAAATTAAAAATACAATACAACATATTAAAACACATACGAAACACAAACTTATGATAAAAAGAAAAAAAAACGATACGGAAATTAAAATAACGATACAACAAATACTAATAACACATACTAAACATAAACTTAATCCTCGTCTTCGTCGTCGTCGTTGACTTGATATTTTTTCATGATTTGTTTTTGTCTCCGGCGAATGATAGCGGCTTTGGCCGGTGTGGTTTGGTCGGGATCTATCATCAGAAACTTCATCTCCTCCATCTCTAACGTCTTCCGATCCTTCTCCTGGCACATCTCGTACGCGGATATTTGAATGTCCGCTTTTTTGGAATATTTTTCGGACAAGCTGCCCGAAAAAGAACTCGTTTGACTCCCACCCGAGCTCGCCGCGCTCGACGTTGAAGTCGACTTCTGTTTCTTTGCAGCCCGAGCTTTGTAGGCGCCGTCGGGACGAGGACGTCTGTCAGGACCAAAAATATCCTCGAGACATGTAACGTCAATGGGATCCTCCGCATCCCATTTGGGATACTTTTTCAAAATATCCCACACGTGCACATATACGAACTTTCTTCCGCCAAAGCGCTGTTCGAAATTTTCCTTTGCATTCTCGATATGATCGCCGTCGTTTTCACCGCTTCTACGCTGCAAATGTTTGTAGACAGCGTTGAATTTTTGGCAATCACCATTAAGCCGTGTCCATTTACCGGTGATCATACTTTTGGAACGAGGTTCACGGCCAGATTGCTCGTTGAACATCTCCAGAATCTGGTTCCAAAAGAATTCATCGGAACGGTCATTTCGGATATCCTTGTCTTGCGAAATTTCAATCCAAAGTTTCGCAAGCAGCTTTTCTTCTTCCCTAGACCAGTTTCTCTTCGAAACTTGAGCCACCGCCTCAAGGTCATCATCATCGTCATCGTCCAAATTCACGACTTTTTTGGATTTTTTTGCCATTGTTTTTTTCCCGCGTGCTTTCAACGTATCAACGGGTTTAGATACTTTGAATGTAGGTTCTGATTGTGGTATAGGAAATGATGAAGGTTGCGATGAGTTATAGAACATTGGTTGAGATTGGGAAGGTTGACGTTGGGGGTAATTTGCGAATCCTTGAAACGCAAATTGTTGGTTTTGGTAAATCGCCTCGGGAGGCAATTGCGTCCCATACGGAGACATTTGTGCCGATGGGGAGTTTGAATTTTGTGATGAAGGGGTAGACGGGTTTGACGAACCCGCGTATGGATTCGAGGCGAGGAGGTTCGTGAAATACATATTTTCATTTGGATTCTGCGACATTATTTTTTTGTTTGATGTAGAGATAAGCTTTGTGTGATAAAATATGTATTTGATATGATATAGTGTAGTGATATATATTGTGTTGTTTATGTGTAGTTTATATAGGGGAAAAAAAAAGAACCGCTTGCAATTTAAACGGTCACATAACCGTTTGAATATATATGTTTGCAATTAAAGACTGAATATTAACGTTTGCTTTGTCAGAAGTTTACCTCCTCGTGCAGACGAGGAACCAAACCACGGCGAGCCACGAGTAGCAAAGCCGGTATCACGGCGAGCCACGTGGACCACGGCGAGCCACGTGGACCACGGCGAGGCACGAGTAGCCCACACCGGCTGCTCTTATCCTTCACTCATAACAAGTTTCAACAAGCCATTTGAGTCTCACTCACCCCCAATTTTATTTTCTTTTTTCCATTTTTTTCAAACAAACTAAATTTCATTCTTAAAAACTAAAACATACATAATAAAAAATATAAACGTATGAAATATAAAACTAAAACATAGATAATTAAAACATAAGCGTACGAAATAAAAAACTAAAATACAGATAATTAAAAACATAAACGTACGAAATTAAATTAAAAAAAATAAAATAAAAAAATGATTCGAGCTTTATAGCGCTCTTAAATTGCGGATGAATTCTTGCTTCTCGGCAATGCTCCGCAACAACTCCTCTCGAGCTGCCCGCAAGTGGGTTGTAACTCGCACATCCTCTTCAATTGTCATTAGAAGCGTATGCAAACCCTAGCTGTTAATGGGCTGATCGAGTGGCAACGAATGCACCCTCTTCATTTCTGGATCACGACTACGTATTTCCTCAAGATACCGTGTCAAGTTGCTCAGCAAATTGTTCGCCAGTGAAACCTCTGCTACAAGTTCTCTCCCTAGTCGTGTAAGGATCATTCGTCACACCTCGTTTGGTTTGTTAGACATAGTTTGTGATAGTTGGAGTAAATTAAAAAGAAGTTGTGTGTATGAGAGAGTTTATAAAGAAGTTGTTTGTGAAATTTTTTGATAAAATGGGGTATTATTTATAGGGTGAGGGTTTAATTTTATTTTAAAAAAATGAATTATTTTTAAAATAATCGTTTGAATCAAACGGTAAAATTTTGAATTGTGTTTTGTCTTTTTCTTCCTCATTTCCCCGGCGAGACATCAAACGACGAGAGGTGTGGGTGTGGTGGAGAGCTGCCAGCTCGGAAACGGTGAGCTCACTCGTCACCATACCCCTTGCTCTAAGAGCTAATAACCATATCTGATAAGAAAAAAACTCATATTAAACACAGAGGTGATGAGTCTTTAATCCACAATTATAATCTAGAACTTAATAACAAGCACAAAAATGTGTTACTAATAAGTTTTTTTTAAATTAACATATATATATGTGATCTCAAACTGCCTAATTGTATACTATAAGTTAGGCCAAACAACACCAACTACTACTTTCTTAATGGTAAAACAATCATAACATTAAAAACACAATTGTCTGAGAAGACATATCCATCCACAGCTAGCATTCTCCTGGTTAAGTTAAAGAAATAATTTGAGGGGTCAAGAATGTGAAACTCTAAACCTGGATTTTCATCACAAGAAAATGTCAAAGAGGACATAGTCTTCACTCCATCTTAATATATAAATATAATAAATACTAACAATTTTATTACATATATTATATATACCCATATATATTTTGTCATAAGCATGCAATATTTCTTATTTGTCACTAACTCCTCTCTTTTCCATTCTCTTTCTCGCCACTTTCCAAGAAACATTGAATCATCAAAAATTTGTTCTTTCTAAAAATAACACCACCTTAAAACCCTAACTAGTCCAATTTTGTTTCTCTCTCACACTGTGTGTGTTTAGAGTGTGTGTTTTTGCGAGAGAGACATGGGAAATTGTTGTCCAAAACCTGTTAATAATTTCTCAACAAACTCCAATAAAGTTCCAACACAAGGTATGTAATTTTGATCGTGTGTTTTTTATCTGTAGACAATAATTTATAGACAGACACATAATGATTCATGTTTTGATCATTTTTCATTGAATTCACCATATTTTTATTAATTTTTTCAGCAGTTATCATCCATGATGAGAAAAAGAAAGAACCCATGATTGAAAAACATCCATCTAACACCGCGAAAGAAGGCGGCGACAGTGGTAGTGGCAAGGAACCAGTTCCAGCAAGTGGGCGAATAATAACACCAAATTTAAAATGTTTCACGTTTGCTGAGCTAAAATCCGCGACACGAAACTTTCGGCCTGATACCATGCTAGGAGAAGGAGGTTTTGGTAGGGTTTTCAAAGGATGGGTGGACGGTGAAACTTACGCGCCGTCAAAAGTCGGAATTGGGATCACTGTTGCCGTCAAGAAATCAAGTCCTGATAGTGCTCAAGGCCTCAAAGAATGGCAGGTAATTTGTAAAAAAGTTATTTAAATTTTCGTATTCATTTTTGCATAAATTATTGCATGTCAAATGCATGCATGACGTAAAGGATGATGAATACATGTTTTTCATAAATTGTACCTTCATCATTGGAATTAGTACATTCTTATTTAGTCGTTTTTGTCTTGTTCTTTGCTAGAAATGAATTTTCTAAGGTATAGCACAACATACAAATAGTTATGAGTATAGTATATTGTATTTGTATATTTATGTTTGGTATGAGCATCTCACCTAAAAGTATAACAATGATGCATTTTGATAATTCATAATTGGATACAACCAATCTATCGAATATTTGGTATTATTTTTAGTCTTATTTGACTTCACTAAATGTATCTTTTATTTAACTCTTTTTTGTTTTAATAAACAATTATGGGTTTCAAATTTTGACATTTCCACGTTAATATTATCAATATTTAGTTATGGTTGTTTCTTTCTGACTTTTTTTTTTTTTTTTTTTTTTGTACATTTGGGTTATGGTCTTCTTTTTGGGGGCTTAAAAATGTTGGCTTGCTGTCTGCTTTTTAGTTGATTTTTATTATATTTATTGCTTTTAAAAAATATATATATATTTATTGCTTATAAAAATATATATATATATATATATATATATATATATATATATATATATATATATATAATATATATATATATATCAATATTTATAAACATACTTTGAAAATTATATGTATATGTCATATATTTTTTTGTTCTTTATCTAAAATAATTACTAAATGTTGTTGTTCACTTTATATATTTAAAGGACATAGTATGAACACCTTATTAACAAATTTTCATACGCATATCATTTTTCAACAACTTAGTACTTAATTACTGTTATTTTTTCTTTCCTGACAATTAAAGAAATAGTGTAATATTACATTATTTTATTTCGAGATGGGCACCTTAATTCTTGGGTCAAAGGGCCTCTCTCTCTCTCTCTCTCTCTTAATCCACATTCCACTTAATTACTAAATGTTTATCAAAGGGTTGACATTTAGAGAGCAAAGTTTGGTTTGACATTTTCTTCAAAACAATGTACTCCCACTTAATCCACATTCCACAATACGTTTTCATACTAATTCTATTTTCACAACGAAATTAGATGTTTAACTATTTCAATGTTGACTATATGTCAAACTAGTAAATTGTTGTATCGATACATAAATTACAAGTAACATTTGGTTTGTTACAAAAATGATTATACAAAAATGATTATAAATTACAATTTTTCTGTTTTCTTAAGACAGATAATAAGTTTGATGTGTTTGGAGATTGAGCTTTTACCTTAGTCTATTCGAATTTTACGTTTTAACGTTCCCTGTTAGTCGTATTCATGGTCGTAATTAAGTTCAAGGCTTGGTATTGCAAGTTTAAAATTGTATTGTCATGTACAATTGACAATAATTCGCACATAGCGATGACAATGTATAGTATCATCAATATTTGTGTATGTATTTTTTTAATTTTTCATATATGGGTGCAAGTGACAGTGAAGAAAGTTTGTGAATTAAATTGTAATTAAGAATTTAAATAATTAATAGATTGTATTTTCTTTTAAGTTTATTTAAACAACATTATTCATTTTATAAGTTTTTAAAAAAGATCAAAGTTTAAACAATTTTCTCTTTATATGTAGTAAAGATAATTCTATCATGTTGATATTTGAACTTTCAATATAACTGCCTTTTAAAAAGGGAAACGAAGAAATGGCTATAAATTTATAAAGGATTTGTTTAACCATTGTCTTCAAGTCAATAGTTTAGACGATTTAAATAAGAAAACTCATTCAATTAAAAGTTAGAACTAAGGTATTATAAGCTCCATTAATGCGTATCAAATGCATTTTTCAATTTAAATGAAAGTTGAAGATGAACTAATGCACCTAACTCACATGTTTTTTTATTTAAGAAAGGCAACATATTATAAAGGACTCAAAAGAAAAACGAGATACATTACAAGTCATCTCTCCTCAATTAAATAATCCCTTTTATAAAGGTTTTTCTAATACTTGTCCAAGCTATACATGTTTAAGTTATGAAAGTGAAGTTCGAGTTCATTAAAGATAATTATATTTATATATATGTCAACCTTAAAGTTGTGTATAATAATAGGGAATATTGTTTTCTCAGAATTAAATTATTTGTTAATATAATTATCTTTTTCTTATTCAGGCAGAAGTGAAATTTTTGGGAAAATTCAGCCATCCAAATCTTGTAAAGCTTGTTGGATACTGCTGGGAAGACAGAGAATTTCTTCTTGTGTATGAACATATGCAAAAGGGTAGTCTTGAATGCCATCTTTTTAAGAGTAAGTACTAATTGATTAATACATCTTTTTAGTATAAAATTAAAATGATAAATGTTCATTTTTATTTTTATTAGAGGTGGCGGGCCGGGCAGGCATGGGCTAGAATGGGCACGGGCTTAAACGGGCACATGTTATACAAATCGCTTTATAGAAGACCGAAAATGACGAAATAAATTCCTTAAACGTAATACCCCATTTATATTTAAAAAATTAAATATATTATATATATAAATTTTTCTTCAAAAACGATTATAATGTTCTCTAATAGAGAGAAAATATGTGCCCATTGTGGCCATCTAACTTTTCAATGAGCTAAATGTGTCCAAATATTTTACAAAGTAGTCAAAATTAGCCTAATTTTTTTCATTTTGGGCACAAATTAACACCTCTAATTTTTATACTATATTAAATTTGTTTCAATTGGCTTTTACAGAAGGTGCAGAATCACTCCCATGGTACACAAGGATTAAAATAGCAACTGGAGCAGCACAAGGCCTTGCTTTTTTGCATACAACTGAAAAAACTGTTATTTATAGGGACTTTAAGTCCTCAAATATTTTATTAGATGGGGTTAGTACAATGTTTCATTACAATTAACAAAAATACATAATCAACCTTATATATTGTTGAACACATTTCTGATTTTGTATCTTCTTATTTCAGGACTTCAATGCGAAGCTCTCCGATTTTGGACTAGCAAAGTTAGGTCCTGCAAATGGCGAGTCTCATGTCTCCACTGGTGTAGTCGGTACATATGGTTACGCAGCTCCAGAATATATCGCCACCGGTTAGTTTGATTTCCTAGCTCGTTTCCCGTATCAATGTTTGCCGTAACTTTGGTTAATATTTTTGAGTGAAACTTGTTGGCTTTCAAACAAAATTTAAGATGATGTAAACACGCAACTTTAGTTATTAGTATTGGGTTTACGTTATAAATAGCAACAAACTTTTTTAATATTCTGTTTTGGGACGTAAACTTCAAAAATATGAGTAAAATGTAACAAACTTTCATAAGTGTTCTAATGATGTAGTGTAATACCAGACACGTGTCATTATTGATAACATGACAACGCATCAAAAAGTGCATATTGTAACACTTACGAAAGTCTGTTACATTTACTCATATTTTTTAAGTTTACGTACTAATACGAGACCTTAAAGAAAGTTCGTTGTTATTTTATGACCAAAAGTTAATACACTAATAAGTTTGTTATCCTATTTGGCCGGCTAATTATTGATATGATTTACTATTTTTTTTATCTATAAGAAGGTATGTTTCTTTGAACGTGACATGTGAACACGTACTTTTTGATTTCTATTTTGGATTTTTAATTAAAAGTATTTGAATATTCAAAACTTCTACTTGGTCAAAATGTTGTAGACATAAGAATCTCAATCATTTGTTGTGGTTGTATATTCATCGATTGTGTATGCTTCTTATAGGTTGTTGACTAGACGTCGTTTTAAAAGCAAGCTGTCTAGCTAATGTTTTGGTCTTTGATTGCAGGTCATTTATATGTTAGGAGTGACGTCTATGGTTTTGGAGTTGTATTATTAGAAATAATAACGGGTCTACGTGTACTTGACACTAATCGACCTGGCTCACAACATAATTTGGTGGACTGGGCTCGACCTGCATTGCCCGACAAAAGGAAACTAAGAAAGATCTTAGACCTGCAGCTACTAGAGCATGATTTCCCATTAAAAGGAGCTTATAAAGCCTCAGAGCTCATCTTAAGTTGTCTAGAAGCGGACCCCAAAAACCGACCTTCTATGGAAGAAGTTGTAGTGAAATTACAAGAGATTAGTGCCATCAAACCAAAACCAAGAGAGACAAAGGTCCATACAACCCAAACAACGGGCCCTCGTCGTTATCAATCTGCCCATCAATCTCCGCTCTACAAGAAACCCGGTGGAGGAGGCCGTCCCGGTCATCTCTCGCCTATGAAATCGTACTGACCAAAAAATTCAAGGACATTGTAAGTGTCCAAAATGAATTTGTCAAACATGCCCAAATAATTAGAGGCTGTATTATGGTCACATGAGTTGTGAAAGGTGAAATATGTCTGTTGTATATTTAGCTGTAGAATAAATTGTATTACTGAACTCTTCTTATAGCTGGAATATGAGAAGTTTTTGTAATAAATAAAAAAGTCGATTCTTTAGTTATTTTTAGTGTCAACAAATAAGAGACAAAAATCATTTCGGTAACGAAAAAGCAAAACACCTGGAATACTTTATAAATTAAGAAAAATTAAGTTATGTTCAAATGTTGTGAGATAGGTGGTGTAGATTTTAAATTTTTTCTTTAAAAAAAAAAAAAAAAAGTTATGGTCAAATGTGCAATAACAACATGCCCTTTTCTAAGACATGTCGACGTTGTTAAAATTAATTGTAACGAAAGCACTTGATGTTTTATTTCAGATTTTGGATACACTGTATAAGTAAAAGAGGAAATCTTTGACCAAATCTAGTAAACGTTATGTACCAATCAAGACCAAACGATTGACATCGACACCCTTTATATTCCAACAGTTTATTATTTAGAGGTTATGTTTGGCGCGGAGCTTTTTGGGATGATGAGCGGTGAGCAATAAGTTTTTTGATTTTTTTTGTTCGTTTCACAAAGGAGCGGTGAGCTTTGCAATTTTTTAGGAAAGCTCATTTTTTCAATGCTTCTTTAAAAAGCAGTGAGTTGTGGCTACAGCTACTGCTCACTGCTACTCCTCACTGCTACTGCTCACAGCTAACAGCTAATTTTGCCAAACATAGCCTTAGTCTTCGACATCTAAAAAGTGCTCCATTATGTATAAAAGACTTGTTCAGTTGTTTGGGTCTGCGATCATTGTAAATACTGATCAAAACTTGTTCACTTGTTCAGTCATATCCCATATATGACTGCAAACAAATCAAGTTAAGATTTACTAATTTTTTTTCGAACTCTTTTCAAACTGATGCAACTCTGTATCAAATTTGAGTCCAAATGCAAAGCTTAATTATACAAGGAATAACAATCTTTAGAGTTTTAATACCTGCGATTGGTAATTTAAGACACAAAATTATTCGATGCTGAACTCAAGCTAAGCCTCAAACCATGCTTGCGTAATCATGTATCAGAGAGCATATCAAGACTGAGATCAGGTACGATATTAGCATCTCATCAAGTTTGAAAACTTGCCAAACAAGCGCCAAATCTGTAACTACGCCATGAGAAGACATCTCAAAGAACAAATAAAAGATAAAAGAAATAGTGCAAGAAATTAGGAGTGATGTGAATATCCTGCTACAACAATAGGGCTCATTAGTTAGCAAATGTTCATGTTCATATTTACTAATCACTACGCTCGACCAAATTCTCAACTAATTAAAATGACAAGCCTAATGTGTAGGATACGTTACACAACATGACAACCTAATTTAAACACCCGCAAGGCTACAAAGCCTTCTCAGAAGCATTTGCGGTGGACGACAGATGGTCCAGACTCATCATAATCAGCCTTTGTTATATGTTGGTTTTGAGGAAACACGACCTTCGCAAGTATGGCACCTCCCACCCACGCCGAATACATGGATAAGTCCTCTGGCATGTATTCTGGAGCCTGTAATAGAAAATCCCTCATAAATCAATAATATAAACTGTAGTTGACTTATGTGTAATAGAGAATCAGTCAACGGTTAAGGATCATTGCAATTGAGGGTTCATGATTTAGTTTTAGGCAGTTGAAAAAGGTGCATTGATGCAACTTTGCATTTACGAACGTGTTAATATACCTTTACTAAAGAAGGTCGTATGGAAGATGAGCATAGACTAGCTTCCCTCTGAAACCTGTCTTCAAATCCTGCAGTGCAGTAATACGAAACTTGTCAGCAAAATGCAGAAAGACTGGGCCGAAGTGTACTCAAAAGTCAAAATGATACTGTATTATTATAACTAGTAAACAGATTGTATAATTACCTGTCATGGAAACTGTTCCACCACAGAGAACGGTGTTCTCCAACAGCTGACGATGATTCTCAGATGATACAGTTGCGATAATGCGGACAAGCTGCTCAACAAGACCATGGGTCTCTAAACCCAAAATAGATGGTTGGAACAACGCCTCTCCCACTGTATACCTTTCTCTTTTAATGGAAATCACCTGAAACCACAAAACATAACAAAACAAATTTAAAAAAAAAAAAAAAAAAAAAAAAAAAAAAAAAAAAAAAAAAAAAAAAAAAAAAAAAACATAACGAAGCTTGAACTTGCAATAATAATTAGCATATACTTTCAACCTCAGCAGTAGGCAAATTTTATATTATCATACAACAACTGATAATTATAATGTTTAACCTTCCAATGTAACGGAACAATCACGAGAATTGATTGACAAGTAACAGAACCCACCTGGCCATCAGGCAAAGTATGTTTCTCCTCCGGGCATGATTCTAGTGTCTTCTCATAGGCAAGATCATCCTCAGCACAGCACGCATACTGCTCTTTTAATTTCTCAACTTCTGACATATCAAGCTTCATCAGCGGATTGGACTTTGCAAGCTCTTGTGCAAACAGCTTTGTCAGATCAGCACCTCCAATTTCTAATCTTCTTGAAGACACGTGCTGAACCGCACCCTCAATTACTGGAGCAATATCTGAAAAGTGCTCAAAAGAAAATCAGCAACGTAAGCTATCAGTTTATAGACAACAGCTACTGGACCAATGCAAAAAGTCTAAATATTTCCTAATACCTAAGCAAACTACAACTCATCAAATGCGACATAGCTATTGGTTTTATGTGGTTGGGAGCCATATATACACCCAATAAGCTGAAAACGGGAGCGTAGCCTTTAACTATAGACCAAATAAACAGTGATAGCATTTAAAACTGACAGAAAAAGGGTAAGAGGATGAAACAAAAAGAAATCAAAGATAATATTTGCGAAGGTCACCAACCATAGTTCCATTTTGCTCTTGAAGTAAAGAAAACACTCGGCAGAGATACAGTTATTTTGCTAAAAAAGAGATATTTTAAATAAGAGAAGCAACTTCTGGCTATAACCTATAAGTTCCTGTCAACCAGTTGCTCACTGTTTACTATTTGATGATCATCTATCCATAATAGTTTATGCTACATGCCTACATTCCTTTTGCCCATCCCTAAATTACTATTTCCATCTAAGGCATCACATCTTAATTATCTTCACATCACGGGAATTGAATCGACAAGATAACAAAATGAAAATAATTTTCTTTACTCTAGTCTTCAAATAGCTCAAGGCAGTAAATCATTCCTTTAACAATTCTAATCATCTAGACATTCCTACTTGGTAGTCAAGTCACAAGCACTATGGCCACAACATGGTGAAACTGCAACCTAATGCACTATGGCAGCTGCAGACTATGGATAATGGATACCATATCATAGCCTAGAAATAGCGCATAATCCAAGCCAAAATGCAGTGTGGCCTCTGCTACTCTTATATGTTATACATGATGTCAAATGCAGTTCCCGTGTAACGAGATTAAAGAAAAATTAGAGGCAGAGTCACTTAAAGTCGAAGTAAAGATAAGAGCTACATTTTTTTAAAAGGAATCGATCATTCCAAATGAAGCACTGATCATACCAAATGATTTATATTTTCAAAAATCCCAAAAGTGATACAAGGAAAAAAGGCCACCCGAGACTTGTCTTATATCACACCCACTGTAGAGAAGAAAGGGAAAATGCTGACTCAGTGGCACTCACCCAATGACTGTAACATACACCTAGTCTATTAGCAACGTGGTATAAAAATATACCTATTTTTCCATGACCAATATCAACAGTGCACCCAGAAATACGTCCTACAGCGTAGAGTGACAATACTGCTTGTTCGGAAGCATAGAAGCCGGAGATATTGAATGTTTCAAACATCAACTGCACCAACTGTTCTCTGATAGCCTGTAAGAAAAACAAAATTCAATAAACACATTTGTAACCCACCCCGGCGGGATTGGGTAAAGTTGTTATTGTTAAACCCAAGTGTAAGACATTTTCACAAACTAAGCAAAAACATGTTAAGTATTTGATCTTCATGCTTGCTACCCAGTCCTATGAATGTGTATATAAGAATATGTCCAACTTTTCTTAACCATTGCTGGAAGATTAGTCGATTGCTACATATATTAGCATTATGAATGCTAGATAACAATAGATGAATAGTTGAAGTGACTAGTGTAACAAGCTATATGTTAACAGCAATTACTATTGGACCCCATGCAAGTTTCCTTAGCTACAAAAAGGTGAATAAGATGAGGCAGGCTGCTGGAAATTTTTGCTGATATATCACACTTCTAAGGGTAGTTTGGCACTTTCATTTGGGCTTTGACTTTGGAAAACTTTCGGCCTGATTTAAATACAGCCAATTGTTGTAAATGATTTCTCAAAATCCTAACTTTTGCTTTTCGGCAAACAATCGATATGCATTTTGAGGGATTAAATTGTTAATTTCACTAAATGAGAAAACAAACACAAACTCTGCCCATGAGATCCGAGTCCTCATATTGACAAACTTCAATACAAATAAGTTTAAGAGGGAGCACGGTTCTAAAAACATATATATAGCCGACAGCGTTTATAGGAAATAGATATAAATGCTATATATTACCCACCAAGATACACAATAGCTTTTTTAATTTAACGGCAAGCAAAAGCATCATTTGATTTTAAGCACATAGCATACAATGGTCCAACAAAAAGAGTAAGTGAAAGCATTCAAAATCTATAGAATGCGGAGAGCTTTGGGTCACCTTGGGTGTTAGAAGTGGATCTGCAAATAAAATTTGCCCTTCGTTACCAATTTCCCATCCTAGGCCATTGTACAGAACATGGTGCAGTAGATCCTCCATAGCATCCCAATCTTTAACAAACCCTCGTACAACTGGATCAACGTTGTTAGCCAGAAGGGATGGCGAATCAGGAGCAGATCCATCTTCATTCATGATCTTCATTTGAGTTGGAATAATCTGAGACACACCTCAAACAAGTTACACGACCGAATACAAAGATCCACATGCTCATAAAGCAAGAAAACGAGAAAATGCAGCCGCCGGTATCTTTAAAGTGAATTTCAATTGAACACTTTTTATCGATTTGGAAGAGAGGGATTAGATATTACCATGGAAGGAGCTTGATCGGGAATTGCAAAACCTGCTTTCAATAGCTTAGAGCCAGCATCAATCACCACTGCCTCCATTACGACTATTCTATAACTGTAGTGATGATAGAAATTAAATTGACGACCAAGTGAAATAATACTCTATACACGATAAGTAACATGTCCCCCAGTTATTGATTCTAGAGCCATGAAATAACAACTTTAACAATACACTATGCAATTAAATGAGTAAATATTCTGCCTAGTGTGAGATGCAATTAATCCATTTAACACAATACACAAAACTACTAATACTATAAACTCCATAAAACACGATATACAATCACCCTTATCAAAATCTAAAAAATCACCTAAACCCACACCAAACCAACAAAAACCACCAAAAGGGTATCTATAAAACCCAAAACCCATCTCAAAAAAAAAAAAATTCAAAAATCAAAAATTTACCAGTTTTCAGTAGGCTGCTTCAACCAAAAAGACAGCAAATTCAAAGAACCCGACCCATTTTGGAAACCTAGTTTTAATGCTTGTAAATTTAAAGATTTAATTATAACAGCAAAATTATTAGTATAATAATAAGATGGATGGAAATTGAAGGAGCTAACCAATACAATACAAGTAGGTGAAGGTCTGCCGTAAAGAGAAACAAGAGTGTGTTTGGTTTGAGATTCAAAATCCACTTTTTTTTTTTTTTTTTACTAGACTAGGCTTATTGGACCCAACTAAGCCCACTTCAATATCATTCATGGCCCATGAAACTCCCTCTAATGGTTTATAAGTTTCGACACATAAAACACATTTTATTTTCATCATCTTCATATCACAAGTCTCGTCCCTAACACGTGTTTGCTTTGGTTAGATAGGTTTGCAGACGATAGGGGTCACATAGAATGTTGTTACTTAACGGTCGTTAGTAGGACTAATTGTGTAACGGACATCTAACATGAAGGACCAATTATGTAATTCTGTTACATCGTTAGTCCCTAAGGGACCTATTTTGCAACGAAAGTTACACCTCAAGGGCTGTTGTCGCATTTTATTTTTTTTTTAAATATTAAAAAAAAAAAGTAACGACCGTTAGTACTGTTCATTAGGCCCTTAGCAAAAACAAGATTGCCCCTAGCAATCTCGCCGGCATAGTTTATGCGCAAAGTACTGTAGCTAGTACTTGTTGGGTGTGGCGCTAGCAGAAACAGGATTGGCAATAGCCATCCTACTAAATGTGGTGAAGTAGTAATAGTAATTAGAGAAATGGTACACATTTTATCCTTTGTTCCTACTTATCTTCTTACTCATATAATCTTGACAAGTTGTAAAATAGACGGGTTGAAGGTAAAAAAATAATGAGTGAGAAAAAAACAAATTATGGTCTGTTTGTTTGACCACTTTGATATGGGGTTTAGTGTGAAAAACAGTAAAAGCACGTTTGTTGTGAGGGTGTAGCGTTTGGATATGGTATGATGTCTAAATATTCCACCTTTTGCAATATCTGCCGTACTACGTGAGATTTGAAAATAAATATTGGTGCTTCCGATTTTTAAAAGGATATGACTTGCACACTTCAAGTTTTGATTGATACACTTCATTCTATGTTGTAGATAGTTGTACATATATCACAATATGCTTACTTTACTTGTACTTTGAAAAGTATATTTTTTTAGCTGTTGTTAAAAAATAATTGAGATTATTTTAAATGGTTCTCAAAATTACAAAATTAAAGAATTTAGAGAACTAATCTGTCATTCTTTTGTTTCTACTCATCTTTTTAAGTGAAAATTATTAGATAAGCCAAAATCAATACTCCTTAGTAGATGACAAAAAGAAAACACTACTAGAAAAAGGGCTATCATTTACTCGCTTTTTATGACCCACGCTAAAAGATGACGCGCAAAATTGTAAGTCATAAAAAAACTGTCATAAATTGTAAAATCTGAAGGATAGACGACAGGCATTTGTGTGTGTCATAAAATTCGTGTCATATCTCAAATTTTTTTAAAAACACGGACTACACTTTCATTTCCCGCTCCACCAAAACATATGTCCCGCTAAACCAAAAAAAATCCAAAAACATTTATCAATCAAACCCTAACCAAAAAATCAGTTCACGCACCCTCAATCCAACCCCCTCCCCTCTCTCTTTTGCTCCGGTGATTCCCTTCCCTCTCTCACTCTTGCCTCTATCACCGCCACCATCATCCATCATCCACCTACTAATAAAAATTGAAACAAAAATCAGAAAGCCTACGTATTTCACATCCAAAACCCTTCTTTCTCAGCAGCCTCCAAAACCCTTTCCGACCACTACCGTCATCAAACTCTCCGGCCAAAAGGGTAACCCTTTATTCAGTTTTATTATTATTATACTAATGTTGAAAATAATTGAATTGTAACTTTGTGTTTGTTTATTTTTGCAGTGTGTTGATAATAATTATCAAGAAGAAGAAGAAGGATGTATACGACCTAATAGTGAAGATTCATTGACGGTAAGAGCTTTCGATCTTGGTGATGAGGTCGGATTGTAACGAGGTTTGTGAGTGACTGCAGATTTATCTGGAGGTTTGAGTTTCGTATTTTAAATTGCGGGTTTCAATACTCTAACATCATATTGTTATGTTCTTTCGTAACAGGAAACGTGCGGAGTTCGGAGGGCTTTGTTTTTTACTTCCAAACGGAGACTGATGACGAGATGGGGTCAAAAGGTATTCTTTTCTAAACTGGTACTATTGTCCAAACATGCTTAACTGTATAAGCCTTGAATCCAATTGATAACCCGTGAGACTGGATCAGAATTTTATGGTATGCTACATGTTCAGATACACTTGAAAGGTAGCAAAAAAAAATAAGCCTTATTTTAGATTTCATTCTTGAAAAACCTATTATAGTTATAAAAATGTCAAGACCAAATTATATTTGAAAAAAGTTGGAACTTTTGTTGCCGGTTAGGTTTAATTTTAAAAATAGTACTCCGTATTTTTGCACTGTGTTTATCTTTTCATGTCTCATGTGTTAATGTATTGGTGCCTACCACGTGTTTGATGAAAGTAGTGGATTGCGTGATAGCTGTATCGTGGTGCCTACCACGTGTTTGATGAAAGTAGTAGATTGCGTGATAGCTGTATCGATGCATTTCATTGTCGGTTAATGTTTGACACATATAGTGATGTGATTCAAATGGTGAGGTTGAGGACGAGGTCAAATTTTGGATTTGCAGTTTTCATGGTATACAGGGAGTTGCAGTCTCAAACAAGCTGATGTGACGGAGCGGAATGAATGAAACGTTGGGGAGTCAAACACTCGAGCACATCGCGCGTAGCGCAAAACATGTTGCGGTAATTTAGCTCCATCTCTTTATAATTACATGATGGATGAGTATTGACTTTTTAACTGTTATCTTGGCCAGCACGCCAATATATGGCCATGTGGTTGAAAACTAGGAAAGATGGTGGAAGACACATCAGGCCCCCGAGGTATCAATTGGTGGTTTCCGAAGTTGCTACACCAGACCATGTTGGGAATATTAGTTTCCATAAGGTATCATGTTTGTAGTTGATTGTAATCATCTTTTATTTTCATTAACTTGAAATGCATATGTAATCCTTATTGTCGTTAGATTGTTTTTTCGAACTGCTTATACAAAACATATTCACCTATAAGCTGCTTTGTGAAACATTAAACGGCTGTCTATTTTATGGCAGGGTGGTAGATACAAACCACTTCCAAGGAAATGGAGATTGTCGATTCAGAAACCACTTCCAAGGAACCAACGTGGTGCAATCTGTATTCGTGGTGATCAAATCATGAAAGGTTACCTGAACGACTCTGAAGCAACAAAGAAAACGACTGGAGACAGATGGTTGCATACCCGTGATGTTCTGTGCATTGATGACTTGCTCCACCTGAGCTTAAAGCATTGTTGCTTACACATCCTGAAATATCAGACGCTTATGTTGTCCCGTAAGTACTAAACATTACGAGCATACGATTTTTCTTAGTTACTGTTAATGGATGGGTCTTTTTAACATGCTAATTTTAAATAGCAAGTTACTTATCAGGTCAATATAATTTTTTCTCTAGCCTGCAGCTGCAAACTATGACTTAATTGGGTGAATATGTATTACATATGCTGTCTTTGGGCCAGGGTTTCAATTTCTTCGGACCAAACATCTGGCAGGGACAGATTTAATTGCTTGGTTGGGGATAATACCCCAGGGACAGATTTAACAGCTTGGTTGGGGATAATACCCCAATAGTTTTAGTATACATGAGTAATAAAATAGTTTCATGATTTTCTGTCACTGCTGTTGCTGCTTTTTCGATAACCTTGTATATTGAACCATTTTATTGCTTTCTTTATCATCTACTTTGATATGAATCGTTATTTCTAATGATGTTAACAGCATATCATGCGTGGCCAGTTACGAGCACTGGAGAGAGGAGCTGGTATTCTTGTTACACCCGTATCCCGATAAGGTACTAGTTATGTAAATATTATGTGTTGCATATTATAAGCCTTGTGATATGAGTTAAGTGGTAAATATATGTGGCCAATATAGAATGAATGAAACTAAAAGGGCCAAGATTGCCAAATGGGCAAAGTTTATTAGTTAAAATGCCATAGTCTAGCCAATTTTAGAAAACTCCAGGACTTTCTTCTTGGTCTTATTTGTGATGATCGGCTCTTAAGGAGAAAAGGGAGGGAAGAATTCAAGTAAATCATCTAGCTCATTTGTGTATCAAGAAGTGATCAAGATTCACTAGAGAACCCTTAATTGTAATCTCCTCAACAAGTAAGTGTTCTTCCCCAAATTTATGAAATTAGGGTTCATGTTGTAATAATTGATCTTAATGATCAAAGGTTAGTAATTTCATGATTAGTTATGTAATTAGTCTCTAATTTGAGATGGTTATGATATAGGAAACAAGATAAAAGTGGGAAGTTGTTGCTAGTGAAGTGGTAATCTAAGAATCAAGGTAAGTACATTGGTTATAACATGTTTTGTTTAGCTTTATCATATATTGGTATGATAATGTTTCATGTGTTAGTTTTATCATGTTTGTTTACATGATAATGTTGAAGGATAGGATATAGGGTGCGTTAGCTAGTATGGATCCATTCTAGATATAGTTTAGTTAGTCGTTGGACTAACTAAGGGATGTAGTTCAACCTTATGGGTTGATTGTGTAGAAGTTCAACCTTATGGGTTGATTGTGTAAAGGTCGACTATGTCGGCGTGAGGTAAGTGCCCCTATATCGCTAGCTTAACTAGTAGTTAGACTAGTTATGGTTAAGTTATGATTTTATATCATATATTGTTAGTTTTATGTTATGATTTTATATCATACATTGTTAGCTTGTTATTGCCATGTACTTACTAAGCGTTTCGCTTACGTGTTTAGTTGTGATGTTTTTCTTGATAGGTGCCGAAGGTTCTAGCAAAGGTAAAGAAAAGGTTTAAGTGATTATGTAATAGAAGTTCATCCTAGAAGAAGTTGTAGTAGAAGACCGTTCTTTTGGACCAAGTATATTGAAGTTGGAAGCCCCCGACGTGTCCTTTCGTGTTTTGGGTATATTTCCTTTCGTATGGTCATTTTGTGAGTCAACGGTCATTTTCTATGTTAGCTCAACGGTTAAGCTTATGTTCATGTCAAGAAGTCCTTAGGTTAGTGGTTATGGTGGTAAAAAGGAGGGTGTTTGGCAAATAGCCAATTCTACCCATTTTGGGAAGTTATGGGTCATGTCAATGTATCAACACTCTTTTAATATGTTAGGAAGGTTATGTTGCGTGTAAGCCAAATTGGATATCTAGTTGTTTGTGCATTTATGTATAAAATGTGTTTTTGAAAGATTGTTTAAGGGGATGTTTGGTATTAGCTAGTTTTTACCCATTTTGGGTTTGAACGGGTCATGGATGGTTGAGACAAGTTTAGTATGTTAAAATATGTATGTTGGTCAAGTATGGTAGGTAAGGGAAGTGTTTTAAGTGAATTGGAGTGTAACGGGTCAAAATGGGTTCATGCATAACCCGTCAATTCCTAAAGAATAATTTTCAGTCTAGGATCCCCTTTTAGGTTCCAAGGTATGGACCTAAGTGTGGATCCTTGGTTTCAGTTTAGGATCCCCCTTTAGGTTCCAAAGTATGGACCTAAGTGTGAATCCTTAATTTCAGTCTAGGATCCACTTTTAGGTTCGAATTTATGAACCTTAGTGTGGATCTGAAATGTACTCATCTTGGTTATGGAATTAGGATCTACTTTTAGGTTCCAAGATTTGGACCTAAATGTGGATCCAGTTTTTACTCATCTTGGTTATGAGTTAAATGTCCATTTTGGTTTATAAAGTTTCCTCATCTTGGTTATGAGTTAAATGTTCATCTTGGTGATGAATGTGGCTTCTTATAAAGGGTCAATAGAGTAGCGGAATGTCAAGTCAAGTCAAGCGTTTCCCGTCAAATCCTAAAGTATAATTTCATTCCTGGACCTTAGGTGGATCTTCCAGGATCTACTTTTAGGTCCCATAAATCTGAACCTTAGAGTGGATCTTTCAGGATCTACTTTTAGGTTCCACAATCTAAACCTTAATGTAGGTCAGTTTCGGAATGTTACTTTTTGCGAAAAATTTTCACGTTTTTGGTCAAAGTGGTCAAGGGGCGTTACAACTTGGTATCAGAGCTTCGGTCTAAGAGATTTAGGATCTCCCCTTAGGATTTCCTAGACTTAGGCCTTGTGTAGACGCGGTTAGTATCGGTGTTTGTTATTTGTGTATTGTTTGGGTGATTTCAGGAACACATATGTTAAGTATTTTTATGACTACGCCTGGCCACCGTAGTGATAAAAATATGATACATATGTGAGATTGGAATCATTTAGGCTATACATGGATGATAAACTCTAGGGTGTTTAGTATAAGAATAGATATGTTATTTATGCATCGATTATGTATATGATTTTGCTTAATAGTGTGAATTGCTAATTTCAGTATAGTAGAAAAGATGGCGACGATTCAGAATAAGGAGGTGGTAAGAGCGACCTCCTCCCCCCATGATAGTGATGAACATAATGATGGACACTCTAATAGTGACACGTCAATGTCAATGCCGGAAAACCTTAATCCTAGAAGTTTTACTAGAGCAGGGTTGAAAGATTTGGATACGTTGGTGACGAATAGTGTGGGAAGGGCTATTGAGAAAGCTATGCCCTTCTTTATTAATAAGACAACTGAATATTTGCAAGAGATACTTCATGAGGAGATAGGGATGCTTAAGAAGACTGGGGAGCTCATGAATGATCCGAATGTTAGACCCGGAGAAGCAGATTTGGATAGAATGAAGGGCGAGGAGAGGGAGGTGAAAAGAAAGCTAGAACAACCAACAACATTCGGTAAGCGGGGCAAATTTGATTCAACAAAGGAGGACAACACATGGAAATTACCACCTCGGTGTAATAGGTGCGGTAAGAACCATATGGGAGGATGTAAAGCCGGGATGAAGGGATGTTATAAATGTGGGGATCTTAGCCATGTTAAAAAGAATTGCACCAAGTGTATGCTGACGTGTTATGGGTGCAATGAAGAAGGACATAAGGTGAGTGAATGTCCTAAAGCTAATCCTAAGCAAGAGGAGCCGTTTAACTTGATCGAGGGAGAAAAGGTTGATGTTCCGAAACCTAAAGTTTGTGTTTATCAAATGAGTGCCGAAGAAGCAAAGTCGAGTTCAGATGTCGTCACAGGTATAATTCTCGTTAATTCTAAACCTGCTCGTGTTTTGTATGATTCGGGCGCAAGTGTGACCTTTGTATCTTATAGTTTTAGTAAAGAATTGTCCACTCCCCTAGGAAAACTTTCAACTCCCATAGAAGTTGAGATTGCCAATAGTAAAGTTGTTGTGTTGTCTAGTGTATATCATAATGTAGAGATAGAGATCGATGAGAGTGTTTTTAGGATTTACCTAATTCCCATAATGCTTGGAAGGTTTGATATTATCATTGGTATAGATTGGTTGGGGTAAACACCATGTTGCCATCCTATGTAGATAAAAGATCGTTCGAGTTGTGAATCTTAGCGGTCGAGAAATGATGAATTATGGTGATAATAGAAAAGGGCGAGTTAAAATTATGTTCTGTAATGAAGGTTAGGAGATACTTATCACGTGATTGTCTCGCTTTTATGGCGCATGTGGTAGATACGAGTTGTGAGAAGAAAAGTATCGATGACGTTCAGATTATTAATGAATTTCATGATGTATTTCCGAAAGATCTGCCGGGTATTCCACCCGATGGACAGGTTGAGTTCCGTATTAATCTTGTTCCGGGTGCTACTCCTATTGCCAAAACTCCTTATCGTTTTGCTCCGTCCGAAATGAAGGAGTTAATGAGTCAACTCCAAGAGTTACTTGACAAGGGTTTTATTCGCCCAAGTAGCTCACCATGGGGAGCTCCGATTCTGTCCGATTAAAAGAAAGACGGTAGTAGGTGGATGTGCATTGATTACCGTGAATTGAACAAAGTCACGGTGAAAAAATGTATACCCATTGCCAAGAATCGGTGACCTCTTTGATCAACTTCAAGGTGCGAAGTGGTTCTCAAAGATTGATCCTAGTTCGGGCTATCATTAGTTGAAGGTTCGAGAAGAATACATTCCCAAGACGACCTTTAGGACCCGTTATGGACATTGCGAGTTTACGGTTATGTCTTTTGGTCTCGCGAACGCGCCTGCGGTTTTCATGGATCTCATGAACCGTGTATGTAGACCGATGTTGGATAAATTCGTTATAGTGTTCATTGATGATATCCTTATCTATTCTAAGAGTAAGGAAGAACATGAAGTGCATCTTCGAGAAATCCTGGAAACGTTGAGAAAAGAAAGGTTGTATGCTAAATTTTCGAAATGTGAATTCTGGTTGCAAGAAGTTCAGTTCCTTGGTCATGTCATTAATCCTGATGGTATTAAAGTTGATCCGTCTAAAGGTCGAGGCCGTGATGAATTGGCAAGTGCCAAAGAACGTTGGTGACATTCGGAGTTTTCTAGGCCTCGCGGGTTATTATCGACGGTTTATTCAAGACTTCTCCAAAATTTCATCTTCGTTAACTGAACTCACCAAGAAGAATGTTCCTTTCGTGTGGGGCGAAAAGCAAGAAGAAGCCTTCCGTACTTTACGAAAGAGGTTGTGTGAAGCACCGATTTTAGTGTTACTCGAGGGAACCGAAGACATGGTGGTCTACAGTGATGCATCTTATTCCGGTCTTGGATGTGTTCTTATGCAAAGGGGTAAAGTGATTGCTTACGCTTCAAGACAACTAAAGAAGCACGAAGAGAAGTATCCGACTCATGATCTCGAATTTGCGGCTGTAGTCTTTGCTTTGAAGATTTGGAGACATTACCTATATGGTGTGAAGTTCATAATTTACACTGACCATAGAAGTCTTCAATATTTCCTTGATAAGAAAGATCCGAATATGAGGCAACGTAGGTGGTTAGATTTGCTGAAGGATTATGATTGCGAAATTCGCTACCATCCGGGTAAGGCGAAAGTTGTAGTGGATGCACTAAGTCGTCAGGGCAAAAGTGATGTTATACGGATTCACTCTTTGAGAATGATTATCTCATCTGATCTTTTCGATAGGATTAAGTTAGCTCAGAAGGAAGCGCTAAAAGAAGAAAATCAAGAGAAAGAACGTATCACATCTCACGTTCCTCATTTTGGTGAAGACAGTCGAGGGATTAAGACGCGGTATGGAAGAGTTTACGTTCCTTTTCGAAGCAACATCAAGGAGTTACTCATGGAAGAAGCTCATAAGTCCAAGTATTCTATTCATCCAGGAGCTACGAAAATGTACCTTGATTTGAAAAGAAACTATTGGTGGCCGGGTATGAAAAGAGATTGCGTGAAGTATGTGGAAAGATGTTTAACTTGTTTGAAAGTGAAAGCCGAACACCAAAAGCCATATGGAAAAGTCCAACCCTTAGACATTCCAGTTTGGAAATGGGAGAAGATTACTATGGATTTTATCACGAAATTGCCAAAGACGAAAAAGAAGAATGATACTATTTGGGTAGTAGTCGATCGTTTGACTAAGAGTGCGCATTTTATTCCAATCAGGGAGAATATGCCTGTTCATAAGTTAGCAAAGATCTATGTCAATGAGATAGTTGCACGTCATGGGGTACCTATTTCCATAGTTTCTGATAGAGATGGGCGGTTCACTTCAAGTTTTTTGCAAGATTTTCAAGAAGAGTTAGGTACGAAACTTCATATGAGCACAGCTCTTCATCCTCAAACCGATGGACAAAGCGAAAGGACAATTTAAACTTTAGAAGATATGCTACGGGTTAGCATGGTTGGTTTTGGAAGTAACTGGGATGATCACTTGTTTCTAGTGGAATTCGCCTGCGATAATAGTTATTATGCTAGTATAGGCATATCTCCTATGAGATGCTATATGGAAGAAAGTGTAGGACGCCAGTATGTTGGGAAGAAGTGGGAAGGAGAGAATTGGCTAGCACGGATATAGTGTTGGCAACGACGGAAAAGGTTGAGATGATTCGAGCAAGACTTAAGGCGGTACAAGATAGGTGAAAAAGTTAAGCCGATAATCGAAGAAGGCCAATAGAACTCGAGGTAGGTGATATAGTTATGCTAAAAGTTTCTCCGTGGAAGGGCGTTTTTAAGTTTAAAAGCAAAGGGAAATTAAGTCAGCGCTTTATAGGGCAGTTTAAAATTTTGAAACGTGTGGGTGAGGTTACATATGTGTTAGAATTCCCGAGGAAATGGGAGGTGATCATAACACCTTTCATATGTCTTATTTGAGGAAATGTTTAGTGGAAGAGACTAGTGTAGTCACGTTGGATTACATTGAGATTGATCCGGAATTGATTTCTCAAAAGGATGAACCAGAAGCGATACTAGGAAGAAAAGTGAGACAACTTCCAAACAAAGAAATACCGCTAGTAAAAGTACAATAGAGACATCGTAAGGGTACAAGTATTAGATAGGAGTTAGAGGAGAAGATGAGAAATGAATATCCTCATTTATTTTAAGAATAGAGTTCGAGGACGAACTCTCATTTTAAGGAGGGGAGAATTGTTACACCCGTATCCCGATAAGGTACTAGTTATGTAAATATTATGTGTTGCATATTATAAGCCTTGTGATATGAGTTAAGTGGTAAATATATGTGGCCAATATAGAATGAATGAAACTAAAAGGGCCAAGATTGCCAAATGGGCAAAGTTTATTAGTTAAAATGCCATAGTCTAGCCAATTTTAGAAAACTCCAGGACTTTCTTCTTGGTCTTATTTGTGATGATCGGCTCTTAAGGAGAAAAGGGAGGGAAGAATTCAAGTAAATCATCTAGCTCATTTGTGTATCAAGAAGTGATCAAGATTCACTAGAGAACCCTTAATTGTAATCTTCTCAACAAGTAAGTGTTCTTCCCCAAATTTATGAAATTAGGGTTCATGTTGTAATAATTGATCTTAATGATCAAAGGTTAGTAATTTCATGATTAGTTATGTAATTAGTCTCTAATTTGAGATGGTTATGATATAGGAAACAAGATAAAAGTGGGAAGTTGTTGCTAGTGAAGTGGTAATCTAAGAATCAAGGTAAGTACATTGGTTATAACATGTTTTGTTTAGCTTTATCATATATTGGTATGATAATGTTTCATGTGTTAGTTTTATCATGTTTGTTTACATGATAATGTTGAAGGATAGGATATAGGGTGCGTTAGCTAGTATGGATCCATTCTAGATATAGTTTAGTTAGTCGTTGGACTAACTAAGGGATGTAGTTCAACCTTATGGGTTGATTGTGTAGAAGTTCAACCTTATGGGTTGATTGTGTAAAGGTCGACTATGTCGGCGTGAGGTAAGTGCCCCTATATCGCTAGCTTAACTAGTAGTTAGACTAGTTATGGTTAAGTTATGATTTTATATCATATATTGTTAGTTTTATGTTATGATTTTATATCATACATTGTTAGCTTGTTATTGCCATGTACTTACTAAGCGTTTCGCTTACGTGTTTAGTTGTGATGTTTTTCTTGATAGGTGCCGAAGGTTCTAGCAAAGGTAAAGAAAAGGTTTAAGTGATTATGTAATAGAAGTTCATCCTAGAAGAAGTTGTAGTAGAAGACCGTTCTTTTGGACCAAGTATATTGAAGTTGGAAGCCCCCGACGTGTCCTTTCGTGTTTTGGGTATATTTCCTTTCGTATGGTCATTTTGTGAGTCAACGGTCATTTTCTATGTTAGCTCAACGGTTAAGCTTATGTTCATGTCAAGAAGTCCTTAGGTTAGTGGTTATGGTGGTAAAAAGGAGGGTGTTTGGCAAATAGCCAATTCTACCCATTTTGGGAAGTTATGGGTCATGTCAATGTATCAACACTCTTTTAATATGTTAGGAAGGTTATGTTGCGTGTAAGCCAAATTGGATATCTAGTTGTTTGTGCATTTATGTATAAAATGTGTTTTTGAAAGATTGTTTAAGGGGATGTTTGGTATTAGCTAGTTTTTACCCATTTTGGGTTTGAACGGGTCATGGATGGTTGAGACAAGTTTAGTATGTTAAAATATGTATGTTGGTCAAGTATGGTAGGTAAGGGAAGTGTTTTAAGTGAATTGGAGTGTAACGGGTCAAAATGGGTTCATGCATAACCCGTCAATTCCTAAAGAATAATTTTCAGTCTAGGATCCCCTTTTAGGTTCCAAGGTATGGACCTAAGTGTGGATCCTTGGTTTCAGTTTAGGATCCCCCTTTAGGTTCCAAAGTATGGACCTAAGTGTGAATCCTTAATTTCAGTCTAGGATCCACTTTTAGGTTCGAATTTATGAACCTTAGTGTGGATCTGAAATGTACTCATCTTGGTTATGGAATTAGGATCTACTTTTAGGTTCCAAGATTTGGACCTAAATGTGGATCCAGTTTTTACTCATCTTGGTTATGAGTTAAATGTCCATTTTGGTTATAAAGTTTCCTCATCTTGGTTATGAGTTAAATGTTCATCTTGGTGATGAATGTGGCTTCTTATAAAGGGTCAATAGAGTAGCGGAATGTCAAGTCAAGTCAAGCGTTTCCCGTCAAATCCTAAAGTATAATTTCATTCCTGGACCTTAGGTGGATCTTCCAGGATCTACTTTTAGGTCCCATAAATCTGAACCTTAGAGTGGATCTTTCAGGATCTACTTTTAGGTTCCACAATCTAAACCTTAATGTAGGTCAGTTTCGGAATGTTACTTTTTGCGAAAAATTTTCACGTTTTTGGTCAAAGTGGTCAAGGGGCGTTACAATTCTTGTGGCGACTCCAGGAAGATTGGTTGATTTGATGGAAACAGCAAAAGTGTTGTTGGAAATGATAAAGTATTTGGCACTTGATGAAGCAGATCGTATGCTGGATATGTGATTCGAGCCACAAATCAGAAAGATCGTGGAGCAAACTAACATGCCTCCTCCAGGTGCAAGACAAACAATGCTATTCAGTGCCACATTTCATAGAGAACTCCAGGTTTGATGTTTTTTAATTTGGGTTATGCTTATATAATGTATGTGTATCTGTGGATAACTGGATAAGTGATAAAGGTCGCGAAATAGACGAACCGGTCGGGTTAAAGTAGGCAAATCTTTAGTTCTGGTCAAAACAGTTTGTGGCTGGGCAGGGTTGGGTGAACCGCAAACAGTGTTCTACTTTAATATGTTAGAAAACATTTTTGTACTTTAATTGTGATAATTGTTTCTTACAATATTGCAATGATGGTCAAACGCATTTTACTGGTGGAAATTTAAGAGATTTTGTGCTATTGAATACACTTCAGATGACCGGTTGGTAATTTTTTTTTTCAAGGAAGCAAGGCGTCTAGCTTATAAATCAGTTGGCGTAGCTGACATTTTGAGACTTGTGGCCTGTTGGCTTATATAAGTTTATTATCATATGATAAACTTATATAAGCCCATAAGAAAAATGAAGCTTGTGAAATATAAGCTGAAACAAACACCCCCTAAGTATGATGTTTTTGGGTAAAAAGCTATAAAACATGTTCCTCGTTTTAAAATGACACAAAGTGGACCGAAAAATGTCGAAAATTAGTAAACTGTCTTAATGTGACAACGTTGGTATTTTTATAATAAAAGTTTGTATTTGAGTTTGGTCCTCGACTGTTTTTGAGCTTTGCACAAGCTTGATTCGGCTTTCTTCGAGTCCTAGCAGTCAATAAAGGGTTGTTTGGCAGTTGGGTCAAAATGGGTTGAAAACCCATCTCTACTGTTCATTGACATCTATTCCAGTTTGAATTGAGCTTATTATACCCTGTATAAGCTAGTTCCACTTTCACTTTGGTTGTTTTGAGATTTTTGCAGGTTTTGAATAGGGGCAGTACAGGCACAAGGGTGAGGACTGTCCAAATAAGCTCTAATCAGCTGGCTTATTTTGGACCTCATTTTGGCATCTCATCAGGTTCCTTATCATCTGTTTCAGCTGGTACATTTCATTGTGTGTTTAAACCATATAGGTCTTGCCCTTTAGAATCCTTAATAGCAATCCACTTAGTATTGCAGCCTGCATAAGTCAATACCCCTATTTCTCAGCTTAATTGTCTGTTTTTCCCATAGTAGTTTGAATCTGAAATTTAGTTTACATATAGCTTATAGTTCTAGGTTGATCTGTTTCAGCTTGTTGACAATTTTAGAGCTTATCTAAGTGCTTAACTCTGGTCTGCAAAACACCTCAGTGAACCTTAGTGTGCTCTGCACATATTAGCAGACTGCATAAGCTGCATCAGCCCTTTTTCAATGTCATTTTTAAGCTAGTTACAGTAGCTTTTGAGTTCCAATTTGTGTTTTTTATAAAAGCTTGCCAGTTAATCTTATTCTGTTTCAGCTTATTTGAGCATTTAGAGCTTGTTTGCTAGCTTATATTAGGTCTGCATAAGACCTCAGTAGCCTATAATCAGCAGACCTTGTTTTTTTTTATTTGTTTGATTTCCTTACTTATTTGCTTGTATTGTTTCAGCTTATTTGAGCATGCGATTGATGACATGGGCTTTAACACTGTTCGCAACGCTGAAGGCAATGGAACTGAAGGCAGATCTTCTTGTATTGCTGAGTGATGTTGATGGTCTTTATAGTGGCAAAGTTAGGTTGATTTTTAGTTCTAGCAGCAACAAGGAAAATATCCTGTTAAACGTACTTCAAATGGCATGAGTTTGTTTAAACGAATATTGCATCTTTACATTTCATTGACTTTGATATTTGTGTTTTTAATTTTGTATTATCAGGTTTTTAATATATGAAATGCGTTATTTTGATATTTGTGTTTTTAATTTTGTATTATCAGGTTTTTAATTGTCATTTAATAGAAAATTAGGAACTGGAAAAAATTAATTTAAAAAAAAAAAAAAAAAAAAAAAAAATAGGTTATGACACGCAAAAAGGAGAGTCATAAAACGTGGGTCATAAAAAAAAATTAGGTTATGACACGCAAAAAGGAGAGTCATAAAACGTTGGTCATAAGTGCGCGTCATAGAGGGATGACGCACAAATGCGAGTCATGAAGCTTTATGACGGGTCCATCCTTGACTCGCATTTGCGCGTCATAAAGCCTCTTCTTGACTCGCATTTGGAGTCAAGAATAGTTGTTTTTCTAGTAGTGAAATGAGTTGGTTAAATACTTAGGGTGCCTTTGGTTCACAAATGATATTAGGATTTGGGAATGGTTTAAAAGATCGGGGAAAGATTTAAAAAATTAATAATTATTTTATTTATATATTTATTTAAAAATATTTAATTGTTTGACTAAAAAACTTATCATAAAAAGACAAAGAAAATAAAATAAATGGATGAATCGTATGGCTCAGATTTGTGTGTCAGAAGGAACGCATCAAAAGTCCCCATTATAGTATGGAATGGATTTTTAATTATGAGTCCATTTCTTTTTCTTTGAAGGATCTACCAAACAGCGTTTTCAACTCTGGAGCCCACATCTTTCATTCGACACCCGTCAAACAAACGCCACCTTAAATATGCTAGGTAGTTGTTGGGGAGGAATGAATTAAATGAGTAGTGGAAGAGGATAAACATCATAAACTATTACAGTAAATCAATAGTCAAAAACTGGATAATGTTTGACGAATTTTGACACAAAGCAAGGACGTAACTGGGGTACTGAGACATCTATAGATTTTTTCGATGTAGTATAAATATTTTGAAAAAAAATTGATTTTTTTAAAGGCATTTTAAATGTACCCGGCTTATCAAAATGTATTTCTAGTTTTATTTAGTTAGTATATTAAACTTAAAATTTAGTAAAATCCCAATTCAACAATGTAAATTAAAGTAAAAAAAAATTGTACCACTCGATCATGTTCCGTCCCTGACAGAGAGTCAACAATTCTTCTTTATTCAAATAGTCAAGTACAACCTTAGAAAATTTAATAAGATTTGCCATTTGATTTACTTTTAGCATGGGATGGCGAATGGCACTTTGAGTAATCATTATCATAATTTCTAGATGGGACAAGTTATACAAGCCCCCTCATTTTTTTGTTATCCAAGCCCCCCATTTTTTTTATTTATTTTTTTTTTTTTTGATTTTTTTTTGATTTTTTTTTTATTTTTATAATTTTATTTATATAAAAAAACTATAAACCTGAAAGTACGGAACAGAAAATATAAAGTTTAATATGTCAAACGCTAAAAACTGTCAGAAATACGGAACAGAAACAGACAGAAAACTGTGTTATACTACCAAATAAAAGAAAGATTCCCCTTGTCCCCTATGATTTGAAATCATAGGGGGGGCTTGTATAGTATAACCCTTTCTAGATGACTCAAATCATTGTTATTCTTTTCTATTAGTAATTCAAAAGTAACTAAGAGGGGAGGGAGTGGTCACCAAGTCACCATAATTTGCTAAATTTCCACATTATCAATACCCAATAAAAATCTTTCAACTCACACTTCACCAATTCACCTTAATTTTCACCAAACTGGTTGCGGCGGTTTCATCAATTTGCCACATCACCCTTTTTTCTTTTTTTCTTTTTTTTAATACATAAAATCCAACAAAAATTATATAAAATTAAAACATAACATTTTATTAATAACAAAAAAAACATTACATAATACTTAAAAATAAACAAACCATTACATAATACTTAAAAAACCAAAACAAAACACTACATAATACTTTAAAAAAATAAAAAAAATAAATAAATAAATAAATTACTAATCGTCATTGAGGTATGGCAAGTCTTGAGCGGCTACGTACTCCGTGAGATCATACCGAAGACGATGATGGACGCCTTCATCTAGTAACTCGCCTAGGACATTATCATCAAACACTGGCTGTACCGGCTCATCCATTATATGAACCGATGAGATTGCTCGCTTGTCGCCTTTTATGATCATATTATGCAAAATAATGCAAGCGTGAACAAATTTCCCTATTTTTTCTTTGGTCATAGGCCGGAGAGGTCGCTTGAGAATTTTCCATTTTGCTTTGAGAACACCAAAGGCTCGCTCGACATCCTTTCTTGCCCCCTCTTGTAACTTCTTGAACTTCTTTTCCTTTGGGTCGGTCGGATACGGGTAAGCTTTAACTAACGTTGACCACTTAGGATAAATTCCATCCGTAAGATAGTATCCACGTTTGTAAAAGCGTTCACCAATATAAAATGAGCTATTCGCCGCCGTTCCATTTCGCTCGGTAAGATACAAATCAGACTGATTCAACACGTTGATGTCGTTGTTCACGCTTGTAAAAGCGTTCACCAATATAAAATGAGCTCTCGACCGTACAACTGAATGATGGCGTCACAAAAATGATCAAGAGTTTCACGTGACGTTCTTGCCGCCATACACAAATACTCGTCATACTCGTCAGGGGGATTGCCGGTTGCGAGTTGCCTAACGGCCGAAACACATTTTTGTATGGCCGTGAAACTTTTTTTCCCCCGCGCATCATAACCTTCTTGAAAATACGGGTATCTCTCTTCAATGTCGGATACTATTTTTAAGAACATGCTTTTATTCATTCGAAATTTTTTTCGAAAATAAACCTCGCCATACTTTGGTTCCTCAACAAACCAATCATTAAGAAGAGTTTCAAGACCAACGTCCCGACGACGATCTACAGATTGACGGGGCCGAAAACTAGAGCTCGCCGTGTCTTGAAGATGTTCAACGGCGGATAACATAAATTGAAGCGAGGTACCATGAGTTTCGTCGGACGAAGTCGGGAAAACGTATTCGGATTCGGATGAGGAATCGGAAGACATTTTTGTAGGGAAACGGTTACACTTTATTAATAAAATCTAACTTACAATAAATAAAATTAACAGTATATAACTAACAGAAAATTAAATACAAACAGAATGTAAGCAAATAAACGATAATTAAATAAAACAATAAATTAATAAAAAGACTTACTAGATCACCAACGGAGATCAGCAACGAAGCACTACAAAGCCGAGGCACGTGTTTGACACGCTTCCCTTAAAAAAGATTCGCCGTCTGTTTCCCAGGGTACAACAGCCAAAACAGTAAGTTGTACTGTCGGACTTAACTAAACTGCCAGAAATTTCATCTTAAGAGATGCGTATTCCTTATGTTGGAAATCAATAATACTTATTGATTTGATGTGTGTAAACTTGTGAAATTAGGGTCTCTATTTATACACAATAGACTCCCTCTAAGTTTACCCATCCCACCGATGTGGGATTGAAAATAAACTATTTTTCCTCTTTAGTCATGGTACCGAATGACTAACTTTGAGACCCGATATCTCATTCACATCAACTCTATTTTGGACACATAAAAGCTTATTGCGAAGCTCTCTTCGAGGAGAACGCAAACCTACAAACTATTACTTATATATATGACACATACATATAAATAATTGTGTCCAAAGTTGGTCAAAAGTCACTTTTGCCAACCAATTTTCCAACAATCCCCCACATGAATGGAGATCGGTCGTAATACAAAAATTACGATGAAATTCCAATAGTTGAATCTTGCAAAGGATAGGTAGGTGTGACCCTTTGAACCTTCCCTTGTGAAATGCACTTAGCCTCCTAGCTGTCAGTAGACGCGATGTCTTTGAACTGAGCTGCTGTTTATGTAGACGACAATACACTTCACACAAGACTCTCCTTAACATTGTTAAGTCCTCATAGTCATGTTCATTATGGTCCTGAACATTTGCCTGGTTCTGCAAGAACTCTTAGGATTTGTGCCCCCCACAATTCCCTTCGAAGCGACCCCACTTCTCTCTCACATAGGTGATTTCATCTTGAATCATTAAAAACATATGCTTGTGATTTCATCTTGAATCATTATGCTTTATGATTTCATCTTGAATCATAAAAGCCATATGTTTAACCTCTCAACAAGTCACATTTATTATAGGAATGGACTAGGAAGTTACAATGTTAAGTAACTCCCCCATATTGACGTGACTTCCCCCACATTTATATGATTAGGTTGTCCTATTGAACCAAGATCTTGGGATCTCCAGTCAACTAGGTTAGGTTTTCCTTCATATAAACTCATTCCTTTAAGGGCTTTAGTCCCATTCCTTTAGACGACTTACTAACTAACTCTCGGCTTAAGCCTTTCGCAAGCGGATCCGCGACGTTATCTATTGAATTTACATAGTAAATTGTGATAACTCTAGTTGAGAGTAGTTGTCGCACTAATCAATGTCTATGATGGATATGTCTCGACTTACCGTTTTACATTGTGATATGAGCTCTGTCAATTTCCAATTGACTATCACACTTATTACAGATGGTCGTTACCGGTTTACACCATCTTGGTATGTCCTCTACGAATAAACGTAGATATCCCGAAGATTCGATAAATTTATCTCCAAAAATAAATTTAAATTCCATCATAGATTTCGCTATAAAAGTCTGTTTGAAATACTTTCAAGATTTCCAAGGCATGGCTTCCTACGTAGAGTCCATACATCCGCTCTAGTGGATCTAGATTCTTTTATGTAAGAATCCATATTTGCATTACTCTACCATTATATAGCAGTTGGATATCTTCCAAAATGCAATATCAGAAGTATCATAGTACTCGTGTAATACTATTCAAGTGGTCATCACTTGAATTACTGGTATATTTACTAAACCTGGTCATAATTTATAGATCAGGTCTCACACAAGTTATAGACACACAAGACGCCCTATATTCTTTGAGTATTCAAAATAGGCAACACCTCTACCTCAATTTTAAATAGATTTCTAAAGACGTCATTGGAGTTCTAGCTAGGCCGGAATCCCCCACATTGAACCTCTCAAGAATATTGTCCTTATAGTGTTTTTAACTTCAAAACACATCCATCTGGTTTCATATGATCTTAGTTCCAAGAACCATATCAATCAACAAATGTAGTTCTTGTCAAATCTTGACTCCAACATTTCATTAGTGGATTTGTTCATCTTGATATCACTTCGAGTGATAAGTATACCATCTATGTATAAACACACGACTACATATATACCAGTGATTTATTTTTCCCACATACATGCATTAATTTTGAATCCATGTTCTGACATGACGTAGTATAAAATTTGGATATCATTGTTTGGGAGCTTTTCCTAAGTCGTATAGTGACTTAACAAGCCTACAAACTTTGCTCTCTTGTCTAGGAGCCATGAAACCCTCAGGTTGGTTCATGTAGATTTCTTCTTCTAAATCCCTGTTTAGAAAGCCATTCTCACATACATTTTGGCAGACTTCCAAATTTCTTAAAGCAGCAATAGCAAGTACCATCCTAATAGAGGTTATTCGTGTAACTGACGAATATGTATCAAAGTAAGCTAGACCTTCTCGTTGTCTAAACCCTTTAATTATCAATCTTGCTTTATACTTCTCAATGGTTTTACCGACAACCTTTTGTAGTTGTTAGGTATAAACCATTTGTAGCCTAGTGGTTTACCACCAGGAGGTAAATGCACGAGTTATAATGTATCATTTTTGTAAAATATAATCTATTTCACATTTGATGGCTTCTTTCCATTGAGCCCCTCTTGAGGAAGTTACCATTTCTTTGTAAGAAGTATGTTCATTTTCTACCATAAAAGAAACAAATCAGATCCAAACAATTTTTCGGTTCTTGCCTGTTTGCTTCTTCTAGGTTCAACCTATTCTTCTGGGTTGATCTTGTCTCACATCATGGAGATCATAATCAATCCCGTGTTGTCACTTATCATGAACAACATTATCATCTTAATGTCTCTCATCATGAAGGACATCATCATTTAGTTGCCTCTCATCATGGACAACTGTATCGTCTAGTCTAGATGAACATCCATTTTTCTCAGATAAATAAGGAAACACAGTTTCAAACAATGAAAGTTTTTCTTGATTCCATTATCGTATCTTTGTATATATTCAGATTTTTTGAATCATATACATATAAATGATAAGCACTACTGTAATGAGCATATCACAAACATATGCAATCCACAGTTTTAGGTCCAATATTTTGAACCTTGGGTGTCGGGACAGATAGACACCCCCCACATTCGTAAGTACTTATAGGATGGTTATCATCCCATCCATAGTTCATAGAACTATCTTCTTTTCCTTACAAGGGATCTTATCTAAAAGATAAGTAGCCGATAGAATCGTTTTCCCCCACATGCCATGGTTTAAACCAAGACTTTAATAACATGGCATAACCATATCTTTTAAGGCACGATTCTTTTCATCCAACAATTCTGTTGAGGCGTATAAGGAGCAATAAATTTGTGTCTTATTCCAATGTTTATCACATACATTTGGAAATGGAGACACATATTCACCTCCGTTATCACTTCGAACCGCCTTGTTTTCGATAATAAGTTGATTCTCAACTTATTTGTATAGATCAATCTTGTCTATATCCTTACTCTCAAGTAAGTATAAATAGCAATATTTTGTACTACCATCAACAATTACGATGAAGTACCCGCTAATTACTACCTTAGTAGGTACCGATTCCAAATCACATAAAACTACGTGAATCAAGGCTTCAGTTAATTTCCGGTCAACCGAGTGAAAAGACAATCTTGTCAATTTGGCTTCAGCACAAGTTTTACTTTTATAATCCGTGTTCGTTCATTTAATTAAACAACGTATTGAGTTAAAATTTACATGTCCGAGTTGGCCATGCTATACATTTAAAGAATCAAATAAGCTGAATTCATACTCATTTTATTAAAACAACCATTAAAAAAAATGAATTCAGCTTAAACATTTAATGAAGGGCATAACCCGTACCGACCAAAATTTTGTTCAATGTTAACTCAAGTTTATTTGATTAAATAAATGATGCGTGGTTTTGCAACCTTACAACAGGTTTTACCTCTCGAGGGATCTCAAGAGGCTTACAACCCCACCAGGCAGTGTACCTGACCGATGTAGTATAGTGTAGTGGTAAGTACGGGGGATTGATCGTTCTCCACAGGAAATAGTGTCGTTAGGATTGAAAAAAACTATTCTAATAGGTCTAAGGGTGAGGGAAGATTCTTTTTTGTATTTTTATATTTTTATGAAAGCAAGTAAAATCTCGGGTTTGAAAGAGTGGGCGGAATTAGTTGCTAGTCAACTAACCCAAATAACTACGAATGCAAATAAAACAAAATAACAGAAAATGAAAAGGTTGATGAAACTTATATGGAGAGAAATGTGTTTACTTAGATTTCCTTACTCCCTAACTATCTTTTACCGGTTGATTAGTGTGTATTAATTGCGTGGATGACGGGTGTATTCCTTAATACCAATCGTGGGGTGGCGTACGTACTTCCCCAACTCTATGAACTCCTACTTCACTCCTATGTCGAGCCGGCTAAGAAGCTCCTAACATGGGATCACTAGAATTCACTCATGCATTAAATACAACCATAAAAACCTTAGTACGCATTGGTTCATGTTTCTTAAGACGTTCAAGCAAGTTACCGAATAGGAAGTTAGCCTGTTTTCTTAAGCCTAACATCGATGAACAATCATCCAATACAATTAATAACACACTAATAACCAATAATCAATAGTTAGGTTTCATTAGATCTAAGCAAACACAAGATAAATCTAGCCTAGCATGTTAATCAAAAGACAAGAACAAGATGTAACCAAACAACACATAGACATATTGAATGATTAAATAATAACTTATCTTCAATTAAACATGGGAGATCCAAGGGTATGAAAACCCTTAAAAATGGCAGAAATTCGTCTAGGGTTTCTCCTCCAAAATTACACACAATAAGTTCCACACTAATGACAAAAAATTGCAAAACTATATATAGAGTTTAAGGGCTGACGGCGTCACGTTATAGGACTTGACGCCGTCACCTCGCCGCTTTTAGGGTTCCCGGATGGCCTTCCTGACGCCGTCCCTCTTTAGTGCTCCAAAATCCGCTCTGGCCTATCAAGGGGTGACGCCGTCAGAAATGGGCTTGACGCCGTCCCTCTTTAAGTTAAACCGTGACGACCTTGATCACTTCAAAGGGTGACGCCGTCAGATTTTTTCATGCAAAATTCTCTGGCTTATCATGAGTAATTTTCACATCTACCTCTTTTTTTTGCCAAGCCGTGACGCCGTCTGGGGAAATTCCAGACGCCGTCAAAGGTACTTTTCAGCCGAATTTTGAGACTTTGCCGTTTTCTTCACTTTTATGCTCTAAAAACGTCCAAAATGCTTCCTTTTCCAGATTTCTTCTCCAAAGTACCTAAAATGACAAAAGGAACGATTTAGGGCAATATTTGATCAAATAAATACGATTTAGGGCTTAAATGACCCCCTAAAAGCGGTACACTTTTCGCTTCATCAAATACCCTTACACTTGAGATTTGCTTGTCCTCAAGCAAATGCGCTTTTATTCTAATCAAAATACAAGTTAGGGGTCATTTAACGCTAATATAAAAGTAATTGCAACAATTAGTCGTTCCACTTTAATCATAATAAGCACGGAGATTACATACTAGCACCTCACAAGTAGTGTTTAGATACTCACATCTCTCAAGTGTCATCAAAATAAATCTCATAAATGAAAACGGATAATATCTCTCACTACCTGTCATAGCAAATAGATTACCATAGGCTTGGGAAAGGATCGAAAACCTCCTCCACTAGGCGTAAGCACCTAAGATAAACTATCAAAGAGGGCTTTTAAACGGGTTATAACGTTAGGTGTAGGGATATGATAAACACGGTTTTGTTGGATAAGGGATATTTTACTGGTGGCGAGTTAAAGATCTTGATTAATTACATGTACTATACAATATTGCTAAGCCAAGACTCGACTCAATCTTAAGCTAAAAACAAAATAACAAAAACATAAAATAATCATAAAATGAAACGGGATGGTAGTCCGTATGTTTTTTCTACTTTTCTTTTTCTCATTTTTTTTGTATTTTTCTTGATTTTTCGATTTTTTTTCTTCATACACTCTTGCCCTACCATCCAAAATAATACATCATAGGGGCGTTGCATTCCCCTTACACTTGAACTTTTACATAACTTTACAAATAACTATTCTAATGACTCGAATTAAGATAATTGAAACACTTTGAGTACTTTTAAAAATATTTAGCACATATGGGGGTAATAATGTTGTTCTTCCCCATTACTCCATTACACTAGTACTTTACCCATGAGTCCCAATCGTCCCAAAACAATATGTACAAAGATATGACTCGACTTAGCAACCATGTAATCAATTAGATAATTAACTTGGGGTTTAAACAAATGTTGTCACAATAATGCACTAAAAATGAGTGCACATAAGGTAGGCTAAGGCGATTTGGGTGTACATTTAAGTGGGGTGTAAACAAATTCTTCCTTTAAGTAAAATGCTTAAAGGTCGAAACGAAAAGATAGGCTCTGAGGGGTGTACTAGGGGTATCGTGTACCAAAAATGGGTACAACGCAAAGGGTGTGGGAGAATTACTTGACCAATGTAGACAATGTAATTATAACAAAAACACAGGTGTAAAACAATGGGTTAATCCTAATGCCTCTTATCATGTAGTAAATCTAACTACACGAATGTAGTCTCACTTGTGGCCTCGGAATGGTCCTAACGCAAGTTCTAGAATCTAAGTGCTACCGGTACACACATCATAGCATAAATGCTTTTCCTACCAATTCTAGGGGCGAACCTCACATATTTGGGGGTGGAAAATTTTTTAGTGGTACGGTTTTGTGCTAGTCATATAACTCCTATCCGTGAGACGCTCATTAAGATCAAATTTTCACTCCTATATGTTGTAAAAAAATTTAAATTTGGTGCTAAAATTGCCCTAACAGGTATTTATCTCAGTTTTATTACACATCTATTTTTAAACAAACAAAAATCAAGCGTAAAAGCATTCTCTAATCGTACTTTACCCCCCCTTACACTTAAGATGAACATTGTCCCCAATGTTCAAATAACAAGATATAAAAGCATAAAGTAAAAGAATGAAATCAAATACTCCCCTGATTCGCTCGGTGGATAATGTGGTAACACGGTTAGATCTTCTTCCAAGGTAATGTTGAAGCTCCATGACTAATGCATCGCCATAAGCTTGATCCAACAAACATTTCCTTGTCCAAAATAACCTGTTAAACCTGAGAAAACAAACACGAAAACCTGCATAACATCGGCGGGATAAACTCTATATATAAGGATATAATGCTTGTGGAATGATAATTTTGCAGATTCCTGGAGATTATAAGTTAGAGATTTAATAAAAACTTTTTATGAAAACAAAACTTTCAAAAATTTTTAGAAAATTAAACCTGACGCCGTCAGAAATGATCTGACAGAATTCTCATGTTAAGTTTCCGGAAAAATTTTGGAAAAACCTATACCTTACTTCCTGGAAATCCTGCAAAACATCATTATGACTCGATACAAGCATTTGACTCAAACAAATACTAATATGTATGTTAATTTATTATTATTACGATTCATGTTCATTTGTTCTAATAAACCGATTTAGATTTCCCTTACACTTAACTTTTGCAAAATACCTTTATATGTAGTTAAGACGAAGTTAAAAACAAGATAAAGCATTTTCACAAATTAGTTTGGAACATGGGTCAATAATAATAAAAATTAAACATACATACGGAAACAAATAAAATCAAACAAACAAATAAATAAACACACAAAGCAAATAAAGCTTGGGTTGCCTCCCAAGAAGCGCTTGTTTTTGTTCGAGTCACGAGCCTGACTCTACCCTTATTTAACGGAAATAGGGGAGGTTTTCCCTACACTTAGGGTTAAGTGCGGGTGATAGTAGCGATACACACCCTTAGGGTGGAAATATGCCACGTGAGGAAAGAGTGACGGGTGAATTATATGCTCAAAGGTGCGGGATCCTATCATCATAACCTTACCTAATTCAATTGGGTTAGTGGGCGGATTAAGATTTTCTCCTAGAAAGGGATCATCTTTTATCAACTTCGAGAGACTCCAAGTTAAGAATCCACTTTGACCTAATAAACCCGGTTTAAACCCATAATGTTTCTTGTGATCAATCATAAATGGGTGATGTAAGTATGTAAGGTCATGGTTCACTCCTATGTTAGCTTCCACTCCACATGGCCTAGAGTCTACTACCTTAATCTTAACATTACCCGGACTACATGGTTTGATGGGTGGATCGGGACCTTTTTTAATTCCTAAATTCACATCTAAAGATGGAAGATTAGGTAACGGTTTTGGTTGAGGCTCCGGTTCATCAAAAATAGGAAATCCCCTAGAACTAAGAGTAAGGTTGTGATCACTATAAGCATTCAAACCTATATCCTCTAGTTGTGTTTGGTTCAAAGGTTCTACCTCTATTGGGGTTCCTATAGTCTCTTCTACTTCTTCCGGGTAAGTCACCGGTGGTGTGTATGCCTCAAATGATGGTAGGACTTGTGGGGTACTTGGTGGGCTTATGTTACTTACCTCATCATTCCTTATGTTAAGATCACCTATATCCTCATCATGTGTTTTAGTAGGATCTAACCCTAACATTTTACCAAGTATCTCAAGTGCTTCTCTAGGCATCTCAACTTCAATGTCCGAATCATAAGGATCATCCTCAATATTCTGACTGCTATATTCAAATTGCCCAAAAGATTCATCATGTGTTTCTTGAGATTCATCGTCATCGATCATAAAACCTATGTGTTTTTGATCAATGTGATCATGCTCGGCTAGATCCTCCCTCACATCAAGATCACCTAAGTGTTCACCCTGTATTATGGTAGTGCCTAACCATGACATGCAGCTAGGTGGCTCAACTCTACCCTCATCCCCAAACAAACTTGTTTCATGATCCTTGAAATTTGTGGTCAATTGACTTGTATTAATGTTTGTTGGGTTGTCTACCATATAATAATATTAGGCACAATTCTCAATAGCTTCCCATGTTTTCTCAGCACTTAATTCCCTAATATCCCTGCCGGCAATATGGTAAATGTCCCTTTGGGCATGTCGGTCGACATGATTGTAAAAAATTTGAGTTAGGGACCAAAAATCGAAGTTATGATGAGGGACTTTTTGGAGTAAATATTTAAAACGAGTCCATGCATCATAGAGAGGTTCATCTTTATGTTGTTTAAACATCAAGATGTCATATGGAGTGGGTGAATTACGTGGTTGGTGGTATGGTGGATTCGCGTTCTCCATAATGGTGAACGGAAGAGTCAATGGAAATTACGAACAAACAAACAAAGAAATAAGATAGACTAAAGAAGACCTATAAAAATAAAATAAAAATCTCACTAGAAAGGAATCTAGTGAGTAGACCTAATAAAATAAAAATTCAACCTAAACAATAACTATTCCCCGGCAGCGGCGCCAAAAACTTGATGCGTGGTTTTGCAACCTTACAACAGGTTTTACCTCTCGAGGGATCTCAAGAGGCTTACAACCCCACCAGGCAGTGTACCTGACCGATGTAGTATAGTGTAGTGGTAAGTACGGGGGATTGATCGTTCTCCACAGGGAATAGTGTCGTTAGGATTGAAAAAAACTATTCTAATAGGTCTAAGGGTGAGGGAAGATTCTTTTTTGTATTTTTATATTTTTATGAAAGCAAGTAAAATCTCGGGTTTGAAAGAGTGGGCGGAATTAGTTGCTAGTCAACTAACCCAAATAACTACGAATACAAATAAAATAAAATAACAGAAAATGAAAAGGTTGATGAAACTTATATGGAGAGAAATGTGTTTACTTAGATTTCCTTACTCCCTAACTATCTTTTACCAGTTGATTAGTGTGTATTAATTGCGTGGATGACGGGTGTATTCCTTAATACCAATCGTGGGGTGGCGTACGTACTTCCCCAACTCTATGAACTCCTACTTCACTCCTATGTCGAGCCGGCTAAGAAGCTCCTAACATGGGATCACTAGAATTCGCTCATGCATTAAATACAACCATAAAAACCTTAGTACGCATTGGTTCATGTTTCTTAAGACGTTCAAGCAAGTTACCGAATAGGAAGTTAGCCAGTTTTCTTAAGCCTAACATCGATGAACAATCATCCAATACAATTAATAACACACTAATAACCAATAATCAATAGTTAGGTTTCATTAGATCTAAGCAAACACAAGATAAATCTAGCCTAGCATGTTAATCAAAAGACAAGAACAAGATGTAACCAAACAACACATAGACATATTGAATGATTAAATAATAACTTATCTTCAATTAAACATGGGAGATCCAAGGGTATGAAAACCCTTAAAAATGGCATAAATTCGTCTAGGGTTTCTCCTCCAAAATTACACACAATAAGTTCCACACTAATGACAAAAAATTGCAAAACTATATATAGAGTTTAAGGGCTGACGGCATCACGTTATAGGACTTGACGCCGTCACCTCGCCGCTTTTAGGGTTCCCGGATGGCCTTCCTGACGCCGTCCCTCTTTAGTGCTCCAAAATCCGCTCTGGCCTATCAAGGGGTGACGCCGTCAGAAATGGGCTTGACGCCATCCCTCTTTAAGTTAAACCGTGACGACCTTGATCACTTCAAAGGGTGACGCCGTCAGATTTTTTCATGCAAAATTCTCTGGCTTATCATGAGTAATTTTCACATCCACCTCTTTTTTTTGCCAAGCCGTGACGCCGTCTGGGGAAATTCCTGACGCCGTCAAAGGTACTTTTCAGCCGAATTTTGAGACTTTGCCGTTTTCTTCACTTTTATGCTCCAAAAACGTCCAAAATGCTTCCTTTTCCAGATTTCTTCTCCAAAGTACCTAAAATGACAAAAGGAACGATTTAGGGCAATATTTGATCAAATAAATACGATTTAGGGCTTAAATGACCCCCCTAAAAGCGGTACACTTTTCGCTTCATCAATAAAAGAAAGCCAAATTTATTAAGCAACCATCCAGACACAAGATTCCTACGAATCTCTGGCACATACAACATGCTGGTTCACTTAAGCTCTTTTCCACATGTGAATTTCAACATCACATTTCTTTTTCCTTGCAATTAGCAGTTGTAGAGTTGCCCATAAATTGCATCTCTCCATTTTCTGCTACTTTGAAAGAGTTAACCAAACTCTTATCAACATACTCATGGCATGATGCCCAAGTGTTAATCCACCATGTCGGATCCCGCCTTGGCAACAATTTTCATGTCATTCAGGCCATTTAACCCATAGTTATGGCATATAAAATCTGAATGCTTTAAAGCATCTACCGTACACATAACTCGAGTATCGGTCTCCCTTTCATCAAGTTCGGGAGCAGATCCTTTAGATGTCACTCGTGACATTCCAAACATTCTGTTAATACGAGATTTCGTTATTAGTCTAAAACTAAATTTGGAATAATTAACAACTTGATATATCACAAAGTGTTTCTTAACAAAATGATTACATCGAATTTTGTTTAAAACACTACTGTTTTGTAAGATCCACTCTACAAAACCGCTTTTAAAGAAGTCTTTCTTTTAAACAATTAAACAATATGGCATATTACATAATGTTTTAAACAAAAACAAATTTGTAATATGATTTTGTCAATCTTCTTTAAGAATATTTTAATAGATCTGTAACACATGGTCTAATTCTACAATGAAACTCGACAAGGTTTCAAAATAGATTTACTCTTCCAAAGAAACTCAACAAGGTTTCTATAGATCGACTTTCATATGCATAAAGTTTCAAGAACTATATTTAGTTTATAATTAAACTCAACCTGGTTTAAATAAGCTAAACAAGTCAAAGAAACTTACCCACCAAAATACGATAACAGCTTATATATTATCAGATTTTGTTTCAAACAGACTCATCTTGGGTTCTAGTAATCTAATAAAATAGCAACTTGTATTTTATGAGATTTGTTTCAAAGAAACTCCACTTGGTTTCAATGAATCTGATTTCATCATGATTTGCAACCATGTTAGTAATCAGCGCACCAATTATATTCACAAGATTCACTAGGGTCACAAATTATGTTCTCATCAGTTAACTTGTGAATATTTAAACACAAAAACAGTTAAAACAATATGGTATCTAATAAACTCGACATGGTTTATGTAACTTGTACCAAACATGATTCAAAGAAACACAAAATTGGTTTCAATAAATCCAGATTTAAACAATAAAATACGTAATAAACAAACTAAAAGAAATCAGTTTGAAAAGAAACTCATCATGGTTTCAATATAAACTGATTCAATAAACTGTTTTAAAAATCGTTTATAAATCTGTTAATTAAATTAATCCGATTTTAATAAAAGTGTTTTAATTCTGTTACACAGAATCTGTTTTAAGATTGTAGGGAAACGGTTACACTTTATTAATAAAATCTAACTTACAATAAATAAAATTAACAGTATATAACTAACAGAAAATTAAATACAAACAGAATGTAAGCAAATAAACGATAATTAAATAAAACAATAAACTAATAAAAAGACTTACTAGATCACCAACGGAGATCAGCAACGAAGCACTACAAAGCCGAGGCACGTGTTTGACACGCTTCCCTTAAAACAGATTCGCCGTCTGTTTCCCAGGGTACAACAGCCAAAACAGTAAGTTGTACTGTCGGACTTAACTAAACTGCCAGAAATTTCATCTTAAGAGATGCGTATTCCTTATGTTGGAAATCAATAATACTTATTGATTTGATGTGTGTAAACTTGTGAAATTAGGGTCTCTATTTATACACAATAGACTCCCTCTAAGTTTACCCATCCCACCGATGTGGGATTGAAAATAAACTATTTTTCCTCTTTAGTCATGGTACCGAATGACTAACTTTGAGACCCAATATCTCATTCACATCAACTCTATTTTGGACACATAAAAGCTTATTGCGAAGCTCTTTTCGAGGAGAACGCAAACCTACGAACTATTACTTATATATATGACACATACATATAAATAATTGTGTCCAAAGTTGGTCAAAAGTCACTTTTTCCAACCAATTTTCCAACAATTTTTTGGTAAAAGGGTGTTAGAGTTTTTGTGATTTTTAGTAAAAAATGGTGATATTTGAAGGTATATGTTGTTGGAATGTTGTATATATATTTGGAATGAAAAAATAAAGGGAAAATTTTTATTTTTTTTTAATTAAAGCGACCAACGGCCTTTTTTTCAAAATTTGACCGTTATCCCCACATTGCTCTCACACAAAACAATCGGTAATAGTTACCAAAATCCAGCTTTGCCGAAGATCACCGAATGGTCGCGGTGGTGTTGCCGAGTTTTGCCGAAGATCACCGACCCCTAACCGATGCCCACTCCCTCTCCTCTAATAATCTTAGAATATATTCAGTATTAATGAAATCATTGCTTATCTAAAGCTTACACTTTGTCATTTAAGATCACGCTTCCTAAAGTTACTAACCAAAATAGTTCATCAACTCATCATGTGGTTAAAAGGAGAGGAATTCGGCGAAAATTCAATCATCAATGATGCTAGTTGTATTATACAATGAAGATATATGTATCCCGTTTGAATCGAACTTGGCTGAACTAGCTGAAGTCGATTTTCGTGATAGTTTGGATATGATGATTTACTTTCATATGTTATGAACTAAAAAATGTTACGTTCCGGTTAGTTGGATTGGTTCAAACCGATCGATTTATTTGATCAATCAACAGCAAATGTGTATGAACAAAGTTCTTACGTAAAGTTTAGTTCCCAAATAACAAACCTACATTATGTCCTAAAACATCTTTCAAAACAGTTCGTTGCTGAAAGTTTCAGTAACTGATAATCATACTTTTTATAAAGTTACTATCAATTGATCAACTGAAAATGACGTAAAACAATTTTAAAGAAGCACAAAATTGACATGCCAATGAACGATATGATATTTAATTTGTCTTGTAGCATGCATATGATCCAATATCGCGTGCTTCATAACTTCCCCGTATTAATTGGTTTTGCATGCTTTTTATTAAATCTAAACCAAACCGACGCAAACCGACCCCGACTGTAGAAATTTATGATCAAAGCAGTAAACAACCTAGATTTTACTAGTGAACCCAGCCAACCTCCCCTTGGCTCACTTCTTTATTAAGTATTGATAAAAGAATATCAGTTTACAATACAAAGAATCTGAGAAGATGAACAATACAAACTAGGGTTTCTCTCTATACAAGAGAAGAGAGAAAGATGAATACTAACACACAGTAAACTTATCAATAATAAATAAAGAATAAGAGAAAATCTCTTATATAGCTCCCGCTCAGCAAGTTACACAATGCGCCTCCATCTCTTCAGAAATACTTCACTTTAGTCCTTAAAGAATTTGGGCGGGTACACTTCTTGCTTTGATTTTATGATATTGACTAAGAGACCCATGTGCTTCTAGCTAAAACTTAAGCCTTTTCAACACTCCCCCATAAGCTTTAGCTTCCTGAGGCTCCCCCATCAACTTTACCTTGCTCATCAGTCCTGACCTGAAACACATTAAACAAACCAAGAAACTTGCAAAATCTGTTATGGTCAGAAATACTAAGCCCCTTTGTGAACAAGTCTGCCAAATTGTCCTCAGACTTAACCTTGACAGTTTTAATAAAACCAACAGCCACTTTTTCTCTCAGAAAATACAGATCAATCTCAAAATGTTTACTTCTCTCATGAAGTACTGGATTAACAGCAATCTGCATAGCAGAGCTGTTATCACAACACATTTCCACAGGTAAATTAACTTTCACCTGCAGATCTGTCTACAATTTTGTAATCCACATCACTTCACAACACACATTGCACATAGCCCTGAATTCGGCCTCAGTAGAGGATCTAGCAACAACAGCTTGCTTTTTACTTTTCCAGGAAACCAGACTACTTCCCAAAAACACAGTATAACCAGTAACAGGTCTTCTAGTTATTTTACATTTAGCCCAATCTGAATCAACAAACACTTTTAAACACATGTCATTACTTTCTTTAAAAGTAATACCAAGACCAGGTTCCTTCTTAAGATATCTTAAAACTCTAAAAGCAAGTCTCAAGTGTGACTACATAGGTTTATGCATAACTTGACTTAAGCAGTGCACAGCATATGAAATATCTGGTCTAGTTAAAGTCAAATAGATCAATTTACCAACCAATTTATGATAATGTGTTATACCAGTTAATGGTTCATCATCACCATATCTAGAAACAAGTTTTTTATTATCTGGATTAGTCTCTATAGGAGTACCACATGGTTTGCAACCAAGCATACCAAACTCAGTTAAGAGTTATGTGCAATACATTCTTTGTGTAAGACAAATACCATTATCAATATCCAAGACTTCAATACCCAAGAAATACTTAAGTTTGCCTAAGTCTTTTATCAGAAACTTAGAACTTAAAAACTTCTTAAACTTGTTAATTTCTTCAACATTATTTCCAGTGACAATGATATCATCAACATAAACTAACAACACTAACAAGACATTATTATCATTTTTGATAAACAAAGAAAAGTCATTTGGACTTTGCACAAATCCATTTTCATTAAGCACAAAAGTTAACTTCTCATTCTATTTTCTAGGTGCTTGTTTTAATCCATATAATGACTTAACCAGTTTGCACACTCTTTTATCATTTTTATCAGAAAAACCTTCTGGTAATTCCATATACACATCTTCTTCTAATTCACCATATAAGAATGCATTATTAATGTCAAGTTGAAACAATGGCCACTTGTTATTAATAGCAATACTTAAAACACGTCTTATAGTGACAATTTTCACAACTGGAGAGAAAGTCTCCTCATAATCTATTCCTTCCCTTTGATTAAAACCTTTAGCAACTAATCTTGCCTTAAATCTTTCTACCACACCATTAGCTTTATACTTAACTTTGAAAACCCACTTATAACCAATAGCTTTTCTACAGAGGCGTCTCTGAGGATTTACGTGCCCTGTCCGAGCCGTTAAAAAATATGCCCCTTAGACTCCTTAGGCTTTAAGGGAATTAAATAATTTAAACTAAATTTTAAGTACGATCAATGTTATAGCAATAAACATAACAATTAGCAAAATAATAGTACTAGAATGAGTGAAATTACATACCGTAATGGCTAGCATCTAACCGACAATTCATGAAGCTCTCCTAGCATTCTTGCTAGCAAATTGGTGGATCAACTCTTCGCAATTTATACTATCTAAGATTTCGCTCTCGATAGCTATCATCGCTAACCCGCTAAGTCTTTCTTGAGACATTGTGGATCGTAAGTATGATTTCAATAACTTTAATTTTGAAAAACTCCTTTCTGCAGATGCCACCGTGACTGGAATGGTCAACAATATTCTATATGCAATGCATGCATTTGGGAAATAACCGTCTTCTTTCATATGCTCCAAAACATCTACAGGGTCGTTAAATTTTTGTGATGTGTCAATTAACCTCAACTCTGAATAAAGTTCTTCAGCATCAATATCCGATCTTTCTTCAAACTTGAGTGCATTTTCAAGACGATGACAAGACAACTTAAGATCTTCATCTTCAATTCCCCTCAACTTATGTGGAAACAGAAAACCAAATAATTCCTCGTACTTTTTGAATTGGTCAAATCTTACCTCAAGAGAAGCAATAGCCTGATCAACGATATATAAGAATTAATTTACTCTATAATTCTCTTCAGGTGTAAATGAAACTTCTTGGGCACTTGAACTCTCATCACTTCTTTTTTTCCTTAGAATCTTACGTTTTTCTGAAAATATCGGAGGAATACCCATTTCACTTGCAATCTCTGTAGCTTCTTCAATCGCTTTTGGAAAACCAGTTTCTCTATAATCCTTGAAGAACTCAATCAATCTATTTATTTCTTGAATAGCAACATCGAGATGCATATCCTTTGCTTGTAACTTTTTGCTTGCTATATTCACATGGTCTAATACTTGATACCAGATGACAATTGATACTAAAAAGTCAAATTCACCAATTTCTTTTTCTGCTAAGGAATTTGCTTCATCTGCGATGACATCATCTTTATCTTTTTCTCCAACTTCAAGTAAAGCTTCGCGTACATGGACAAGTTGCGTTTTAATAGCTTTCACACTCTCAACTCGACTTTCCCAACGAGTTTGAGACAATGACTTAAGAGTCAAAGTTTTAACATTATCTTTCAAATTTTGCCACCGATTAATAGAATTTGCAAAGATAGTATAAATACGTTGGATCTTTCCAAAAAAGCTCTTTCCTTTAACACAACAACGAGCCATATCACATAATGTAAGGTTAAGAGAATGACAACCACAAGGAGTGTAAAATGCTCTAGGATTTTCTTTTAAAAATCTCGTTTGCACTCCTTGGCGATGTCGACTTAAGAATCGAGTTTCATTCAGAGGATAAGTTTTTTTTTGGAAGGCCAGAGGATAAGTTAATAAAATAATAAGTTTGCTTTCTTGGTTTTGGAACTTTGTCTGCATAGGAGGGAGGGTTTATTTATTATTTTTTTTAAAGTATTTTAAGAGGGTATTGATTTGGGTATTGGGCTTATAAATTTATTATGGGTTATAGGTTTAATTATAAGATTGGTATTTAATTGGGCCCAAGTTTAAATGTTTAATACCTATTTAAAAAAATACATATAATATATATATATATATATATATATATATATAGGATTTTTTTTTTTTAAATGTGCCCCGCATAAAACGGGCCCTGGCCGGTTGGCCTCCCCGGCCCACCCAAGAGCCGCCTCTGCTTTTCTACCAGCAGGTAATTCAACAATAACCCATGTACCATTTCTGTTTAAAGCCTCAATTTCTTGATTCATAGCCTCTACCCATCTGTTGTCTTTAGCAGCCTCGTCATAGGTAGCAGGCTCATGAATCTTATTAAGACTTGAAGTAAAAACAAAGTTATCAAAACTTAAGTTGGAATATTTAACAACTTTATCAATTCCATACTTATGATTCTTATTAAGCACATAATCTTTGTATTTAGATGGTAAGGCAGTCATTCTACTAGTCCTTCTAACAGTTTGACCTACTACAGGTTCTGGTGACTCAAACATTTTACCAAACATATCCAAATCCTCACCCTCAAATGTATATTCATCATCAATGATACTAGTTCTCTGTATACCATCAGAATCAGTAGATTCTGTTGCACACTCTTTACCTCTAGTGTCCATCCTACTAGAAGTACCACCAGTGTTATCTGCCTCAACTGTATCAGCAGTTTTTGCTGTTTCAGTTGGCAAAATTTTTTCTGCATCAGCTGTATCAGCAGTTTCTGCTGTTTCAGCCTGCAGATTTTTATTAAAACTAGCTGCTCCATCTACAGTGCTGACACTAGGCCTAGGAGTACTAAATTATGGTATAGACTTATTGTTACCATCTATACTATCTCCTTTATCATCATTGGGGTCATTGGATCTAAGATTATCCTGACAGCTAGCATTTTCTTGATCATAAAAGTTCAAAACATTTATATCATTTTCTTCAAACACAAAGTCTTTAGCAAAAGAACTATTTTTAAAAGGATATACAGTTTCATAAAACCTAACATCTCTAGAAAAGATAAATTTCTTTTGATCAAGACTAAACAGTTTATATCCTTTTTTATCAAAAGCATATCCTACAAACACACATTTATCAGACCTAGATCCAAACTTATCAGATTCATTTAACATAGTAGAAAAACATAAGCAGCCAAAACATCTTAGACTTAGGAGATTAGGTTCAATTTTATACACCATTTCATAAGGACTTTTACCAGATAACACAGCAGTGGGTAACTTGTTGATTAAGTGAGTAGCAGTTAGAATTGATTCATTCCACATGTTGAAAAGGCTTAAGCTTTAGCTAGAAGCACATGGATCTCTTAGTCAATATCATAAAGTCAAAGCAAGTAGTGTACCCGCCCAAATTCTTTAAGGACTAAAGTGGAGTATTTCTGAAGAGATGGAGGTGCATTGTGTAACTAGATGAGCTGGAGCTATATAAGAGATTTTCTCTTATTCTTTATTTATTATTGATAAGTTTACTGTGTGTTAGTATTCATCTTTCTCTCTTCTCCTGTATAGAGAGAAACCCTAGTTTGTATTGTTCATCTTCTCAAATTCTTTGTATTGTAAACTGATATTCTTTTATCATTAGTTAATAAAGAAGTGAGCCAAGGGGAGGTTGGCTGGGTTCACTAGTAAAATCTGGGTTGTTTAGTGCTTTGATCATAAATTTCTACATGGTATCAGAGCCAGGTTGCTCTATATCAAAGCGGTTTAAAGATATTGAAAAATTAGGGTTTCTCTAAATTTGGGGGTTTTGATCTATACGTTTAGATCTGGTTGTTTTGAGGGTGGATTCAGTGTTATTGTTGTTAGATCTTGTCGATCTAAAGATTAATTGAATTTTCCAAAAAATTAGGGTTTTTTAATTTTTGGGGATTTCTTGATCCTGGTGGTTCTTGTTACAATTAGACTGTGATTAAGTATTCCTGTGGTCTAATTGTGTGTCGGAGTTAGTTAATTTGATTTTAATCAAATTCGTCTAAATTAGGGTTTACTGTATCAAACCCTAATTCAGGTTATTGTTTGTTTAGATTAGTTAAGACTGGCTATATTGATTCTAATTTCAAGCTTCTTGAAGTTAAAATCAAAAATCCTAAAAATATTTTTTAGGGTTTCTATAATCAGTCAGTTCTTGATTAATTTCTTGATTACTAATTCTGAGCTGTTTGTTTCAGGTGTTTTTCCGCTGTGCTACTGGTTGTTGGTGGATCTTCTTGATTTTTTTGTTGTTCTTGGAAGCTTGCGTGCACTGCAATACCACTCACGCTCTCTTTAGGTTTTTTTCTTAGGTTTTGTAGAATTGCATGTGACGAAGTGTAGGTACAGGGAATTGTTTGTGTTGAGGAGTTGAGATTGTTGGTGGTTTATATGTGTTTGTGTAGATATAAGGTGTTCTGTGTTAGTTTGTTTGTTTTGTTTCTTTGTCTGCTCTGTTTCTGTGTTGGTTTTGTTTCTTTGACTGCTCTGTTTCTGTGTTGGTTTGTTTGTTTTGTTTCTTTGTCTGCTCTGTTTCTGTGTTGGTTTTGTTTCTTTGACTGCTCTGTTTCTGTGTTGGTTTGTTTGTTTTGTTTCTTGTCTGCTTTATTTCTTGTGTGTTATTGTATTGATTTCTTTAATTCTTGAAAAATGTCTGAAGATAATAATAAGAATAAAGATAAGAGTCATGAAGGTGGTGGTAGTGAACTAAAATTTGACATATATGATACTTTGTATTTGCATCCTCAAGACATTGGTTCTCAGATGATTTCTTTCAAACTTGAAGAAACTGAGAATTATAAAGTTTGGTCTGTTGCTGTGCAGTTGGCTTTGCATACAAGGAATAAACTTGGATTTGTGACTGGTAAATGTGTTAGGGATCCTACTGATGGTCTTTATCAGGCTCAGTGGGATAGGTGTAATTCTGTTGTGTTGTCTTGGATCTTAGGGTGTATTTCATAAGATCTTTATAAGGGTCAAGTGTTCTCTAAAAATGCTAAGTCTGTGTGGGATGAATTAGATGAAACTTATAATAAAGAAGATGGTTCTGTCATGTACAATTTGCATCATAAAATTCATACTCTAACTCAGTCTGGTATGAGTTTATCTGAATACTATCATGAGTTTAATGCATTGTGGAGACAATGAGAGGATGCTTCGATACACTATAAGGTAGTTAAACCTTTGTAACTTTGTGTATATGATATATTGAGTTAATATGATTAAGTATGCGAAATCTACTTAATCACACTAAGAAGGTTATTTTGGTTATTGGAAATGGAAAGTAATGCTTTAGTAACGAACAATGAACATGCAATGTTAACACCAAACGATTCAATATTATTCAAGATAATACGAGTGATCTTCACTATCACCAGGGTTACAAAACCTTGAATCTTATGTTTCTATGACTTGTGATATTGTTGTGTTTGTTCTATGTTCTTAACAGTTATGATTTTAGCACTTAATTAGTCACACATATATCTAGTCTAAGATCTTTCTTTTATAGTTCAAGAAAGATCTTTACAATATTGTTAAGTCTTGTCGAACAATTGCTAGCTTATCTTATGTGTGTCAGTAACTTAGATACAACATGTATCTATGTACACAACTTGTTACTGATCACTTTGTCCTAAGATATTATCTACTGTATATTCTTGACTTTAGTACAAAATATCTTCGTATACTTATCCATCCAGCAAGCAGACTTAACATTCGAAGAGCAAACTTAATTTTGGTACTCACCAGAATTAATCACTAGACTTAACCACCTGACTTAATATTCAAAGACCAGACTTATCCAGCAGACTTAACCAGGTACCAACCAGACTTAATCACTTAAGAGAATTTTCCGATACTTAATCTTCAAAATATTTAATTCCCAACAATCCTCCCCTAAACATGTGAACCCTTTTCAACATGTTTCTTCTGAATTGAATTTCTGATTGTGAGGATCTTGCAAACACTTCATAGTCAGACCCATGATCTGAACTTTCTTCTATTCTGTGCGATTGAATATCTTTCTCAGTAACTCATCTGCTTTCTGTTCTTTGACTTCAACAATATCAATACACATCTTCAGGCTTCAAACATGACCTAAAAGATAGTACAATTTCCTAGGATGGAGGAATTATAAGAGGCAATGGAGCTGTGTATCTTGGATGCTTGTTTCAACAAGTGAAATCATCTATCAGCATGCCTTTGCAAGTGATGAACAAACTTAGTGAACTGAAATTGAAAATTTTCTCCGTTTGACCTAGATAGAACTTTCTCCTTTTGAATGCTTCATCCCTTCTGAATATACATAATACTCCAGAATCTTGTTCATGAAGAAGAGATTATCAGCTCTATTTTTGTCATTTTCAACCTCTATGTCATCATCTTGTATGCTCTTGTCTTTTCCTCCCTTTCATTGGTTAATCTTCCTTCTTTGGGTTTATTTCCTCCCTTGAGATATTTTCTCCCCTAGATTACGAATAACATTTCCTCCCCTGTTTGGAAGATCTCTCACAATGTACCAAAATATTTCTCTCTCCATCATCTGATCCATCAATTAGAACTTGTTATCAGACAATGTTGTACATGTATCCATCAATTCCTTAAGAGTTTAATTTGCTGCCCTCATCACTTCTAGGTGTGTTAACTCCTATGAGAGGTGATTCATGGGACATTTGACTCATGGTCCATCATTTGATGGTTTTTGTGAGTCTATTTGAAAATCTTTTTTTTTTAAGAAACTTTTGCCATTAGCAGTATGTACATGATTTTATTATGAAAAATCATACTGCTTACAACTATTTTGAAGGGATTAAGTGTATAACAGACACTTAATTAAAATTTCGGTTTAAAGCAACCTCTGGTTGTGTGAGAACCAATGTTTTTCCGTTATAAATAACTGTCTGTGTAAAGATAAACCTATTCAAAAGGCTTTCTTGACAGGGTTTACAGCTCATAGCAATTGTTACCTCTAACACAAGTGTTAGATTCACTGTTGCTAGCTGTTCTTTCTATCAGATTTCCTTAGACTTGCTCATTATACTTAAAAGTATAAAATGATAGAAAGTGAGTTGTATCAGTTACTTTATGATCAACTAAGTCATCAATTCAATGTGAAATTTCATAATCAGGTTTCAAGAAAGAAGTTTTAAGGATGTGTAAACTCCCAAACTCTTTCTTTCATGAACCTATTATGTCAGCAACTGTATTATCATTCTGTTGCTCACACATTTCACTTGAAACATCCTTTGTGTTCACATGTTCATACCTGAAATTGTTAGTCTAAAACCAAAAGAACAATGTACAAAGCACTTGTCTTATATTAGAATAAACATATGACTAACTGTATGAATAACACAATTCAAATTTGTACTAATTGATAATACTAGCAGTAGAAATCTATTTCATATATATACAACAACACATAGTTTTAAATCATTGAGGATTAAGCATTCCAATACATGCTACCAAGTACTGAAACCTTCCAACATCAAAAGCTTTTGTTAGCAGATCTGCAAAGTTGTGTTCTGAAGCAATTTTAAGAACTTGAATTAGTCTTTTCTCATTACAGTCTCTTATAAAGTGATGTCTAATTTCAATGTGTTTTGTTTTAGAATGTTGTACTGGATTTTAATAATGCAAATTGTACTACTATTATCAATATGAATAACAGTGTTCATAAAATTGTACCCATAGTTAAGAAGTTGGTTTTGAAGCCATATGACTTGAGCACAGCAACTTGCAGCAGCTACATATTTAGCTTCAGTTGTTGAAGTAGCCACAATTGTTTGCTTCTTACACTGCCATGAGATAAGTCTACATCCAAGAAATTGACATCCTCCAGTTGTTGACTTTCTGTCCAAACTAGCACCAGCATAATCACTATCCGAAAATGCTACCAAGTCAAAAGGTGATTCTCTAGAATACCATAGTCCCAACCTAGGTTGACCCTTGAGATATCTAAAAATCCTCTTGACTGCTGTTAAATGAGAAACCTTTGGAGTTACTTGAAATCTTGCACAATCACAAATAGAGAACATGATATCAGGTCTTGATGATGTAAGATACATCAAAGAGCCTATCATAGATCTGTATGTGTGTACATCCACATTTTCTCCATCTATATCTTTAAGAAGTGGCTTCTCAGAGTCCATTGGTGTGCTTGCCATTTTTGAATCAGCAAAGTTGAACTTCCTTATAATCTCAGCAACATATTTATCTTGACTAATAAATATCATTCATGGCCCACGAAACTTCCTCTAATGGTTTATAAGTTTCGACACATAAACAAATTTTATTTTCATCATCTTCATATCACAAGTCTCGTCCCTAACACGTGTTTGCTTTGGTTAGATAGGTTTGCAGACAATAGCTGTTACTTAACGGTCGTTAGTAGGACTAATTGTGTAACGGAAATCTAACATGAAGGACCAATTATGTAATTCTGTTACATCGTTAGTCCCTAAGGGACCAATTTTGCAACGAAAGTTACACCTCAGGGGCTGTTGTCGCATTTTAGTTTTTTTTAAATATTAAAAAAAAAGTAACGACCGTTAGTACTGTTCATTAGGCCCTTAGCAAAAACAGGATTGCCTCTAGCAATCTCGTCGGCATAGTTTATGCGCAAAGTACTGTAGCTAGTGCTTGTTGCGTGTGGCGCTAGCAAAAACAGGATTGGCAATAGTCATACTGCTAAATGTACTATAGTAGTAATAGTAATTAGAGAAATGGTACACATTTTATCCTTTGTTCTTACTTATCTTCTTACTCATACAATCTTGACAAGTTGTAGAATAGACGGTTTGAATGTAAAAAAATAATGAGTGAGAATAAAACATATTATGGTATGTTTGTTTGACCACTTTGATATGGGGTTTAGTGTGAAAAACAGTAAAAGCACGTTTGGTGTGAGGGTATAGCGTTTGGATATGGTATGATGTCTAAATATTCCACCTTTTGCAATGTCTGCCATACTACGTGGGATTTGAAAATAAATATTGGTGCTTCCGATTTTTAAATGGAGATGATTTGCACACTTCAAGTTTTGATTGATACACTTCATTCTATGTTGTAAATAGTTGTACATATATCACAACATGCTTACTGTACTTGTACTTTGAAGCGTATATTTTTTTAGCTGTTGTTAAAAAATGATTGAGATTATTTTAAATGTTTCTCAAAATTACGAAATTAAAGAATTTAGAGAACTAATATGTCATTCTTTTGTTTCTACTCATCTTTTTAATGAAAATTATTAGATGAGCCAAAATCAATACTCCTTAGTAGATGATAAAAGAAAATGAGTTGGTTAAATACCTAGGGTGCGTTTGGTTTGTAAATGGGATTGAAATTGAATTTGGATTTGGGAAAGGTTTAAAAGAAAAGAAGGAAAAAGAAAATTAATTAATAATTAAATTATATATATATATATATTTAATAAGTTTTATGTATTTGTTTAAAAAAAAAAGAAGTAGAAAATGAGTAAAAGAATAAATAATATGTGGTTGAAAAAATTATATCAAATAAAAAAAAAATTGATTGGATACTGACCCCGGCCCGGGCTGGCTTTTTGAACCCCACCAACATAGGTGGGATTGAGATCTATCAAATTTTTATTCCGTCATTCCCAATTGTGGGCCCCCAATTGTGGGATTTATTTTTTCTTTTGGTGAACCCACACCAATCCCATCAACCAAACATCACCTTAAATGTCAGTAGGTATTTGTTGGGAGGAATGAATTAAATGAGTAGTGGAAGAGGTTAAACATCATAATCTATTACTCCAAGCACTAGTCAAAAACTGGATAATGTTTGACGAATTTTGACACAAAGCAAGGACGTAACTGGGGTACCGGGACATCTATAGATTTTTTCGATGTATCACTATGTTTTGAAAAAATTCGATTTTTTTAAAGGCATTTTAATTGTACCTAGCTTATCGAAATGTATTTCTAGTTTTATTTAGTTAGTATATTAAACTTAAAATTTAGTAAAATTCCAATTCAACAGTGTAAATTAAAGTCAAAAAAATTTGTACACCCGATCATATTTGATCGTTCTGTCCCTGACAGAGAGTCAACAATTAATTCGTTAGAGTCAACAATTCTTCTTTATTCAAATAGTCAATAAGTACAACCTTAGAAAATTTAATAAGATTGATTTGCCGTTTGATTTACTTTTAGCATGGGATGGCGAATGGCACTTTGAGTAATCATTATCATAATTTCTAGATGACTCAAATCATTGTTATTCTTTTCTATTAGTAATTCAAAAGTAACTAATAATCTTATAATATATTCAGTATTAATGAAATCATTGCTTATCTAAAGCTTACACTTTGTCATTTAAGATCACGCTTCCTAAAGTTACTAACCAAAATAGTTCATCAACTCATCATGTGGTTAAAAGGAGAGGAATTCGGCGAAAATTCAATCATCAATGATGCTAGTTGTATTATACAATGAAGATATATGTATCCCGTTTGAATCGAACTTGGCTGAACTAGCTGAAGTCGATTTTCGTGATAGTTTGGATATGATGATTTACTTTCATATGTTATGAACTAAAAAATCAATCAACTGCAAATGTGTATGAACAAAGTTCTTACGTAAAGTTTAGTTCCCAAATAACAAACCTACATTATGTCCTAAAACATCTTTCAAAACAGTTCGTTGCTGAAAGTTTCAGTAACTGATAATCATACTTTTTATAAAGTTACTATCAATTGATCAACTGAAAATGACGTAAAACAATTTTAAAGAAGCACAAAATTGACATGCCAATGAACGATATGATATTTAATTTGTCTTGTAGCATGCATATGATCCAATATCGCGGTGCGTCATAACTTCCCCGTATTAATTGGTTTTGCATGCGTTTTAGAGCACCCGGTGCGGGGAATGTCACATCTCACCACTCCATGGTGGCATGCTCGCCATTGCTAGCCACCACACCGTGCTCCTTACTTATTTCTCGCCACTTGCACCCTCGTCGTCTGCACGGCGAGGGTAAAAACTGTCCTTTTGTCATATTTTTTGGCAGGTTTGTGTGTGTGTGTGAGAGTAAAAGGTTGAAGATGATGGGTATATTTATTTTGTTTTTTTATGTAAATAAAGGGTAGGTGTGCCTCAAATAGGTAAGTTGAGGTTAGTTGTTAATGAGTGGGGGTTAGTTGTGAAGGTTTGTTAAAGTGATGTGACACCCCGTGAGCCTCAAATAAGTAACTTGACTTGCTCACTACACCTAGCGCTCTTATGAAATCTCAACCAACACAATTAAAACTAGGCTTTATGTTACTATCGGTGTCACAAACCCGAAAAATATTGTTATCAACACCTTTTACACTTTAAACTATTGAGACATAAGAGCTTGTTGGAGAAAGAATCTTTTGTGGGATGAGCTTTTTGAAACAAAACGGTAGGATTGGAGTGACAATTTTCATATGATCGAGGCGTGGCTTAGAAAGATTAATAATAACGTCATATGAGTGCTAATCATGACCATGCCTTTTGTGTCTCTTCCCCTTTTGCTAGGTTACACTTATACTCTCGAACTTTATTTTGATTACTTTGCATTCTGAGTCAAAATCAACTGTACCATTTGTTACTTTGCGTTAGGATAGATAAAAAGTGCCTTCATTTATGCTATGAACTTGGCTCTGCGAGCCCCTCATCGACTGAAGCTCAAACATGTACAGTTGGCCAAGCCCGCGTCTACTCTTTTCTAGATCCATCTACTTGCTGAGTCGGCTTGACGTATCCCCTCTTGGACACACCTACTAGAACAATTCAGGCCATACTTTTCACACTGGTGTTATAGTCTCTCCTAAAAACATTCTTAATTATCTTCCTCAAAGTATGTGGTTTCTTTTTATTTGTTAGAAAAGATGTCGCTTTTTGATAGTCTAACCATAAATAAGCATGTGCCATTAGAGTGGGGGGGTACGGTAGCGCAATGGCTCGTGCCACGGGTACTAGCCCAATTTTTGCGACGGCGCACCACACAGTGGGTGGTGCCACGGCTGCTCGCGCCGTGGTGGCCAACCCACGCGGTGGGCATTTTTTTTTTCTTTCTCTTTTTTGGTGTGTTTGTCTGTGTTTATGTTTGTATGCTGTGTTTGTGTTTAATTTTTTTTTTTTTTTTTTTTTTTTTTTTTTTTTTTTGTCTTTTGTCAGGTGGGGAGCCAAGGAGGAATAAGACTGCAAAGGAGATGGATTTTGTATTATTATAATCTTTTATGTATTTACAAGTTACAACTTTTACCTTTAACTTTTAGAATTAAAATAAAAATACACCTTTTTTTTACAAAACCTTGTGAAGCATTTATGAAACCTTAATTACTAGTTTGTAATTTTTATTTCTTGTTTACGTATTATGTTTTCTATTTTTATGTAACTTTTTTTAATTAGTGTAATGTATTTTTTTTAATTCAACGAAGTTTATTTTAGTTTATTAATATTGTGCATGTTTTATTTTATGCTAAAAAAATAATAAAATAAAATCCTAGGGCACCACATTTTCTGGTGCCAACGGTAACGGCCAGAATGTGGTGTTATAGGATTTCTGGTGCCATAGATACTTTTGCTGATGTGGCACAACTGTACCCAATGCTATTAGAAATAAGTTTAGAAACATTTTTATTAGGCTAAATCATTTCCCAATTTGTAATAATCTAATATGTGTGTTTACATTATTGCATTCTATCGTCTTCATAGTATCATTAAGGCACTCATTATTAATGACAACAAATACTAGTACAATTTTACAAGTCAATATTCATTGTTCTAGCATATGCAATTAAGTAGCCTATTAACATAAAGATCGTAGATTTAATTTTTTACTGAAAAGTTTGTACGATCTTACGTGAGATAATAGGGAATTCAAGAGTGAAAATTTTCCTTTTAATTTCGTGTTGTGTCATTTGAAAAATAACTACGGACTTCTTAAATATTTATCTATACTACATATAAAAATAAAATACATTTGCTTAAAAATCAAAATTTTAAAAATTGAGTGATGTTGTTAGATCTAAAATACCCATATTTATAAAAGAAAATATGGTTTCTTAAATATTTAAAATACTTGTTTACAATTTAAACTACTAATTTTTTTCACTTTCACTTACTCTACACTCATATACATACAACAAAATTGCACAAACAAATGACGCTACTATAAATCGTCACCACATGCATGAGTAACCGTCTGGTACCAAATCACAAATCTTATCTTAATCTTAATCTTAATCTTAATGTATTAATATATCTCAGTAGATTGAGTATGGATGTTTTCTTGTCATGCTTGTGGTAATTGAGTCTGAAAATAAATCATCTGTTTACGAGTACCAAACAAAAATAGTTAAAGGCAAAAGACAAAGAAAAACAATGGTGAGTACAAATGTGAAAGCCATATCATGATGAGGAGTTAAATTTGGTTTTATTCGTTATCATCCATCTTCAATTAGCTAGGCCACACTTGTTTTGTCTTTTCAAAAAACGAGGCCGAGAAAATGGTATGAATGAGGTCGACACAAGTTATGAAACCATACCGTCGTAATTGAAAGGACAAGAAGAACTATTAAACGAAAACGAAACCCTTGTACGGCTCGAATGAATCTCAAATTTATTGATCTATCTATGTCCTTTTCTTAAACTTGAGGTACCCCATCAAACCAGCCAAAATGATGCACATGTATTCTCTCCATGTTCACATGCATATCGACCAGGCATTGCACTGAATGCTAAAAAAAACTCACGAACTCAAATTAGTACAAATGTGAAAGTGAGAATGTTAGGGCAAATGTCTTGAATTGTAGTCAAATTGAACACATTACAAAATGTACAATGCGTCACACCTAGAGTGGTCTCCACCACCCAACACTTCATCATTAACTCCACTGGTTTCAATTGTTTGTTGCTTATAAATTCGATTTTTTATTTTTTTTTTGTCATATGACATGGACTTGTAACAAGAAAGGTATCGACGTATAACACGTATGATATATATATCCAAATTCTCTTAATACGGTAACTAAAAAAAGGTTATGCGGTATGTGCAGGGAACTTGAAATCCAGAGTTACACACTAAAAATATTGTTAGTGATAAGAGAGCTAGAGAAAGTGAGAGACATTAGTATTGCACCCACAAGAATATTAGAGCAACATCTTGCACGATATGGATTAAAATTATATGATGTGATAAAACAATAGAATGACGTACCATTTTAAAAATGAGTTTATTGTTATTCGGATCAGTATGTGACCAACCTAAGTTTATGAGCAATATGTGCCATGCATCCTATTGTAGATTTGTGTTAATTAAGATAAACCTCTTTCTGTATAAACTCAATCTAACATCCGAAAAATTTAAAAAAAAAAAAAAAAAAAAAAAAAAAAAAAATGTTTATATATATTTAAGTTTGATAATATACTTCTTTTGATAAGACTTGTCAAAAGAAAGTATTGTTTAGTTATGTTTATCAATATAATTATTATGAAAATTAATAATTAATTACTTAATGTAGTTAGGAACATGCCAAACTGGACACTCCACTACATAAAAATTCTTACCTAAACTTCTGCACTTCATAACACGACATTTTCAAGTCGCTTTTGTCCCACAATTTATGGTAAATTGTAGTAGTTTCGTAATGGAACTGTAACACACATTAATTTTCTCTTAATGAATTCAGAATGTATTCAAAATTATATGTGTATTATCAAAGTTTCCATTCCATATATGTCCATTTTTTCATAAGTATTCATGCAAAGTTTTTGTTTATCACGCTTTCATTAAAGCATTTCTTTTCACACATATATCTTATCCGTCATAACATGTCTTTGTGCCTTGTTCGGATTGGGAAGAGATCTAATAAAAAAATTAAAAAAAAAAAAAAAAAAAAAAAAAAAAAAAAAAAAAAGAGAATAAGGATAAAAAATTATAGCTACACATGATATATTTTAAATGAGGGAGATGCATATATTGTTGTAGCTGCATCTAAAATGCGTAGTTGTGATTTTTTTTAATTTTTCGCATTTTAGTATTATTTCTCATTTGATCACAACTCTGTTCGGATCACCTTCTAAACAAAATCCGGCTTTTGAAAATGAAATTTGCATCGCAGCTTAAGCTACAGCCTACAAACAAATCGATATTTGAATCCGGCTTTTGAAAATATAGTTCAAGGATGTCACTGATTTAATTATTTAGTAATTTGCATTGGTGTTTTGTTTTTCATCTCCAAAATAATTATCCTTGTATAATATGCTTACTTTCATATTTATCAAGCAAAAATGTTGTTGTATTGAGTGTGAATGAAAAAATACATCCTTTTGCACATGAATTTAAGAAGCATGCTGAGTCAATCTCCTTCTAAATGCCACTACCACAACCACCTTCTATGCCCAATTACACAAACACCCTTTCTAACCTACCACCACCTCATAAACCAAGGTTAATTATTTATTCTTATACCATTTAGTTATACGAGGCATGATACAACCCGTGCGATGCACAGGCTTGTTTGTTGACTAATTAAATTGTTTTCCGTAACGTTGATGCATCTTTATCTTTGTCGGGTCGTTGTAGCACGTGATGGTATTTATAATAACTTTTTGCATTTAAATTAGTTTATTTTCAATAAAATTTTCATTGATAAATTATAATCCTTTTTGTTAAGTTCAGAATGTTAATGGTAATACATTGTGAATGGAGGGGTTGTTTTATATTGTAATTGCGCGTTGCAACTCAGAATATGGTCTTTGCGCGTAATGTATTCTTCGGACGATTTTTTTTATATAATTGTTTTATTTTGCTTGTTAAAAGTATTTAGATTCTTTGTGTCACTTTTACTATATCATCTTCATTTCGTTTCATGCTTACATCTCATTGTTAAAAAAAGGTTAAGTTGTGGTTAAGAGGTCAAACGTAAGTTTTGACTAATGTTGTTAATTAATGATATTAAGGATGTTTTGATAGAATAGTAGTTGTGTAGAATTAAGTGCATGGTCAAAGAATATGTTACATTTTTAGTTAGTAAAGAAAAGAATAAACTGTATGTGAGAAAATAGTATATACTATTTATTAATACATGCATCATTTTCTGCAAAAGTCTTTTTATCTTTCAAATGCAAGATGGTTTCACAAAATGAATTCACGTTTTATGGTAATACACGATAAGTATATACCTATTCGTCTATAAACATAAAAAATATAATTCCGTGATATTAGATTAGTAATATGTGACTGTATTCATAACAACAAAAGGTTAATGAGTCTGAATTTTATTGAAACTTAATGTAATATAAGAGTGGGGAATAATTCATTACTTTTGCTTGTTAAAAGTATTTAGATTCTTTGTGTCACTTTTACTATATCATCTTCATTTCGTTTCATGCTTACATCTCATTGTTATACCTGTTTTGTTGTCTGTCATATGCCTTATATTCAAATAATGCAAGATGAGACAATAAGTCAATAAGCATCGACAGCCTTTTTGATCACACAATTGATTGATTCTACTTCACCAAGGTTTTCAGAAAAACTTGTTTGTTGACTAATTAAGTTGTTTTCCGTAACGTTAATGCATATTTACCCTTGTCGGGTCGGGGTAGCACATGATGGTATTTAGATGCCTATTAGAGAAGTTGTATTGTATTTATTTTAGTAGAATTGATATTTAGAGGCCTAGTAATGTTATAATAACTTTTTGCATTTGAATTAGTTTATTTTCATTAAAAGTTTCAATTAACATATAAATACAAAGATGTGAGATGGTACTGCTACTTATAGGATCCTGCTGCTGGTTGGTGATTCTGCTGCTAGTGCAGCACAACCTGCTGCTAGTAGGTCTAACCTGCTGCTAGTACAGCATAACTTGCTGCTAGTAGGTTATGATCCTGCTGCTAAGTTGCAGAATCTGCTGCTAGTTGGTATAGTTGTTGCTGTTTCTTAGCTATCTTTATGTATTGATAAATAATTAAATATTGATGTCCAATAATGTGGCATGTGTCGCCAAATGTATTGATGTCATTTTGTAATCTTATCGTCTATGAAAAAGAAATTTCTCTATAAACAATCTATATCTATATACGTGAGCATTAATGGCATATGTACACTCTCTATCACATTGTACGCTATCTAATCTCTATCATTTCAACCAATATTTATTGAATGATCAGGCTTTTCAACCAATCTTGGATCTGTACACTCTCTAATCTCCTCTATCATTTCAACATCTTCTTTTTGTTGACCCCTTGGTCTTGATTGAGGATAGGTTTAGTTTTTAATAGTAGCAACAGATTTACCTAGGATACCACATGATCCTTTTTTTTTTCATTGAAACTTCTACTACTACCCTCTGGTTGATCGTCATCTTATCATCTCTTTTGCGCTCAGTACCCTGAGCTTGATTGTTACATGTTTCCTCGAGAGCTGCAGCTCTTTCGGTAAGTTTTGTCAGAGTATCCATTTGGTTTAGTTGAAGGTAGCAGAGTTCCTGTTCAAAGTTTGGATCATGATTGTATGCATGTATATCTGATTTGGATGCATACAGACGACTTTCAGCATACTGCAGACGAAGAATAGTTATAAGATCAGTATCCTCATCCTTAAGATCTTCTACAACTAATAATTCGTAGAGTAATTGATCCTTTATATTGGCTATTCTCTCTCTTGTTGGATAGGTTGAGGTTTCAGTTGTTGTTGTTGATGATGATGCTGTTATTGCTGTTGTTGTATAGGTGTTTGAGATATGACGACTTTTTTTTTATGTATATTATCCCTTTTTAATATCAGCAATCGTAGTGTCTTGAGTAGCATGCAACGCTTGATTAAATAGTTTATGTGTCACAAACAACTGTGAAGGGTTAGCAGTAACATATCTAGGATTCGACCTCAAAGATTAGTACTTTATGCAGCATACATAAAGACTACATGAACATCATAGATTGCGTCTTTTGATAGATAAATTGTATCAGATTTTGTTAAATATAATATGCAACCAAATTCAACATTTTATAGTCGAAAAATAGCAGTTATATCCAACCAACACAACTGCGAGTAAAAAACCAACCAACACAATGCTTGACTTATTTTTTTCCTCTAAAAATAACTGCAACATAATTTTATAAAATAATACATTATGCATAAAATAATACTTTATGCAGCATATACATAAAGACTACATGAATCCATCAATGTATTTGTATGTCACATCTATCATATGTGCAAGATTAACAATAGGAGCAAGCACATCCATTGGAACATCCCTCGGCTTTAGACATCCCACGTTTATATCTTTCCATGCATTTTCGACCATCTTCTTGATCTTGTCGATAGGTATATTTTCTGAGATGCCACTTGTCTTCATGTATGCATCTACACAGAATAGCAGCAGTGATAAACTACTGATCAACCAACTTCTATACTATCTTTACCATCGATAACTTATTTAGATTTTGTGACCATTATAGTACAATATGTAAAGCTTTTGCTCAATATTGCTGTCAATAACACTAATAATGAGATCGAGGACAAATTAATTGATGATAAATATATTGTTGATTGGGAATTAATGTTGGTTATGAAGATCGAAGTAGGATTGAATAATGGCAGCTAGACTGCAGACATATATGATATATGTAATATACATGCATAATGCATATATTCCTCCTAGGGTAAACATGTTTCCTCAGTTTATTAATTAATAATTAATTTAAATAATTAAATAGCTATTAGAAAGTGACACCCATGTGATTCCATATTTGCAATTGGATTTGCAACTCCAGTCAAGGCTGGAATCGTATCATTCGTTGATTAGTCGACTGCTAACAAAAAAAAGAAGTTACAATTTGGACGCTTTAGAAAGTTATATAAATCAAGTAAGTTATTACACCTTTATGATACATTTACAAAATAGCATGAAAGGAGGTACTCATTGTTCTTGTAGATAACACGGAATACAATACACTTGTAATAATGAAACCAAGAAAAAGGTACGTTGTGACCATTATAGTACCATATATAAAGCTTTTACTCAAGGTTTAGAGGACGACCATTAGCAGCTGAGAATCTTGAACCAAACTCGAGCAACTCTTTGCTTGTATCGTCCTTGTGAGTCATCACTTCAATAAAACTAATTTAAAAGAAATGGTTAAGAATAGCAGCAGTGAAAGCTGCGTTTAAGTAGGTTAAAATAGGTTAAGAATAGCAGCAGTGATAAACTACTGATCAACCAACTATAAAAAGAATAGCAGCAGTGATAAACTACTGATCAACCAACTTCTATACTATCTTTACCATCGATAACTTATTTAGATTGTGACCATTATAGTACAATATGTAAAGCTTTTGCTCAATATTGCTGTCAATAACACTAATAAACTACTGATCAACCAAAAAATTTAAAATAGGTTAGCAGATCTAATTTAAAAATGATACCAGTTGCACTTTAGTTGGAGAAGACATGCAAGCAAATGAGATTTAATCCAACTACAATGAGAGCAAAACCAAACACAAACAATGGGCACACCAAAAGCTTCATTGTTGTGCCTTTTTATAGTTGCATGAGCATGAATAGAGATTGTTTGTATACCTGCAATTAATCATGTGAGTTTCAACCATGATTACATGAACACCAAACACTTCATCTTCACTTTCATTATTACACTATAATAAAGGCTCCTATACACACATTCAATTACTCGAAACTAATGACTTGTTTGTAGTTATTTTGGTATGCATAATAATGTTTGTACCGTACTTATGTTTGTGCACAACCCCCCTTGCACATTGAATTAAGGTACTCAACTTTTAGGTATAATAGATACTTATATATCTAATAAACGAGTTCGGCGACGATCCGCCGCGTTGCGGCGGGGCGTTGTTTTATTTCGTTGATTATTGCACGATATTTTTATTAAGTAGAGAGTAGGTCGGGGGTAAAAAAAAAAATTTTTTTTCCCCGAAAAAGGACTCCTTTTGCAAAGAGTCGCCGATGGCAGGGGTATTTTTTGCCAATTGTCGAAACATTTTTTTTTTTGGAAAAAGGACTATTTTTGCAAAGAGTCGCCAGTGTCAGGGGTAATTTTTGCCAATTTTCGAAACATTTTTTTGGAAAAAGGATTTTTTTTGCAAAGAGTCGTCAATTTCAGGGGTATTTTTTGCCAATTTTCAAAAGCTGATTTAAAAAAAAAAAAAAAAAAATTTGGGCCGGGTACTGTAGCAGCCAAAAAAAAAGACGGGTACTATAGATTGAGTGACGTCGTTTTGAATGACAAATAATATATATAGTAATAACATATATTTTATACTCTTTCAAGCCATAGATGTTACAAAACAGGGGTTAAAATGCCCGCGTGTTGCGACGGTATATTATTTGATAAAACTTTTATTATAAAATCACTAAAAATTATATAATTATAACTTTCGTTTTACCCAAAATATTACACATGTTTATATAATTTGATATTTATGTGTATTCATATAACTGAATTATAATCAAATTCCGATTTTTTATCTATTAACCTAACTTAATTATAAAAACATAAAAGTTCAATTATTATACCAGCAATTTCTTTTAACAAATAGTTTACACTCTAAAAGTAAAACGTATATGAAAACTCTTCCATAAACTAATAATAATTATTGTAATGAGTCTACCATCTATACTATTCGAATATTTGCAATCATGTTTGACTTATAATTGTAAAAATAAGAAGCTGATTGTAAAATTTAATCCCTATCTTTTTTATGAAATGTAAGTTAAAAGCATTGTAACATTTAGATCATTTTATTTGAAATTTAAATGTACCTTTTTATAGGTATATTTTTTTTGTAACAAAATTGCTAAATTTTGAAATATTACCAGAAAACTAAGAAGTTAGTTTTAAAGTTTTTATTATTATTATCATTTTTTTTATAAGATCATACATAAGTTAAAAATATTGTAATATTGGGCTCATGTTATTCGAAGTTAAAAGCATTTTTATTGGTATATTTTTTATAAGAAAATTGCTGAATATTTATTATATATTTAATAAATGAAGTTTGTTATGTAAAAAAATGTAAAAAGTAAAAGTTTAAGGTAATTTTTGTAACTTGTTATATAGTTTAGGGGGTGTTTTGATTTTTTTTAATTAACTCTAGATCTAAACAAACTTCAAGGTAGTTTTTTAAAATTGTTAGATAATTTAAAGGTGTGTTTTTTAACTTTTTTTTTTGAGAAAAAAAACATTCACTTTTAAAAATAAAGCATGCAAACATAAATGAAAGAGCTTATTTTAATGCTATGTTTTGTAAGACTAACACTTGCTACTTGTTGCAAGCAAAGTAATATTACTAAAGCTAAAACAAATAATGTAAAATGATATAAAAGATAAATGATGACTATAAAATTTTTTAGTTTTACTTTTATAATATAAATAATATTACTAAGTTTGATCGGTTGTGTTTAACACGCTGAAGTAAGACGTGCCACCTTTATAAAGAACCCGTAAACTAAACGCACATTCAATAAAAAAAAACTCAACCAGACACGAAATTGGAATAATATTGCCGATTTACCTGTACTACCACCACTTAATCTTCTCCATAATAGTTCGTCAAACAAAACAGAAAAGCACACATAAATATGGAATCAGCAAGAAGAAGCTTTGACACATGATCCTTATCACCAATAAGTGGGGATCAAGTTCTTTTGAAGCATATGCAACTGAGCATGAGGTTGAACCCCAAATAAGAAAGATTGAGAGGACGAAGGCTACCGATTTGACCATCTACCGGCGTGAAGTGATTAAGACTTATGCTGAAAACATTGTGTTGAAACTAGAAGGGGGGGGGGGGGGTTGAATAGTTTTACCGTTTTAAAATTAATTTACTTTGATAACTTTATGTGAATTCGACTAATGTAAATTATAAATGATAAGTAATATGCAAGTAAAGAAATAAACAATTAGACCACAACACGAGTGTGTATAGTAGTTCGGTCTACAAAGACTCTTTTTCCTTGCCCTACTCCACTCCCCGAGTATCCAACTTGAGAGTATCCTTCACTAATTAACAAGATCCTTTAATCGACGGAGAAAACCTTTACACGTCGTTTACACAATATTTCCGACACAAAGCTAGATGTCGAGTTCTTTTACAAGGGCACAACCACTCCTGTCACACTACGTATTTTGAGGACTAAAATACTAACTGATCACTACAGATGTTTATGAGAGTTTGGTACAAACAATGATGTATGAATAACAACAATTCACATTGTGATGAACAAACAAGACTTTGCAACACACTATTGAAGCTTGTATGTCTTTAAGTAATGCTTTGATCTTCTTGCTACAAAAGAAGCTCACTAAAATGAAATATGAATGAGTTAGGTATAAGGAATGATGAATGAGAGAATGTATGCTTTTGTTATGCTTGTAAGTGATAATCAAACAGCATGGAGTGGCTTGCTATTTATAGGCACAAAGGCTAAGCAAACCACGGATGGGACGAAACAAAAATGAGGGTTCCGTCCGTGTAACTTTTTGGTTCCGCGGGTACCTGACAAGAAATGTTCACAATCTTTTATCAAATCTAACCAAAATATACAGAATATCTTTCAAGGATTCTAGAGTGATAATCTAAACAAGATATTCACCATATCTTTCCAAATATCCTAAAGAGCTATGCAATCTTAGAATAGGATGATGCATGGAATGATGTAAAAATACATTTTCATTTTTGATTATCATGTTTATAAAAGTATACTTGTAAAATGTATATACTAGCTAAGTAATGTTTAATTTGTGTTTAAGAAAGACTTGTGACTATATATGTAAAAGACTTAACTATATTTATGTTTTACTAAAATAAAAGTTTATAATTGTCGTTAACAAAATATAGCAAAGATCGTAAAATATAAATAACGTTTTTAGGCGATATTTGTATTAATAATCTCCCCCTTTTTGTTGAGGACAAAACATAAAATTTATTTTTAAGCAATGATATAAATAAAGTGTAAGTCTTTAAAAATATAGATTAAACTTGTTTTATGCAACTTTTTAAATCCATTTAGATGTTTAAATTGTGTAAAATATGTGAGTTTGAGTTTAATATTTTCTCCCCATTTTTGTCGAAACAAAAAGAAGAGAAGCGTAGCGGAATGTAGTGCAATCCCGAGCTTAATTAGCTCCCCCTTGGCCAATACTCCCTCTAGATGGGGTGCCAAGTAAAAGATACATGGATTTTGAGTGCTATAAAACAAATGGTTAGTGATAAATAATCCAAACCAACCATCCAAAAAATTTACAAAATAAATAAATAGAACAATAGAAAAGAAAAAAATCGTAGAACAATAGAAAAGAAAGTCCTAATGTTATTATATCATCCATCCTAGTTGTTCTATTGAGGAGAAGGATGGGAAAGAGCGTTTAAACGTTCGAGTATGTGTTGGAGGATGAACCTCATTTCATCATGTAGTTCATGGACCATTATGTTGGTCCTTTCGCTAATCCTAGCGGCTCGTTCACACATGGAAAAACCATGGCGAGGGAAGCCGGGTGGAAGTGGTAAGGCTTGATTGTCATTTGGTGGTGGTGGTGGATTTGTTGATTGAGTGTTATGTGCTTGAGAGGTGTTTGGTGGTGGTATGTTGGTTGCATTTGAGAACAAGACTTCTTGTAAGTGCATAGCTTCTTGAATATGGGAACCTATCATGTTTTTGAAGGTGATGAGACCATTCATTTCACTGTGGATATTGCGGATTTCTTGTGAGCTTGGAGGATCAATCCACATGGACTCATCAATATCCTAAAAAGTATGGAAAAAGGATTGAGGTTGTGGTGGAGGTTGATGATGAAGCGAAAAGTGTACCGCTTTTAGGGGGTCATTTAAGCCCTAAATCGTTCCTTTTGTCATTTTAGGTACTTTGGAGTAGAAATCTGGAAAAGGAAGCATTTTGGACGTTTTTGGAGCATAAAAGTGAAGAAAACGGCAAAGTCTCAAAATTACGCTGGAAAGTACCTTTGACGGCGTCAGGAATTGGTCCAGACGGCGTCATGGCTTGGCAAAAGAGGTGGATGTGAAAATTACTCATGATAAGGCAGAGAATTTTGCATGAAAAATCTGACGGCGTCACCCTTTAATGTGATCAAGGTCGTCACGGCTTAAGCTAAAGAGGGACGGCGTCAAGCACTAATCTGACGGCGTCAAGCCTTGATAAGCCAGAGCGGATTTTGGAGGTCTAAAGAGGGACGGCGTCAGGAAGGCCATCCGGGAACCCTAAAAGCGGCGAGGTGACGGCGTCAGGATCTACAACGTGACGCCGTCAGCCCTTAAACTCTATATATAGTTTTGCAATTTTTTGTCATTGTGGTGGAACTTTGTGTGTAACCTTTTGGGAGGAAACCCTAAGACGATTTTTGCAGCTTTTTCAAGGCTTTTTGCCTTGAGATCTTCCATGTTACATTGAAGATAAGTTATCAATTAATCATTCAATATGTCTATGTGTTGTTTGATTCTATCTTGTTCTTGTCTTTTGTTTAACATGCTAGGCTAGATTTATCTTGTGTTTGCTTAGATCTAATGAAACCTAGCTATTGATTATTGATTATTAGTGTGTTATTAATTGTATTGGATGATTGTTCATCTATGTTAGGCTTAAGAAAACTGGCTAACTTCCTATTCGGTAACTTGCTTGAATGTCTTAAGAAACATGAACCAATGCGTACTAAGGTTTTTATGGTTGTATTTAATGCATGAGCGAATTCTAGTGATCCCATGTTAGGAGCTTCCTAGCCGGCTCGACATAGGAGTGAAGTAGGAGCTTATAGAGTTGGGGAAGTACGTACGCCACCCCACGATTGGTATTAAGGAATACACCCGTCATACACGCGATTAATACACACTAATCAACCGGTAAAATATAGTTAGGGAGTAAGGAAATCTAAGTAAACACATTTCTCTCCACATAAGTTTTACCACCTTTTCATTTTCAGTTATTTTATTTTATTTGCATTCGTAGTTATTTGGGTTAGTTGATTAGCAACTAATTCCGCCCACTCTTTCAAACCCGAGATTTTACTTGCTTTCATAAAATTATAAAAACATAAAAAAGAATCTTCTCTCACCCCTAGACCTATTAGAGTAGTTTTTCAATCCTAACGACACTATTCCCTGTGGAGAACGATCAATCCCCCGTACTTACCACTACATTATACTACATCGGTCAGGTACACTGCCTGGTGGGGTTGTAAGCCTCTTGAGATCCCTCGAGAGGTAAAACCTGTTGTAAGGTCGCAAAACCACGCATCAAGTTTTTGGCGCCGCTGCCGGGGAATAGTTATTGTTTAGGTTGAATTTTTATTTTTATAGGTCTACTCACTAGATTCCTTTCTAGTGAGATTTTTATTTCATTTTTCTAGGTTTTCTTTAGTCTATCTTTTTTCTTCGTTTCTGTGTTCGTAACCATTACCATCCGACATCATGGAAGATGGTAATATCCTTGATCCCAACAACCCACCACCACAACAACCACCACCACCTCCTAGAGCCCGTACCTTAGGAGACTACTCCCGTCCTAGCCACCATGGCTATCGAAACACCATTGAGCTCACTCAAGGAGCCAATGTCACTCCCTTGCGATCCGACACCATCCGGTTGGTGCAAAGCGGATGCGCATTCTATGGACTTCGTTCTGAAGATCCTAATCAACATCTCAAGGACTTTCTCAAAATCGTTGATTCCATAGACCTTGATGTTACCACTCGAGAGACGACCCGACTGCGTCTCTTTCAATTCTCTCTGCGGGACCAAGCTAGTCAATGGCTAGAACGTCTACCTGCAGGATCCATCACCTCTTGGGATGATCTCACTACTCGTTTCCTTGCTCAGTTTTTCCCACCGGGAAGAACTACCAAGCTAAGGAATGATATCTTGATGTTCCAACAACGTCAAGGCGAAACCCTCTACGAGGCATGGACTCGATTCAAGGACTTACTCCAAAAAGTCCCTCACCATGGCTTAGAACTTTGGCTCCAAGTCCAAATCTTCTATGACCATATCAATCTTTCCACGAGGCAAACCATTGACCAATCGGCCGGTGGTAAGCTACGTGATCTAAGTGCGGAACAATCATGGGCTCTCCTAGAAGATCTTTCTCTTTATGACAACGAAAGTTGGAGTGACCCCCGTGATTTGAATAAAACGGTCAAGGCAATATCTTTGCCTTCGAACAATTCAAGCATTCCGACCGTAGGATCATAGAACTTGAAGACCAAGTCAAGTTTCTTATGAAATCCTACGAGGCTCCTAAACCTTCAAGCCAAGTGAACAAAATCACTTCTTCATGTGAATTATGTAGTGGTCCCCACGACACTCGTGATTGCATGGAACTCCTCGAACAAGCTTTTGCGGACTACGCATCCTCGCGTACCGACGGAGCGGGAGACAAGTGGTACACTTTCAAACCCGAGCCAAACCCTTACGGTGATTCATACAACCCCTCATGGAAAAATCACCCAAACCTTAGGTGGAAACAAAACCAAAACGCACAACAAACCAATTCTTCCAACCCACCTAATCGTTTCCAATCAAGCGGTTCCAACTCGAACCGTACTTTCAATAACGATCCTTCCAACAATTATGGTAGTACCAATAACTTTGAAGGATTGATGTCCCAATTTATGGCATCTCAAGAAGCTCGTTTGGCCAAGTTTGAAGCCGATTTCAAACAAAAACAAAGCGAGATGACCAATAAGATTGACACTTTGTTGAAAGCCCTCAATGACCGAGAAATGGGAGCACTCCCTAGCAACACAGTCAAGAACCCGAAACTAAACGTCAACGCCATCTCGTCGGTTTCGTCTCCTAGTTCTTGTCCACAATATTATTCGGTCAATTCCATGAGCTCGTGTTTCAAACAAACCCAAGTCGTTCAAAATGACCAAGAAGTTAGGACATCCAAATTGGTCAACAACATAGTTGAAACACCTCCCACTCAAAGCCTTGACAATGAATTCAAGGAGCTCCACCTTGAAAGTCCGGTTGTTGATGTGTTGGATGAGAAGAAGCTCAAGTTAGGCGAAAAAGGGACCGCCTTTGTTCAAAGCAAGCTACCTAAGAAGTTAGATGATCCGGGCTTATTTGTTCTGCCTTGCAAGATCGGTAATTCGGAGGCTTATGACACATTAGCCGATCTTGGATCAAGCCTTAACCTACTTCCGTTACCTCTCTACACCTCTCTAAAACTAGGAAAACTTGAAGAGACCGAGGTGATAATAGGTTTAGCGGATGGAAGTGTTGCTTACCCGGTTGGAGTAGTCAAGGACGTGTTAGTACACATAGGAAAACTAACCATGTTAGCCGATTTCCACGTCCTTGATATGGTTAGCGACCCTACATGCCCCTTGTTGATAGGTAGAGGATTTTTGGCGACCGCTAGTGCTATGATTGATTGTAAGGAATCTAAGATAGCGGTAGGAGAAGGAGATACTTGGTCAGTCTATGATGTGAAGAAACATGCCTATGATACTAGTGATGAACCAACACCCCATTGGTTAGAAGTAAATAGGAGACCATCTAGATATGAACCTTGGATCGATAGAGACTTCATAGGACCCCAACGCCCATTTTACCTAGAAGAGGACTTTGTTAACCGAACACATACGATAGAGCAACTCTTGGCTAGGGACACCGAATTGGATCCGTTTGAAGACCCTCTAGTTTTTAGGAAGATGATTGATTTCCTAGGAGTTTTGCCAATTAACCTAGGGATGAATAAGTGGACTCGTGAGGACGATGATCATAAGTGGGATTGGGACAAACCACCCAAAGATGGAGATGGGTCATGGCATATTAAGATGACATTGTATGACCCGGATGGAGAGAAGTTTGAAAAGATATATCGTACTAAGCGGACCAATAGGAAACTTCAATCCAAGCTTAACCCTAAAGACGTCCTCGATGACGAACTCAATTACATAGGGTAGAAGGACTTTGAGTCTAGCTACAAGACTCGTTAATAAAGAAAAGCGCTTCTTGTGAGGCAACCCAAGCTTTATTTGCTTTGTTTGTTTATTTATTTGTTTGTTTGATTTTATTTGTTTCCGTATGTGTGTTTAATTTTTATTATTATTGATTCATGTTCAAAATTAATTGTGAAAATGCTTTATTTTGTTTTTAACTTCGTCTTAACTACATATAAAGGTATTTTGCAAAAGTTAAGTGTAAGGGAAATCCAAATCGGTTTATTAGAACACAAATGAACATGAATCGTAATAATAATAAATTAACATACATATTAGTATTTGTTTGAGTCAAATGCTTGTATCGAGTCATAATGATGTTTTGCAAGAATTCCAGGAAGTAAGGTGTAGGTTTTTCCAAAAATTTTCCGGAAACGTAACATGAGAATTCTGTCAGATCATTTTTGACGGCGTCAGGATTTACAACCTAACGGCGTCAGGTTTAATTTTCTGAAAATTTTTGAAAGTTTTGTTTTCATAAAAAGTTTTTATTAAATCTCTAACTTATAATCTCCAGGAATCTGCAAAACTATCATTCCACAAGCATTATATCCTTATATAGAGTTTATCCCGCCGATGTTATGCAGGTTTTCGTGTTTGTTTTCTCAGGTTTAACAGGTTATTTTGGACAAGGAAATGTTTGTTGGATCAAGCTTATGGCGATGCATTAGTCATGGAGCTTCAACATTACTTTGGAAGAAGATCTAACCATGTTACCACATTATCCACCGAACGAATCAGGGGAGTATTTGATTTCATTCTTTTACCTTATTTACTTTTACATTTGTTATTTGAACATTGGGGACAATGTTCATCTTAAGTGTAAGGGGGGGTAAAAGTACGATACTTTAGAGAATACAATTGCACTTGATTTTTGTTTGTTTAATAGTAAATGTGTAATAAAACTGAGATAAATACCTGTTAGGGCAATTTTAGTGCCAAATTTAAATTTTTTTACAACATTTAGGAGTGAAACTTTGATCTTAATGAGCGTCTCACGGATAGGAGTTATATGACTAGCACAAAAACCGTACCACTAAAAAAAAATTTCCACCCCAAATATGTGAGGTTCGCCCCTAGAATTGGTAGGAAAAGCATTTATGCTATGATGTGTGTACCGGTAGCACTTAGATTCTAGAACTTGCGTTAGGACCATTCCAAGGCCACAAGTGAGACTACATTCGTGTAGTTAGATTTACTACATGATAAGAGGCATTAGGATTAACCCATTGTTTTACACCTGTGTTTTTGTTATAATTACTTTGGCTACATTGGTCAAGTAATTCTCCCACACCCTTTGCGTTGTACTCATTTTTAGTACACGATACCCCTAGTACACCCCTCAGAGCCTATCTTTTCATTTCGACCTTTAAGCATTTTACTTAAAGGAAGAATTTGTTACACCCCCACTTAAATGTACACCCAAATCGCCTTAGCCTACCTTGTATGCACTCATTTTTAGTGCATTATTGTGACAACATTTGTTTAAAACCCAAGTTAATTATCTAATTGATTACATGGTTGCTAAGTCGAGTCATATCCTTGTACATATTATTTTGGGACGATTGGGACTCATGGGTAAAGTACTAGTGTAATGGAGTAATGGGGAAGAACATCATTTATTACCCCCATATGTGCTAAATATTTTAAAAGTACTCAAAGTTTTTCAATTATCTTAATTCGAGTCATTAGAATAGTTATTTGTAAAGTTATGTAAAAGTTCAAGTGTAAGGGGAATGCAACGCCCCTATGATGTATTATTTTGGATGGTAGGGCAAGAGTGTATGAAAAAAAAAAAAAAATTTAAGAAAAATACAAAAAAATGAGAAAAAGAAAAGTAGAAAAAACATACGGACTACCATCCCGTTTTATTTTATGTTTATTTTATGTTTTTGTTATTTTGTTTTTAGCTTAAGATTGAGTCGAGTCTTAGCTTAGCAACATTGTATAGTACATGTAATTAATCAAGATCTTTAACTCGCCACCAGTAAAATATCCCTTATCCAACAAAACCGTGTTTATCATATCCCTACACCTAACGTTATAACCCGTTTAAAAGCCCTCTTTGATAGTTTATCTTAGGTGCTTACGCCTAGTGGAGAAGGTTTTCGATCCTTGCCCAAGCCTATGGTAATCTATTTGCTATGACAGGTAGTGAGAGATATTATCCGTTTTCATTTATGAGATTTATTTTGATGACACTTGAGAGATGTGAGTATCTAAACACTACTGGTGAGGTGCTAGTTTGTAATCTCCGTGCTTATTATGATTAAAGTGGAACGACTATTTGTTGTAATTACTTTTATATTAGTATTAAATGACCCCTAACTTGTATTTTGATTAAAATAAAAGCGCATTTGCTTGAGGACAAGCAAATCTCAAGTGTAAGGGTATTTGATGAAGCGAAAAGTGTACCGCTTTTAGGGGGTCATTTAAGCCCTAAATCGTATTTATTGGATCAAATATTGCCCTAAATAGTTCCTTTTGTCATTTTAGGTACTTTGGAGAAGAAATCTGGAAAAAGAAGCATTTTGGACGTTTTTGGAGCATAAAAGTGAAGAAAACGGCAAAGTCTCAAAATTACGCTGGAAAGTACCTTTGACGGCGTCAGGAATTGGTCCAGACGGCGTCATGGCTTGGCAAAAGAGGTGGATGTGAAAATTACTCATGATAAGCCAGAGAATTTTGCATGAAAAATCTGACGGCGTCACCCTTTAATGTGATCAAGGTCGTCACGGCTTAAGCTAAAGAGGGACGACGTCAAGCACTAATCTGACGGCGTCAAGCCTTGATAAGCCAGAGCGGATTTTGGAGGTCTAAAGAGGGACGGCGTCAGGAAGGCCATCCGGGAACCCTAAAAGCGGCGAGGTGACGGCGTCAGGATCTACAACGTGACGCCGTCAGCCCTTAAACTCTATATATAGTTTTGCAAATTTTTGTCATTGTGGTGGAACTTTGTGTGTAACCTTTTGGGAGGAAACCCTAAGACGATTTTAGCAGCTTTTTCAAGGCTTTTTGCCTTGATATCTTCCATGTTACATTGAAGATAAGTTATCAATTAATCATTCAATATGTCTATGTGTTGTTTGATTCTATCTTGTTCTTGTCTTTTGTTTAACATGCTAGGCTAGATTTATCTTGTGTTTGCTTAGATCTAATGAAACCTAGCTATTGATTATTGATTATTAGTGTGTTATTAATTGTATTGGATGATTGTTCATCTATGTTAGGCTTAAGAAAACTGGCTAACTTCCTATTCGGTAACTTGCTTGAACGTCTTAAGAAACATGAACCAATGCGTACTAAGGTTTTTATGGTTGTATTTAATGCATGAGCGAATTCTAGTGATCCCATGTTAGGAGCTTCCTAGCCGGCTCGACATAGGAGTGAAGTAGGAGCTTATAGAGTTGGGGAAGTACGTACGCCACCCCACGATTGGTATTAAGGAATACACCCGTCATCCACGTGATTAATACACACTAATCAACCGGTAAAAGATAGTTAGGGAGTAAGGAAATCTAAGTAAACACATTTCTCTCCACATAAGTTTTACCACCTTTTCATTTTCAGTTATTTTATTTTATTTGCATTTTAGTTATTTGGGTTAGTTGATTAGCAACTAATTCCGCCCACTCTTTCAAACCCGAGATTTTACTTGCTTTCATAAAATTATAAAAACATAAAAAAGAATCTTCTCTCACCCCTAGACCTATTAGAGTAGTTTTTCAATCCTAACGACACTATTCCCTGTGGAGAACGATCAATCCCCCGTACTTACCACTACACTATACTACATCGGTCAGGTACACTGCCTGGTGGGGTTGTAAGCCTCTTGAGATCCCTCGAGAGGTAAAACCTGTTGTAAGGTCGCAAAACCACGCATCAGTTGATCATTGTGGATTTCATGATGTGGATGGTCTCCATAGAGTGGCCCATGGATTTCCCAATGTATAGGGTGAAAAAGTAGGGGGTTATGGTTGAGATGGTTCACTATGAAAAGGCTCATTGGGCATGAATGATGCCCGAGGTTGTTGATGAGCAATACCCTCGATTGATGCAAACGATGGTAGAGGTGGTGGATTTGATGTTCTTGGTGGTAAGTCTTCCAAAGTTTCCAAGAATGGATGAGGGGAAGTTGGTGGTGTAGCAAAAAGTTCGATGGGTTCTAGTTTTGGAGACTTTGGAGGTGATGGTGATCCTAGTAACAAAAATGAGTGATATATAGTGCGGGATTAAATGAAAATTTTAAAAATTTAGCTGTTGGCTAGCGGAACCAAACGATTGAACGGGCGGAACGTTGGTTTTGGTTCCGCCTGATTCGTCATAGGAAATTTGGCGGCACCAAATTTTTGGACGGATGGAACCAAATTTTTGGTTCCGTCCCATCCGCCAGGCCAAAAAAGTAAATAGAGGGAAAATTTGGCCCCCCGAACTCCGTTCAAATCTCGAATTTTTTTCTAAAACATGTGTAATTAATTAGTTGTGATTAGAAAATAACAATAAAACAAGTATTAACACATGTAAGTGTATAGATCAAGCAGGGGCTAATAATTTCGCTAATAATGTGAAACAAAATAAAAAATGATAACATCAAGATGTTATCTACCTGCAAGACATGGTTAGTTCACATAATCGTCAAATATCAAGTTATCATCCTAGAAGCAGACAACTACATCAAACATCATTGTTTTAGAGATATTGTACCAAACACTCATAAAAACCTTTCACTGCATGTCCAATTTCTTGTTAATCTTGGTTAGGAACCTTCCAATGCACTTGAACATTCCTCTTGTTTGCTTGAACTCTTCGGATTGGTTCTCAATTTCCGGAAGTTGTTGGAAGTAGTCAAGAGGAGGAGGCTTTGAGTTAGGAAGTCCATCCTTGGAGCTATTCGCTGACGATGATGAGGAAGTTGGAGGATGAGGACGTTTCCCTTGTGTCTTTTCTACTCTCTTATCACTTAATGGAACCATGATGTAGTTGACAAGAGAGTAGTCAAGACAAAACCCTTTAGCATTTGGTGGAATGGGTGCAAAGGCTCTATAGAGACGGGTGAGAAGGATCCCATAGGGAAGAGCGGTGGTTCCTAGCATGGGTATGTCGGCCATCCTTTTGGCAACATAGTAGGCTAAGTTGAAAGGTTGGCGGGTTGACAAACTATAGAGCATATAAAAAAGACAAGCATTGATGTGATCACAATTACCTATGGTATACAAGACATTTTCCCTAAGGACTTCTTCCCATTTTTTGAATTGAGGCTTAAGTTCATTGAGTTCCATGCCGAATGGATCTCGGTCGACTTCATTACCCGAGCGGGTTGTCTTGGCGGTTGAAGTTCTTGGAAGAAAAAGATGTTCTCGGATTATTTCTTTGGTAACTAGAGGAGTGTCGTATGGAGGCATACGATCAACGATTGAGTCAATGATTGAAAGGGACCATTTATCCGAGTAAAGGCATGTACCTTCACATGGAATTCCAAGGACTTCCGCAAATTGATGGAGAGGTATGTTGAAGTCATTTTGGTTTACTTTGAATTGAATCGACATGAGTCAATAATCATTGGTTGTGAGAATTACACTAGCATAGAATTGGAGGACAAATATAGGAAAAATTTGTTCGTTGATGTCTAAGAGACCATCAAAGCGAATGGTTGCAAGTTCTTGACGAATGTTTGTTCCTTTTAGAAATGATGGGTCAATGGTTCTACCCTCATGGAAGTAACGTTTTTCTAGAGCTTTGAAGATTTTGACTTGTGCGGGAGTAAGGCCCTTAGTCTTATGGTGTTTGGGAATGTAGTTGAGAGTGTCTTTGTGGTCATAGTGAGTTGCAGGAGGCATGATTGATCCTAGATACAGAAATTACATACTTTAGTCGAAACTAACATAGAATTTTGATATAATGTTCTAGTGTGTGCCTATATGAGGACAATGTGGAGGTGCGGTTATCTCAACTCTTTTTAAAGCATAAAAAGAATTTCTTTAGCAATTTTGTAACAAAACAAGAGATAACCCAAACGCTCCTAATTCAATGTAGCTTCGATTGAATGTGCCCGAAAATACATATTAGTTATGTACTTCCTTTAGCATTCAAGAGACATTATGCAAGTGATGTTTTAAACATAACATTTTTATTTGTATGAACAATGTGAAAAATTATGTGTCCTAATCGTGAGAAGCTTTTTACAAAAATTTGACATGGGGTTTTTAGCAAATCGTGGTAATGTTTTACAAGATGCAATTCCTAACTAAGGGAAACATGATTAGTTATGTAATTTACTAATGTACTTCATGATCTACCTAAGAAAATGCATAATCCCCAAGTTTGGTTTTGTGCATAAATTAGAAGCCCTAGACTCAAAATTGAGAGAAGAAAAGTAGTAAGAAAGCTTACAATGTTGATTTGAGCTGAGATTAGTTGAAGAATATGCCTTAATTTTGAGAGTGATATGTTATGGGATGAGTTTGAGTCGTTTGTGTGTTTTGGTTATGTGAAAAGGAGTGTTTGTTTAAGTTATTTAATTTCTGGCCCTAGGAATCCATGGATGGGATTCAGGGTTCCGTCCGTTATGTCGAAGGGTTCCATGGGACCAAAACATGTTTTTGTCAGTTTTGTCATTTTGAACAAACGAAGGTTTAAGCTAAGATTAAAACTACAAATTTGGTTCCATTAGTCCTAGTCCAAGCCTAAGGAGATTGAATGGTTCTCGTTTAAGAGGTTTAGTTAGAATATCGGCAATGTTATCTTCTGAGGATATTTTCTCGATTGAGATATTTCCTTTTTGAACATTGTCCCGAAGGAAATGATGACGGATTTCAATGTGTTTAGTTCGAGCATGTTGAACTGGATTTTTACTGAGGTCGATAGCTCCTTTGTTGTCGCAAAGAATAAAGATGTCGTTAATTTGAATTACATAGTCGACAAGAGCTTGCTTCATCCAAAGAGCTTGTTGACATGCTTTTCCTGCTAATACGTACTCGGCTTCGGTTGTTGAGATGGCAAGAGCCATTTGTTTCTTTGAAAACCATGAGGTAAGACAATGTCGAACAAAAGTACAAATACCACTTGTACTTTTTCTATCAACATAGTTATCGGCATGGTTTGAGTTGGCATACACTATGGTTTCAACTCCCGTTCCTTTGGGATACCATAATCCTATGTGTGTGGTGCCCTTTATGTATCTAAAGATTCGTTTCACGGCTTTAAGATGTGATGTCTTTAAAGTATCCTAAAGTAGGCTTTTTTTACCTCTATATAGTTCATATGGAGTTTTTTTCAAAAATGGTCGTATTAAAACTCTATTTAAAATATAAGTGGATGTGTCAACGGCATTACACCAAAATTTTTGTGGTATGTTTTGTTCATTAAGCATTGTTTTACTCATCTCTTGAAGGGTCCGGTTTTTACGTTCTATTACACCGTTTGACTGAGGAGTACGTGGAGCCGAAAAGTTATGTGTTATGCCATTAGCATCACAAAAAACTCCAAATTGTATTTCATTGTCAAATTCACGACCGTGATCCGTTCTAATTGACACAATGTGACTTCCTAGTTGGTTTTGAATTTTCTTACTAAGAATTTCAAATTTATCAAAAGCTTCGTTTTTACTTTTCAAAAACTTTGTCCAAGTGTATCTTGAATAATCATCTACTATGACCAAAGTGTAGAAGTTGCCTCCATAACTTTGTATAGCGGATGGACCAAATAAATCCATATGCAAAAGTTCTAGACACCTAGATGTAGACACCATATTTTTAGCCTTATGGCTACTATGAACTTGTTTTCCAATTTTGCAAGCATCACAAAAGTGTTGGTCATATTTCAACTTGGGTAAGTTCCTAACGAGATCTTTTGAGGATAAAGATTGGTTAAGTCTCATATTAGCATGGCCTAAGCGTCTATGCCAAAGATTTGAGGAATCATCTAACGAAGTTAAGCAAAGTTTATCTCTAGAAGTTTTATCAATTTTCATGACGTATACGTTGTTTTTCAAAACTCCTTTTGCTATGGTTATTCCATCTTTTAGTATTTTACTTTCGTTGTCACTAAATAGAACATTATACTTTTTACGGCATAGTTGACTAATACTAAGTAGGTTAAATCCTAGATTATCAACATGAGCAATATTATCAATAGAGAGAGAGTCATGAGAGATAGTACCTTTTTCGATGATTTTGCTTTTCAATTTGCTACCAAAAGTGACATTACCTCCATTATATTCTTGGTAGGTTGAGAAGAGGCTCTTGTTTCCCGTCATATGTCTTGAACAACCACTATCTTTTATCCACTCGTCCAGTTCAAATCCGACTTTCAAGCATACCTAAGTTATATAAAAACTCAAGCATTTGGTCCCCAATATCTCATGGGTCAATTTTGGTTAAACATCTCATTAACTTGATTCATGTATGGAAACGGTGGATACGAGTTCCATGGCATATAGTTAGGAGCTTGATAATTTCTAGAGAAGTTACAATTCCAACCATTATGATGATAGTTGGGTTGTGCGTTGTAGTTACTTTTTGGAAAGGGGCGTTTGGGAATAGGTGTTTTAGGCCTTTGTTGAGTAGTTTTGGATCTATACTCATTTTTAGCAAGTCCTAATCCTGATGTAACAGCTGGTTTTTGTTTAGTTTCATTTGTAACAACGTTAGATTTCTTTGTGACTTTAACGAATTCAGTACGAGCCGATTTGCTATCTTTTTGTTCACCTGAGGAACTCACGGAACCAAATGGTTCAACGGACGAAACCAAGTTTTTGGTTCCGCCTGGTCCGTGACTTCTGGAGGTGGTTGGAGCAGTTTCTTGGTCCTTTTCGGCTTGCTTCTTTAGACTACTCAAATCTTCTAATTTCATAAATTCTAGTCCAGTTTTATCATATGGTAATTTATGGATTTTCATTATTTCATCCGCACAACAAGTATTCTTATCAAATCTTTTGAAATTTGAATTTAGTTTGATAAGTGCATCATGTGTGATTTTAAGTTTCGCTAATTCAAGTCTAAGCTCTTGACATGATGTACATACCTTGAAAATAGTTTTATTCTTTTCTAAACGTTTTGCTTTTTCTTTTAACTCATAAACTTCATTTTCGAAGAATTCCTTTTTGGTTTTCAAAAATTTGTTTTTGTTTATGATTTTTAAGCTAAGCTCACATAGTTTGTTATATTCCTTTTGCAAAGTGTCATCCTCAATAGAATAATAAAATGAGTCATAGTGTACCTCTTTTGAGTCTTGAGCCATGCGAGAAATTTCTTCATTCTTTGGCTCCTCGTTATCATCTTCACTTTCACTCCAAGCACCACTTACAAAAGCCCTTTGATTCTTTTTTTGGGTGGCTTGGGAAAATCTCCTATTATATGACTTGTATCACCACATCTAAAACACTTTCTTTCGCCCTTTCCTTTCTTGTCATCACGATCCTTTCGAAAGGATTTCTTGTCATCACGAGGTTGTCTTACGAATATTCCTCGTCTTCTAAAGAACTTCTTGAAATCTCTTACGGCCATGGCATATTCTTCATCTTCACTACCCGAGCTAGATTCTTCATCATCACTTGAGTCCACTCTAGCTTTTAAGGCAATGGATTTGACTTTTTCCCTTTTACCCTTAACTATCTCCGAATCCTTTTCCATTACCATTTCATGAACTTTGAGGTTTTCAATTAGCTCGTCAAGTGACATGCTTGAAAGATCTTTAGATTCTTCAATGGCCGTCACTTTTGCTCTCCATTTCGGATGGAGTGCTCTAAAAAATTTCCTGACAAAGTTCTTGCTACAAAAAGATTAATCAAGTGCTTTAAGAGAAGTAATGATAGTATTAAACCTAGCAAATGCACTATCAATGATCTCCTCTTCAGGGATTGCAAATTGTTCATATTGTTGAAAAAGAAGATCAATTTTGTTATCCTTGACTTGTGAGTTTACTTGATGAGTGATTATTAAAGATTGCCAAATTTCTTTAGCGATTTTACACACAAAAACTCTTTCATACTCCTTTTTAGGTAGAGCATTGTAAAGCATCATTTTTGCCTCATTATTTTTGGCAATCAACTTCTTTTTCTCATCACTATGACGAGCAAGTGAAGTATCCTCATCCCGACCACTTGTGATATCTTTTATTATAGCTTTATGATCACATTCTATAATTATATACCATAGATCTATGTCTTTAGATTTCACATAAGTTTTAAAGCGGTTTTTCCAATAGATAAAACCATTTGGTTCAAATAGTGGTGGTCTTTGCATAGATTGCCCTTCTTTGAAGTTTTCAAAATTCATGGATCGTTCCAAGTTTTAAAATACAATATATTTTATGAATCTTGAGTAACGTAGCTCTTGATGCCAATTGTGGAAACTAGAAGGGGGTTGAATAGTTTTACCGTTTTAAAATTAATTTACTTTGATAACTTTATGTGAATTCGACTAATGTAAATTATAAACGATAAGTAATATGCAAGTAAAGAAAGAAACGATCAGACCACAACACGAGTGTTTATAGTGGTTCGGTCTACAAGGACTCTTTTTCCTTGCCCTACTCCACTCCCCGAGTATCCAACTCGAGAGTATCCTTCACTAATCAACAAACTCCTTTAACCGACGGAGAAAACCTTTACACGTCGCTTACACAATATTTCTGACACAAAGCTAGATGTCAAGTTCTTTTACAAGGGCACAACCACTCCCGTCACACTACGTATTTTGAGGACTAAAATACTAACCGATCACTACAGATGTTTATGAGAGTTTGGTACAAACAATGATGTATAAATAACAACAATTCACACTGTGATGAACAAACAAGACTTTGCAACACACTGTTGAAGCTTGAATGTCTTTAAGTAATGCTTTGATCTTCTTGCTACAAAAGAAGCTCACTAAAATGAAATATGAATGAGTTAGGTATAAGGAATGATGAATGAGAGAATGTATGTTGTCGTTATGCTTGTAAGTGATAATCAAACAACATGGAGTGGCTTGCTATTTATAGGCACAAAGGCTCAGCAAACCACGGATGGAACGGAACCAAAATGAGGGTCCCGTCCGTGTAACTTTTTGGTTCCGCGGGTACCTGACAAGAAATCTTCACAATTTTTTATCAAATCTAACCAAAATATACACCATATATTTCAAGGATTCTAGAGTGATAATCTAAATAAGATATTCACCATATCTTTCCAAAGATCCTAAAGAGCTATGCAATCTTAGAATAGGATGATGTATGGAATGATGTAAAAATACATTTTCATTTTAGATTATCATGTTTATAAAAGTATACTTGTAAAATGTATATACTAGCTAAGTAATGTTTAATTTGTGTTTAAGAAAGACTTGTGACTATATATGTAAAAGACTTAACTATATTTATGTTTTGCTAAAATAAAGTTTATAATTGTCGTTAACAAAATAAGCAAAGATCGTAAAATATAAATAACGTTTTTAGGCGATATTTGTATTAACACATTGTGTAGCGTTGAAAGGCAAGAGCGTCATGTATGTATGAAAAAAATACACATGATAGTCAAGGGTGGAGTTCTGAAGGGAGTAAGGTTATTGTAGGAAGGGAAATTTAATGCCACGTGTTACTCACGTGACAACTGCAAAGTTTTGAATGTTCATCGCCTATATCACAGTATATCGCATGCGTGACGAGATTGAAGTGACTGATGTGATAGTTTACTCAGACACCATAGCAAGTGGATGGGAAAAACTTGCAATTATTATCATATTGCAGCCACCACGGAGAGTTGCCAAAGTATCGTAGAAGTTCACGGGTTATCTAATTCATTTTGCATTTTCGAAATACAATTCGAAAACATATTGAAATCGATCACAAATTAAAGAGGAAAGTATTCTAGATTGAACAATATTGATTTTTAGAACGTAAAATGTAACATAATTAAAGACGTCGAGGCTTTAACCGGCTATGCGAGTGTGATTAGTAAAAGAGAGGGTAAAAAATACAATAAAAAAGTTACTTTTTGAGAGTTTGTTTATAATAATAAAAAAACTCAAAAAGTCCATTTTAAAGCAATTGAGTGAGAAAGTGTACATAAATTTACCTTCTTATATTATGTGCCCACTTTTACGGTTTTACCATATTTATCAAGCAAGATGTTCTGTTAAAATAATACTCACTCCGTCCCAAAATTATAGTCACCGTTTAACTTTTTCGGTATTTCTTTCTCAACTCTAACTTTAAATATTTTTGTTTGTATTATATAATACTTGATGAAAATTATACAAATGAAAATATAATTAAAACTAAATCTATTTATATATTTTGCATCAAGTATTATGTAATATAAACAAAAATATTTAAGATCAAAGTTGAAAATTAGAGAACCAAAAAGTTAAACTGAGAGTATAATTTTAGAACGGAGGGAGTAATAATAATAGAAAAATGATTGTGAGACCTAACTTGTGTGCCTAAACTCATGCCTAAACATATGTGACATGATCCTCATGGTTTGTGAAATAGTGGGTCCTTTGAGTGCAGCCATCAGGATGATGACACGTAGACTTAAGCATGAATTTAAGCACAACTTTTAGGCATCACTACTCATAATAATAATAATAATAATCAAAGCAAGATGTTTCTTAGAGCAATAGGTGCAATGACAAGCTCAACTTACTCATTCGGGCCCCACGGGGTGCCACGTCACCATGACATACCTCCCTTTACAACCCCCTTCCAATAACATACCACAACTTACTCATTCGGGCCCCACCACTATCTATTTTTATTTCTTTTATTCAAATACCCAAATAAACTAAATTCATTTCATAAAAATAAAATTAAAATACATCAAATTTAAACACATACTAAACATAAACTTACGATACGAAAAAAAAAATGATACGGGAATTAAAATATTAATACTACGAAACATAAACATTTCACTCGACATCTTGATATTTCTTCATTATTTGTTCTTGCCGCTTGCGAATGATAGCGGCTTTGGCTGGTGTGGTCAACTCGGGATCTATCATCAGAAACTTCATCTCCTCTATCTCTAACGTCTTCAGTTCCTTCTGTCTCCTCGCCTCGTACGCGGCCATTTGAACGTCCGCTTTTTGGGAATATTTTTCGGACAAGTGGCCCGAAAAAGAACTCGTTTGACTCCCACCGGAGCTCGCCGCGCTCGACGTTGAAGTCGACTTCTGTTTCTTTGAAGCCCGCGCTTTGTAGGCGCCTTCGGGACGAGGACGTTTGTCAGGACCAAAAATATCATCGAGACATGAAATGTCAATCGGATCCTCCGCATCCCATTTGGGGTACTTTTTCAAAATATCCCACACGTGAACATATGCGAACTTTCTCCCGGCAAAGCGCTGTTCGAGCGAACTTTCTCCCGGCAAAGCGCTGTTCGAAATTTTCCTTCGCATTCTCCAGATGATCGCTGTCGTTTTCACCGCTTCGACGCTGCAAATGTTTGTAGACAGCGTTGAATTTTTGGCAATCACCGTTAACCCCGTGTCCATTTACCAGTGAGCATATTTTTGGTACGAGGCTCACGGGTTGATTGCTCGTTGAACATCTCCAGAATCTGGTTCCAAAAGAATTCATTGGAACGGTCATTTCCGATATTTTTGTTTTGCGAAATTTCAATCCAAATTTCCGTAAGCAGCTTCTCTTCTTCCTTGGACCAGTTTCTCTTCGTACCTTGAGCCACCGCTTCAAGGTCATCATCATTGTCATCGTCCAAATTCACGACTTTTTTTGATTTTTTAGCCATTGTTTTTTTTTCGCGTGATTTGGACGGTTCAGGGGCCGCATGTACTTTGAATTGAGGTTCTGATTGTGGTATAGGAAATGATGAAGGTTGCGATGGGTTATAGAATTGTGGTTGAGATTGGGAAAGTTGACGTTGGGGGTAATTTGCGAATCCTTGAAACACAAATTGTTGGTTTTGGTAAATCGCCTTGGGAGGCAATTACGTCCCATACGGAGGAATTTGTAGCGATGGGAAGTTAGAATTTTGTGATGAGGGGGTAGACGGGTTTGACGAACCCCGTATGGATTTGAGGCGAGGAGGTTCGTGAAATACATATGTTTGTTTGGATTTTGCGACATTATTTTTTTGTTTGATGTAAAGAAATACCCGAGTATATGTGATTTTTTTGATAAGATTTGTGTGAGAAAATTATATGTATATGATATGATATATATAGTGTAGTGTGTTAAGTGTATTTTTTTTTTTAAAGGGACAAACGTTTATATTTTAAATGGTAATATTACCGTTTGAAATTAAGAAGGGAATATTAAAACGTTTGGTTGTCAGATTGTATACTCGTCGTGCAGATGAGCAAGGCCACAACGGCGAGCGATAGCGAGTGGGGAGAGTGCAACGGCGAGGCACAAAGAGATGCCACGTAGGCCAACAACGAGGCACAAAGAGATTGCACCGTTTGCTCTTATTGAGTGTGAATAAAAAAATGTATCCTTTTGCATATGAATTTGAGAAGCATTTTGAGTCAATATCCTGATCACACTTGTACTAAAGAATCTGATTATTCAAAATGCCACTACCACAACCACCTTCTATGCCCAATTACCCAAACACCCTTCCTAACCTACCACCACCTCATAAACCAAGGTTAATTATTTATTCTTTTAACACTTAGCAGAAAAAAAAAAAAAAAAAAAAAAACTTGCATTAATTGCTTATTTATAATTTTATTAAAAAGTTAAAAGTAAAAATGACTTTTTATCAATTTAAAATTTGCATTGATTACAAATATCATAATTTGTCCATTTTTTGTTTGTGACTTTTCGGAACGAAACGAAAGAGAGTAATAGCTTAACAGTTTTTCTGGAAAACATGGGAAACAAAAGTGTTGCTAGTAAAAATTTATGTCAAGGTTTTACATAGATTTGGGCTATGTAACATGTGGAGAATGGGAAAAAGTAAATAACCGAAAGCGAAGTACAGTTGTGTCACTTATTCAAGCACTTAATACTAAAATGACATAAATACCCTTATGTTTGTGACTTAAATTCAGTGCTATAAATTCTTTAAATTTGTTTGTCTCTCACACAACTCACCAACTAAACCGCCTAAATATACTCCACTCGCCGGAATTCTTCACCGGCGTTATCATGAAGCTCTCATTACGACGACACACGGTGGCTCTTTATCTACAGGCATGCTTTGATTCTATTCTTTATTATATTATACTATATAATATATTTTTTAATATATGTGCATGTGCTTGTGTTTGTGTGTCTGTGATGCATTCTTAGTTTTATGATCCTATGTTATGATTTATAAGCTCTTTTTCTGACTTACGAGCTTATATTGATTTAAAGATGAAAAACATGTTAGAAAAAATGAGCTTATGAAATATAAGTCGCTTATAAATCCAAAAATAAGATTAAGCAAGAATTATATTACCAAGAGTTTAGAAATTTGGTTAATTAATATAATTTTGGTGAACATGAGTACCACAAGTCAATATTAAAAAACATCATATGTATACCTTAGTATATGTTAAAGTAGACCCATATGGTTTAATGTTGTACAGTAAATTATAAGAAATTTTATACTATACTTTGTGAAATACGCTGTTTTAAAAATGACTTAATCCGTAATTAATAGTGAAATGTCACAAGGTAAACAGTATTCATTTTGATTTATTTGTTTTCTATATTTCTATGAGAGTAAATTACATAAATGGTCCTGTGGTTTGTCAAAAATTTCACTTATTATCCCTCAAATTTAAAAGTTGCATATATCATCCCTGTCACCTCCAAAGAATAACACTCATGGTCTTTTTAGGGACGATAGGTGAAATTTTTTAAGTTGCATATATCGTCTCTATTGCCTCAAAAAAGGACCACGAGTGTTATTCTTTGGAGGCGATAAGGACGATATATGCAACTTTTACAAACCACAGGGACCATTTATGTAATTTACTCTTTCTATGATGACTAGTTGAAGAATACTGAGGTAGGTTGGTCATGGATTTTGAATTTTTTGATTGCCCTTTTACAGGGGAAGTTTGATTTGATGAAAAAAAGAGAATGATGTTTATTAAATTATAAATTTTGTTGTAAAGTTAGTTACAAGTTATCACCAATTTATGTTTTATTTTTGTCAGCAATATCTCCTATATGTTCAGAAAATTGGATTAAATGCCATAATTATTATAGGCTTTGTTCCTAGTTTTCATTTGTAGAAAAGAAAAAGAAGTTGAAATGAACTAAGAAAAAAAATTGTGTTTTCGAGTTTTCATTTCCTCCAAAAGTTGGGAAAAGATAGAGGGAAAGTAAAAAACTAAAATAAAAAATACATACACATTTTTTCCTTTTTTTTTAGTGTATACTGTTATACACCAAATAAAATGATATTTACTTCTCGGGGAAATCATACATACATTTAAAATGTAGGCAATTTCCTACATTTCTTTTGAAAAAAAGGGTAGGGACAGAGGAAAACATGTGTCAGAGACTTACCGCAGGGACTGAAATGTAGATTTTTAAAACTTTTTTCAAATGAAATGTAAGAAATTGCCTACATTTTAATGTAGGTATGATTTCCCCTTACTTCTCACCTACTATTTTCTCTTGTTTTTTCCCTCTCCGTTTTTTTTTCTTTCAGATTTAAATTCGGGAACTAAACTTTAATGTCGAATTGGCAAAAAAATGTTAACATAAAATACTAAATTTGTTAAGATGATGGAGGTATCTACTACTTTCGGGCATATAGAAAAGATAACATATACTCCGTATATGGTAAGTTTTGCTAAAAAAAGAGTTACTTATAGTGTCATTTTTAACCAATAAAGGAGTAAAAGTTCAACTTTGACCACTTTTGTAGTCCCAAATTTTGTTTTCTTTAGATTTATTTATTTTATTTCTTTATTTTTGGACAAAATATCCATTATCTGTTGTAAATTGAATTTCACAATAACCATTTCTTGTTTTGTTACATTTTTATGAATGAGAAAACATTGCATACCATACACTATAATCCGTTTTCATGACCTTTATCGACAATTTACTCTTCCATTAAACACAATTGTAGAGTTTTAGATTGTCCAACTCATGTGGGGGAGGGAACTTATTCTATCATCATCTACGTGTGTGATACATATTTCTCATTAGTACATATCGAAAAAATATAGATGTCGATGGATTTTTTTGATAAATACTGATTTTGACACTATATCTAACATTTCTAGTGAACTCTAAAATGACCAACTAGTATTATAATGTAACATCAATTATATGGGACCCAAATTATTTATGTTGTTGCTGAGGCATGGTTACTTAAAGATCACTCCACTTATTATTTTGAGTATGTTAATCATTTCTTTTTTTTACTAGCTAGATAAAGACAAATGTTCTCATTGCCAAAAAAAAAAAAAAGAAAAAGAAAAAGAAGATAAGTGTATGAGTGTTCATGATCTGCATCCCAATGTAATTTAAATATATACTATATGGTATGCATATGCAATGCCAGAAAATAATTGGATTGAAGTAAGTACATGAAGCTGTATATATTTATTAGGTCTATTATTGCAGTATATGATCAATTTGACTATTGTAATATCTCCTTGCTTAATGTCACTGGCCTACCAAATTTAAGTTATATGGTGTCTATTTGTTGTTAATATTCTTGATGTACCATATAAGAAAAAAATGACGACAAGTGGGTCTATTTAATACTATGAAAGGGAAAGCACGTAAAATGTAATGAAAAATGAAAGATTAACATGAGTTTACAACTCGTAACATGAAAGAAAAAGTGGATATGGAATTAGCATGTGTATCTTTATTGACCGGCTAAAATACACCTGTATGTTTGTTAAGAGCCTATTTATATACAGTTTTTCTTTCGTGTTTCACATCATATAACACCGAGTATTTATTGATTGCATATCTGATTCATTTTGCGAGTTCTTGTTAGCTGTTGGTTACAAACTTTCTCTATCTAATTACCTACTTTCGGTTAGGGTCAGATGGTTCATTACTCCACTATCATATACATTGTTAGTTTCTTACTCTAGTATATATTTTGGATTCATCCATGTCAGTTAATTACATGTTGAGATCATCTAGTTTAATTGTGGATATATGTTTGCAGGTTCTGTTGTTTATCTCTATAGGCAATGTAGCAAGGTCTGATACACGAATACTTTTGACTTCTAATACCACGAGGTGAACTTTTTCTTCAACTGTGCATGAATTCGTTTCCAAAGTTGTAAAATATCGTAGCTTGTTGGAGTTTAAGCTCATATGCTTTTCAGTTAGGTCTCCTTTTGCATATCAGTGTAATACGTATGAAAAGTTGATTCCGTTTTTGGCATGTTTGATCATATGACTCACAGATTTTTATAGCAACTATGTCTTATAGTTGGTTGTTGTCTTTTATTTCTTGTTGACACTAGATTAACTGTTTATGCTATAGGGAAAAACATGGTGAAGAATACTGTGCGATGTATGGTATATGTGGAACACGTAGCGATGGGAAAGTAGTAAACTGCCCCTTTGGTTCTCCATCCGTAAAGGTACAAACCGTCTTTTTCTCACGCACTCTGCCTTCATATTTCTCCTAATTTTTCTCCTACAGCGAGAAATATAGAGTGTTAAGTTGTGGAGTATTATGTGTGGAGTCTTTGCTCTTTTTATGTCTTATTATCAAAGCACATTTGCACACTCCAAAGCACGTAACATTGTTCGGATGGTCCTTGGTAAGATTAAAATGATAATAATGACATCAAGGATTATCACGCACACTGCATGAGTCTTTCACTATCTAATATTGTTTGCCTGTTTTCCAGCCAGATGACCTATTGTCAGCTAAGATCCAGAGTTTGTGTCCTACCATTTCGGGAAACATTTGTTGTACAGAGGCTCAATTTGATACATTACGTTCACAAGTCCAACAAGTAAGAAATGTTGCTCTATTTCTAACTTTGAAACAGTTCATGACTCCCAATGTTTCCACATTCTCGTGCCACTTTATACTTAATTTAGTAGATTTGATATAGTATCAAATATATGCATACAATTAAGCTTGAAATACTACATGCGTGTCATGACATCCATTGGAAGTAACTGATCTAATGCATCCCTTCTTTCTGTCAGTTACTAATGGATATAGTTTTCTAAACCAAGTCTAGCGTAATATTATGTGCCTTTTACGGTGGAGTTCAACAACAGTCAACATTAATACTTTATCTCATCTTAATATTATGTTATCTTTTCTTTTGTTGCAGGCCATACCTTTTTTAGTTGGATGTCCAGCATGTTTACGAAATTTTTTGAATCTATTTTGTGAGCTTACATGCTCTCCAAATCAGAGTCAATTCATCAATGTGACAGAAATTGCTCAGGTCAGATATGTTTATATTCTTGACCTTTGAGATCAGCAACTAGTAGAGCAGCTATTTTTTTTTACTATTGATATATAGTCATGTCATTAATCTTGACAAGCAACATATGAACATGGTTAACAATAGTGAATTGTAAAAATAGCTTATTCGCATAATAACAATAAACATATTACATATGCACATCGATCTCTGTTGTCCATCGGAAAATGTTCGTCTCTTACTATTTTTATATGATTGTTTCAGTTGAAGAACTCAACAGTGGGTGGGATTGACTACTATATAACTGACACCTTCGGAGAGGGTTTATTCGATTCTTGCAAGGAAGTAAAGTTCGGTACCATGAATTCTCGGGCTATTGAGTTTGTTGGTTCTGGTGCTACCAATTTCAGAGGTAAAACTCATCTCTTTTTCTCCCTGTAACCACATATTCATGCACAAACTTACACATGCGGTTTCCTTCTGCTGGTTTCTTGTGTGAAATAGTTAATGAGAGTAACTTGCCGTGTGTGTGTTTTTTTGGCAGAGTGGTTTGCTTTCATTGGTCGAAAAGCAGCCCTTAATATGCCCGGTTCACCCTATGCGATCAATTTCCGGTCAGATGCTGATGAATCAGTAGGAATGAAGCCTATGAACGTCACCGCTTACTCATGTGGTGACACATCGCTAGGTTGTTCTTGTGGTGATTGTCCTTCAGCTCCTGTTTGTTCCAGTTCTGCCCCCGCACAACCTCACAAAAAGGGTTCTTGCTCAGTGAGGATTGGCTCTCTTAAGGTGTGTAAATTCAAGTTTCGAATGTTGAAGAAAGATGATTTATGCATTTAGTGGTTCAGTTATGGATGTTACTTGCAGGTGAGATGTATTGAAGTTTCATTAGCCATAGTCTATATTGTATTGGCCTCCCTGTTTCTTGGATGGGGTTTGTGCATTAAAAGAGGATCGAGGAATCCCTCTTTAAGAGCTAATCCATTTACAAATGTGACTAATGGTGGTCGAGTACAACACGTTCGTAGTAAAAAAGATGAAACTATTGCAATGCAGGTACATACTAATTTGCAATTTTGGTTACGTGTTGTACGATATACTAGCTTGTTATATCTTTCTTATGGTTTTTTCAATTACTAGATATTGAAGGATAGCCCTCATATCACAAGCGGGGTTCAGCTTTCACCGGTGCAAGGATACATGGCGAAAAAATTCAGGTCAGAGCTTATACCATCGATACTAAATAGTTACACATATTATGAAACCTCAAATATTGATTGAGATCTTAACTCTCAGGTTGTATGGAACATGGGTTGCTAGAAATCCAGTTCTTGTTTTGTGCTCTTCGCTGGCTGTTGTTCTTTTTCTTGGTTTAGGTTTAATTCGTTTTAAAGTAGAGACACGGCCAGAGAAGGTATGATCATAATTTTTCTACACATACTCAGATTCAATTATAAAAATTTGTACATATGCTATATTATAACTTGAATCATAATCATAGTTTTTATATTTAAACTGCTGTTTTTACAGCTTTGGGTAGGCCACGGGAGTAGAGCTGCAGAAGAGAAACAGTACTTTGACAGCCACTTAGCACCTTTCTACAGAATCGAGCAGGTGAGGAGATATCTACATGCTTGATTTTCCTACACAATGATACACTTTCAAAGCTAATAACAACACATACTAACATTTTGCAGCTACTATTAGCAACTAAACCTCAGGCTGCACATGAGAAACCACCAACTATTGTCACAGAGGAAAATATCAAGTTGCTTTTCCAAATACAGCAAAAGGTACTATTTGTTTGACGGATATCAAGCTGATAATATTTGTTTGGCGTCATAATAGAACAGGCATGCCAAAATATATCGGTTCTTGTGCTCAGCAATCCATAAGTTACATTATTTTGATAGGTAGACGGAATTCGAGCAAATTATACTGGATCATTGGTTTCTTTGACAGACATATGCATGAAACCTCTTGGCGAGGCTTGTGCCACACAAAGTATTCTGCAGGTAATTATCTCTTATGGTGATTACTGATTAATTTTAGAAAGCATAATACCCTGATTTTGTAGCTTTGACCGAACTTATTGTAGCTGATTAAATTGTTTTCCATGTACCATATCGTGTTTATACAGTGTATACGATTGTATCATACTAGTATGTGTATACTATCTGAAAATTTATTTTTCTTCTTATGCTGTAGTATTACAAGATGGACCCTAAAAACTACGACGACTATGGGGGCGTTGACCATGCTGAATACTGCTTTCAGGTATAAATACTGATGAAATTTCACTGGTCATGGTACCTATATTTGGTTGAAAATATATTCTCGATAGGAAGTGATACTTCTTAAAACTATGTGGAATTAACATTTAATTGAGATTTCATTAATTAATGTGTTGCGCTCGGTTTAGAGGTCTGCATCTTGTTGTACTACTAGAATCATGCAACATTTGTTTTGTTTGCAACAACGTTGATCATGTATATAATTTTTTTTTCGCTATTTGTATTACAAAAGTATAGACGTATAGTTCTCTTTTTCTATGCATGATTGTATATTTACGGAATCCGAAAGTGGTTTTTACTTATTTGTATGATTTACTGTAGCATTACTCTTCTGATGAGAATTGCATGAGTGCCTTCAAAGGCCCTCTAGACCCAAGCACAGCCTTGGGAGGGTTTTCCGGTAACAATTACTCCGAGGTAATCTTTGATCTATTTTTAACTACAAATGTACATACTAGTATGTTTTATAGTGACCCTACAATGATTATTTAAAGACAGGCATCTGCATTTATTATAACTTATCCGGTGAACAACGTGATCGATAGAGAAAGCAACGAAACTAAAAGGGCAGTGGCTTGGGAGAAGGCCTTTATTCAGTTAGTGCAGGTTTGTATTTCATTTTCTGATATGTTCATGTTCTTCTCATTTTCCATGACGGTATACAACAATAAGCTGGTACACAGGCAGAATCCAGAATAAGAATTTGACATTATCCTTTTCATTTTCCCTGACGGTATACAACAATAAGCTTATACTTGACTAATCTTTGCATCAGGATGAGCTCCTACCAATGGTGCAATCCAATAATTTAACATTATCCTTTTCTTCGGAAAGCTCTATAGAAGAAGAATTGAAACGAGAAAGTACTGCAGATGCTATAACAATTTTGGTGGGAGCATGATTTAGCTTAAATTCCATCAATTTACTAATCTTTCTTATAATTGGTGTTTTAATTATCTTTTGCTGACTACTTTCAGATAAGCTATCTTGTGATGTTTGCTTATATATCCTTGGCATTGGGCGACACACCTCGTTTCACCTCCTTTTATATTTCTTCCAAGGTAATCATCATCTATCAAAGCCCTTTCATTTTGAATTTTATTATTTTTTTTTATTTTTATTTATTCTTTTTTTTTTCTTTTTTTTTTAAGATAATCACCATCATTGATTAGCGATTAAGATGTTATTATATGATCTTTATTCTATTCCAGGTATTGCTTGGGCTTTCTGGAGTAATACTTGTGATGCTCTCCGTTATTGCATCAGTTGGTTTTTTCAGTGCAATTGGAGTAAAATCTACACTCATCATCATGGAAGTCATCCCTTTTCTTGTTTTGGCTGTAAGTTTTAACCTTTTAGTTATCCCGTATATCGGATTACAAATACAAATAATACCAAACCTACTCCTAAATTAAAGAGACTAAAACATAGTACAATCTAATCTGATAGGTGGGGGTAGACAACATGTGCATTCTGGTACATGCAGTTAAAAGACAGCAGATGGAGTTACCTTTGGAAGGACGAATAAGTAACGCACTTGCAGAAGTTGGACCATCTATTACTCTAGCCAGTCTATCTGAGGTTTTAGCTTTTGCGGTTGGAAGCTTTATTCCTATGCCAGCATGCCGGGTATTTTCTATGTTTGCAGGTCAGCCGCGGAATTCTTTTATCTACTTTTAACAGATTGCCTGGATGTGTAAAATAGGCGGGTTGGTTAATGGGTCAAAGTGGGTTTGCGTAAACACACCTGTCTTTTTGTGCAGATTGAAATGGGTCAGGCTGGGTTTGTTGACCAAAAAGTTACAGTTATTCCAACTAAAAAGTATATTAAACAAGATTAAAAAATTAGTAAACTTTTGACCAGTTTCACCTTTTGCGCCATTAGAGATAAAACATAACCTCAATCAACCCATTCATAAGTGTATGGGTGGAAATTGTCACTAGTAAAGTTGTCTAATGGTTGTAGTGTAAGACATTATTTTTGTTTAACTTTGGTCAATATATTAATTTCAGCAATGGCTATCCTTTTGGACTTCCTTCTGCAAGTTACTGCTTTTGTAGCTTTGATTGCTTTTGATTTTCTAAGAGCCGAGGACCAAAGGGTTGATTGTTTTCCTTGTTTTAAAGTTTCTGGTTCGCATGCCGATTCTGATAAAGGTCCGTGAAAGATACATTTCCTTGGATTGTACGGCACATGTTATTTTTCATTCTTTTAGTTTGTACAATATCGAAGGCGTCTGAGAAAATCTCTATTGTAGGTAGTGATCAGAGAAAAACTGGATTACTAACACGATATATGAAGGTAAAAACATGTTTTTATCACTGATGAAATGCTACTTTTTTATGTGGTCATATCTTCTGAAAATTGTGCTACTTTTCCAGGAGGTTCACGCGCCAATCCTGGGTATATGGGGTGTGAAATTAGTAGTCATTGCTGTGTTTGCTGCATTATCATTGGCCAGCATTGTAAGTTGTTTAAATCATAGTACTATTAATCAGTTTTCCGAGATTTTTCATCTGCTGTCTCCCTGAAATCGTAATCTTATTATCTATAAGGCATTATGTACAAGGATTCAACCTGGTTTGGAACAACAAATAGTTCTTCCTCGAGACTCATATCTACAGGTATAAGCGCTTTATACAGTTTTATTATTACAAGTTCAAAGTCATGTGATTGCAAAGCATTTCAAGTCTTGAACTGTCGTTTCTCATGCAGGGTTATTTCAATAATGTCACGGAGTATCTGAGAATTGGCCCACCGCTATATTTTGTGGTGAAAAACTATAATTACAGGTATACCATTTTGTTTGGTTCTCTTTATGTACACTGCTAACTTTTTGCACTTAGTTTCTTGTTATCCTTAGAAAATATGGGTATGCACCTGATTAATTGCATCAAATATGCTTGCATGCATGTCAGCATGTGTGATTGATTATATCTTTCTGATTTCTCAGTGCGGAATCAAGACAGACCAATCAGTTGTGCTCCATTAACCATTGCGATTCGGACTCCCTTTTAAATGAGGTATGCCTGATGTTATTACATACTGTTGTCCCTTCAAACCGCTAGGGCAAAGGCCTGTTTATGCTCATAGTTGAGGCATGGGTTCGATTCCTGCACACATAATACCAATTTCTACTTGCTTGCGCAGATATCAAAAGCATCTCTGGTACCTAAAACAAGCTACATTGCCAAACCTGCTGCTTCATGGCTTGACGATTTTCTTGTTTGGGTATCTCCAGAAGCTTTTGGCTGCTGCAGGAAGTTCACTAATGCAAGTTATTGTCCTCCTGATGATCAGGTTAAACTACTTCCTTGATTACAGTATCATCTTATATCTGTTGTGTTCATCTGTTAATTGTTTAATATCGTTCAGTTCAGTTTAAAGATATGACAATATGTGCTGAAAGTATGTGACATTGTTTTCAGCCTCCTTGTTGTTCTTTGGATGATGGTTCCTGTACTGTAAATGGATTTTGCAAGGACTGTACCACGGTAACTACTTCTATAAATCAGCTATTTGGTTGAATTATGCTAAGAAAAATCTTGCAATATCTACTTGGCCATGATTAGTAGGAGAATAACTGAAGTTTTGCCATCATTCTCAGTGTTTCCGTCACTCGGATTTCCAAAATGACCGTCCAACTACATCTCAATTCAAGGAGAAGCTTCCATGGTTCCTTGCTGCTCTGCCTTCCGCTGATTGTGCAAAAGGTGGCCATGGAGCTTACACCAATAGTATCGAACTTAGTGGTTAGTGCAGCTCCATTAAATTGAACACAGTATACATGTGTTGGTTCTAAATGCTTGTTTGATTGTGCAGTCCCTTTTTCATATCTTGTGAGTAGAGGTGTCAAAATGGGTGGGTTGGGTAACGTGTCAATATGGCTAATGATCGGCCAAACTGGATTGGTTGGGCCGATCTACAAACACTATTTTTGTGTGCTTTTAATAATTGATGTATCAAATATGATTACGAGAACTATATTACTATAACTAGAATTGATCCGTTTGCATATAAAAAGGGTTAAAAGACTCGCCTTAATTTGTGACATTTAAGTTATCATAATATTCTACACTTTATTCCTCAGGCTTTGAGAATGGTGTTATTCAAGCATCCTCCTTCCGTACATATCACACACCCCTTAACAAGCAGGTAGAAAAAAAATATGTTATACCAGAACTAAGTAGTTTATGTCAACATCTATATTGATCACAACTGTTTTAATTCAGGTCGATTTTGTCAACTCTATGAGGGCTGCACGAGAATTCAGCTCAAGAGTCTCGAAGTCTTTAGGGGTAATGCCATAGTTAAACAGGCAATGAGTCAGTGAGGGGTACAAAAGCCTAACCGGGTCTAAAATAGTGGCTAAAGTAGTCATTTGAATGGGAAAAGGGACTGATTTGGTCCCTGCAGTCCCAACTGGACTGTCCTAACATTTACTTCTAAATATTTAATTATTATATGAAGTATGAGAATATATTATATCATTAAAAAGTTTTAAATCATTTTTTTATAAACCATAAACATATACAAATGTTAGGACCGATTGCATTGCAACTTTTTAACTCAACGGGGCTCATGACCAGTCTCAAGCTTTTTGTGCATTTCTACGCCTCGTTATCAAGGTTTTTGTATTTCTTATTCTTCATTTTTTTTCCTGTCTTTAACACTATTATTTCATTTCAGATTGAGGTCTTCCCATATTCCGTATTTTACATGTTCTTTGAGCAATATCTTGACATATGGAAGACAGCATTAATCAGTCTTTCAGTAGCTATTGGTGAGTAATTTCCTTTGTTCTGCAAGCTGTTGGTTTTGCTCACTTCTCAAGACCCCTTAATCACTTTCCCATGATGTTTCAGTTGCCGTATTTGTTGTCTGCCTGGTTATTACATGCAGGTAGGTTCAACTTCCATTTGGTAGCATTGTTCTACTTTATATTTCTTAGTTAGTTGAATCTCCTTCATTAGTACGGCGCTAATCTTTTCTTTCTTTCTTGGTTTGTTGCTTCTATTTCAGCATATGGAGCTCGGGTATTATTGTTCTTGTACTGGTGATGATTCTTGTGGATCTCCTGGTATACTTCATTCTTATTGCTATCTTGTTGAGCGTTAAGGTTTATAACATGTCGAAATAAGTTGTACTTGTACTCTATGCAGGGAGTCATGGCCATCCTGAACATCCAACTGAATGCTGTGTCCGTTGTTAACCTTGTGATGTCGGTGGGAATTGCTGTTGAGTTTTGTGTACATATCACACATGCTTTCTTGGTAAGTGATACTGTGTCGATATTACCGTGGAATTTCCCAATGAATGTATTATGCTTTAGATAGGAAGTTGTGGTGTCATGATGGACGGGTCAGGTGGATTGGATATAACCCAATGCAACCCATTCACTAAAGCTGAGCATTGTCATGCACTTCTCAACACTATATTATAATTTTTTGGCAGGTAAGTAGCGGAGATAGAGATCAACGGACAAAGGAGGCATTGGGTACAATGGGTGCTTCAGTTTTCAGGTTTCTGCTTCTGCTTCTGCTTTTGTCTACATTCCATTTTCTTGGGATTCATATAAGTTGCAACTAAAAAAATAGGAGCTTATTTATTCATTATATAACCTAGCATTGTATTTATTTTTTTTTTTCTATCAAAATAAGCCACAAAACTAAACGGTTCTTTGTCATTGTCTTTGCTTCTGCAGTGGAATAACAATTACAAAGCTAGTAGGAGTAATCGTTCTTTGCTTCTCAAGGACCGAAATATTTGTGGTATTACTCTTTGAATGTCTGAAAAAAGATTCGATGAATATGAATTCCCAAGTCAGACTATTACATACGTATAGCTACTTTTTTTAGTACTTACAAATTGTGTCTGACATGCAGGTTTATTACTTCCAAATGTACCTGGCGTTGGTTCTTCTTGGATTCTTGCATGGGTTGGTTTTCTTACCGGTAAGTTGGCACGGATGCATTATGAAAGCTAATGGAGTCATTAATTAGTAGTTTTTTGAGTGATATCCAAAATAGTTACTTCTATGATATAATTTTCAAACTCGGTAAAATCAAGTGCACAAACAAGTTTTTGACCACAAACTACTGATCATTTGTTTGCAGGTGGTACTAAGCATGTTTGGGCCACCTTCTAGACCAGTTTTGGTTGACGGGAAAGAGGATAACAAGTCTTCTGCTTCACCATCGTATTAACTTGTGCAACAGAAAAGTAGATTCCCTCTCTCATTTTCTTAGCGAAAAGTTCTCCCGAGTGTTATATATCCCATCTATGAAAAAACGAGTGGCAACATGTGTACATAGTGGTACCTCAGGTTACAGACTATAGATGAACTCAGATATCACTTAACAAGTATCCATTTATCTAATTTATAAACTACTGGAGTAGCTTTTAACTCACTGATGGATTCGGGTTTGGTGTATACGGCCAAAATGTAACACGAGGATGTGTGTATAGCTTTTGAAGAGAGCGTTTGTTTACATTATGTTGAATTAATAGTAATGTCTCGTACCAACATGTATGTGACAACCAAACTGAGTTCAAAGATTCATTGTATCAAGATCAAACGAATACCTTAGTATCATTATGATATTCCATATTAACATCACAATGACACACCGAGTAACATTAAACCCCGGCTTGATTAGAACACACGAAACTCCAAACCAAAGGTAACACCAACAAGCATCAACGTCATCGTCATTCCTCTTCTTCAAACCTGTCAAACACGTAACAAACAGAACCGTACGGCCTGTCCTTTAAAGTACTTTCGACGCTCCATAAGTTGCTCGAGTCTCCAAGCTAAGCACCCAGGATTAATAGAGTCCTGCACACGTAATCGATGAGTAGCAACAACTCGCGATTACAACACGATGACGGTAACACAAAACCATGAACATAAGCATACAACAACTTTAATTTTGAGTAAGTATGGAGTTTGTTTTTGTGTTGATTAAACCACATCCTTCCAAGCTATATATATAGCAACCTGATGAAGTTGAACCACGATCTCAATATCATAAACACACATCCTAGAAATAAAGGAGCATGTGGGTGGTTTGTTATTTGAAAACAGAGGCCGAGTCAAACTTTATTTCTTTGGATCAGGTTAAGCACGACTTAAAAAAAAATTGCCATAACGCCAGCCACACAAGCTTGGCGCCGGGCATATGCCATGGTACACGATGCTCTTACTCCTACCTCATATTGTAACTTATGCTCCGAGTCACACAAAAATGCAATATGTGCTTTTTCCCCCATTATTTTTTTCATCTAAACCATCAATTCATCAAACTGCTTTCACCACCAACACTAACCAGAATGGATACTAATCTGCCCATGGTTTTAGCATTTTATGAATTTTTTGGTACCCAATACTCAAGAACAAAGATAGAAGTATGTTTACTATAAATAAGTCTGAAATGTCACAAGCTCACAATTTATTTATGGCTAAACATTGTTTTCCATATTTATAAATAAACAACACTTCTGAATGGTTTTTGTTAACTGAAAAGAATATCATGTTTATCAAAATAAAAGGAGTTTACAAGGATTGTCAATATTATCAGACATGTTCGGCAGTTGTAATGTTCAAAATTTCATTACAAAAGTGTGCAATCTATCTAAGAAGAGATGCAATCACAAATGACAAATTGACAATGACATACCTGCATTTGGACAGTTATAGTCTACATTCCTCAAAAGGTAGACTCATCCAATTCAAATGGATTGTATCAAGAAAGAATGACATAAAATTAATAGTGTCATAATCATGAAAACAAATTGCACATACTGGATAATCAACAAGTCGATGCCATCATTTTTCTAACTCTCCAAGGTAGAAGATATCAATCATATCGAATACTCTAGTTGCATGTTGTGGCCTGTCACACATAAAAGTACACATATTAACCGACTGCAAAGTGTACGCATATGCACATAAACATTTATTAGCGGGCTGCAAAAAAACTCTGTACGATTCACGTTTTAGTGTTTTACTGATTTTTTTAGCCATATAACATAATGCTTTTTTTTTTTTTAATAATGGTAAGGGTGTTGCATCCAATGGTCACAAATTGCAAACATTAGCAGAAACAGTATGTATGTTGCATTAAATGGCGCATTGGTTATGACAAAAACTGAAAAGCACATAACATTTTTCTTGCACTTTGCTAAACCTATATTGATAAACAGAAACGGTAAAAGAAAGACTGTCTTGCACTTTCTGATCAGTTAAACCCCGTCATGCAGATATCTTTAGATAATTTTCTAAATACACATGTGGAAACAGATATAAGAGAAATTAGAGGCTCACCCAAAGAATCCTTCGGTGGAGTCATCACCAGCATGCGCGAGGATTGCATCGCCACCAGGGTGTTCTTCTACATAAGGAGTGACATCATATACCTATGGTAAACCAGAGTCAAATATGAGACAATAATACATGACGACCAACAAAAACCATGCATTTCTATTCTTCTTTTAAGTGACGTTTTCACATTAATGCAAAGTTCATACTTCATAGTGATGGAACAAAGTAACATGCTATATAACTTAACAGAACCTTGTCTTTGATGATGATCCAGCAATCTGTCCTCTTGTTATGCAATGAAACTTCGGCTTTGTTGTACGTTTTTACAGTCTGCATTCACAAAGTAATGAATGACAGAATGGAATTAGTGCATGGGTCAATTTGGGTTAATATTTAATCTTAAACAGGTCTAATGGAAAAAGATATATAGCTACAAAGGAAAAGGGAAATTGGGCCACACGGGTCAAACAGGATGACATTGCACGAAGTGTGGTTTTATGGATACAACATAAATAGATTTATTCACACATTTAGAATGTTCCTGAGATAGTAATGTATTTTAATCATACTAATGCATGAGTTATGAACTTGGTAAAAAAATGGTTGAGAAGTGTTTTGCCGGTCAGCCTAACCCGTTTCAACTCCGTATACAGATTGACTTGACCTGCCTCAACCGAACATGTTACCCAAGTTTCCACCTCTAATATAGATTGCAATGTGAATTACGCTGCTTTCTAGCACAAGATAGCCAAGCATATTATCTCTTCAAAGTAAGGCTTTCGATTTGCTGGAGACAATATAAGCAGTCAACTACTGAATTTGAGGTGTTGTGGGCCTTGTGGCGGGTCCAATAATCTAGTACACGCATACTATGCTATGCTAAAATCCAAATAATTTGTAAGTAATATACTTACAAAAGATGGCCTTGTATCTTGGATTGCTAGGACTGTGGATCTCATAGAAACCTAAGCAGACTCCAATAGGCCTTTGTTAGGTAATTGAAGGACTGTTTGGGTATTTATCAGAAAAGCAGCCTAGTTAATCCATAAAGTAGGTTTCCTTTTGTGAAGGGTAAAGTGAGTTGGTGGGCAGTGTATGAAGATAGGAATAGTGAGGAGTGAAAGATGAACCTACTTGGTCCTATCTATACATTGCCAAAGGAGGAAATGGATGGTACTCACTGCAAGGTGTGTGTTCCCAGTTGTATGAAGCCATTGTAGTAGATGGAAATGTAGCACAATTGGTATAGCCCTTGCAGTGGAGAGGTTATGGGTTCCTAGTGAAGCCAAACTCTTTTTCTACTATAACCATTGTGGTGGCAGGTTGAATGGTTTTGGTGGAAAAGAGATTTGGAAATGTAGCTAGATGGTTTTAAGGTGCATAATAAGGTGAATTGGAACGAATATGGCATGGAATGCTTGTCTGTTCAAGTGAAAAGTATATGCAGATTGATGAACTGCAAAGGAGTTATAGTCTTAGTTTTATCCGATATAGCCCATTGTTTTGTTTGATATCGGACTCTAGTATATGTTGGTTTTGTTTCTCTGTTTTGGGTCATGTCCAAAACAGTTTGTTTATAGCAAGCATTGTACAAATTTTGGAGTGATTAATATAATTCACCTTTGCACAAAAAAAAAAAAAAAAAAAAAAACTATGCTATGCTAAAATCCAAATAATTTGTAAGTAATATAACTACACCTTTTTCACAATCACAATTAGAGCTCCAAAGCCAGAGAAATCATTTTACTGGTATTAAAGTTGATATCTAATAGTATATTATTATAAGTTGTTTCGCTTTACCAAAATCAGTTGGTAAATAAAGTACATCCATTTATTCACTAAGGCCTAAGGGCATAGTTAACATCCAATAAGAAAATCACTATTATACATCTTCACTTCTCTATGCTGATCAACTGCCTTCTAAATAATTAAAGGCCATCAAAATTGTTAAAGATGATGTAAAGATAGAATAGTCTCATAACTGTAACAAAAAGACAACCATTTACGGTTCCCTAAGATCCCGTAAAACACTATTTTCTAACATAATCCATAAGCTTGAGCCCAAAAAACGAGAAACTAAAACAAGTGCCCAGAATCCCATAATACCCTATTCAATTAATACAATATTCTAACAAAAATCTTAAGCTACAGTGTTACAATCCCACATCGGCCAAGTATGGGATTGGTTGGTGGTTTATAAAGTCTAGGCGTCCCCTCTTCCTTTGAGCCAGCTTTTTGGAGTGAGTTCTACACTTGGACTTATGAACCGATGCGAGCCTAGTATGGGATAGGTTCGTATCATACAGTCTGATAAAAGATTCTTCCTTTCACATACATAAGAGAAAAGGACAAGAAAATAATTTTTTCATGTTTTTAAGCTCCAAACATTACTTGTTCGCTTACCTTTTAACCAAGTCTTATAGGAGTTGACAAGTTTTGCGAACAGCAGAAACTAAGTCTTTACGACCCAAAAGCCAACATACACTCTCACTTTGAAGACATGTAGTTATAGAGATGATGGAGGTAATAACATAAATGTTTATTGAAGCAAGCAAAGAAAGTAGTAGATCTCATTGCTAATCCATCTATATACATACCATAGTTACATACAGACCAGTCACATAAGAAAGAAGTACAGTAGTAGTTTTTTTGTTTTTAATAAAGTACCTTAGTCGTCTTAGCAGCATCTGAATGAAGTTTCTTGGTTTGATCTGCATTACAAAAAAACGATAGATTCAAACCCCATAAATACTTGCCTCAAATAGGAATCATAAAAACAAGTGAAGAGAATTACCTTTATCGGATTTGATAAAAAACCGAGGGGCTAAAAACAAGAAACTGAACAAGAATCCAATAATCAAAGTGACCACAATTAGCTCCATTTGAGTCAAACTGTAATGTTTGGACTTCGAATAACCAACTCACTACTGATGGATCAGAACCGGTTAACTGCGGTTCAATCAGTGTGTAAAAAAAAACCCACCCAACAGTATTTTTTTTAATCAGTGTTTATAAATATTATAGAGTAAATTACACAGTTAGTCACTGTGGTTTGGCCAGATTTCATATGACATTTAAAAACGCGAAATCTTGCACATTTAGTCCGAAATCTCAAAAATATTACGTACGTGGTCCAAATTTTCTAACGGCGTTAGCTTTTCTCGTTATCTCGGATCTCACGTGCAAATCACACGTGACTACTTTTGTCCAAACACTTTTTTTTTTCCTTTTCCACCCTTTTCAACCCTGACACACACGGTACCTTTACTGTAGCACTTTATAGCAGTTGGTATTTTTTATACTTCGATTATTTTGTGATTTGGATTTATCTCACACACCCATATTCATTTCTTCCCACTCCCCTCTTCGTGTAATTTGTTCTTGTCCTTGTGTTTGTGTTTGTTGTAATTGGCTTTGTGTCAACTAGAAATGTAAAAATTCAATATAATTTCTGGTTAACACAAACACAATCTCAAAAAACATAAAACACACGCTAAAAACACACTTTTTTCCTTCGATCTCTTCATCTTCACCAACACACAACCAAGACTAATCCGTGTTAATACAAATATCGTCTAAAAAACGTTATTTATATTTTACGGTCTTTGCTATATTTTGTTAACGACAATAATAAATTTTATTTTAGCAAAGTATAAATTTAGTCAAGTCTTTTATATATATATATATATATATATATATATATATATATATAAGTAATATATATATATTTTATATATATATAGTCTTATATATATATATATATATATATATAGCTACAAGTTTTACTTAAACTCAAATAGATTTCAATATATGGTACAAATTATTTGTACATTAGTAGTATTCAAGTCATAGTAGGAAAAGTGACACATTAGGTGTTAAAAACAAATAAAGTGTCACATTAGGTGTCAAAGTAAAATAAATATGTTTTACAAATAATAAAAATGTGTCTTATGATAACATAAGTAATCAAACATTTTTAGTAACTCATAAACTAACTTGTTACTTTCAAATTAACATCATTTAGCTAGCTACAATATACATTTTACAAATTTACTTTATTAAACATTTTAATCAAAATGAAATTGCATTATTTCATCATTACTTGGATCATCCTATTATAGTATAATCTGAGATTGCATATCATTATAGGATACTAGAGAGATATGGAGTATATTTTTGTTAGATTTGATAAAGATTTGGAAAATCTGTCAGACAGACTGGCGGAACCAAAATAATACACGGGAGGAACCAATTTTTTGGTTCCGGCCAATCCGTGGCTTGCTGAGGCTGTTTGCCTATAAATAGCAAGCCAAACTTAGTTGTTTTCTCATCACTTACATACATAAACATTGTATATTCTCTCTCACTCATAATTCCCTGTATCTAACTCACTCATATTCACTTTAGTGAACTTCTTATATAGCAAGAAGATTAAAGCATCATTGAAGAGTTATAAGCTTCAACAAAGCATTGCAAGTCTTGTTTGTCACAGTGTGTATTGTAATTTTTCATACATCATTGTTTGTACCAAACCATCATAAACCTCTGTAGTGATCGGTTAGTATTTTAGTCCTCAAAATACGTAGTGTGACAGGAGTAGTTGTACCCTTGTAAAAGAACTCGACATCTAGCTTTGTGTCGGAAATATTGTGTAAGCAACGTGTAAAGGTTTTCTCCACCTGATAAAGGAGCTTGTTGACTAGTGAAGGATACTCTCGAGTTGGATACTCGGGGAGTGGAGTAAGGCAATGAAAAAGAGTCCTTGTAGACCGAACCACTATAAACCCTCGTGTTGTGGTTTGATCGTTTTTATCCTTCTTGCATATTACTTATTGTTATTTTGTTTGAATGCGTTAGTTGATTTCATATAAACATAACAAAGAAAAGAATTTTAAAAAATGGTAAAACTATTCAACCCCCTTCTAGTTTTCCACAATTGGCATCAAGAGCTAAGTTACTCACGATTTTTTAAAATATATTGTATTTTAAAACTTGGAACGATCCATGGATTTTGAAATTTTCAAAGAAGGGAAATCTATGCAAAGACCACCACTATTTGAACCAAATAGTTTTATCTATTAGAAAAACCGCTTTGAAACTTATTTGAAATCAAAAGACATAGATCTATGGTATATAATTATAGAAGGTGATCACAAAGCTATAAGAAAAGATATCACAAGTGGTCGGGATGAGGATACTTCACTTACGCGTCATAGTAATGAGCAAAAGAAGTTGATTGCTAAAAATAATGAAGCAAAAATGATGTTTTACAATGCTCTACCTAGAAAAGAGTATGAAAGAGTATTTATGTGCAAAACCGCTAGAAAGTTGGCAATCTTTAATAATCACTCATCAAGGGAATTCACAAGTCAAGGATAACAAAATTGACCTTCTTGTTCAACAATATGAACAATTTGTTATCCCTGAAGATGAGATTGATGATATCAAATAACTACATTTTACTGACATCATTTATCCTATGTTTATCGCTTGTTTTATATTATTTTATATGAGAATTGATACTTAATCGCTTACTTTTGTAAATCACAGTTATAAACAAGCATTTGGTGAAAGTTAGTTATTTTGGATGTAAATTGGAGCAAAATGGATCAAGTTGGAAAAGTCTACTGAACTGAAGGAAGATCTGACTTGTTTTACTCCAGATACGCCGTATTACATTCCAAATATGCGGCGTATTAATCTCAAGACTTCACCAGATAACCTAAGATTCTGAAGGACAATGCGCCATACGAAGATTGAAGGTACGCCATATCCTATGACGGTGTACGAATATTCCAGAATATAATAATCTTGGACCCCACGCGAAGTTACCTAGATGTGGCGTATCAACTTAATGGATACGCCGTATCGACCCTGTCATCAGAAAGTATAAATACCCATTCGACAGCCACATTAGAAACACACACACATAACAAGGGAGAAAACCAGACGAAATGGCAGCACAAGACACAACCTAAAGGACGAATTCAGAGCAGTAAGAAGGTCCTGCTAGTACTTTAATTAATAGGAAGATTCGTTTACTTGTATTAGCAATCTGTTAATCGTTGAGTTAGTGTCTTTTTCACTATTTGATCTAACTTAATTGTTTCCATCTTTTATAAAGAGTATTTGATGTTTTATTGGCTTCTTAATGTTTATGTTTTGATTACATATTGAGTTTATCGCGCCTTGTCGACGTAGGCTCGCGCAATTACTTTATTAACATCGTTTGCATAGTTAATATAAGCCTGTAAAATGGATAAATAATACATAAACTTAGTAATCATTAAGTTGTACGCATACATTAAGATTCCACTGAGAGAGAATATATTTTAGTACTCATCTTATACAATTAAGCAATTAAACATGTGACAAATCTTCCTACTATCGGCCAGGCCTCTTATCTGTATATGTTTTCTGTCTGTGTACGCGTGTGCCATTCGCTTCTCTGTTTTACTGACTATTTACTTAATCTACACATCGTGCCAGTCTCTTAGGCTGAAAAACCCCCTTGCGTTAGATTAGGTCATTAGAACTAACTTAGGATTAAAATATTGATAGATATCTAGGTGTTAACGTTTCACTCTTAGTATTCGACACTCTAGTTACCAACTAGGCTACATTGATCGGGTACACTGCTTGTTAGTGTGTGTTATAGGATATGTCGGTTAAATATAAATTTAAAACTTGATAATATAATCTATACCTACAATGATATACGCACGCATCAGAGATCATTGATAGTGCATTTGCGTGGTTTTGTAACCTTACAACAGGTTTTACCTCTCGAGGGATCTCAAGAGGCTTACAACCCCACCAGGCAGTGTACCTGACCGATGTAGTATAGTGTAGTGGTAAGTACGGGGGATTGATCGTTCTCCACAGGGAATAGTGTTCGTTAGGTATGAAAGGCTACTCTAATTAGGTCTAAGGGTTGAGGAAGATTCTTTTTTTATGTTTTTATAATTTTATGAAAGCAAATAAAATCTCGGTTTTGAAGGAGTGGGCGGAATTAGTTGCTAGTCAACTAACCCAAATTACTACGAATGCAAATAAAATAAAATAACAAAAATGAAATGTGGTGAGAAACTTATGTGTAGAGAAATGTGTTTACTTAGATTTCCTTACTCCCTAACTATCTTTTACCGGTTAATTAGTGTGTATTAGTCGCGTGGATGACGGGTGTATTCCTTAATACCATTCGTGGGGTGGCGTACTTACTTCCCCAACTCTACAAGCTCTACTTCATCTATGTCGAGCCGGCTAGGAACTCTAACATGGGATCCTAGAAATTCGCTTGTGCTTTAATAACCATAAAACCCTTGTACGACATTTGGTTCATGTTTTTAAGACTTCAAGCAAGTTACGAATAGGAAGTTAGCCAGTTTTCTTAAGCCTAACATAGATAAACAATTCCAATACAATAAACACACTAACAACAATAATCAATAGCAAGTTTCATTAGATCTAAGCAATCAAGTTAATATTAGCTAATCATTGTTAAACAAAGACAAGAATAAGATGAATCAAACACACTATAGACATATTGATGTTTATTGATAACTTAATCTTTCAATGAAACATGGAAGATTCAAGGCAAAAAGCCTGAAAAAGTAGCTAAAATCGTCTTAGGTTTTTCTCCCAAAATTCACAACTAAGCTCTCCTTAATGACAAAAGATTAGAAAACTATAATATTTTTGGATCTGACGGCGTCACTTATGGAGTGTGACGCCGTCACCTCGCCGCTTTTAGGGTTCCGGATGACTTTTGACTCCTCTTTAGCTCTTCAAAATACATCTGGTTACAAGGCTTGACGCCGTCAGCTCGTGAACGTGACGCCGTCCCTTATGTTTAAGCGTGACGCCTTTGATCAGTTAAAGCGTGAGCCGTCAGAATTCACATGCTATTTTCACTGGCCGTCATGAGTAAATTTCACATCCCAACTTTTCTTGCCAAGGCAATGACGCCGTCTAGAGTAAATTGACGCGTCAAGAGTAACTTTTAGCGATTTTTGAGACTTTGCCGTTTTCTTCACTTTATGCTCCATAAACGTCCAAAATGCCTCCTTTTCCAGATTTCTCCTCAAAAGTACTAAAATGACAAAAGGAACGATTTAGGGCAATATTTGATCAAATAAATACGATTTAGGGCTTAAATGACCCCTACAACGGTACACTTTTCGCATCATCAATCATTGATAGTGCATTTGCTAGGTTTAATACTATCATTACTTTCCTTAAAGCACTTGATGAATCTTTTTGTAGTAAGAACTTTGTCAGGGAATTCCTTAGAGCACCCCATCCGCAATAGAGAGCAAAAGTGACGGCCATTGAAGAATCTAAAGATCTTTCAAGTATGTCACTTGACGAGCTAATTGGAAACCTCAAAGTCCATGAAATGGTAATGGAAAAAGATTCATAGATAGTTAAAGGAAAAAAGGGAAAAAGTCAAATCCATTGCCTTGAAAGCTAGAACAGAGTCAAGTGATGATGAAGATACTAGCTTGATGATGAAGATACTAGCCCGGGTAGTGAAGATGAAGAATATGCCATGGCCGTAAAAGATTTCAAAAAGTTTTTTAGAAGACGAGGGAAGTTTGTAAGACCACCTCGAGAAGACAAGAAACCTTTTCGAAAAGATCGTGACGATAAGAAAGGAAAAGGCGAAATAAAATGTTTTAGATGTGGAGATACAAGTCATCTAATAGGAGATTGTCCAAAGCCACCTAAAAACAAGAATCAAAGAGCGTTCGTAAGTGGTGCTTGGAGTGAAAGTGAAGATGATGAAGAGGAGCCAAAGAATGATGAAATTGCTCTCATGGCTCAAGACTCAAATGAGGTACTGATGAAATCAAATAAACCTGATTTGTTAAGTGTCAATTTCCCCTTTTTGTTGACTAATTATGCTAAAATTACAATAAGTTATACCTTTATTTCTTCATATTTCGTTTCATGATTATTAATAAAGTATGGAACGACGCTTGGACAAATTAGGGCTTAATACGGATTAAGCGATGACATTTTCTTTTACCATGAAGACTACGGCGTAACTAAGTGATGGTGTTACGCCTTAATATATTGATGACTTATAATTATTTACTCCGTTATGAAGATTACGCCGTAACCAACAATAAGATTACGGCGTAAAAGTTACACAGAGTGATATTGTGAAGACTACGTCGTAACTAGCATGGAGATTACGACGTAATATTACACCTATGAAGATTACGGCATAACCAATTACTAGGTTACGCCGTAAGTGTTGATAAACTTTAAAGGCAACCCGTTTTTAGAAGGGTTACGGCGTAACAAATACCTAGGGCTACACTGTAACTTTGTAGGGTTTCTTATGCCTATAAATACCACACGAATTTTTCATTCAAAATCATCTCCCCTTTCCCAAACCTGAAATAGGGTTTGGGGAGAGCAACCACAGAAGAAGAATTAAGGCTTAGGAGGTCGGAAGAATGAAGTTTACGTCTACTATCATCATTGTATTCGAGTTTGAATTCCTTTATGTTTTTCTAGTAATCATACGATGAATTCATTATGTTAATTCAAGTTTTAGTTGTGTTATTTATTCTCTCTTATTTCTCTATATAGACATCTTCTTTGCCTATTCATAAATGCACTAGTTTCGGTAGTGTTCAAAGCTTGTTAGTATCTAGTAGGCTAGGAGAATTGACCATAGGACACTAGCCGACTAGATTGCGAAGAATGGAAGGAATTGGCCATAGTACAACCATCATTCGTGTGCGAATTGACCATAGGATCACCTAACTAGTGGAGGTACTTAAGAAGTTAGGAGAAATCTAAGATCCGAGAGGCCGGATTTCTCAAGAATTAGGTCTATTAGATTTGGTACTTAATGACTTGAACTAGCCTACCTGCAAGCTCTGATAATCACTTAGGATCAGACCTACGATATCCGAGTAGGATTCTAGGAATATAGGCTAGACGAATTGACCATAGGAGTCTAGTGATATCTACCCACTATATGGAGCAAAAGAAATTAAAATTACATGCATCTAAAGTCTTGATTATCTTTGTCTTCCTATATTCTATCTTTGTATTTTGATCTGTTAAATTAGGTTTTAAATAATTACTATAAATCTTATTTTAATCAAACCTTTTAAAATACAAATACCTTAGTTCTTTAGAACAACAGCTCATAGGGACGACACTCGGATTTACCTAGGCTTTACTACACTCGATCGGGTTCTCTGCCCGTTAGTATGTGTTAATCCCTTTATGTCTTAGTTTATAAATTTAAAGCATGATGAAAATACGCATCATGTTTTTGGCGTCGCTGCCGGGGAGCAGTTTATTTGAAAAGATCTAAGGTATGCCTATATTTTTTATGATTAATGTTTAACCTATGATAAGAGACGATTGTACTCTTCAACAAATCTTCAGGTACGTAATTCGTTCTCTCGTATCGCAATTTTTAAATAATGGATATATCCTAAAAATTTACATTATTAAATATATAATAATAAATTTATGTTTCCAATTACGGCGTAACACATATGTTAAGTTACGGCGTAAACACAATTTTTAATTAATAAAAATATGAATATTAAAACAAGATTACGACGTAATTACGTAACTAGGTTACGCCGTAATTCCTTCCCAATATAAATATATACCTCCGGCGTAAACACACATTTTTTACTACAAATCTTGACCACGACCGCTACTGTAAAAAAAAAAATAATAAAAAAAAAAATTGAAGCAAATTCTTTGTGTGCATTCCTAATCATCTCTAGGTCCACTATGGCAGGTAATTGCTTCTTAATCTATTTTTAATTTTCAAAATTTCAATTAGGGTTTTATGATGTATTGAAAATTAGGGGATCTAGGTTTTTACGATTCGTTTCATGTTATTGACCTCGTTAATTGATACCTTTGTTAAATCATTCTTGTTTTCGTCAAGTAATTAGGAGTAGTTTGATTAAGGGTTTTGAATTGAATATTTGGGGGTCTAGTAACCGACTTGAATAAAATGGTCTAAGCATGTGCGTATCGTTATTATATAAGTAAATTAGGTAACTTTTATTGTTTTGGGAAATATTTTATGGTTACGGCGTAATCATCGACCTGTCGTAATGATAACGCTCAAAATGAACATGTTTTTAGTCACGCTATCGTTGGATTTGTGCATCATATTTGGTTATATTTGTGTATATTTGTTACTAAATCATGAAAAAGTGTATATGCAAGTAAATATAGCCAAGTACAGGAAAAGATGATAAAAAGATGAAGAAATGAAGAAATTATGCACATTTGAAGAATCACGAGAAAGAAACGAGAAAAGAACCACACAAGAATTCAAGGATTTGATAAAGTCAAGATTTCTATGTCTATGTATCAAGAAAAGATCAAGTTCTATGGAAAGAAATAGTGGCACAACAAAGGATTAAGCACGTAACGAGAAAAGGAAGAAAAAATAAAAGTATGCATGGCAGAATGGCCCATCCGATCGGATGGTGCCCGCATCCGATTCGGATGGGAGAAAAGTAATTTACCGAGAGATCCAACCGATCGGTTGGACCTCAATACCGATCGGTTGGAGGAGACTGAAGTTACAAAACGCATTTAATGACGAATTTAAGCCCCATAATCATGGTGACTTATCATTTCTTGGTTATTTACTGATTGAGGGACGTTTTTGCTTGAGGAGTAAGTGTTCTTACACTTATTTAAAGAGACCCTTGGCTAGTTTACAAGGGTGATAACCCAAAAACCTAGTAAGGCTTACACCAAGTCTTGCTAAACTTATTATCATTGCCCGAAAGCTTGTAGTTGCTGTGAGAACGTCCAGGGAATCTTGAGTTCAAGTCTCAAGAGTTGTGTCCAAGTGTGGAGTTGTTTACGTGTGATCATAGGCGATTGGAGGAGAGTGGTTGCTATAGTTCCACAATTCTAGTTCTTGTAATTTCACAACTAGGTATTTCTTGTTTGAGTTATTATAAACTACTTTTACTTTAAGATGAATGAAAGTATGGTTGATTACTTGTGTTTGATTATGATTATTATGGAGTGATTTTGGTTATGCTTGTGTGTATGATGTGATAATGGTTGGAGTATTCTTATTTCATAGTGATGCATGAAATCATATCTTGTTTTATGAGTTTGTTGAAATACAATCTAATCTTGCTTAATTGGTTGGTAAAAACGGTTTTAAAGATTAACAAAGGCCGAAAGGATTTTCTTTATGTTTTTATTCCAAAAAGTTAGTGCACGAATTAGTATGGACTATGGTGTGTGACAAGCACCATATTAACTCATTAAAATGGATTTAGAAACGATTTCATCACGAGAATAGGCCGAAAGGATTCGTAGGAATTCCAAAGATAAGAAATGCTTTTCAAACAACAAAGAGATTAATAGAATTATCGCACTAGTTTACAAAGGCCGAAAGGAATTAACTAGGAGATTGAATTCTTAGAAATGATTTCTCATGATAAAAACCATTGATTGTGAATCATTCATTTTAAGTTGTGCATCATTACAAGTCACACCAAACTTGTTAGATTACTCTATACAATTATCATGGAACTACACACAAGTATATTTGTTTTTGATTGATTGATTTTTGCTTACCTTAGAATTTACACCCAAAAAGGATTGACAATCTTTTTTGTCAAAACTTATTTTGCAAACCTAAACCCCAATTCCCTTGGGACGATCTCAACTTACCCACCTTTACTACTACGGACGAGTATACTTGCTCGTATGTGTTGATTAGAGAATTGGATAAATTGATTTTATAAATTTTTAAAACTTGCACTACACACGACACATCAAGTTTTTGGCGCCGCTGCCGGGGAATTGTCTAAATTACTTGGTAGTTTGGTTTGCTAGTTTATAAGTTTTGTAGTAAAAAAAAGTAAAAAAAAAAAAGTTTGGTTCGGAGCCAACCGAATCGGATGGATTTCTATCCGATCGGTTGGAGCCCTCGGTAAATTTTTTAGTTTTTAGGATTAAGTATTAATTTTTAGTTATTATGTTTATTTAATGTTATGTTTAATGTTTTTAATGTTTTTAATTAATAGAGTTAATTTTAGTTTAATAATTGGTAGTTTAAGAGTTTTTTCTTAATTGTGATAGTTAATGAGTTTAATGTTTAATCAAGTTAATAAAGTAATTAATTAGTTTAAAGATCATTAAGTTGTTAATTATGTGTTTTTAATTTTTATTTATTGAATTAGTTTATTTTTAATTATTAATTTTTTTTTAAAAAAAAAAGGGGAGTCTTAATTTAGTTTTTAAAATAAATAAATAAAAAAATTTTTTTTTTAGAAAAATTCGATCTAACCGATCGGATGCTGCCCGCATCCGATTCGGTTGGGCAAATCTGAGTTTTAACGATTCAACTATCCGATCGGAGGGGTTCTAATACCGAACGGATGGATGCCTCGGTAAAATTTTGTGAAATTTTAATTTTCAGTTGTTATGAAGTTTTAATAGTTAGAAGTTGTTTGTTTGTTTGCTTTGATTTTATTTATAAGTTATCTCGATTATAACTAACTGATGCGTGGTTTTGCAACCTTACAACAGGTTTTACCTCTCGAGGGATCTCAAGAGGCTTACAACCCCACCAGGCAGTGTACCTGACCGATGTAGTATAGTGTATGTAAGTAGGGGATGATGTTCTCCACAGGGAATAGTGTTCGTTAGGTATGAAAAACTACTTTAGTAGGTCTAAGGGTGAGGGAAGATTCTTTTTGTATTTTTATATTTTTTTTATGAAAGCAAGTAAAATCTCGGGTGTGAAGGAGTGGGCGGAATTAGTTGCTAGTCAACTAACCCAAATTACTACGAATGCAAATAAAATAAAATAACTGAAAATGAAAAGAGTTGTGAAACTTATGTGGAGAGAAATGTGTTTACTTAGATTTCCTTACTCCCTAACTATCTTTTACAGGTTGATTAGTGTGTATTAATTGCGTGGATGACGGGTGTATTCCTTAATACCAATCGTGGGGTGGCGTACGTACTTCCCCAACTCTACAAGCTCCTACTTCACTCCTATGTCGAGCCGGCTAGGAAGCTCCTAACATGGGATCACTAGAATTCGCTCATGCATTAAATACAACCATAAAAACCTTAGTACGCATTGGTTCATGTTTCTTAAGACGTTCAAGCAAGTTACCGAATAGGAAGTTAGCCAGTTTTCTTAAGCCTAACATCGATGAACAATCATCCAATACAACTAATAACACACTAATAACCAATAATCAATAGCTAGGTTTCATTAGATCTAAGCAAACACAAGATAAATCTAGCCTAGCATGTTAATCAAAAGACAAGAACAATATATAATCAAACAACACATAGACATATTGATTGATTAAACAATTACTTATCTTCAATTAAACATGGGAGATCCAAGGGTATGAAAACCCTTAAAAATGGCAGAAATTCGTCTTTAGGGTTTCTCCTCACAAAGTTGCACACTAATGACAAAAAATTGCAAAACTATATATAGAGTTTAAGGGCTGACGGCGTCACGTTATAGGACTTGACGCCGTCACCTCGCCGTGTCTAGGGTTCCCGGATGGCCTTCTTGACGCCGTCCCTCTTTAGACCTCCAAAATCCGCTCTGGCTTATCAAAGCTTGACGCCGTCAGAATATGGCTTGACGCCGTCCCTCTTTAAGTTAAACCGTGATGGCCTTGATCACTTCAAAGGGTGACGCCGTCAGACTTTCCATTGTAAAATTCTCTGGCTTATCATGAGTAATTTTCATATCCACCTTTTTTGCCAATCCGTGACGCCGTCTGGAACAATCCCTGACGCCGTCAAAGGTACTTTCCAGCATAATTTTGAGACTTTGTCGTTTTCTTCACTTTTATGCTCCAAAAACGTCCAAAATGCTTCCTTTTCCAGATTTCTTCTCCAAAGTACCTAAAATGACAAAAGGAACAATTTAGGGCAATATTTGATCAAATAAATACGATTTAGGGCTTAAATGACCCCCTAAAAGCGGTACACTTTTCGCTTCATCACTAACCCTCACGCTAATAGTTTGGATTTCTTTTGTTTTTTTTTTTGTGGTTATGTTATAGTTAGTGTTTAAGTAGAATGGAGAGTTTAAGCGAAGTTTCGGAATACTTGAGAAATTTGGAAGAGATGCTGAAAGATTCGGGTGATTCATTGGAAAGTTTGGGAAATATTTTGGAAGAAGCTAAGGTTGATTTGGAAAGACAAGAAGAAGTTGGAGAAAGTCATGTTATTTCACCTAAGGAGAAGAGAGTTGTTGTGTTTACACAAGCACCACCTAAAGAGTTTGATGTAACATTCATGAGGTATTCTACACCTTGTGGAGTGGAAGGTATTAAAGCTTGGGATGCTCAGCTTAACATGGAATATGGTGACAACTATATTACGAAAGATATGCTTGGTAAGCTTGGTTTTGTTAGGTTTGACTATGAGGATTATGGAAGAAAGAGAGTGAGAGATGTGAATGTTAATATTCATGGTCATGTGTTCAAAGTTGATTTTGTTGTTTTGGAATATGGAAATGCGGATGAACCAGAAGTTGTGTTTGGTAGAGATTTTATGGTTAAGACTAAATGTAGGATTGATTTTGCATTGGGAGAGATGAGGATAGATGTTGATGATATGGTAGAAGAAAAGGTAGGAAAGGGAGAGATTGTTAAAATGGGCAAAGCAAATAGAAAGAAAACACCACTTAACAAACTTACCCAACCCTCCACCCCTAAGAATGAGAGTTCTTCATCTAGTTCACCACCAAAAACACCACAAATAGTTAAACCATTAACCCAACAGCAAAAAGAAGCAATTCTAGAAAATTTGGAAACAAAGTTTAAGGAGCTTATGGAGGAGAAGCCGGTAATAGAAGTGTTGAATAATTACATGACTTATCGTAAGAAGTTGGATGCAGTTATGATGGCAAGGGCTAGGTTAGAGGATAAGAATTTTGATGAGATTGCAAGAGAAAGGATAGTTGAGAATGGGTTGCCTAAAAAGGAGATCGATCCAGGAAATTTTGTGTTACCTATTAAAGTTAATGGAACCGATGCGATGTATGCGTTGGCTGACACATGAGCAAGTGTGAATGTAATGCCGTATCCATTGTATAAGAGATTAGGACTTGGTAATCCTCAACCAAATCAATATAATCTTACTATGGCTGATAATTCACGAGCAAAAGCGATGGGAGAAGTAAAGAATGTTAGAGTCCAAATAGGATATCAAGCTTTCTTGGGCGATTTTCTTGTGCTTAATATTCCGATGGATAAGGAGTTACCATTGTTGTTAGGAAGAACATTTTTGAGAACTTGTGGAGCTATTATAGATATGGGTAGAGGTACTATGACTATAAGTGATGGAATCTTGAAGCATACCTATTATCCAAAGCCTAGAGGAAAGATTGTTAAAGAAGTTCATGAAGAAGAAGAAGAAGAAGAAAACCACTTGGGTTGCTTTGAAGTAGGTAGAGATGAAGAAGGGAGGCCTAAATATGGGCCGGTTGTCCCAAGTTACTTTGATATTGAAGATGAGATGGAAAGAGCTCTAGCGATGGAGGCTTTCTATAATCCGTTTAAGAATGTTTTTGTGTTTAACAAGTTGACAGATTTTCTTGGATCTTTACCGGTCCAATTGAAGAATTTGGAATGGGGACCCGAAGGAGCAAGTGTTTACAAGAAGGAAAAAGAAGACGGTGAATGGCATGTGAAGTTTGATATAGTTTGTCCGGATGGAAGGAACTTTACAAGGAAGTTTAAAACGCAAATGACTAACCGAAAGTTGTCCGGGAAGTTCCAAAATGAAGATATCTTGAGGCACGAATATTTTGAAGGATGAAAGACAAGAGTTTGAAGAATAAAAGCACAAAGCTTGTGCTAGTGTTTTGTTTGTTTTCTTTTTAATTTTTATGCATTTTAGTAGTTTAATGTTTGCATTTAAGTTTAAGTTTAAGTTTGAGTTTAGACCCTTTTAATTAAGTTTTGTTTTTGTTGTAGAGATAGAATTGAAAAACAAGTTGGGAGATTAAGTGTGTTGAAGTATTTTTTTATACTTAAAAGAAATATTTTTGAAGAGTAAAACACTTCTCATTTGTTCTTACAAGTGTGAGACAAGTGTTGACAAAAGAAAAGTGAAGTTTTTGCAAAAATTCAATCCGAATCGGTTGGATCAAATACTGATCGGATGGATTGAAATATATATACTCAAGATTTCAAAAATCACAAAAAACACACACACACACTCAATCCACCAAACTTGGGATTCAAAAATTCGACCATTAGAAGTCTATTAAGTGTTGCAGGAGTGTTGAAGAATCATCTATGGCACCTAAACAAGTAAGTAACATCATCAATTTGTACTAATTAGGTTTTAATTCGAATTTCTTTAATTAGGTCAAAATTTGGGTATTTTTGGTATAGTTCGAATTAAGATGTAATTTTTGTGGAATAGATGGGTAAATGATTGAGGAATTCATTGCAAAAAGAATTAGATAGATTGATTAAGTTTTGAGGAAGAATTGATTGATTGAATTTTCGGATTAAAATGAGTCAAAACTTTAAATCGATTTGGATTGCAATTGATGGTTTCCAGGTGTTATTTAGTTGTTGAGTAGTGATTCTAGGAAGATGCATTGTTGATTAGCACATCAATGGAAGAGATTTGATTTGGTAGTGTTCATATGTTCTAGGAAGGTTGAGAAATCATGCGAATTTGTTATGAACGTGTTTGGAGACGAGTGGGATATGTAGAAACCATTATAATCGATCAAATGCAGGATAGGATAGAGCTGGATTGTTGGAATTGATTAGAAATCGGGAAAGGAATTTTTTTTTGAGACAGAAAGCCTCAACCAATTCGGTTGCGGGTAGATACCGATCGGTTGGGCTGGGACAATTACTCCATCCGATCGGATGGTGAGTAATACCGATCGGATGGAGCTCTCGGTAAATACAAACGAAATTTTTTCCAAACGAGTTTTGTGACTTCTAAATCATGTCATCTTGGTTTTTATGCTCTTATACTATCATATATTTGTGTTTTCTACAGAGTTATCTTGCAGGTGGCTCGAGTTCATCACGTGGTAGAGTGAATCCGATTGTAACGAAGTATGTGCAAAGGAATGCCAAGAGTAAGGTTCAATATACTCTCAATTCTGAAAGTAATGAAAACTTGAAGTTCAGCAAGGTTAAGAGCAAGGAGGAAAAGCACGCTTTTCGGGAGCGTCTTTCGAAACTACAAGGAAGAGAAATTGCTAAACCAAGGTTAGTCGATTGGAGTTTATTTGCGGAGTATAATTGTGAGACTGAGTTAAGAAACATGATGAGGATGTCGTATGTTTATGAGGGAGACGGTGATAGTTTTGAAGATCTTTCGTGGGAAAGAGCATTTAGTATTTATGAGAATGTTAACAGAGAATGGTGTTTGGAGTTTTTCTCCATATTTTATTTTGAAAGGAAGATTGTGGATGTTGTGAATGATAGATGTATCTGGTTTAGGCTCTGTGGTAGGGAACATGTTTATACTTTATCGGAGTTTGCTGTAGTTCTTGGTCTATACGATCAAGATGAAATTGAGCATCGTTTGTTTCCAGTTCATTTTGCTAGGTTGGTAAGAAAACATAATGATTATGAGGGTCTAGCGGATTATTGGAATAGAGTGGGAGATCCAGGTTGTAGTAGAAGGAACTCATCCAAGTTAAGGAGTCCTATTATGAAGATTTTACAAAAGCTGATCGCTTGGGGAGTTTTGCATAGAACAGGTAGCAGGGATAAGTGCAATCAACCGGATCTATGGCTAATGAAATTGTTGGAGGAGGATAAGAACGGGAATGCGGCTTGGATAATAGCCGAGTATCTTTCAAGAAGAGCACCAGGAATAAAAGATAATAGTGTGATTTGTGGAGGTCACTATGTGACTATGTTGGCAAGAAATTTGGGTTATTTTGAGTATGAGGAATTGGAAAAATGTTTGGAAATGAAGGAGAGTGAGACGTGGGATGATAAAAGTTTCGGTAAAGCGTTGGATAGGAAAACAAAGACGTTGGGAGCTTGGACAGAACCAACGATGGGCGCACCTCATGAAGCACCACAACAACCCTATCAACAACAACCGTATCAACCACTACCACCAATTGGGAATGTTCATGCCCCGGGTAGTTTTGACTCGGGATGGGGAGATTGGAGCCGTGAATTGAATGAGATAGAGTGTAGGGAAGTATGGAGAGATTCTATGATGATGAGGCAAAATTACAACTATGATTATTCCATGCCGATGATTCAACATGTAGCTCGTGATGCTAACTATGAGGTACCTCCCTACAATCCACCAAATGTTCCACCCTACCCAATTCAGTATGACCCATATCCTGGCCAATATCCTTACCCGTACCCCGGGTATACACCATTTCTCGATCCAGTGCCAGTTTATGGTAGAGTCCCTACAGTTGGAAGTTCGAGTTATGATGTAGGAGGTTCTTCGTCAGGTGTTGGAAAGAAAAGGCCCAAGTTTACAGTTTTTGATGATGAAGAGAACTATGAGGATGATGACGAGAGTGAAGATGAGCGGGTTTATGGAGATGAACACATGGATGCCGATGATTGATGATCATCGAAGATATGGTTGAGCAATGGTTATGTTTCAAAAACAATGTTGGTTGAATAATTTCTATTTCCACTACTTTTAACTTAACTTTACTAGGATTTTATTATTTATGGTTTATTTTGAACTATTTTTGTTTATTTTATTTTTTTTTAGTTTTTTTTGTTTTGTTTGTTTCGCATATAGTTTTTGCAGTTTTTGTTTGCAGGGGAAGAATTCACGAAAGCTTAGTGTTGATCAATATTCGGAGTTAGGAGAACTCATGTGCTTACGTAAGATCAAATAAATCTTTGCGAATTTCTTTTCCGGGTAGTATTTTATTCTATTCTATTTTATTCTCTAAAATTTTCCCATTTCCTTTACTTTTAAGTTCATTTTATTACATTGAGGACAATGCAAAACTTAAGTGTGAGGGAGGGAAGAAAATAGGAAAAATTGGTATGATTTTTAAATTTTTAGTTTTAGTAGAATTTTTGGATTCGAGTGACTAGAGTTGTGTTCGCCCTTGATGTTCTAGTTATTTATATATTTTGATTCAATGGTAAGAATGAGGCTATTTGAATTTTTTTTGGAATTTAATCAAGGAAGGAGAGTTATTGATAACTATTGCTAGCACATGTTATAACCCACCTTAAATTGTGAGGATTTAAGCCTTTTTTGTATAAAGCATTTCTTATGCTCTATATTTTGTTATGAGTGTGCCGGTGATCATGTTGATTCTAGAACTTGTACGTGTTATGCATTACGGTTAAAATTACTTTCGAGTAATAAAATATATTCAAATGATAAGAGGCAAATTAGGATTTACACCAAATGGCCTTCCGTTTACAAAAATATTTTTGCTGACCGCATTGGTTAGTTATCCTTAGTATTTGGAACCCATTTGTTAGCGTTAATCTTTTACGCTAGATACCCTTAGTTACACCTTCTGAGCCTTATCTTTTCTTTTGATTAAACCCAGAAAAATACAAAAAGATTTTACACCTTACACCTTAGCCTTACCAGAATCAAGTTCAATTAAAGTTCGAAACTAGTTACATGTTGACCACACCTTGTATGTGTATATGTTGTTTCATTGAAGAAGGAGGTCGCTACTCTTATTTGTATTTTTTGTAGCGTGTGCTCATCCAAAGTGTGAGGGTGACGAGAAAGAAGTTGAAAAAAAAAAAGGGTGATAACCAATGTGTTATATTATTATGAAGATGAAGGAAGATGAAGTATGTTTGAGATATCGATTAGCCAATGTGCTAAGACGATATATATATATATATATATATATATATATATATATATATATATATATATATATATATATATATATATTTGGTGATTGATTGATAAGAAAGGAGTTAGTATGAGATGCGGAAGAATGACAATCGAAGAAGTTTGGTGGAGTGATCATTTGAGGTATAAAGAGTTGGGAACGGAATTTGGACTTGATTCTTATTTATTCATTTTTTTTAGAAACCAATCACAAATAATTCCCATGTCTTATCCTTACCTTTACCAATTACTTGATTCGTTGTTAGCTTTCGAGCATCCGGATTTAGTAATGGCTTTGTCTAGATATGAAGTGCATGGATGTTCTAGTGACCATCCGGGTTTTTGAATAGTTGAAAAACGTTGCTAGCGAGCTAGTGCGTGTTTTGGTGACCATCCGTTATGCAAATAACGTCGTTAGCGAACCAAAGGTACAATCTAGTGACCATCCGTTGCTTGACTAGTCAAGAATTCGTTGTTAGCGAGCTATTACATTCTTGTATGAAATATTTGCACAATAGCCAGGTAACCGTAACCTTTAACCTCAAACCCGAATAAAAGACCTCTTTGATGTTTTATTTTGTTGTTTTGATACTCGTACAAGCTTATGGTAAGAAACGTGATTCATGTCTGAGCAATTGAGTGATATGCCATTAAATTTACCCTTGAGTGTTGAGTGAATTTAAAAATCCTATGAGAGGAGCCTAGTTATGTTATCAAGCTCAAATTAACTTGTTTATGTTTCAAGAATTTTTCACACCTAAAAGTTAAAAATGACAATTGTTCCATTGGGATAGTTGTTGGATTTTTAAATCATAATGAAGTGACCATTGAGTTCAGTTTTCTTAAAGCTAGACTTGCTCGAGGGCGAGCAAAACTCAAGTGTGGGGGATTTGATAACGCTCAAAATGAACATGTTTTTAGTCACGTTATCGTTGGATTTGTGCATCATATTTGGTTATATTTGTTACTAAATCATGTAAAAGTGTATATGCAAGTAAATATAGCCAAGTACAGGAAAAGATGATAAAAAGATGAAGAAATGAAGAAATTATGCACATTTGAAGAATCACGAGAAAGAAACGAGAAAAGAACCACACAAGAATTCAAGGATTTGATAAAGTCAAGATTTCTATGTCTATGTATCAAGAAAAGATCAAGTTCTATGGAAAGAAATAGTGGCACAACAAAGGATTAAGCACGTAACGAGAAAAGGAAGAAAAAATAAAAGTATGCATGGCAGAATGGCCCATCCGATCGGATGGTGCCCGCATCCGATTCGGATGGGAGAAAAGTAATTTACCGAGAGATCCAACCAATCGGTTGGACCTCAATACCGATCGGTTGGAGGAGACTGAAGTTACAAAAACGCATTTAATGACGAATTTAAGCCCCATAATCATGGTGGCTTATTATTTCTTGGTTATTTACTGATTGAGGGACGTTTTTGCTTGAGGAGTAAGTGTTCTTACACTTATTTAAAGAGACCCTTGGCTAGTTTACAAGGGTGACAACCCAAAAACCTAGTAAGGCTTACACCAAGTCTTGCTAAACTTATTATCATTGCCCGAAAGCTTGTAGTTGCTATGAGAACGTCCAGGGAATCTTGAGTTCAAGTCTCAAGAGTTGTGTCCAAGTGTGGAGTTGTTTACGTGTGATCATAGGCGATTGGAGGAGAGTGGTTGCTATAGTTCCACAATTCTAGTTCTTGTAATTTCACAACTAGGTATTTCTTGTTTGAGTTATTATGAACTACTTTTACTTTAAGATGAATGAAAGTATGGTTGATTACTTGTGTTTGATTATGATTATTATGGAGTGATTTTGGTTATGCTTGTGTGTATGATGTGATAATGGTTGGAGTATTCTTATTTCATAGTGATGCATGAAATCATATCTTGTTTTATGAGTTTGTTGAATTACAATCTAATCTTGCTTAATTGGTTGGTAAAAACGGTTTTAAAGATTAACAAAGGCCGAAAGGATTTTCTTTATGTTTTTATTCCAAAAAGTTAGTGCACGAATTAGTATGGACTATGGTGTGTGACAAGCACCATATTAACTCATTAAAATGGATTTGGAAACGATTTCATCACGAGAATAGGCCGAAAGGATTCGTAGGAATTCCTAAGATAAGAAATGCTTTTCAAACAACAAAGAGATTAATAGAATTATCGCACTAGTTTACAAAGGCCGAAAGGAATTAACTAGGAGATTGAATTCTTAGAAATGATTTCTCATGATAAAAACCATTGATTGTAAATCATTCATTTTAAGTTGTGCATCATTACAAGTCACACCAAACTTGTTAGATTACTCTATACAATTATCATGGAACTACACACAAGTATATTTGTTTTTGATTGATTGATTTTTGCTTACCTTAGAATTTACACCCAAAAAGGATTGACAATCTTTTTTGTCAAAACTTATTTTGCAAACCTAAACCCCAATTCCCTTGGGACGATCTCAACTTACCCACCTTTACTACTATGGACGAGTATACTTGCTCGTATGTGTTGATTAGAGAATTGGATAAATTGATTTTATAAATTTTTAAAACTTGCACTACACACGACACATCACGTAACCATAGCATGTTTTCGCCATCTCATAAGGACTTACGGCATAACTTTAGGATTAGGTTACGCCGTAACCTGTGTTTGGGAATAATGGAATAACTTTGGTAATGATTATATTACGGCGTAACTAGTAATAAGGTTACGGCGTAATTTTGACACAAAGTCCTTTACGGCGTAACTAGGTGATGAAGTTACGCCGTAACTATTGTTGATTTGCAGTCTGCTAATGATAATTCATGTCTTTTCAGGAAACAACAATCCCGCTACATGGTTTTAGTTCCTGGATTACGATGATGTGGGGATGAGAGAATGCAGGAAGGACTATAATATTCTTGTGAAAAAGGAGATTGAAAGGCCCGAAGCCCTTGATTTTGCCACATTTGAAACCGTGAACAATGGTAAGGCTGCTAGGGAATTAAGAAAGTTTTGCAGGATCAAGTTATCGAAACAAAGTGGGAAGTTTACATGTTCTGCTTGGTTGAGGTTGTTCCAAATTAGTGAGCCAGTTATTCCGGAGTATGTGAGGGAATTTTTGGCTAGTGTGGAATTTACTGACACCGTCCTCAGCATTTTTGAAACATGCCTTTACTTTCAGCTTGGTGGAGTGAGAAGAACTATGACGATGAGGGATTTTATGTTGGCTATGGTTTTGTACACTGAAGAGGAGTTGGACTCCGATATGTTTGAAGACTTCTATGACGAATGCATGAGAGAAAAGCCTAACACCTTTGACCCTACCGTCTACTTCAACAGGATCTCTACTACTCATGGGTATAATTCTAAGCACCCACCTTCCTACACTTTGATTAGAAGCCCAATCCGTCGGTTGGTTCATAAGCTTATTACCTTTTTAGTGAAAGGAAGGCATGCTGCAAGGGAGAAAATGACTATTGATGATTTTTATCTGTTGAATAGTATGGATGGTGGTAGTTTGATTGACGTCCCTTGGCACTTGGCCAAGTTCATGTCTGGAGTTGCCAAGGGATTCCAGAAGAAGAGTATGATCCAAGGGGCTCATTTGATTGGAAGGCTTGCGAGGAGTCTTGGTTTGATGACTCCTGAAGCTTTATCAGTGGTGACTATGTCAATGGATACCAACTTGATTAGGATTAGCAAGTTGGTTGAGTATGGAATTTGTAAGGTAAATGCAGTTGGAGGAGGAGAGTTGATTCCAGAGGTTCCATGTGGGGGTGGAGAAGGAGCTAGTGGTAGTCAGGCTAGTGGAAGCCAAGCAAGGGCTGAGGAGGAGCCAGTTAGGGTGAGGCCTAAAATGAGTATCTCAGATAGGTTTAGGGTTATTGATGGCCGACTTGTGCATATGGAGGGTAGCATGACCCGGTTTGGTGAGGATATGGATGATATGACTGCAGTAATGTCTAGTATGAGCACCCAATTTGATGGTTTTTATAATGATTTCAGACAGATGCAGGTGCAGCAGCAGGAATACTACCAATGGAATACTGACCGCACCAGCCAAATGCTAGCCAGCATGCACCTCAGCCACCCTCGCTGCAATGGAGAACCTTATGTGTATGTGCCAGATATTCCATATCTCGGGGTCCAGCAAGGAGTTAGTTTCATGCATCCTCAACAGGCCCCTGGAAGCGCCTTCAGCACTCCCCAAGATCCTTCTCAGTACCAATCCCCATGGACCACGACCATACTCAGGAGTGAAATCTCCTATGTTTCAAAAACAATTTCTTTGGCTCTTTTAAAACAATTTCTATTTGAACAATGTCTGTAATAATAGGAACATCTAGGACTAACATTATACACGTTAATATTCAGTACCCTTGGGTACAATTTTCTTGATGGTTGAGTGTGCAGATTATTAGTTGCAAGAGCTTATTACAGCGTAACTATCAATAGGGTTACGCCGTAACTTTTACACAGAGAGGATGAGTATGAGATAATTGAAATTACGGCGTAACCCATAGGCTGAACTACGCCGTAACTTTTACATAGAGACGATGAGTGAGTGATGATTGGAATTATGGCGTAACCTGTTGTCTGAACTATGCCATAACCTTTGTGACGACCTTAGGTTGGATTTCCTTGACGAGTGATTGAGAGGGGAGTTTCTTTCTTTTATTCTATTTTAATTTTTCATTTCTATTTTCTTTTTCTTTATTTTTTGTACAAAAGGGACTTTGTACAATTTAAGTTGGGGGGGGGGGGGGGGATATGAATAGAAATGACTTAAAATTTAAAATTTGTACTTACCTTACATGCCCTAGATTTTCTAGTTTATTTAGAAAAATTTATGCCATTTTTAAAATTTTGACATGTTTTTTTGTTTTTCTTAACCTAACTAGAATAGACCTTAGCCGAGCGCACATTTGCCCTTTATTTCATTGGTGAGATTTAGCCTTTCCGTTTCCCCGTATTACTCAAATCCACCAAATATTGAGTGTGCTGGTAGTATGTAAACTTTAGAACTTAGCCTTTATATCATTTCGAGACCATAGACGAGTAGTGTGTCGAGTTAACTTGATACATTTGTATGAGACAATTCGAGAAGGCAATTTTCTAGGATTAACACCAAAATAGCCCATATTGTGTATATTTGTGTGCGTTTATCGATTAGTCACCTCAAATTTTTGACCACCGTGTTAAAACCTTGTTGTTGCACTCACCTTTAGTGCAAGATACCCCTAGATACACCCTTCCGAGCCATCCTTTTCGTTTCATAACCCATATCAACTTTTTGTTTCGTTACACCTATTCACCTTAGCCTACCATGTAATCTTAGTTTATGATTGAGAAGTTGCCATTTGCTTAAGTTCAAGATCCGGTAAAGAGATTCGAGAATTAGGCCAATTTGGACGATATACATTTGAAGATCATTGAAGACCCCCTTAATCCTCATATATAATTCATCTCAAGTGGAAGGATAGCTTTATGTGTAGTTGTGTTAAAAAAAATGGTTATGTTGTGAAGATTGATTGGTTGAAATCAATATATAAATATTTCCAAGGATTTACAAAGGAAATTATGTAAACCCGAGTCGTTTTCCCAAGGAAGGAATGAATGGAATTTTGTGAATTCGAGTCGTGATATGTGTCGTGAATAGTGAAATAAGAGAGATTTTTGGATTTTTAAGCTAAAATTTATAAACATAAACTAAAAACAACTAAATAAGCAAGTAAAACAATAATGTAAAGCACATGTAAGCAAAAACGTAAAGGAAAACCAAAAACGAGCACGCTCGGGCTAATCCCGAGCTTTAAAAGTGAAAACTAAGAAATACTAACCCTAGGTAAGCAAAACTAATTTTTCTAAGTTCTAAATGATAAAAGAAAATTTTAGAAAAAAGAATTATATTTTTTGACTTTTATTTTATATATTATGAATTAAAAACGATTTAGAAAAGAAAAATGTATAAAAAATACTAAATGAAAGTGTAAAATTCTGAAAATTTGCAGGAAAATGCTTAAAGATGAAATGATCCTAAGAAAAATAAAACCACTGAACCAGCTTATCCAGATAAGCTGGAAATAAGCAAAAAGTGGCTGATAAGCTAAAGGGACAAAACGTGGTTAAAAGGAATTAACCAACTCCCTTGGGCAGAAAAGACCCAAGGGCGCAGTTGGTTAAGTGTGGTGTGTATGAGGCTTGGCTGTGTGCAGGAGGTCCAGGGTTCGAAACCTGTGGCCTCCTTTTTGCTAATTATTATTTTTTTTCTTTTTTTCTTTTTGAAACTTTTAAAATGAGATGAAAATAAGTACTTTTTATAAAACAACTTATTTTTAGAATCAACAAATAAGCTCAGAAAAAGCTCTTAAAAATCAGACTGTTAATAAGAACTATGGAAACTAAGGCTAATGGGGAAATAAGCTAACAAAATCTAAAGTGCAACTTGAAAAAGCTAAATCAGACTAGGGACAATCTAGATAAGCTAATGAGAAAAGGAAAAGCAGACCAAAAAGCACTGAATAACTAAATAAGCTACTTGGGTCTGCTGCAGGCCAAACAGTTCCAAAGGGAAGACTTTAAGCTACTGAAAAGCTATTAAAAGCTAATTTTAAAAAAATTCAAAAAATAAGAAGCAAGTACATAAGCTACCAAAAAGTATTTGTACCAAATCTGAGATCAAATGAGTTTATAATGAACTAGTTAAAATTTATAAACAAAAGGCTGATTGAGCAAATCTAAAAAGAGTTGCAGGCCTAAAATGGCTTACTGAGGCCACTTTGGAGCTTATTTTTAAGCTGAAAATAAGCTCAAAAATGAAATGACTGAGTGAATCATTAAACTACAACATCCAAAAGGCTCAGAATCATGAACATCAAGCATAAACTTCCACAAATAAGTACTAAATCAGAACCTAGAAAATGATAGATCAAAACTGATGGAGATAGGCTACTGATGTTGATTTTGCACAGAAATGACCCAAAACTACTTATGAACCTAGTTAGGTCAAACCAACCTTTGAAGATCCTCTTAACACACTAGATAGAACAGTGAAATACAAAAAAATAAGGGCTGAATTATCCTAATCCTACAATAAGCAAACTAGATCAGGTTCTTCTATTTAACCTATACTAACTTACTTAAAACCATGAAATCCTACAAATCAAATCAAATTGACCTATAAACTACTAAACTAAGCTAATTTAGGCAAGATCAAAGTTCACCTAAATGCACATGAACAATACCTATCATTTTTTACCCTTTTTCAACTTGTGCCAAACACTCCCTTATGTGGGACTGTTTTGGATTTTACACTAGATAAGACCAAAATAAACTGAGATTTTGAAAGACAAACATGGATCAAGTTGTATTAAGTCCTAATAAGCAAAATTTAACAGAAAATAAGCACTAATATAAGCTATATCTAGATATGCTATTTTTAAGGTTGTTTATGATTTTAAGGCTAAATTAAGAACAAGCAAGCACAACCTATCAAATTAACTTGAATAAGCAATAACAAGGACAAATAAGCTAAAATAACAGAAATAAGTACAGTAATAAGCTGATGAACAGTAAAATGCAAAAATTTGAAATTTACTCACAATTGCCCTTGCTCAAACAGGGCTTTAATGCTCGAGGAGCTTCTCAACAAGCTCCAGCTTGTTAAAAACAAGCTGGTGACAGCAATAAGCTCTTCCAGGGTTAGCTTATCATCCACATTGCTTAATTTTGACTTATGTTGACCTTTTTTTTTGACTTTTTTGGAATTTTAAGATTAAATCAGTAGTAAACAAATATAAGCTCACAAAAAGCTATGAGAGCTTATATGAGCTTATAGAAACAAAATACAGAGCTTATGGATCATTTAAACAGTGACTAAATATAATTCGAATTAACAGATTTTAAATAAAACCTTGAACTTTCATTAAACTTGAAATTGAATACAATGTTGAGAAAATTAAAGACAATTAAAATTAAAGAAGCTTGAATTAAAAACTGAAAACTTAACTTGAAAATTAAACTAACTAAGAACTAACTAGCTCCCTTTTCAGGCTTACAACAGTCCTATTTATACTAATCTAAAAACAAGGGTTCTTCTGTCTTTGTGCTTCATTTGTGCTTTCTCAGGATGCTTGTGAACCATTGGATTAATCTTGAGTTCATCACAGCCTTTAATTAGATTTGGCGCCCAAACTTGTACCTGGATTGCCAACTTGGCAATGGTTGACTTTTGAGGATGTTGCGCATGGGGGGGGGGGGAAGCAAGGTGGCTGGAGCAGAGCAGAGGGGACATGGAGCAGGGAAAAAGATGGCCTGGGTTTGCTTTTGGCGGCAAGGTGGGGTTGACCTTTTTGGTTTGACCCTGGTTTTATTTTAATAAAAGGGATGGTTGGGTTAAGGTGGATCCGGGTTAGTTATTAGATTGGTTTTTTGATGTTGGGTTGGGCCAGGTTTTAGGATTAGGTTTAGTATTTGTTTTGGATTAGGTTGTGTTTAGTTTAGGATTTTGTATTGTAATGTTTAAATGGGCTAACTTGGCCCATTAAATTGGGTCGGGTTGGCCCATGAAAAATGGTTTCGGGTTTGTTTCTCCATGCTCATTCCAATGCCTTTTCTCGGGGTTGACCTTGACTTCGTCTTCACTTGATTAAATGCACAAATGTTGTCGAGACGATCCAAAAATGTCCGTTTTCGCTCTGTTTTCAATCCTTTGTACCTGAAATACATAAAAATACAATCCAAGGATATCTGCAATATAAATTGGTATATTTGGCCGTTTTTAGTTATTTTTATGTATTATATGGGCATAAAATGATGAGTAAATAGGCACTCATCATCCCCCCCACTATCAATTGCTAGTCCCTAGCAATCCGATCATATAAAGTAATGAAAGGATCAAAAGAATACCAAGGATACCCCGTTTTGACTTTTTATTCAATGCAAGAAATTTAAACTAGAACAAAAATAGATAACATGCTTGATTTTCAAAAATGGTATCATGGAACGGGATTCACACAAAATGGGTGTCTCCAGGGAATTGTAATCGTCATCCTCTTTTTTATACTCCCAACTAAGCTTAAACTCATTGTGCAAGAAGTTAGGTGAGTGTGCTCATTTTCAAAATTTTGACCGCAAAAATCGACATTTATTATGGTATGTTATTTGTTTAAGTCAAATACTAATTTACCGGGAACCTCGAAAATCTAAGGATCGAAAAGGGCCTTTTCCATGTAGCGGCTTTCTTCTCGGCACATCCCAAACCAGTTGGTTTTAGGTGACCAGGCTTTTGACACCCCACAGAGAATAGTACCGGAATCAGCGGAATTTCGATTTCAAAGATTTTGGATATTCCCACTAAGTTAGTATTAAATACTTAAATAAATAACAACAAACGATCATTTAGAGATCAAAGACTCCCATGTAACGGATTTCTTCACGGCACATCCCAAACCAGTTGGTTTTAGGTGACCAGGCTTTTGACACCTCACAGAGAATAGTATCGGAGCTTTCGGGACCTTTGAAATCAACAATCTACCAAATTACCGTTTAACCTTTATGACAAAATTGACGAATACTAGTTCAACTTCCGATTTTAAATTTAAGAAAAAGCAAGTTTCCTACATTTATTCATATAAACAACACATACATCTTTACTTTTGCAACATTATAACTTATTTCATTTTGCAATATCATTCCATTTTTCCATTTTGTTGGGAATTATCACAAGGCAAGAGAAGACTTAATGGAAGACCAGAATTAAGTCTGGTGGACTACAGAATTAAGTCTGTTAGTATTGTTAGTTAAGTCTGGTCAAAGTTAAGTCTGGTCGTTTAGTGTTAAGTCTGGTAGAGTAATTGTAAAGTTAAGTCTATTTGACTTTAGTCATTAAGTCTGGTCATGATATTATAGAAGTCAGTTAGCTATAAGTTAGGAAAGGATTTGAACTTATCTTTGGAGAAGATACGTAAATCCTTATACAAGTTTTGTATCTAGGGTTTCCTTGGTGTATAAAAGGAACCCTAACACATTAGTTTAGAGATAACGACGAAGATTGTAATTCATTAAACAATTAGTAATAATACGAAGTTAGTTGCAATTGTGTTCTTCATAGTTGATTGTTTAGATTCCGCATAAACATTCAATTTGTGTTAGAGTCTCACTTAGATTGATTTGATTTATTCAAGTCGTCTACTAAGTTGTTAAGGCTACTTAGAGATCAATAATTCGTGTGGACCAACAAGTGGTATCAGAGCCTAAAGAGACTCTGAGTTTGAAGAAACACAACAACCAAATCCTAAATTCATTCACCTAAACCCTGCAACATGTCTGGCTTAGAAAATCCCAGTAAGAATGATGATTTCTCAGTTCACAACAGTGATGATGAAAAATCAGTCCATGATGAAGAAAAACCTGAAGCAAGCACATCTAAACAACCACAACCCATCTTTGCAACAACAACCATATCCAACATAAAACTCCCAATCCTAAAAAGAGAAGAATATGACATCTGGGCTATGGAGATGGAACATTATCTGGAGTATATTGACAGCGAAGTCTGGAAGGTCATACAGAATGGGAATTCGAAGAAAAGGATTTCACAAGGAACAGTTGGAGTAATTAGGGTATTACCACCAGTATCTGCTGAAGAGATACGGGCTGTTGAAAAGGAGAAGAAGGCCAAGACTATGCTGCTAATGGCAATTCCCAAAGAACATCTGAGAAGGTTTCATGGCATGAATGATGCCAAGGAAATCTGGGAGGCTATCAAGAAAAGATTTGGAGGGAATGCTAACTCCAAGAAAATGAAGAAGGCTGTTCTTAAACAGAAATTTGAAGCTTTTACTGTATCCAGTTCAGAAGGGTTGGAAAAAGCTTATGATAGGCTTCAACATCTTCTATCACAATTGGAAGTCCATGGTGCAGCTGTTTCAGAAGAAGATGCAAACCAGAAGTTTCTTAGAGCATTACCAAAAGAATGGTCAAGTGTGACATTGACCATGAGGATGAATGGTGAAATTGACACCATGACTACTGATGACCTGTACAACAACCTCAAGGTATTTGAACAGGAAATCCAAGGAAAAGCATCTTCAAGCTCTACAAATGTTGCTTTTGTTTCTCAAAGCAAGAGCAGCACTAACAAGGTTAAGTCTGGCAGCGTTAATTCTGGTGGTTATGGAAATTCTCCTAGCAGCATGAGAAAAGAAAGAGATGTTCCAGCAGGCTTTGCTGATGAAGTAATTCACTCACTTCTTGCTCAGGAACCAGAAGATCAAGATTTCATCAGTGAGGATTTTGAGCAGATTAATGATGTTGAAGTTGAAGAAATGGATATCAAATGGCAAATTGCCATGATTGCTTTCAGGGTTAAGAAGTTTTACAAGCAGACTGGGAGGAACATTAAGCTTGATGGGAAGTCACTAGTGGGATACAATAGAAGGACTATTGAGTGCTACAATTGTCACAAGCATGGTCACTTTGCCAGAAATTGCACAGAAAAAGTGACTACTGATTGGAAAAAGAAGAAGGGTTCTGACTCTCAAGATGATGATAAGATGGGGAAGAATTAGACGAGCTTGATGACAATGAAAGCTGGAGCTGTGAATTGGGATGAACACACACACTGAGGATGAAGAGCCAAACCATGCACTTATGGGTATTGGGTCCAGTAATGAGGTATCTTTGTGCTCAAAATTATGCATTGATTCATATAATCATCTTAAAGCTTTGTGTGATGAGCAGTTAACACAAATAGGTGACCAGGAAGCAAAAATTCTTGCTTATACTAAAGCTGTTAAAACTTTAGAAGCACAAATAGATAACTATCAAAACAAACACGCTTCCTTAAATGAAAAACTCACCTTTCAAGCTAATGAGATATATGAAAAAGATGAAAAACTTAAGAGATATAGGAAAGCAGGCTTAAAAGCTGTTAAGGAAAGAGATGAATTGCAAAAGAAACTAGATAAATGGACTCATTCTGCTAAGTGTCAGGATAAGATAATTGCATCTAGTATGAGCTCTACAAGTAAGATTGGCTTAGGTTATGGAATACAGTCAGATAGTGAAGTCCTAAGCTATGAGGAAGAGATAGACAGATCTGTGTTCAAATGTAGGAAAGAGGATTCTATTGGTAAACCTGTATACAATAGGTTTGTTAAATCTGATGACTTTAAAGGGGTGCCACCTCCATTAAGTGGAGATTACACTCCTCTACCAAAGAAAGACCTAGATGACTCCTTGTTTGTATATGGTAAAAAGGGTCCTATCTATCCTGAGACAGGCAACTCAGATGATAAATCTAGTGAATACTCCACTTGTCAAACCAATGACAGTGAAGGATCTACTAGAGATGTCTCTGAGCAGTCTGATTCAGAATCAGAGAGTGCACCTAAAAATGTTTCTGAGTCAAAATTAGTCAAAAATAGTGAACCCAAACCTCATACAGATAAACCTAGTTGTGATTCTCACATAAAAGCTCCTAGGAAGTCTGTTAGAAATCAAGAGTCACCAAAGACTGATAGAATGAGAAAAGAGTACAATGGAAACCACAATTTTGGTCCTAAAAGATGCTTTGTGTGTGGTAGTCTAAGTCATTTGATTAGGGACTGTGATTTTCATGAGGTTAGGATGAAAAGAGAGGTTGAACTAAGAAAAGATAAGAATGTTAATGCTGGCCACATGAATGATAAACCAGTTTGGAACAATGCTAACAGGATTAATCATGCTAATAAGTTTGTGACTAGACCAGCACCATTTAATTCTGGTGTGCCTAATGTTAATTCTGGTTGGTCATCTGTTAGTTCTGGTAGACCAAATTTTAGTTCTAGTAGACCAAATGTTAATATTGGTAGACCAAATGTTAGTTATGTTGGTCAAAATGGTAATTATGTGAGGTCAAGTGTTAATTCTGGTTGGTTTAATCATTCTAGACCCAGACAACCAGTAATAGACCACAGGAGAACTCATATAATCAAAGAAACAATTTTTACAAACCTCATTCACCTGTGAGAAGTCCTTTTGTTAATAATACAACACAAGTTTCAAGTTCAAATGCTGTAAGGGAAAATGGGGAATCTGCTATTAAGACCCCAACATATTGGTCTTGGGATCCTTTTAAAAACACACTTACCTATGAATCCAAGACCAAAGGTGGATCAAGCTCATATAAGACTTATAAATATGTTGATCCACAGGGCAGATCCAAGTCTTCACAGGCTTGGGTCTTAAAGAGAAACTAATTTCTCTACTTTTGTGCAGGAACATCCACTGAAGAACATGGAAGACAAAGGAATATTTGATAGTGGGTGCTCTGGGCACATGACTGGTAACAAGAATCATCTGAAGGATTTTCAAGAATTCCAAGGAGGTTCTGTTACCTTTGGAGGAAGTAAAGGACAGATAACTGGTAAAGGTAGAATTGTTGTAGGCAATTTAGAATTTGACAATGTATCTTTTGTAAAAGAACTAGGACAGTTTAACCTTTTCTCAATATCACAAATTTGTGATAAGCAGCATAAGGTGGTTTTTAGTGAAACTGAATATTTTGTATTGACTTCGGACTTTAAGATGCCTTATGAAAGTCAGATCCTTCTTAAAGTTCCTAGACAATACAACATGTATAGTTTTGATATGAAAGCATCTGAAGTTGCAAAAGGTTCTGCCTGTTTGCTTGCAAAAGCCACATTGGATGAATCTAAATTGTGGCATAAAAGGTTAGGTCATGTTAATTTCAAGAATATGAACAAGCTTGTGAAGGGAAATTTAGTTAGAGGCTTACCTTCCAAGGTTTTTAGGAATGACCATGCCTGTGTAGCTTGTAATAAGGGCAAACAGCATAGAGCTTCTTGTAAGGCTAAGTTGGATAGGATTGTTACTGAGCCTTTGCATACCTTACACATGGATCTGTTTGGCCCTACATCTGTTAGAAGTATCAACCATGCTAGCTATTGCCTTGTCATTACTGATGACTGCACCAGATATTGTTGGGTATTCTTTATGTCCACAAAAGATGAAACCCCTGATTTAATTCAAAGGTTCATTAGGCAGATAGAAAACCTACTAAATCACAAGGTTAAGATCATTAGGAGTGACAATGGCACAGAATTTAAAAATAGGAGCATGATTGAGTTTTGTGGTGAAAAAGGAATTAAGCAACAATATAGCAATGCTAGAACTCCACAGCAGAATGGAGTTGCTGAGAGAATGAACAGGACCCTGATTGAGGCAGCTAGAACCATGTTAGCAGACTCATTCTTACCCACAACCTTTTGGGCTGAAGCAGTAGCAACTGCTTGCTACATATTCAATAGGGTTAGAGTGACCAAGCCTCAGAATAAAACACCTTATGAGCTTATTTTTGGCCATAAACCAGTTGTTAGCTATATAAGGCCTTTTGGGTGCCATGTGACCATTCTTGATACCTTGAGTGTGCTTGGAAAATTTGAAGGAAAATCTGATGAAGGGTTTCTAGTTGGGTATTCACTGAATAGTAAGGCCTTTAGGGTTTACAATTTAGTGACTAAGAAAGTAGAAGAAAATATGCATGTTAACTTTCTTGAGGAAAAACCCAATGTGAAGGGACTAGGTCATAGATGGATGTTTGATCTTGATTATTTAACTGATTCTATGAACTATATTCCTGTCTCCAAGGAGAATCAAGCTAACCCTGATGCAGGTTCCATAGAAGTACCTAACAATGCAGGTACTCAAGATGCAAGCACTGCTGATCAAGGCAAAGAAATTGAGGAGCTTATTGTAATTCCTACCACAGAAGTCAACCATGTTGCTGCTAATGAAGGAACAAAGAAATCTTCTACAAAAAGGAAGGAGACTGTGATCAAGCCTCAATCAAAAGAAAAAGGGGGTTCTCCTACAAAAGTTTCAGAAGAAATCTTATCCTTCAGTGAAGAAATGAATGCTTTGGCTGACAAGTATCTTGGGAAGAAGGTTAACAGCACTAATTCAGTTAATTCTGGTAGTGCCTTGATTAATTCTGGTGGAGAGAAGGCTACCAGCACTAACCCTGTTAAGTCTGGTAGTGATGCTGTTAATTCTGCTCAACCTGAGTCTACTCCAAATGCTGATTTTGATGAGTCTGAGATGCCTGAACTTGAGGTCTTTAATAAACCAGATGAAGGCATTTTTGATGGGGCTTCTTATGATGAAGAAGGGGTAGTTACTGACTTCAACAACCTACCCACTGAAGTGACTGTAAGTCCAGCTCCAACACTCAGAATTCACAAAGTTCATCCCAAAAGTTAGATAATTGGTGATCCTCAATCAGTTGTTCAAACCAGAAGTAAAGTGCAAAAGATTTCTACATCTCATGCACTTATCAGTCTCATTAACACTACAAAAAAACAGGCTTTCAGAGACTGAATTTCTAGGGACTGATATATCAGTCATTGATACATAGCATCGGTAACTGAAACATCAGTTACTGATACTTTTAAGGACTGACCTTTTATTGACTGATTGCGGCGACTAAAAATCAGTCCTCGATTCAGTGACCCCATATCTGAGACTAAATTTCAGTTACTAATATGCCTATACTGGAAAAAAATTTGGAGGCAAATTTGTTAGTGACTGAATAAGGGTGACAATTCAGTCCCTAGTACATGTACATCATATCTAAGACTAAATTTCAGTTACAAAAATATTTGCGCAATAAAAAATTTTGGCGGAAAATTTGTTAGTGACTGAATTATAGTCACAGTTCGGTCCCTAATACATGGAGATCATAGCTAAGACTAAGTTTCAGTTACAAATATGCCTACACAATAAAAAAGTTTGGAGGGAAATTTTTTAGTGACTGAATTTCAGTCACAACTGCATCCCTATTACATGGACATCATATCTAAGACTAAAATTCAGTTACAAATATGTTTGCGCAATAAAAAAAGATTGGAGGGAAATTTGTTAGTGACTGAATTTGAATCACAACTCAGTCCCTAATATATGGACATCATAGCTAAGACTAAAATGTATAAAAATAGATTAAAACGGACGAAAACTTATAAAAACGGACGAAAACGTTTAAAATCATACGAAAACGTATCAAAACGAACGAAAATGTAAAAAATGGACGAAAACGTATAAAAATGGATGTAAACGTAAAAAAAGGGACTAAAACGGATGAAAACGTATAAAAATGTTAAAATATAACAGACAAAAACTGATGAAAACATAAAAATACGGATGAAATCGTATACAAACGGACGAAAACGGATGAAAACATATAAAAACGTAAAAAAAATGGACTAAAATGGATGAAAACGTATAAAAACGTAAAAAAACGGACGAAAACGTAAAAAAAAAGGGACAAAAACGTATAAAAACGTAAAAAAAGGACGAAGATGTATAAAAACGGACGAAAACGTATAAAAACGGACAAAAACATACTGACAAAAACGGACGAAAATGGATTACCGACAAAATATACGGTTCTATATATTGTAATGTACTACACTTGTTTTTTAAGACCTACATATATTTGTATTGTTGTTAGTAATTGTAAGACCTACATATATTTGTATCGTTGTTAGTATGTGTAACACTTAGGGGTTCACGCACGAAACCTCGGTTTATACCCCCCGTGTCGTGGGACCTCGAGCAGAATTCAAGTTTATTCACCGATGGCTTTCATTTTGTGTGTTGACAATTTAAGACGTGTAATCGGGATAATGACATCAATCAGTTGCTTCATCGAGCGCGACATCCCTTTTAAAGAAACGACTATTACGTTCTTACCATATATAATAAGTCGTGGTGCCTATAGCAATCGTCAATCCACTATACTATACACACCACTTCCATTCAAGATAATAACAAGAAAGTTGCATATAGGCATATAGCCAATCAACGCACTCTACTTTACACACCACGTAGACCATCAGATTGCCTTTACGGGTTCTCACAATCCTAAAGGTCTCCTTATAAATACTACTCCCTCCGTCCCACTATAAGTGTCCACTTTCCATTTGCACAAAGTTTTAGGAAAGTGGGGCCAACTACACTCTCCACCAATCAAATATCACTATTACCCACTAAAGTCTCTTCTCATTGGTTGAAAATATTCTCTGGACACTTAATATGGGACAAGCAAAGATACCATTGTGGACACTTATAGTAGGAAGGAGGGAGTATACCATTTTCTCGAAATAGTCCAAGCCAATCCCAAGCAACATATCCTGCCTTGGGAACTCCACATTCAAGTCTATTATCCTCTAGGGTAATTGACACAAACCAACTGAGCCGACTCGACTCGAAAATAGAGTCGAGTAGCTTAAACTCGAGCTTGACTCGTTTAAATAGAGCTGATTTCGAGTAGTTTACGAGTCGATCTCGAATATAATGATTATGAATATTTTTAGGGTTTATATGTAACTACACTAAATGTATTTATTTATGAATGTATCAGTTTTTCGAGCTGAATTCAAATATTATCTTATAATTCAATCATAATGGTTTAAAAGACAAGTCATTCATAAATCTAGTTTTCCGAACACTTTTTTATAAATGTAGGAATACACTTTGGTACAAATTTGTTTGACATAATCTATATCTATATAAATATTAATTTTAACTAGTTCTTATAAACAAAATTATATAAAAAATGTGAGGCTAAAATAAAATTTAGACATTTTTTATACCAAAAACATTTGGCTCTTCCTTCTCCCTCTCATTCTTCCCTCTTACAATTTCCCCCAAAATCAAAACCCCAAAGTTTCCCTCTTATTTCTCCATTCAAACTACCCGCCCATCTCTTCTTATCCTATCAAATTTCTTATCCATTTTCCATTCAACACCAATACCATCTGATCCTGCCCCATCTCGGACGCACGCCTCCATACCTTACTGCCATCTTTCATCATCCATCATCTCAGGCGCACCATTTTGGATCTAAGGTTTGGATCTTAGTTTTTGAAATCGTATTGGCTTTCAAATCTAGGGTTTTATCTTTATACTTTTTAATTAGTTGTTATGTGTATTTTGATTATTTGCTTTTGGATCTATGGGAAACAGCTTTGATAGAATTCATAATTATTAAACTTATCATACTGGTTTACGTCAAACGGGGCCCACGTCGAATCGAATTTTTGCCAATTGTTAAAATGTGAACATTATTCAATTATTGAGCGGGCAAAACCTAAAACGCGCGAAACGAATCAAATTTTTGCCAATTAAATTGATTTCGAGAAAGTTATGCGTATTTATACTCGTTTTTATCAGAAAAATTATTTCGAGAACAATGACGCAAATTTCATAATTTTTCGAGTCCGTTTGGTACGTCAAATGGGGCCCACGTCGCTTACTTATAAAAGATTATTAAATCATCAAAACTGGTCCCTGTGGTATGATAACCACCCGCCCCTCAATTTTTGACTTATGACAAGTTTAGTCCCTCGTGAGTATAAAAGACCCGTTTTAGGGTTATCACTCATAATATCAGGCACACACTTCTCCCTATAATTTTCCGGCGCCGCCACTCTTTTCCGGCCAAAATTCCGGCGAGCCCTTTTCATGCCGCCGCGTAGATCGAGACCACGGGAGTAATTCTGGAGCAGTAGGAGCCAAGGGGCGTTTGTTTGATTCGTTTCGGGGTACCCAGCCGTGCGCCACCCATACCACCACCACTCGCCGCCACCCCTCCCTTCTTTCTCTCTCAATCGGTAAGCCACGCGCCACCATTCTTTTTATTTATTTCATTTTCGCTAAACCGTAACTGGTTTAAATTAAACTTAAACGATTTTGGTAATAAAAACTATTAAACAAACATTTTTCTTGTGGAAACTCATGTGGATCTAAAACTCTAATCACCTCACTCGCTGACTCGCTCCGAGTCGTTTGACTCGGACCCATATTGTATTTATTTCGTGTTATATGATTATACTCGAACTTATATATGTCCTAGTGGTATTTATATTTTGGGTCTTGATGAATAAGTGGTTGAACTTTGTTACTGCCGATTGACTTTAGATCAATATAGAGGTGATTCACGACTCATGGTTATTTGTGTTGATCAGACCTAGGAAAGGTTGGTGGTTGTTGTAGCCAAGCCGTGATTCAAAAGAGCCATAGCCGTGGACTGGTTTTGGTTGTTTCAACCCGAGTAGTCGTAATATGGAAACAGTCAATATTGATGTTGTTATGATAGCTAGTTGGGTTGTTAAAATCCAGTCTCGACACGGATCAAAACCCATTAGGGTGTGTTGGTTTGAGTCGTTTATTTTTATTTATTTATCTTAATTTATTAATTATTTGTTGACCTGCAAAGAAGATCCCGGAATCACAACGATGTTGACCTACAAAGAAGATCCCGGAATCACCCACTATACTTTGCACTTGCAGTGGGGCTGTTGGCAGAGATAATAAATTCCAGGTATGTCTATTGTAATGCTATTGCTGCATTGAGTGACCTTCCTCTTTTATTACATAAAAACTGTTTCTGCTACTAAACCTTAGTCTTTTGTATATCATTTCAAAAAACAAGTGCCTAGTCTTATAGAATGTTCTGTATGTGAATTTGGCAGCTGTTATTATGGGTTAAATTTTAATGAATCCGTGGTTTAATGTATTCTAGGCTTTTCACTGAAGTCAGAGACTCTCAAGGCTTAACGTATGACATATCTTTCGAGTTAAACCTATTCAACAGGTTAAATCTTGGGTGGTATGTTATCTCAGTAACATCTACACCAGGCAAGGTGCGTTAGTTCAGTTTAATTGTAACATCTCATGTTGCTTACAGTTATTTTTTTATAAATTTTTTAACATGTAGTGTAATCCAGGTACATAGGGCACTTGATGCTTGCAAGTGTGTCCTCAGAGCCAAAAATTTCAAGACTTCGAGAGCACAATAGACTCACCAAATACTACTGAAGGTGATGGTAACGGTGATGGTAACGATGATCCATTCACCGATAGTGATATATAGGACGTTCAAATTTATTTCTATTGAATTTGGTTTTATTTTTAAACATATTGAATTGTAAACTCTTGTTATTATTATTGTTTATGGTTTGGAGTTTTATATACTATTGTAAGGGGTCATGTATGCATTGTGAATAGGGACTGAATTAAATTGTATTTGCCACTAACTTTTAGTTTATAATAGAAATATAATGGAACGGCGCCATCATATTGGAGACTGATTTGAATGTTATTTTGTATCGATTAACATATATTTTGAAACTAATTTTCAGTCACTAGAAAAACAAATTAAGGACCATTTCATCTGTTTTTTGTGACTAACAATCAGTCTTTAAAGCCTTTCATTGGAGACTAATCAGTTTTTAAATCCTATTATTAGAGACTGATTTGGTACGGTAATCTACAAAACAACGAAACGTATTAGGGACTATAAATAATGTTTATGGACTAATTTTCAGTCCCTAAATCCATGTGTTAGTAACTGATCTAACATAGTATTGGCGACTGACTTTTCAGTCGCCGATAACATGCATTGGGGACTGAAATAACATGATACCAACCCATAGAAATAAGGACTGACTTTTTTATTTTGGAGACTGATCTCTGGTCCTCGTTGGTTCGATACAACAAGGACTGAATTTCAGTTGATAACATCACTTTCCATAACTAAGCTGTTGTAACTGATTAGTGACTAGAAAAATCAGTCCTTGATAGACCATTCGTAACTGATCATGGTGTATCGGAGACTGATTTTTTAGTCTCTGAAAGCCTATTTTTTTGTAGTGAGAAGCAGCAAAGGGTCAACCATAAGGACCAACAACATTGCTTGTTTGCTTGTTTCCTTTCTCAAAAGGAACCCACCAATGTCTTTGAAGCACTTGAAGATGAGAGTTGGGTGGAAGCAATGCAAGAGGAGTTGTTGCAGTTCAAATTGCAGAAAGTTTGGGTTCTTGTAGATCTACCATGTGGAGCTAAGGTGATTGGCACAAAGTGGGTCTTCAGGAACAAAAGGAATGAACGAGGAGTAGTCGTTAGGAACAAGGCAAGATTGGTAGCACAAGGGTATAGACAAGAGGAGGGGATAGATTATGATGAGGTCTTTGCACATGTAGCCAGAATTGAGGCTATTAGGTTATTTCTAGCTTATGCATCATATATGGGATTCATAGTCTATCAGATGGATGTGAAGAGTGCCTTTCTGTATGGCACTATTGAGGAAGAAGTATATGTTCATCAACCTCTTGGCTTTGTTGATCCAGCAGAACCCAAGAAAGTGTACAAAGTCATCAAAGCTTTATATGGTCTCCACCAAGCTCCCAGAGCTTGGTATGCCACACTCTCCAAGTTTCTAGAAGAACATGGGTACATCAGAGGTGTGATAGACAAGACCTTGTTTTCAAAAAGGACAAGAAGGATATCATTTTGGTACAAGTTTATGTGGATGATATCATATTCGGTTCTACTAAAAGGTCTTGGTGTGAGGAGTTTGAAGCATTAATGAAAGGGAGGTTTCAGATGAGTTCTATGGGTGAACTCACATTTTTCTTAGGACTGCAAGTGAAACAACAAGCAGATGGACTCTTTATCTCTCAAGACAAGTATGTTGCAGAGATCTTGAAGAAGTTTGAATTTACAACTGTGAAGACTGCAGTCACTCCCATGGAGAACAAGGTGCCTTTGACAAAGGATGAAGATGCTGCTGATGTGGATGTGCATCTTTATAGATCAATGATAGGTTCTCTAATGTATCTTACTGCTTCTAGACCTGACATTATGTATGCAGTCTGTGTTTGTTCACGTTTTCAGGTTAACCCAAAGACTTCACATCTTCATGCTGTGAAGAGAATCTTTAGATACCTAAAGGGTAAACCTAATTTAGGCCTTTGGTATCCTAGAGAGTCAACTTTTGACCTGGAAGCCTATTCAGATAGTGACTATGCAGGTGCAAGCCTTGATAGGAAATCCACAACTGGAGGTTGTCAATTCCTTGGAAGAAGATTAATCTCTTGGCAATGCAAGAAGCAGACAATTGTAGCTACATCAACAACTGAAGCTGAGTATGTAGCAGCTGCAAATTGCTGTGGACAAGTCCTGTGGATTCAGAATCAAATGCTGGATTATGGTTTGAACTTTATGAACACTATAATTCACATAGATAATGAAAGCACTATCTGTATAGTTAAGAACCCAGTGTATCACTCTAAAACTAAGCATATAGAAATCAGACATCACTTTATTAAGGATTGCTATGAAAAGAAGCTAATTAGAGTGGAGAAAATACACACAGATTTCAATGTTGCAGACCTCATAACTAAACCATTTGATGGCCCTAGGTTTAATTACTTAGTGGTTAGCATTGGTATGTGATGCGCGTGATGTGTCGTTGCGGTTTAGCAGTTTTAATGCCTACTCAAGTTTTAAATTTATATTTAGCCGACTTATCAATAACACACACACTTAACGAGCAGTGTACCCGGTCAGTATGAAGATAATGGTAAGTAGAGTGTCGATCACTAAGAGTGGAACGTATTATCTCGTTATTCTAATCAGTATTTTAATATCCTAACGCAAGGGGGTTTCAGCCTGAGAGACTGGCACGGTTTGTTTGCAATTAAATAATAAAATAAACCAATAGGCACGAATCAGCAAGTAGCACACACGTACACAGATAGATACTTGAGACAATAAGAGGGCTGTCCTTATGATTAAGTAGATTGTCACTTGTTTTATTGATAGCTTTATATGAAGTGTATGTAGTTAACCCTTTCTCATTGGTCCTAATCTTATCGGCGAGTAAACCCTTAATGATTACTTATGTCTAAAAGTTATTCCTAAGTGATCAATTTAGAAACAACCGTGGGAGCCACATTATGTCCCGCAGTCAAATGCCCGCAAGCCACTAATAAACACAGAGGTTATCAATGCACTAATAAGTAGTAACCAAAGACATCAACATATAAACTTTAATTGATGGGAAAGCAAGTATTAAAGGGAGTGCAATCTTTCGTTGTCACATTACACAAGCCACCAATCCTGATGAATTAAAGTTTGCTAACACAATAAAACAAAACTACTTTAATGAATTAAACACATGCAGCACCTTCTTACAGCTCTTGTATCTTTGATTTGGGTGTGTCTTGTGCTGCCTCCTTGACTGAATTCGTCCTTTGTTCCTCCTGTTTGGTCTTCGGTTTTAGGGTTTTCGGAACTTGTAATTCGTCTGGTCTACGGGGTATTTATAGTTTCTGTCTGAGGGAAGATGCGGCGCATCTACTAAGTAGATGCGGCGCATGTACTTAACTTCGCGTGGGGTCCAAGATTATAATATTCAGGAATATTCGTACACCGCCAGAAGATGCGGCGTAACTCCATGATTAGATGCGGCGCATGTCCTCTTGTATCTTGGATCGTATCTGGTGATATCTTGATATAGATGCGGCGCATGTTGAGAGTGAGATGCGGCGCATCTGGAGCAGAATTGACTTGATCTTGTCCATGTCAGTAGACTTTCACTTTATGCACGTTTTGCTCCATTATTAGTCCAAAATCGCTAAGTTTCACCAAATGCTTGTTTTTACCTGAGAATTACAAAAGTAAACGATTAAGTATCAATCCTCATACATAATATAGTAAAACAAGTCAAATTAATAGGATAAATGATAGTAATAAAATGTACTTATTTGAGTTCATCAAATATCCCCCCACTTGAACTTTACTTGTCCCCAAGTAAACCTTAGAATTTCTTTTATGAAAATGTATCCTAAAAGATGTTAGGATTTATTTTTATATTTAAGCATGTATTCGTTTATTTCATAATCACACAACTAAACACTTAACGAATTAGAAGTAAAATAAAATAAGTCGATAAAAGCAAATCTAATCGTTTAACTGTCCAGTCGCGACGAATATTCTATCATAAGCTTGGCAAGTATACACATCTCCACCACTAAAGCTAAGGAGTAACAAGTCTAAAGCGGTAAAAAGGGTTTTTAGGCTTAAGGGTTAATTATTCTCTTTCACTATCGATCTCATATTCCAGAAAAGGCGACAAAATCACAAATACATGATCGAATCCACGAACACGATACTTGCAATTGCTCAAATCCTTAACTCGAATAGGCTAACGATAGGTCCAAACTTCACCAATAATAATATATCAAAAAGGGCGACAAAATCATAAATACATAGTCGAATCCACGACTACGATACTTAAGATTGCTCAAATCCCTAATCTCAATAAATCAAAGGTTTGGTTGGATAAAGAATAATAAAGGGCATGGATAACATTTGGGATATAAATTGGTGTAAAAATAAAAATAAACAAAACAAATAAATTAAAATCCTAAGTGTGGTTAATCACTATCCCAACCATCCCATGAATAAGACTCATATCATCGAATAACTCACGCTTTAACACTTGAAACACACGCTTTAGGTAGACACGAATTATACTCAACAAGATCTTAATCAAAGAATAAACCTTAATTGGCGTTCCCATAACTGCCAATTCCCATTCAATCCATAGATATAGTACAACAAATAGTGGTGATATCGACCACTTACATAACTTTACATAAGTTGGTTAAAACAAACATCCAACTTTTTTTTTTCTCATTTTTTCGATTTTTTTTTTTTTTTTTTTTTTTTTTTTTTTTTTTTTTTTTTTTTTTTTTTTGGAAACTTGAAACATAAATATAGATGTGTAAAATTTCACCACATCACTACAACTTTCTTTCCAGATAATTTTTCCATACTTTTCATAACTTCAGAAATAATGGTAATAGTGAAAGTAGTAAACACACGAAAAATAAACTCAAAGATATACAATATTTACTTTCACTCCAATTGCATTGTGCAATTTCCCGACCTAACCAAAGATAATGAATTACGTACACGAACACAGGTAATGTAAGGAAACACACTTTGCCTATAGCAATTAACCAACCACGGATTCTAATCTACAGGGTAGGCTAAGGTGTAAGGGTGTAACGAAACATTTTAAACATAGGTGTAAGAAACGAAAGGAATGGCTCTGAGGGTTTTTCTAGGGGTATCTTACTCTAAAGATGAGAGTAACAAAAGGGTTTATACGGGGGTTAACTAACCAGTGTAGTTAGCTAATAACACATAACATATAAAGGCTATTTGGGTGTAATCCTAGAATTTTACCAAGTTAGACAAGTCATTCCAATTATATAAAATAATACTCATTATGGTGGTCTCGAATAGTATACAAGCCAAGTTCTAAAGTTTACAAGTCACCGGCACACTCATAGATTTGTGAATTTTGGAAAATCACAATTTTTGAAAATAACGTCATGTGTGCAGTTATGCAACTTAGATCTTAAACAAAAACATGCTAAAAAAAATTTTAAGTTTGATATATTAAGCACATTTTAAGCATAATTTTTGAAAAAGTTTAGGACAAGTAATTGTTAAGTGTTCTAATTCTCCAATCCCCCCACTTAAGTTAAACAACGTCCTCGTTGTTTGTATAAAAGGTTAAGAACTGGAAATTAAAAGAATTAGAACAGAAAAACTCCCCTGAGATTTGCTCGGTATGATCCTCCATTAGTATAAGAGCAAAAATCAACTTCTTGTGGATTAGAACGTTAAAGCTTCATACTTGATGTATCCACAGGAAATCCAGGAAACTATAATACCACCAACACTTTAAAACACACCTAAGATAAGAAAGGTTCAACTTGCATAATACATTAGTAGTTAGGTAAAAATAAAACTTAAAAATTAAAACTGAAAATCATCAGGTCAGTCGATGCGCCGTATCTTATTGAAGAAGATACGCCGTATCGAGCCTGGAATTAATACGGATCAGAATAAAGATGCGCCGCATCCTTAACCAGGGATGCGCCGCATTAAAATAAACTGATAAATAGTTTTAAAGTTGAAAATAAAAATGCAGAAAAATAAAATAAGATATGACCATTGCAGGAGATGCGTCGCATCTCAGAATTGAGATGCGCCGTATCCTCATGCGGCCTGGACTGAAAATAAAACAAAGTAAAGGATAGGATGCGTCGCATCTGTTTAAGCAGATACGGCGCATGTAGTAACCAAACAGACTGATAACAGTCTGTTGTAAAATGACTCGTTCCAAGGTTTAATCTCATACGTCCTCTCGTACTCTCATGCTGAACTTAATGCCAGTCTTCATCAAACATAACAAGAAATATAAACTGAAACATTAAATAAACATAAGAATAACGATTAGTACAATCCAAAAGGTAATAATAATGTGCGGAACAATGTCTATGAAATCAAAAGAGCAAGGTCATGGGTGAGTGTGGTCGTCTGGATGGGTCCCGGAAGTGCTGGCTCCATCAGTCCTCTGGCGGACTCTGCGCTCGTATGCACGTGTCACTCCCGCAACCTCAGTACCATCTGGACGAACGTGTGTAATACCCTGCTGCTCTAGTAGTCTGCTCACACTCATGACCACCCACTCTGAGTCTCTCCTCAGGGCTCTCAACTCTCCCTCGACTGCCTCAAGTCTCTGACCAATGGTGCGTGGGGGTACTGGTGCCTGTGGCACCTCCTCGTCGGCAGGAGCAGCAGCCGGAGGTTCCTGAGGTCCTCCCTGCTCCGCCTCTGGCCCAGCAGCTCTGGCGGGCCCTAATGCTGCCCAAAAGTGGCCTCCCGCAGCAACCTGGCAGATCCCGAGTCTAACCAAATAGTCCCTATCGATAACCGGGAGACGGGCCACAATAACCTCCAGCCCCGCTGGGATCTCTGCTCCAATAACTCCAAAATGGCGGGCCAGCCTCGAAACAAAATGCCCGCCAGTCATCTGGCTCCTCCGATCTCTCCCTGCAGCAGATCGGTGTAGGTAGTGCGCTAAAAAGTGGGGGATGTTCACCGACATCCCCTCATCCATACTCCTCAAGAGGAAGAGGTCCAGAGTGGTCACCTTCTCAGGTGACTGACCCCTCCCAGCGATGGTGAGTGCAATCAAACGGTGGCATAGCCGCCTCATCGGCTCTCTGATCAATGTGTAGGATGGGGTGGAAGTAACGATGTCACCCATCGAAGAAATCCTAACCCAGTAGTCACTGAATACCCCTCTGTCAGTGACAACCCGTAAACTCTCAGCCCAATACCTGGCAAACCCAGCAGATCCAAGCTCCTCCTCAGTGTGTAGCCCCATGGCCAAAATAAATTGCCTCATCGACATCTGCCTATGCACACCTCCTAACCTAAACACCAGTGTGTCAGCTGTATCAATCTCCATATCCGTCTCCCTGTAATGAATCGTGCTAAAGAACTCCAGCATAAGCTCCCTAATCAGAGGCTCGTCAATCCTAAATAGTCTCTCCCAAGCACTAGACCTAAACACTGCCTCCTCATCATCTCCAACAACTACCATCTCCATCCGATCCTGTAAACTAGCAGCTGCATGTCCACCACCGACCAATCCCACATCGTCAAAATTCAAAACCTGGACTCTGAATATTTTCTTGAAGTAAATCGAGTCAAGCCTATGCAAGTAATCCTCTAGAGCGGCCGGAGTAAGTCCCATGTTCTCAAATTGTAGCCACTGATGCCTTAGTGTGACCTCTGGTAATGCCATCTGAAATAGATATTCACAGTCAGTAAATAGTCTGCAAAATAGGTAGATACGGCGCATCTGATTTAATCAGTGCGGCGTATCTATATAAAGTATAAGAGATGCGGTGCAAGACAATAGATACGGCGTATGTAGATGCGTCGTATCTAGATTAATCAATACTGCGTATCTAGAATTTTATCAATTTTGAAATAGGTCGTTACGCCGCATTAATCAACCTAGATGCGCCGCATCTAAAAGCATATCAGTATAAAATAAAGGGTTAGGCACGTTTTTCAAGAATCCGTATCCGTGACGTAAACTCCCGCATTATATCACAGACCAAATTTACTGAATTGTTCCTATCAAAAACTTCTATCACACTTTCCCTCTAAAATTTAAAAACAATCACCCAAAACCCTATTTTTCGTTCGATTTAATTAGTGCCAAATTCGATGCCCAATTCTAAAATTAACTTAGGGGAAACAATCAATGCCAAGTTCTAATCATATCCCTATATCGTTTAAGCCCTAATCGAATTGGTCATATAAACCCTAATTTATAATTAAACGAAATTAAATCAAAATAGAATAAATTACCTTAATTGTATGATCGGGTGAACGATTATAGATCGGATTAAAGGAGGGTTTAAGAAAGATGATCGGATTTCGAGTATAATTTTAGTGCGTGTTCTTAACTGTGTGTGTTTATGCGGCGCATTCCCGTCGTATTTATAGGGCGACACGATGCGCCGTATTAGAAAATTGGGATGCGCCGTATCTATTTAATTTCGTTGACTAGTCAATAAGTCCTAGTTGGTCAGGGATACGGCGCTTTGGATACTTAGATCCGCCGTATCTCTATGTTAGTTGACGAAATTTAAATGAAGAACGTACCTTGGCCTCCGCAACACAGTTCCTTATACATCAAATTTGGGTTAAACGGCACACCATATAGATGAATTCAAAATAAGAGCAATAGGCATAAACGTTTCACTAATAATTGTAATCTTATTGTTTAGTGGATAAGGATTTATTCTGAGGTTAGGAACAAATATCGTTTTTGAGCATACAAAATTAAGATTACGATTTGAATCAGATGTATAATATGGATAATAAAACTGAGATCATAGTGTAGAGAACTTTCCTTTGGGCAGTTGAATTATCGTAGAGTTTACCTGGGATTCTATTTCAAGAATTTAAGAAGTTCAATGTTACCAGTACTGAGTTTTCCTCCACTCTTGTTGTCTTATGTTCGGTCACTTCAGCTAGCGTCTCTTGGTTTGGTTCAGAATGTAGTCCTTCTTGGTGATGCTCGAGTCATCATTTATCCTGAAAATAAACAACTTGCACACGAGAGTAGCGGACCGATCAAAGTAAATATCAAAAATCAACTATATTTATCAAATTATATTCGTCGTATTAACAAAAGTTAAAGCGCCGTATTTTCGTTACGTTTAAAAATAAAAGATTTTTGATTCAGAAAGATGCGCCGTATCGTCAGAGATCGATACGCCGTATCTGTTTAATAATTCGCAAACTGTTTTTAATTAAAATAATAGATACGCCGTATCTGCAAAAGCAGATGCGTCGTATGGCGTTAACGTTTAGAAAAAAAAATTTATTAAAAACAGATACGCCGTATCTGCAAATGCAGATGCGTCGTATTACTTTATCGCTTAGAAAAATTTTCTTATTAAAAACAGATACGCTGTATCTTGGGGAAAAGATGCGTCGTATCGAATTAATTAAACGCGTTGTATTAAAAAAATTAAACGCAATACGCCGTATCTGAGAGATCAGATGCGCCGTATCGTTTGATTTAGCACAGTACAACGATAGCAGAACAGAAAAATATGAAAAATAAAAACAAAAATTAAACACACAAACGAAAACAAAAATAAACACATAAAAATAAAAAGAAAACAATTAACACACAATACAACAAATATGCAAAATAGTACAATGATGCAATTAATCTAATAAAAAGAAAAACCTAATTAAAATACTAATCAAATTAACAGATAATAACAATTCACTCCCCGGCAGCGGCGCCAAAAACTTGATGCGCGTGATGTGTCGTTGCGGTTTAGCAGTTTTAATGCCTACTCAAGTTTTAAATTTATATTTAGCCGACTTATCAATAACACACACACTTAACGAGCAGTGTACTCGGTCAGTATGAAGATAATGGTAAGTAGAGTGTCGATCACTAAGAGTGGAACGTATTATCTCGTTATTCTAATCAGTATTTTAATATCCTAACGCAAGGGGGTTTCAGCCTGAGAGACTGGCACGGTTTGTTTGCAATTAAATAATAAAATAAACCAATAGGCACGAATCAGCAAGTAGCACACACGTACACAGATAGATACTTGAGACAATAAGAGGGCTGTCCTTATGATTAAGTAGATTGTCACTTGTTTTATTGATAGCTTTATATGAAGTGTATGTAGTTAACCCTTTCTCGTTGGTCCTAATCTTATCGGCGAGTAAACCCTTAATGATTACTTATGTCTAAAAGTTATTCCTAAGTGATCAATTTAGAAACAACCGTGGGAGCCACATTATGTCCCGCAGTCAAATGCCCGCAAGCCACTAATAAACACAGAGGTTATCAATGCACTAATAAGTAGTAACCAAAGACATCAACATATAAACTTTAATTGATGGGAAAGCAAGTATTAAAGGGAGTGCAATCTTTCGTTGTCACATTACACAAGCCACCAATCCTGATGAATTAAAGTTTGCTAACACAATAAAACAAAACTACTTTAATGAATTAAACACATGCAGCACCTTCTTACAGCTCTTGTATCTTTGATTTGGGTGTGTCTTGTGCTGCCTCCTTGACTGAATTCGTCCTTTGTTCCTCCTGTTTGGTCTTCGGTTTTAGGGTTTTCGGAACTTGTAATTCGTCTGGTCTACGGGGTATTTATAGTTTCTGTCTGAGGGAAGATGCGGCGCATCTACTAAGTAGATGCGGTGCATGTACTTAACTTCGCGTGGGGTCCAAGATTATAATATTCAGGAATATTCGTACACCGCCAGAAGATGCGGCGTAACTCCATGATTAGATGCGGCGCATGTCCTCTTGTATCTTGGATCGTATCTGGTGATATCTTGATATAGATGCGGCGCATGTTGAGAGTGAGATGCGGCGCATCTGGAGCAGAATTGACTTAATCTTATCCATGTCAGTAGACTTTCACTTTATGCACGTTTTGCTCCATTATTAGTCCAAAATCGCTAAGTTTCACCAAATGCTTGTTTTTACCTGAGAATTACAAAAGTAAACGATTAAGTATCAATCCTCATACATAATATAGTAAAACAAGTCAAATTAATAGGATAAATGATAGTAATAAAATGTACTTATTTGAGTTCATCAGTATGATGAACCCATAGCTGGACTTAAGAGGAGGTTAGACTTTAGGGGAGGCCAAAATGTAAAGTTTGTATACTTACCAGCACTTAGATTTTTTTTTTTTTTTTTTTTTTTTTTTAATTCTGGTAGTTTTTAATTTTAAGTCTGGTAGTTTTAGAATTTAATCAGCATAGCTATGATTGAGGGGAGGCTTTTTGTTATCAACTAACCATTATTTGTTTAGTTTGTATATTTTGGTTAACTTTGTTTTGCAGAAGTAAGATTTTATTGTTGCTAGTATCATTGGGACACAATAGTATCAAAGAAACATGGAGCTTTCATTCATTCAAAATGGTTGCATTCTCAGATGCAACTTACAAAAACAAAAGCCTATACATATTCATCAGACCCTAACATCTACATCAACAACCCAGACTACTACTCCATCTTCCTCTTCCCTTTCCCTTGGCAGTCAGGCATAGTTTTGTGGACTCCTCTGCCACCAATGGCATCAGACACTTGCTTGCAAGGGAGTCCCAGCACTACTGTTCTTGGCTTTGGATTTTGCTTCTTCTCAGGCACAGGGATCTTTTTCATTGATGATGCAGCCTTTTCAAACTCCTTTGTTAGCAAGACTGATAGCACTTGGAGATCGTCATCATCAGAGGAGGATGAATCATCCACATATGGTGGAAGTTCATCTGTTGAAGGTTCATCAGAAGAGGTTGTTTCAACCTTTTTCTTTGAATTTTTGTTTCTTGAGGTTGAAGTGTAGTTTGGTGGAAAATATCCGCTCCATCCTCCAGCAGATGAATCCGAAGAAGAATCGGACGAAATCTCTACAATGTTTGTTGGGGAAGGATTCATTGTGATTGGGTGGATGCTTAAAGTTTGTGAAGTATGTGATGAAGTTATGTTGAAGATTTGAGGCTTTTTATAGAGCCAATGGAGGCTTAAGGGAATTCAATGTTCGGTTGGTAAAGGATTAAATTCCTTGCAGGCATAACTTAATTATTGTATTTATGGTAATTTTAGGGAGTTGACCAAATCTTGTATACCTTTTTCTCTTAATTATAGTAATTAGTTAATTTTAAAAAAAATTTTTTTTTTGGTAACTTACATTTAAGGGGAGGATACTGTATAGTTTATATATTTAATTCTTTTTAGTAGCTTTAAGATTTAAATTTGGTAGTTAATTTCTTTGAATTTTCTTGTAAATTTGTTTGTTTCTATGTTTTTCTTGGTGTTGAGACTAACATTTGCAGAAAGAATGTGGATTGGCGATGATGTGAAGCCTTGCTAACGATCTCAGTAAGTGTTTGTGTGCAAACTTGGTTAAGTCTGGTGAGTCCATGATTAAATCTGGTTGACCAATCTTAAGTCTGGTAGTGTTAATTGTAATTAATTTATTACCGTTAGGTCTGGTCAGTCAAATAAAGATTTTTTTTATCTTATTCAAAATTTGACCGTTGATATTTTTGAGAAAAGAGGTATATATGGATAAGATTTAATTCATTTTTCATCTTTATCCATTATTTAATTCTTATTTTTACAATCTTTATATCCGGCCAAGATTTACTCTTTTTTTCTACTACCAGCACAAACCCTAGTTTTTAAATTGTCAACCAGCACTTAGTTATTCTCTCATCTATGGCTTCACTAAAGTTTGTTGACAAGCACAATCAAGTTGGTTTCTTGAAGAAACCACATCAAAGTGACGGCTTTGCGCAAATAGTAGACTTCTTGAAAGGTTCTAATCTTCGGTACGCGTTAACTCATAATCCTACTATATATGCATCTCTTGTTAGGCAATTTTGGGGGTCTGTGACCTATGAAACCCTTGCTGATGGTACACCACAGTTAAGGGCAACCATTGACTCTCATGACTTTACCATTACTGAAGCCTCCATTAGGAGTAGTCTCCAATTGGGTGATGCTTCAGGGGAATACATCTTGCCTAATGATGATCTTTTTGAGGGTATGCGCACTATAGGATATCCCACTGATGGTACATTTACTTTTTGGAAAAGCCATTTTACACCACAGTGGAGATTTTTAATACATCATTTGCTCCATTGCCTAAGTCCCAAGAGTGGAGGATGGGATCAGTTTGGAAGCAACATTGCTTTTGCATTGGTCTGTCTTGCACTTGGAAGGAAATTTAATTTTTCAAAAATGATTTTTGATGGCATGGTTGCAAATGTCAAAAATGCAAAACATAAGTTTTTAATGTACCCAAGATTTTTGCAAATGATTTTCAATTTTGAACCTGAAGATAAATTGTAGATATACATAAGTGTGGCCTTCATAACCAAAATTTTTGCAAATATGAAAAGAGGTTTTGATGGGGCCCATTGGCCTTTATTGCCTGCTATGCTTCCTGGTTCAACTAACCTTGCAGGTACATCTCATGTTGAACAACCAACCAATGTGGAGCAAGCTCAGGCACCACCAAGGTCACTATCACCACTACCAAGATCACCAACACCACAACCAAGTCCATCACCATCTCCAACCAGGGCAGCTACACCTACACCATCTCCAACCAGGGCAGCTACACCTACACCATCTCCTACACCCTCACCACAACAAACCCAGGTTCCAAGTCCCATTCAGGAGGAGGAATCTACCCTATCTCAAAGGGTGTCAGCATTGGAAAAGTCCAATAAAGCTTTGAGCACTGCTGTCATCACCTTAGTAAAGAAGGTCAAGAAGTTGGAAAAGCTTTTGAAGGACAAAGGGGTTCAATTTAGTGCTGAAGAAGGGGATGAAAATTCTTCCAAACAGGGGAGGAGTTTTGGTGAAGCACAAAGTTTTAAGACACCTTCTCAAGTCAAATCTGCTGGTACTAAGGATGTAAGTCCAGAAACCATGGAAGCAGCAGAGACTTTAGCTCAATCCTTTAGCAAGATTAAACTAAAAAGAAAGAAGCTAAAAAGGAAGTTAAGGATTGAAGAAAGTGAAGATGAAGGAGTTAAATCTGGTAATGAGAAAGATAATGCTGGTGTTAATACTGGTGATAATACTGGTGCTAATGCTGGTAATGATATTAATTCTGGTGATAAAGAAAAGTCTGGTGAGGTTGATAAGTCTGTTGAAGAAGAATCTGTTGGTGCAAAAAGAAAAGGAAAAGAGATTCTCATTGAATCTCCTAAGCCAAAGAAATCTAAAAGACAACAAAGGGAAGAACAAGCAACCTTGGCTACTATTGCAAGGTTACAAGAAGAAGATCAAGCTGAAGCTGCAAGGGTAGAAGAACAGAATAGACAAGATGAGCTGTATGCAAGGAGATTAGCAGAAGAATCTGATGATCCACTTATGTCCTTGATTGAAGGAGATTATGAGTTAAAAGCAAAGTTTGAGGAGATTAAGTCTATTCCTGGTTTGACTACAGATGAGAAAGCAGCAGAACTAGCTAATTTCATGAGTGCTAGAAGAGCAAATGAAGCATTGGGGGACTTCTTGTCTAAGTTTAGAGAAGCTCAAAAGCAGAAAACAAAAACCAAGGTTTTGATGCGTAGCGTGTGTCGTTGCGGTTTAGCAGTTTTAATGCCTACTCAAGTTTTAAATTTATATTTAGCCGACTTATCAATAACACACACACTTAACGAGCAGTGTACCCGGTCAGTATGAATATAATGGTAAGTAGAGTGTCGATCACTAAGAGTGGAACGTATTATCTAGTTATTCTAATCAGTATTTTAATATATTAAGTTAGCTATACAACCTATTCTAACGCAAGGGGGGTTCAGCCTGAGAGACTGGCACGATTTGGTTGCAATTAAATAATAAACTAAACCAATAGGCACAAATTAGCAAGTAGCACACACGTACACAGATAAATACTCGAGACAATAAGAGGGCTGTCCTGATGATAAGTAGTTTGTCACTTGTTTTATTGCTAGTGTTATATGAAGTGTATAGTTCGATGCAACGCACCGAGATTAAGTCCTTTCTCGAAAAGTAACCAGGGATGGCTCTGAGGGTTTTTCTAGGGGTATCTTACTCTAAAGATGAGAGTAACAAAAGGGTTTATACGGGGGTTAACTAACCAGTGTAGTTAGCTAATAACACATAACATATAAAGGCTATTTGGGTGTAATCCTAGAATTTTACCAAGTTAGACAAGTCATTCCAATTATATAAAATAATACTCATTATGGTGGTCTCGAATAGTATACAAGCCAAGTTCTAAAGTTTACAAGTCACCGGCACACTCATAGATTTGTGAATTTTGGAAAATCACAATTTTTGAAAATAACGTCATGTGTGCAGTTATGCAACTTAGATCTTAAACAAAAACATGCTAAAAAAAATTTTAAGTTTGATATATTAAGCACATTTTAAGCATAATTTTTGAAAAAGTTTAGGACAAGTAATTGTTAAGTGTTCTAATTCTCCAATCCCCCCACTTAAGTTAAACAACGTCCTCGTTGTTTGTATAAAAGGTTAAGAACTGGAAATTAAAAGAATTAGAACAGAAAAACTCCCCTGAGATTTGCTCGGTATGATCCTCCATTAGTATAAGAGCAAAAATCAACTTCTTGTGGATTAGAACGTTAAAGCTTCATACTTGATGTATCCACAGGAAATCCAGGAAACTATAATACCACCAACACTTTAAAACACACCTAAGATAAGAAAGGTTCAACTTGCATAATACATTAGTAGTTAGGTAAAAATAAAACTTAAAAATTAAAACTGAAAATCATCAGGTCAGTCGATGCGCCGTATCTTATTGAAGAAGATACGCCGTATCGAGCCTGGAATTAATACGGATCAGAATAAAGATGTGCCGCATCCTTAACCAGGGATGCGCCGCATTAAAATAAACTGATAAATAGTTTTAAAGTTGAAAATAAAAATGCAGAAAAATAAAATAAGATATGACCATTGCAGGAGATGCGTCGCATCTCAGAATTGAGATGCGCCGTATCCTCTGCGGCCTGACTGACTCAATACAAAATCAGAAAATAAAATAAAAGATAAGCATGGGTTGCCTCCCACGAAGCGCTTGTTTTTGTTCGAGTCACGAGCCTGACTCCACCCTTATTTACTGTGTAATAGGGTGTTGTTCCCCCCACTTGGAATCAAGTGCGGGTGATAGTAGCAATAAACACGAAAAGAGTGTAAATTTGCTATTAAAGATGGAAGAAATACATAAAGATCATACCTTGGCAATATGTGTACATCTTTCCTATTCTTACCCGGTTTGGTTGATAAATTGGATGACTTGACCATTCCATCTGAAAGAGTAGTTGTTGAGGAAAAATGAGTCTCATTTCTTATTGGTTAGTATCTTTGGTAGTAAGGCGTCCCTTGACTTCCGCAGAAGATGAGAAAGGGTCTTTGGCAAGTAAAAGTTCGAGTTCCTCTATATACTTCATAGGGTCGAGACCATCATCTTCATCAATCATAGCAATGTTTAAGAGCTCATCACCAAATTCTTCTTCCAGCTCTACCAAATACGGGTTGATCACAGGTGCTTCAATAGGTAGTGTAATAAATTTCGCCTCATCATCCTTTTGTTTTGCAACCTGTTTAGGAAAACTAGCAAGATTATTAGTAACGGGATTAATCATATTAAATAAATTTGTACCACTTTGTGTTGTAAGTGACTCCAATTCGTCTTGTGAATCTCCATCTTCAACTAGTGGTCTTGCAATTTTAGCATCGTCCCGAATTTCATCCTTAAATAAGTAATCCCAGATTTCTTCAAAATCCCTCGTTGGGTCAAAATCTGGCTGAGGTATGTCATCATAAACTATGGTGTCAAATGGTTCGAAATCAAAATTAGAATACTTTTCATCTTCATCCGTTGGATTGTCTAATGGTGGTAATACGATTGCAGGATATTCTTCAACGTAAGGTTCCGTATACACATCATCTTGTGCAATCTCCGGAGAAAAAGTGCTATCAATAACAATTGCCGGAATTGGTTTCACGGTATACGAATCTTCTTCATTATCACTTGGCATACACCAGGTGTGTTGAAATGGCAATTTGTTTCTTTCTTTCCTTGACTTTTCTCGTCCAAGAATCAAGTATTCTTCCATAGTGATTTCTTTCGTATCAATGACTTGTGCACCATATCTTGCTCTTTCCCAATCGTAGATCCCATTATTGCTCAAGGCTCTTTCCTCTCCAAGTCTGATATATTCTTCCATTGTAATATCCGGATCGTCCATCTTCCTGAAATAAAACTTACTCGTGCAAAAGAAGGGTGAAACGATCAAAGTAAAATAAAAGCTTCTGATATCTGCTGTTGATGCGCCGTATCCTATAAATGGGATACGCCGTATCTAATACGTTAAAAATAAATCAGACTTTTATTCAGAAACGCAATACGCCGCGCTCGATAAATCAAATGCGCCGTATGTTTAAATAATCAAAAATTAATTATACTTATAAAAAAAATTTTAATGTGCCGTATCAGCAAAAACTAATACGCCGTTACTTCGTTACGTTTCAAAATATAAGATTTTTGATTCAGAGGATACGCCGTATCGACAGAGATCGATGCGTCGTATCTGTTTAATAATTCAAAAACTGTTTTCAATTAAAATAATAGATACGCCGTATCTGCTAAAGCAGATGCGTCGTATGGCGTTAACGTTTAGAAATTTTTTTTATCAAAAACAGATACGCCGTATCTTGGGGAAAAGATGCGTCGTATCGAATTAATTAAACGCGTTGTATTTTATAAAAATTAAACGCAATACGCCGTATCTGAGAAATCAGATGCGCCGTATCGTTTGATTTAGCTCAGTACAACGATAGCAGAACAGAAAAAATACGAAAAATTAAAACAAATAAAAACACACGAAAATAAAAACAAAATAAAAGCAAACAAATAACACACAAAAACAGAAAATATGCAAAATAGTACAATGAATGCAAATTAATCTAATGCACAACAAAATTAGCGGTTAGAAAAAAAAATTAAAAACCTAATTAAAATACTAATCAAATTAACAGATAATAACAATTCACTCCCCGGCAACGGCGCCAAAAACTTGATGCGTAGCGTGTGTCGTTGCGGTTTAGCAGTTTTAATGCCTACTTAAGTTTTAAATTTATATTTAGCCGACTTATCAATAACACACACACTTAACGAGCAGTGTACCCGGTCAGTATGAATATAATGGTAAGTAGAGTGTCGATCACTAAGAGTGGAACGTATTATCTAGTTATTCTAATCAGTATTTTAATATATTAAGTTAGCTATACAACCTATTCTAACGCAAGGGGGGTTCAGCCTGAGAGACTGGCACGATTTGGTTGCAATTAAATAATAAACTAAACCAATAGGCACGAATCAGCAAGTAGCACACACGTACACAGATAAATACTCGAGACAATTAGAGGGCTGTCCTGATGATAAGTAGTTTGTCACTTGTTTTATTGCTAGTGTTATATGAAGTGTATAGTTCGATGCAACGCACCGAGATTAAGTCATTTCTCGTTGGTTCTAATCTTATCGGCGAGTAAACCCTTAATGATTACTTATGACTATCCCGTTTATCTTTCTCCTACTTTTCTACAGACCATAGAATGCATAGGCGATCTAATAAACAGGCGAGGGCAGAGGCATGGCGACCCGATCAACGCTCAGCTAGACACAGAGGTTATCAATGCACTAATAAAAGTCACCAATGACATCAACATATAAACTTTAATTAATGAGAAAGCAGTTTTAAGGGAGTGCAATCTTTCCGTTGTCACATTACACAAGCCACCAATCTTGATGAATTAAAGTTTACTAACACAATAAAACAAAACTACTTAATGAATTAAACACATGCAGCACCTTCTTACAGCTCTTGTATCTTTGATTTGGGTGTGTCTTGTGCTGCTGCCTTGACTGAATTCGTCCTAGGTTTCTGGTCTTCGGTCTTCGGATATAATATGTGTCACCCGAAATTCGTCTGGTCTTGGGGTATTTATAGTTTCTGTCTGAGGGTAAGATGCGGCGCATCTAGTAAGTAGATGCGGCGCATTTACTTAACTTCGCGTGGGGTCCAAGATTATAATATTCAGGAATATTCGTACACCGCCAGAAGATGCGGCGTAACTCCATAATAGGATGCGGCGCATGTCCTCTTGTATCTTGGATCGTATCTGGTGAAATATTGATAGTGATGCGGCGCATGTCATAAGTGAGATGCGGCGCATCTGGAGCAGAATAGTCTTGATCTTGTACATTTCAGTAGACTCTTAACTTCTTGCATGTTTTGCTCCATAATTAGTCCAAAATCGCCAAGTTTCACCAAATGCTTGTTTTCAACTGAGAATTACAAAAGTAAACGATTAAGTATCAATCCTCATACATAATATAATAAAACAAGTCAAATTAATAGGATAAATGATAGTAATAATATGTACTTATTTGAGTTCATCAGGTTTCAAAGAAGATGACCAGGGGTGAACAAATGAACTATATGAAGATTTATTTGAAGCACACAATGCACTCAGACTACAAAAGGATGCAAGGAAGACCATATGAAGATATTTTGGAAATGTTTCAAAGAGCTTATGAGAGAGATCATGGGTACAAGCCCATTGATTACGAAGATACTCTTCCTTTCAAAAGGCAAAAGACACAGTCTGAGCAACTTAAAGAAGCTGAAAAGGAGATTGAGAAAGAGCCAGAGGTTGAAATGACTTCAACTGAAGTAAGGAAAGAAGAAGAAGTGAAAAAGCCTATCATAATGTTTACAAGAAGGAAAAGTGTTGCAAGGAAAGGTAAGTCTAAGAAGGTATCACAAGAGGAGGAATCAGAGGAAGAACCTTCATCTGAAGGGGTTACTATGGGAACAATTGAAAGCACAAAAGAACCAGCTAAGATAGTAAAGTATAATGTGATCAAGACTGGGAAAAGAGCTGCATATCAAATAATAATGGAGGATAATTATGATATTGTGTATACTAATTTCCTAGGGATCTTAAATGATGTGAGCAGAGAAGATCTTCAAGAACTTTATAAGTTGGTGAACATCAAACATGGAGATAATCCACCTGAAGAAGAATTTGAAAGAGTATTTTGGGGAGATTTGAAAGTGATGTTTGAGCCTCCAGCTGAGTCAGATGTAGTGTGGAAACTACCTGAGGAGCAAAGAATCATTAGTTGGAGATATTTTCATAACTGTAAAGAACATTGTTTGTCTTTGCAAAATGCTGATGTGTATATGCTTGCAGAAGTGGAGTATCCATTGCCATCTAGTGTCTGCAAAGCAATGCTGGAAAAGAAATTGTTTGCTGGTGTGAAAGATGAAGGATATAAATTGCTATTGGATCTGATTAAGGAAAAGTCTTTAAAGGAAACATATTGGGATGCTTAAGTATGTTTGAAAGAATTTTCATAAGTTGATAAGTAGGATTATTGGAATTTTCTACTTGGTGAATGTCGGGAATTAAACTTAAGCAGTTAGGACTGCTAATACAAGAACAGTTAAGACTGCTGGAGGAAGAGCAGTTAGGACTGCTGAATGAAGAACAGTTAGGACTGCTTAAGAGATTAAGGTGAAACCGTGTGAAGATAATTATAGAAAAGATATGGTAAATATCTTATTAGTATAGAATGATACAGTTAGATGTTTAACGTGTACAGGACTCTTTACATTATAAAAGGAGATCCTTAGATTAGGGTTTCATATACATATATCATTCATATCGAATTCCTAATATCCTTCACGTTCATAATTGTAATCGTTCGATATATTGAAGTGATAAGTTTGGTTGATATTGTGTGATCTTATTGTTTTACTTAATCAATCACCAAACACAAACTTACATTCTTCTAAGTACTTGATAGTAAATTTCGCGTGCTATCAAGTATATACTCAAAGTATCTCCAACACAACGTGTGTGTTTAGATCCGGTCAAGTGGTATTAGAGCCACCAGGTTTTTGATACGTTGAGTTTAGAAGAATCAGAAGTATTCACTCACTAGCAATCTAAGAAGATGGACATGGAGACACCTCAAACCTCAATCCTTGCTAAACTCCCCATGCTGAAACAGAATGAATACGACTTATGGCGGCTCAGGATAGAGCAATACTTCATGGTGCAAGACTATGCATTATGGGATATTATTATCAATGGTGATTCCTTCAAACCAGTTGCTGTTGAAGAAACACGTGCTGATGGTTCCAAGGTCACAAAGCTTAACACTGAGCCAGTTACAAACGAGGAGAGAATAAAAAAGAAGAATGATCAAAAGGCTAGAAATTTGTTACTAATGGCAATTCCTAATGATCAAGTGCTGAACTTTAGCCATTATGAGTCGGCAAAAACTCTTTTTGAAGCAGTGGTGGAAAGATTTGGTGGCAATGAAGCTACCAAAAAGGCACAGAAAACCCTACTCAAGCAAAGTTATGAGAACTTCACTGCATCAAGCAATGAAACTTTGGATCAAATCTTTAATAGGCTTCAAAAGATCATCAGTCAACTTACTGTGTTGAAGATTGTGATACCTCAAGAAGACCTCAACATGAAGTTTCTAAACAGTTTACCTGCTGAATGGAACACTTATGTTGTGGTTTGGAGCAATAAACCAGAGCTGGAGAATATGACAATGAATGAGCTTTACAATAATCTCAAGATTATTGAGCAAAAGGTCAAGAAGAGTGGTAGCACTAGTTCCAGTTCAGGGAATATGGCTTTTGTATCTTCTTCAAACAGTTCTAATCATGAAGATGAAGAAGCAGTTGGTACTGCTATACCAACAGTTAGCACTGCTAGTGTAAAAACTAGCACTGCTGGCTTGACTGAAGAGACCATATATGCATTTGTGTCAGAACAGTTTGGTGGGCCAAAGATTTTTAATGAAGATCATCTTCAAATTGCTGAAGATGATTTGGAAGCTATGGATTTAAAGGGCAGTTGGCTTTGATAAGCATCAGGGCTAAGAAGTATTACCAAAGGACTGGGAATAAGATTACCTTCAATGGAAGAGATGTTGCTGGGTATGATAAGTCTAAGGTGGAATGCTTTAATTGTCACAAGATGGGGCACTTTGCCAGGGAATGTAGAGGTCCAAGACAACAAAGCAACCAGGGTCAAGGGTTTAAGAATCAGCAAGGGTCAAGGAGAACAGTTAATGTTGAAGAGCCTTCTTCCAAGGCTATGGTAGCTGTAGATGGAGCTGGATTTGATTGGAGCTTCATGGAGAAAGAAGAAGAACCAGCTAACTTGGGTTTGATGGCTTTCTCAGACACTGAGGTATATAAACCTGAAAAATGTTCTAACTCTTGTCATGCTTTAAAAGATTATGAAAATATTAAGAAACAATATGATGATCTTAGAGTTGAATTTAATCAAATAAGTTTTAGTCTGTCAAATCATAAAAGAGGATTAGCTATTTTGGAAGAACAAATTGTGTTTTATAAACAAAATGAGTCAAACTTTACTGATGAGATAGGTCTTTTAAAGAGGGAATTGGAAATAAAAGATAATAAAATGAGTGGACTTGTATATGAACTAGAGAAGCTTAAAAAGGAGAAAGAAAACATCCAGTTAAGTGTAGACACTCTTGAATATACTTCAGAAGGAGTTAAGAAGATTGTAGAGAGTCAAATACTTAACAAAGCTAAATCTGGTTTAGGTTATAAGTCAGTTGCACCCCCCTTTAGAGGAATGTTTGCTCCACCAGGAATTAATTTAGCTCATACAGGTTTAGAAGAGTTTAAGGATATGGATTTTCCTGGATATGGTGTTAAGGTTAGTGAGAATCCTGTTAAATTTGTTAAGGCAGAAGATTCTTTTGTGAGTGCTAGTGATAAATCTCTTTCTGAGGAAAAGATGTCCTCTGATAGGAACTCAGATGCACCAACTATTGAGGAATGGACATCTGATGATGAGAATGTAGAGGTTAAGGAAAAACCTAATGTTGTTAAGGTAGAAGTCAAACATGCTCCTAAAGTGGTTAAGACTGAAAACATAAAACCAGTTAGGAAAAATGTTAGATATGCTGAGATGTATAGGACTAAGAACAGATCATCAAGTTCTGAGAGTAGTCATAGGAACTGGAATCACTCAAAATCTAAGAATATGAATGATAAGTTTGCTATGATTAGAAAAGTATGTTTTGTTTGTGGAAGTTTTGAGCATATGGCTGCTTATTGTGATTCTAACCCATGGAAAAAGAGGGTTACTGGGAATGCAAGGGTGAACAGGAACAATAATGCTAGGGTAATTCAAAATGGTCCAACTAGATTGACAAACCCTAATGCAAATCACAAGATGTCACCTAAAGCTGTTATGTTAAAGACTGGCATCAAAACAGTTTCAACTGCTAGTCAAAATAAGTGGTTTAATAACAAGCAAATTGTTTCTAGTGCAAAACAATTTTCAAATCATGCACAAACAGTTAAAAGGCATTTTTATCAGAAAACAGCAATGGCTAATCAGAAGTGGGTGCCTAAGATTAAACAAGCAGTTCCAACTGCTAGGTCAGCAGTTCCAACTGCTAGACCAGCAAATCAAACTGATAGGCACTTAAATGTTAAGGGAAAAAGGGGGAATGCTGTCAAGGCCTCAACACATTGGGATAAACATCTTACCAAACCCAATGGTGCATCAAAGACCTCAAACAAGTTTTCTCATCTTGATGCACAAGGCATATCCAAACCAGTGATGGTTTGGATCCCCAAAAGAAACTAACACCTTTATTTTGTGTGCAGGAACATCCCTCAAATGGCAAAGAAGATAGAGGATATTCTGACAGTGGATGTTCAAGGCACATGACAGGCAACATGTCATATCTTTCAGACTTTATTGCTCTGGATGGAGGACCAGTTGTCTTTGGTGGTGGTGTTGGAGGAAGAATTACTGGTAAAGGGGTAATTAAAACTGGTAACCTTGATTTTGAAAATGTGTATTATGTACCAGAACTTAAGTACAATCTTTTCAGTGTATCACAAATTTGTGATAAACAGAACAAAGTTTTATTTACTGATACTGATTGTCTTATACTTTCTCCTGATTTCAAGCTACCTGATGAAAGTCAAGTATTGCTTAAAATCCCCAGAAAGGATAATACATACAGTGTTGAGATGAATAAACTAGTTCCTAAGGTTGGACTTACTTGTCTTGTTGCAAAAGCCACATTGGAAGAATCAATGTTATGGCACAGGAGGCTAGGTCATGTTAATTTTAAAACCATTAACAATATTCATACATGGATTGGTAAGAGGTTTACCAAACAAAATTTTTCTAAATGACCAAACTTGTGTTTCTTGCCTTAAGGGTAAGCAACACAGAGCCTCATGTAAGCCAAAGACCCAGAACTCTATTTCTCAAGCTTTATATATGTTGCATATGGACTTGTTTGGTCCTACCTCTGTGAATAGCTTGAATTTTAAGAGATACTGCCTTGTTGTCACTGATGATTATAGTAGGTTTTCTTGGGTATTCTTTATGAAAACTAAGGATGAGACAAGTGAAATACTTAAGACCCTTATTGTTGAAGTAGAAAACCTAGTTGATAAGAAGGTTAAAATAATCAGATGTGACAATGGGACTGAATTTAAGAATAGAGTGATGGATGACTTTTTCAGAGAAAAAGGTATTAAGCGGGAGTTTAGTGTAGCTAGAACCCCACAGCAAAATGGTGTAGCTGAGAGGAAAAATAGAACTCTTATAGAGGCTGCTAGGACAATGTTAGCTGACTCTAAGCTACCAGTTTCATTTTGGGCTGAAGCAGTTAGCACTGCATGTTATGTGTTGAATAGGGTTTTAGTTGTACAACCTCACAATAAGACTACTTATGAGCTTCTTAGAGGTAGAACCCCTGCTTTAAGCTTCATGAGACCTTTTGGTTGTCATGTTACTATCCTTAATACCAAAGACCAACTAGGAAAGTTTGATGGGAAATCTGAGAAAGGTTTCTTTGTTGGTTATTCTCTCCACAGTAAGGCTTTTAGGGTGTACAATACAAGCACCAAGCAGGTAGAAGAAAATCTGCACATAGAATTTTTGGAGAATAAACCAAATGTTGCAGGTGTAGGTCCAGATTGGATCTTTGATATTGACAGTCTTTCAGATTCCATGAATTATGTGCCTGTTACAGGTACAAATACTAACAATAATGCAGGTTCAGAAGAGGAAGATGATGATTGCATTTTTATACCTGTCATGGAAGAAAGGCCTGTGAATGAGTCTTCTACAAAGAAAGATGATATTCCTTCATCAAGTGGTGTAGACAAAGAGAAGGATGCTGCTGAATCAAGCGGTCAAGCGGTCAAGAATGGTAAAGAAGCTGAAATTCCAACGAGCAGTTCCAATGGAGTTAGCACTGCTCAACCTCAAGTTCCAACTACTGAGCAAAATATTGAGACTGCTGGACCAAGTCAACCTCATCTTGATTCACCAGTTGATACTGCTTCTCAAGCTGATGAGTTTGATTTCTTTGGAGATGGTCTGCAAAACATGCCTACTAGCTATGCAGTTCCTTCTACTCCCCATACTATTGTACATAGGAATCATCCACTTACCAATATCATAGGAGATGTACAATCTGGAGTCAAGACCAGAAGGCAAATACAAGACCCAGATCATCATGGATTTCTCAGTGTGGTTTATGAAGAGAAACATCATGAAGATGAGCATGAGTGTATGTTTGTATGTTTTCTATCTCAGATTGAACCCAAGAATGTGTTAAAGGCTTTAGAATCATCAAGTTGGGTTGAAGCTATGCAAGAAGAGCTACTTCAATTCAAGATTCAAAATGTTTGGGTTCTGGTTGATCTACCAAAGGGAATGAGAGTGATTGGCACAAAGTGGGTATTCAGGAACAAGAAGGATGAGAGAGGCATTGTTATAAAGAACAAAGCAAGATTGGTTGCTCAAGGTTATACTCAGGAGGAGGGTATAGATTATGAGGAAGTTTTTGCTCCAGTTTCCAGGATTGAAGCAATAAGATTATTTCTTGCTTATGCTTCATTTATGGGGTTTATGGTCTATCAAATGGATGTGAAAAGTGCATTTCTGTATGGCACTATTGATGAAGAGGTTTATGTTTCACAACCTCCAGGTTTTATAGACCAAGAGCATCCTGACAAGGTTTACAAGGTGGTGAAAGCTCTATATGGATTGCATCAGGCTCCAAGAGCTTGGTATGAAACTCTTGCTAAATATCTTCTAAAGAATGGGTTTCATAGAGGGAAAATTGATCAAACTCTTTTTATTAAGAAGGACAAGGGTGATATTCTACTAGTGCAAGTTTATGTAGATGACATCATTTTTGGTTCTACAAAGAAACAGATGTGTAAGGAGTTTGAAAAGCTTATGAAAGACCAATTTCAGATGAGTTCTATGGGAGAGCTTACTTTCTTTCTAGGTCTTCAAGTACAGCAAAAGTCAGATGGTATATTTATCTCTTAGGATAAATATGTTGGTGAAATTTTAAGGAAATTTCAATTCACAGATGCCAAGGTTGCTAGCACACACAATTGACAAGGAGACACATTTGTTATTAAAGGATCACAGTGGTGAAGATGTGGATGTGCACATGTATAGATCTATGATTGGGTCTCTGATGTATCTTACATCATCTAGGCCTGATATTATGTTTTCTGTGTGTGCCTGTGCAAGATTCCAAGTCAATCCTAAGGTGTCTCATCTCACAGTAGTAAAAAGGATCTTCAGATACCTTAAAGGACAGCCTAACTTGGGGCTATGGTATCCTAAAGAGTCTGCATTTGATCTTGTTGCATTCTCTGATTCTGATTATGCTGGTGCTAGCATGGGTAGAAAGTCTACAACAGGTGGTTGTCAATTCTTGGGTAGAAGATTAATCTCTTGGCAGTGTAAGAAGCAGACTATGGTGGCTATATCTACTACTGAAGCAGAATATGTGGCAGCTGCAAGTTGTTGTGCTCAAGTTCTATGGATTCAAAGCCAGATGCTTGATTATGGGTACAATTTCTTAAACACAATTATACATATAGACAATAAAAGTACCATGTGTATCATTAAGAATCCAGTTCAACATTCAAAAACTAAACATATTGAAATTAGACATCATTTTATAAGAGACTGTGCTGAAAAGAAGTTAATACAAGTTGTTAAAATACACACTGATAACAACTTTGCTGATCTCTTAACAAAAGGTTTTGATGTAAGCAGATTTCAGTACTTGGTAACAGGTATTGGAATGCTTAATCCTTCAAAAGATTAAATGTCTGAATGTTTTTTTGAATTGTGTACTGTTAGTTGTGCTATTTGTATAGTTGAGACTGCTTGAATATTTTTAAGACTGCTTGTGAATTTGTTAGTCAAATGAAATAATTTTCAAAAGAGAATATTGTGTATTTTGTTTTCTTTGGTTTTGGACTAACATTTCAGGTTAAGAAAAGCTTTTTGCTTTGGATTGTGATTTGAAAAGTATGGTGGTTTGGATTGTCAAGTGTGAATGCTTGTCACACAACAAATGGTAATTGATTCACCATGTCTAATCAACATAAGAATCAACTAGTCCAGATCAAACGGTTTCTGGTAAAGACTACTCAAATCCGTTTATGGTTGACAGTTTACCAAAAACTGGTTGGTTATCAACTCACCAAATCTAAGTGTGAAGAGTTGGCTAGTCCATAGCAAACGGCTATTGGTAAAGACAAGTCAAATCCGTTCATAGCTGATAGTTTGCTAAAAACTATAAGTGGACAAAAATGTTTTCGAATCCACATTAAAATTCAAAATTTTTGATTTTATCTCTGAAAACTTTTTGCTAACAGTTAGTACTGCTGGAGTTAACAGTCTGAACTGCTGGCTTCACCAGTTTGTACTGATTGTTAAAAACTTAGTTCCTACTGAGTTTATGCTCTGTGATACACCTCTCTCAGAAGGTAATACATCTGGAAGTGTTGAGAGCAGTTTGAAACTATACAACTGAATTGATGGTAACTTGTACAAATGGTCTTATTTGATGCTGAGCTTGGATAACTTATGTTCTAGTTCATCTGATGGTGAGGATTCTTCCAAACAGGGGAGGATTAAAGTTTGTTCTCGTTGCTGTTAAAGATGATTGATGATTATGAAATTCAGGGGAGGAATTAAGAAGTCAGAGATGAATTACAAAGAAGTGCTTAAAGTTTATTCATTAAAGATGATTCATTACAAAGCTTCACACAGGAAAAACCAACAAAAACCAACAAAAACTACCAAACCAACAAAACAACCTACACAACAAAAAAGTCAACACAACTACTCAAGCTTTCCTTTTCCTTTTCCAGTGATATCCGGCATGGTTTTGCTGCGGGCTCCTCTGCTACCCATGAGTTCAGACACCTTCTTGCAGGGAAGTGCCAGTATTACTGATCTTAGAGATGGAACTTGTTTCTTCTCAGGCTTATTCTTCTCAGGCTTCTTCTTTGGAACAGAGATCTTCACTGATGATGCTGCTTTCTCAAATTCTTTGGTTAGTAAGTCTGATAGTTTTTGAAGTTCATCATCGTCAGACGAGTCAGACGAGTCAGACGAAGAGGAGGATGAATCATCCACATAAGGAGGAAGTTCATCGGAGGAAGGTTCATCGGACGAGGATATTTTAGTCTTTTTCTTTGAAAGATTAACTCTTGAAGTTGAAGAATAATTTGGTGGAAAATAGTTGTTCCAACCTGAATCTTCAGAATCTGAAGAAGAGTCAGATGAGATTTCTATGATATTCGGTGGAGAAGAGTTCATTGTGGTTGAAGAATTAAAGATTTGTGTTGAAGAAGATTTGTGGATATGTGAGTTTTTATAGAGTTAATGAAGGTTTAAATGACATTCAATGCGTGGTTGATATGAAGAATTAACTCTTGGGTTGGTATAAGGAATTAATTCCTTGATGGAATTAAATTAATTTTGGTAATTTTTGAAGAGTTGACCAAAAGAGCATAATACGTGAAGATAATTCCCAAAGTGTTTTGTGATTAAAGTTAAGTGTTTGAAAGAATCCACCCCATCAACGAAATCAGATGTTTAATTCAAGAAACTTATTGATTTGCATCGAAATCATAAGTTTAGGGGAGGATTGTTGGGAATTAAGCTTAAGCAGTTAGGACTGCTGATACAAGAACAGTTAAGACTGTTGGAGAAAGAGCAGTTAGGACTGCTGAATGAAGAACAGTTAGGACTGCTTAAGAGATTAAGGTGAAACCGTGTGAAGATAATTATAGAAAAGATATGGTAAATATCTTATTAGTATAGAATGATACGGTTAGATGTTTAACGTGTACAGGACTCTTTACATTATAAAAGGAGATCCTTAGATTAGGGTTTCATATACATATATCATTCATATCGAATACCTAATATCCTTCACGTTCATAATTGTAATCGTTCGATATATTGAAGTGATAAGTTTGGTTGATATTGTGTGTTCTTATTGTTTTACTTAATCAATCACCAAACACAAACTTACATTCTTCTAAGTACTTGATAGTAAATTCCGCGTGCTATCAAGTATATACTCAAAGTATCTCCAACACAACGTATGTGTTTAGATCCGGTCAGTGAAGGTGCATAGCACTAACACAACAAATGGTTATTAGTCCACCATGTTTATTCAACATAAGGACTGGCTAATCCTGAGCAAACGGTTACAGGTAAAGATATTCCAAATCCGTTAATGGTTGGCAATTTACCAAAAATTGTATGGTATTCAACTCACCATATCTGAGATAGTGAAGAGTTGGCTAGCCCACAAGATTATGGCTTGTGGTAAAGGCTGTGGAAATCCATAAATGGAAATCAATTCACCATGATGAGGTGCAATTCCATCAAAGAATTGGCTATTCCAAAAGGGTACGGCTTTTGGTAAAGACAAAACAAATCCGTTGACAGTTGATGATTTACTAAAAATCAAGTGGTTATCAATGTACCATGGTCTAACACATCAAACATTGGCTACTCCAGTAGTGATGGCTATTGGTAAAGAGACATCAAATCCATTAATTTTCAATGATTCACCTCTCACAGGAGTTAACACACCGGGAAGTGATGAGAATAGTATGAAACTTAACAAGAATTTGATGTACAAGTTGTCATTGTTGCTTTGAAGATCAAGTGGATTGCATATCAGATGGTTGCTGTGAAGATTAAGTTCAGATTTGCTGATACAAAGTGTTTTTAAAGATCAGATGATAGAAAGATTATCAAGGTTAAAGTTGCTGAACAAGTTTAAAGTTTGAAGTGTTCGAGATAATTCCAAGTGTTGAAGATTAAATCCTCAGAAGCTTATTCAGAAGGAACTTGAAGTTCATGAAGCATGAAGATCAAGTTAGGGGAGGATTGTTGGGAATTATCACAAGACAAGAGAAGGCTTAATGGAAGACCAGAATTAAGTCTGGTGGACTACAGAATTAAGTCTGTTAGTATTGTTAGTTAAATCTGGTCAAAGTTAAGTCTGGTCGTTTAGTGTTAAGTCTGGTAGAGTAATTGTAAAGTTAAGTCTGTTTGACTTTAGTCATTAAGTCTGGTCATGATATTATAGAAGTCGGTTAGCTATAAGTTAGGAAAGGATTTGAACTTATCTTTGGAGAAGATACGTAAATCCTTATACAAGTTTTGTATCTAGGGTTTCCTTGGTGTATAAAAGGAACCCTAACACATTAGTTTAGAGATAACAACGAATATTGTAATTCATTAAACAATTAGTAATAATATGAAGTTAGTTGCAATTGTGTTCTTCATAGTTGATTGTTTAGATTCCGCATAAACATTCAATTTGTGTTAGAGTCTCACTTAGATTGATTTGATTTATTCAAGTCGTCTACTAAGTTGTTAAGGCTACTTAGAGATCAATAATTCGTGTGGACCAACACATTTTTTTCATTATTATTATTATTATTATTATTATTATTATTATTATTATTATTATTATTATTATTATTATTATTATTATTATTATTATTATTTTTAAATTATGCTTTCTCCAAAATTTAAATAAAAAGTTGAACTCGGACTCTATATCAAAATTGTATAAAAATTTGTTTTGCATATCAAAATGATTTTAACGTTCAAAAGTTTGAAAACCGCACTTATTTAGTCAGATTAGGAGCTTCTGGGAGGAAAAGCCATAGATTACTTATATAAGCTCTAAAGAGAACCAACTACTCCACGCTTAGCATTTTTATTTGCACAATTTGTAAAACCTTAGTCTAATCGTTAAGGAAGCAGCCTGATCAACACTCTGGCAGAGTCGGGATTCCCCTTGTTCTAACCTAATCAAGACTAAACACTTTTTTTATGTGCAAAGCACTTCTTTTTCATGCAATTTCTTATTTAAAAACGAAAAAAAATTTAAAATTTTTGGTCAAAACGGGGGTACTAGGGCACTAGAAGGTACACATGTGATCAAATTCGCTAGAATCCCCCCCTCCCCCCCACACTTAGAATTGAATATTGCCCTCAATATTCAAAGTACCAGCTATTATGCCGACACTTAGAACATAAAAAGGTAATACTACTAGCCAAGTGTGGGAAAAAAATCTTTTTTCACAAACAGGATTAATAAGATATCCCTAGATAATCGTTAGCAAAAAGATCGGATATTGGGCGGCTGGATTGAAAACAGGCGCATCAATCATCATGATCTAAGGGAAACCTGAAAATAAGAGCAAACAACACACAAAAACAAAGCACAGTAGAGGAATTCCCCTACACTTAGTGTTAGAAAATAGAAAGAAGACAGAAACATGGGTTGTCACCCATGAAGTGCTAATGTTTTTGTTAACCGAGTCACTAGCTTGACTCGACCCCGAATTCATTGGTCCATAGGGAAGCAAGTGGAAAAGACAATCTCCATCGGGCTTTCATTCAATATTTTTGGATAAACATTTGAAGTACGTGAAAGTTCCACCCTGATGAGATACCCACTGTTCTTAATAGAAAAAACTATAAGAGATGATACCGGGGTCAAAGATGGTGTCCTCAGTCCCGAAGGAGTGAAGAAGAGGAGACATCACATTATATGTGATAAAGGGAAGAAAGATTATGATAACAATTATGATAAAATCGTCCTCATTATCAAATTTGTCATTTAAGCTTTTTAGGTCATGGTCTAAAAGCACCACAGGAGGGAGATTCGGGATAGTGTCTTTAATAAGCAACTGCTCACTATAGATTATGTCTCCCTCCGAGTCCTTAGAGTAATCATACTCCGGTGGAGATATGATGTGAGAGAGTTCATCGGCGAACTCCCCCAGACTAGAGGCACAATTAGTTGACGGATCATGACTTAGCAAAAATTCCAATTCTCTCAGATCTGATTCAAAATCGAAGTTTTTATCTTCATCCCCCGGTGGGATTGGATCGATGCGAGTGAGTTCATCGGTGAACTCCTCGAGAAGATAATCACTCTTATGAAGTACGTCTTTGAGCTTGGGCTCTGGAAGGATATACGGAGGTGGGACATGTGCTGTACTTTGTATGCTAGAAGTTTGCACCTCGTCCATTATTGTCTCTGTATCTGACTCATCACTTTCCTTGTTATGAATATCAAAAATTTGATTGTCTGAAATTTGAGTAAATTCAGAATCAAAATCAAACAAAGGATTTGTGATAGTCATATCGAATGTTTTGGAAGTAGAATCAAGAAGATCGAAAGGTTCCTCGGATACCCTTGGGATTAGAACAAAGTCATCAATTTCCTTAGGAGGATTGATTTTGGCTTCCTTGTCCCCCATTAAAAAGGTATCTGAAGGGTCCTCAATTGATTTCTCTTCATCAAAAGGATCATCCTCATCACTTTCATCGGAGTATGAAAAGTGGATAGTATTAGGATGACCTGGTCCTTGCTGGCAATATTGATTTGTATAACTTTTGTGATTGCCAAGGACCCCAATTTGTGCAATCTCAGCGGGAATGTAATCGAAATAATGATCACTCATCACAGTGATAGAGTCATACTGAACTTCAGCGTCCCACTGATAATGGTGATGTGTCATATTCTCGAACAAATCATAAGCTTCTTGAGGAGTTTTCCGCATGAGATTGCCTCCGGCAGCCAATATGATTTTGTCTCGATCAATCGGATTTATACCATGATAAAAGGTTAGGATTTGATCAAGAAGCAAAATTTTGTGATCAGGACATTTCCGTAACAAAGATTTGAATTGTTCCCAAGCTTCAAATAGTGACTCCATGGGCAATTGCCGGAAATTCAGAATGTCTTTCCTAAGCTGAACCATTTTAGAATGTGGAAAGTATTTTGAAAGAAACTTGAGGAACATCTCTTCCCAAGTATAAATTGAGTGGGTTTTAAGAGTATAAAACCAAGATTCAGCGTTGTGGGATAAAGAGAATGGAAAAAGATTCAAACGAATGCTATCATGAGAAACTCCTTTCTGCTTCATGGATTGAGTGATAGATATGAACTTGTTTAGGTGCTCGTTTGCATCTTCATCTCGAAATCCGTAGAATTGGTAATTTTGTCGAAGCAGTCGAACCATATAATTTTTCAATTCAAAATCGGTTCCCGGAACTGATGTTGGAGCGATCGGTCCTCCTCTACCGATAAGTGACGGACGATAGAAATCCTCCATGGTCCGAAGATCATGGGGATGAGATGGTGACAAATCGATCATTGTGAAGAATTAAACGATGAGAGAGTAAAGAGATAAGAATTAAACATTTAAGAGGATAACGAAGATTTTTTATGGATTTTTATAATGGAAAAACAAACTAAGATAGAAGAAAAATAAAATTTAAAAAGGAAAATATTTTTGGGTTTTTATAAGAAAATATTTACAAGAGAAAATGATAACTTCACAGGGAAGGATCTTCAAAACACTCATCATCGAACGGGAATAAAAAATTCACTTCAAACCTTCCCCGGCAGCGGCGCCAAAAATTGATTGGTTGAAATCAATATATAAATATTTCCAAGGATTTACAAAGGAAATTATGTAAACCCGATTCGTTTTCCCAACGAAGGAATGAATGGAATTTTGTGAATTCGAGTCGTGATATGTGTCGTGAATAGTGAAATAAGAGAGATTTTTGGATTTTTAAGCTAAAATTTATAAACATAAACTAAAAACAACTAAATAAGCAAGTAAAACAATAATGTAAAGCACACGTAAGCAAAAACGTAAAGGAAAACAAAAAACGAGCACGCTCGGGCTAATCCCAAGCTTTAAAAGTGAAAACTAAGAAATACTAACCGTAGGTAAGCAAAACTAATTTTCCTAAGTTCTAAATGATAAAAGAAAATTTTAGAAAAAAGAATTATACCTTTTTGACTTTTATTTTATTTATTATGAATTAAAAATGATTTAGAAAAGAAAAATGTATAAAAAATACTAAAAGAAAGTGTAAAATTCTGAAAATTTGCAGGAAAATGCTTAAAGATGAAATGATCCTAAGAAAAATAAAACCACTGAACCAGCTTATCCAGATAAGCTGGAAAATAAGCAAAAGGTGGCTGATAAGCTAAAGGGACAAAACGTGGTTAAAAGGAATTAACCAACTCACTTGGGCAGAAAGACCCAAGGGCGCAGTTGGTTAAGTGTGGTATGTGTGAGGCTTGGCTGTGTACAGGAGGTCCAGGGTTCGAAACATGTGGCCACCTTTTTGCTAATTATTATTTTTATATTTTTTTCTCTTTGAAACTTTTAAAATAAGATGAAAATAAGTACTTTTTATAAAACAACTTATTTTTAGAATCAACAAATAAGCTCAGAAAAAGCTCTTAAAAATCAAACTATTAATAAGAACTATGGAAACTAAGGCTAATGGGGAAATAAGCTAACAAAAGCTAAAGTGCAACTTGAAAAAGCTAAATCAGACTAGGAACAATCTAGATAAGCTAATGAGAAAAGGAAAAGCAGACCAAAAAGCCAATAAGCACTGAATAACTAAATAAGCTACTTGGGTCTGCTGCAGGCCAAACAGTTCCAAAGGGAAGACTTTAAGCCACTGAAAAGCTATTAAAAGCTAATTTAAAAAAAAAATCAAAAAATGTGAAACAAGTACATAAGCTACCAAAAAGTATTTGTACCAAATCTGAGATCAAATGAGCTTATAATGAACTAGTTAAAATTTATAAACAAAAGGCTGATTGAGCAAATATAAAAAGAGTTGCAGGCCTAAAATGGCTTACTGAGGCCACTTTGGAGCTTATTTTTAAGCTGAAAATAAGCTCAAAAATGAAATGACTGAGTGAATCATTAAACTACAACATCCAAAAGGCTCAGAATCATGAACATCAAGCATAAACTTCCACAAATAAGTACTAAATCAGAACCTAGAAAATGATAGATCAAAACTGATGGAGATAGGCTATTGATGTTGATTTTGCACATAAATGACCCAAAACTACTTATGACCCTAGTTAGATCAAACCAACCTTTGAAGATCCTCTTAACACACTAGATAGAATAGTGAAATACAAAAAAGCAAGGGCTGAATTATCCTAATCCTACAATAAGCAAACTAGATCAGGTTCTTCTATTTAACCTATACTAACTTACTTAAAACCATGAAATCCTACAAATCAAATCAAATTGACCTATAAACTACTAAACTAAGCTAATTTAGGCAAGATCAAAGTTCAGCTAAATGCATATGAACAGTACCTATCATTTTTTTACCCTTTTTCAACTTGTGCCAAACACTACCTTATGTGGGGCTGTTTTGGATTTTACACTAGATAAGACCAAAATAAGCTGAGATTTTGAAAGACAAACATGAATCAAGTTGTATTAAGTCCTAAGAAGCAAAATTTAACAGAAAATAAGCACTAATATAAGCTATATCTAGATATGCTATTTTTATGGTTTTTTATGATTTTAAGGCTAAATTAAGAACAAGCAAGCACAACCTATCAAATTAACTTGAATAAGCAATAACAAGGACAAATAAGCTAAAATAACAGAAATAAGCACAGTAATAAGCTGATGAACAGTAAAATGCAAAAATTTGAAATTTACTCACAATTGCCCTTGCTCAAACAGGGCTTTAATGCTCGAGGAGCTTCTCAACAAGCTCTAGCTTGTTAAAAGCAAGCTGGTGACAGCATTAAGCTCTTCCAGGGTTGGCTTATCATCCACATTGCTTAATTTTGACTTATGTTGACCTTTTTTTTACTTTTTTGGAATTTTTAGATTAAATCAGTAGTAAACAAATATAAGCTCACAAAAAGCAATGAGAGCTTATATGAGCTTATAGAAACAAAATACAGAGCTTATGGATCATTTAAACAGTGACTAAATATAATTCGAATTAACAGATTTTAAATAAAACCTTGAACTTTCATTAAACTTGAAATTGAACACAATGTTGAGAAAATTAAAGACAATTAAAATTAAAGAAGCTTGAATTAAAAACTGAAAACTTAACTTGAAAATTAAACTAACTAAAAACTAACTAAGAACTAACTAGCTCCTTTTTTAGGCTTACAACAGTCTTATTTATACTAATCTAAAAACAAGGGTTCTTCTGTATTTGTGCTTCATTTGTGCTTTCTCAGGATGCTTGTGAACCATTGGATTAATCTTGAGTTCATCACAACCTTTAATTGGATTTGGCGCCCAAACTTGAACCTGGATTGCAAACTTGGCAATGGTTGACTTTTGAGGATGTTGCGCATGGGGGGGAAGCAAGGTGGCTGGAGCAGATGAGCAGAGGGGACATAGAACAGGGAAAAAGATGGTATGGGTTTGCTTTTGGCGGCAAAAAGATAAAGGTGGGGTTGACCTTTTTGGTTTGACCCTGTTTTTATTTTAATGAAAGGGATGGTTGGGTTAAGGTGGATCCGGGTTAGTTATTGGATTGGGTTTTTGATGTTGGGTTGGGCCAGGGTTTAGGATTAGGTTTAGTATTTGTTTTAGATTAGGTTGTGTTTAGTTTAGGATTTGGTATTGTATTGTTTAAATGGGCTGACTTGGCCCATTAAATTGGGTCGGGTTGGCCCATGAAAAATGGTTTCGGGTTTGTTTCTCCATGCTCATTCCAATGCCTTTTCCCGGGGTTGACCTTGACTTCGTCTTCACTTGATTAAATGCACAAATGTTGTCGAGACGATCCAAAAATGTCCGTTTTCGCTCTGTTTTCAATCCTTTGTACCTGAAATACATAAAAACACTATCCAAGGATATCTGCAATATAAATTGGTATATTTGGCCGTTTTTAGTTATTTTTATGTATTACATGGGCTGAAAATGATGAGTAAATAGGCACTCATCAAAGATAATGCAATTTAAAAGCACTACTTTGAGCTTATTAGATTCTTATCATGAAGGGCACCTCGATCACGTTTGATTGAAGAAAGAAGTTAGTATAAATTCTACACCAACTAGTTGAAGACCAAGGAAGTATGAACATCATTAATGATCTGATTTTCGCATTTTAAAGCATGGAGTTTTGGATGGACGACAGATGGTGACGACTTGGTTTTTAGCTAAGATTATTTGTTTCGTTCATTTTTGTTTTTTTTTTCACCCATTAAAATATCCCATGTCTTATCCTGCCCTTTAGTAATGAACCGTACTTAGGTGAGGGACTGAGCAGTCATTGGTGTCTTGGCCATGGATTTGGTCATGTATCGATGGTCTTTGTCGCCTTCACCGTGGTATGTTAGTAATGACAAACCACCCATAACCTTATAATTTGTCCACCCAATATTGCCTTCGAAGATTGTCTTAACCTTAGCTCTAGTGGTGGAGTTTTGTATAACCGCTAAGCATATGATAGAATACATGCTATGACAGTGCTATTGAGAGATCACCCCAAAATTGAACACTTAGATTAGGTTGAGTGTGAGAGTATTTCGTTCCCCATTTCGTGAGGTGTTCGGCTTTAATTATTCTAGCATAGGAAATTTTTATTCTCATATTCTCCAAATAATTTGAGGGGATATCTTCTTAAAAATTATTCTAATAAGGTCTATGTTGGGTCTAATAGTTGAGTTGATAAAGACAAAACATGTGAAACATGAGGGACTTATGGAGACAAAGAATAAAACTTCACAAAAGGAAAAGATTACAAGATATCTTTTATTATTCTAGAATATTCTTTGTAATCCTGATCCTCTATTATATAAAGAGGATTAGAGGCGTTTAGTTGTGTGTGTGTCAAAGATGTAGACGTCTAAAGAGTTCGTTGTGTTCTAGGTATCGAGTTTCCACAACGGATGCCTAGGTTTTGTATTTGTTAGTGTTAGAGATGATGACGAGGAACCTTAGTGATAATAATAATATTCTTATTGTTTAATCCGATGTGCTTATTATTATCATTGTGTTTAAGTGTTTATCCTAGATCAAGGTCTAAACAACCTGGAGTCCAAAACGATCCAAGAACTTATTTGATGATGGCGAGCATAAGTTCTAACAAGTGGTATCAGAGCTTGTGATCTAGAAAACTGATACCGAGAAGAATTTCGAAAAGTTCAGACCTGTTCATCATCAAAAGAAATGGAGTCTGAATCTCATCATATGGTTACCGCTTCCAAGGTTCCAATGCTCAAGGTTGGAGAATATGAACTCTGGAAGATGAGGATAGAACAGTACATGAAGATGTGTGATTACACAATGTGGGAAATCATACAAACTGGTGATACTCTACCCAAGACTGGTGCTGATGGGCAAGCCGTACCCATCAAAACCAATGAAGATAAGGCTCAAAGGAAACTGGAGATTAGAACTCATACTATTCTCTTAATGGGGATACCTAATGAGTACCAATTGGCCTTCAAAAACACCAAGTCTGCCAAGGATTTAATGGCAGCAATTGAACTCAGGTTTGGTGGGAATGAAGCCACCAAAAAGTCAAGGAAGAATTTGCTAAAGCACGAATTTGAAACTTTCACTGCATCAAGCAATGAAAATATTGATGGTACTTATGACAGGTTGCAAAAGTTAGTGAGTCAGTTGGCGCTTCTTGATGTCACTATTGCAAAGGAAGATATTAATCTGAAGTTTCTAAGGAGTCTTGCACCAGAATGGAATACTCACACAGTTGTCTGGAGGAACAAAGATGATTTTGATGCTATGAATTTGGATAATTTGTATAACAACTTGAAGGTCTATGAAACTGAGGTAAAGGGTTCAACTAGTTCTTCAAGTTCAAACAACCTTGCTTTTATGTCTTCAAATAATAAGGCTTCTGGGAATACTCAAGAAACTCATTCTGCTGTTGTTCATACTGGTTCTGCTGCTAGTTCTACAAATAGTGACAACATTAGTGATGCTGCTATTTGTGCCTATTTAGCTGAACTTACAACAAGTACTCCAGTAACGAGTCAGGATCTAGATCAAGTTGATCCTGATGATTTAGAAGAGATGGATTTGCACTGGCAATTTGCAATGTTGACTATGAGGGCAAGAAGATTCTTGAAGAGAACTGGAAGAGAGCTCAAGTTCAGAAGGCAGAACAATGTGGGGTTTGACAAATCAAAGTTTGAATGTTATAACTGCCACAGAAAAGGGCATTTTGCAAGGGAATGCAGAGCACCAAAGCAGATCAAGGAAAATCCAAGGCAGATCCCCATTGAAGATGCTAAACCTACTACTGCTATGGTCTCATGTGATGGCTTAGGAGAATTTGACTGGAGTGACCATGCTGAGGATGGTCCCAACTTTGCACTGGTAGCTGATGAAGAACCCAAAGAACAACACTTTGCTCTTATGGGTTACTCCTCCTCTGGATCAGACTCTGAGGTATCAAATGAATCTTCATGTTCATTTAAATCTTGTTCAGATAATATAGAGGCATGGAAATCTAGTTATGATGAATTAAGAATTGAATTTAATAAGCTCAAACTTGATAACTTAGGATATCAACATGGTTTAAAATCTTTAGAAAACAAGGTTGAGTTTCTTAATCAAATTGAGGGAGAATATGCTGATAAAATTCATACTCTTGAAACTGAGCTAGTTAAGAAAGAATGTGAAATTAATGTGCTTAATAAAAGAGTGGAAGAAGCTGAATTAGCTAGAGACTTAGCTTTAAGTGAAAAAGAAGAACATGTTGTTAGGATAGATAAACAACAATATGCAACTGTTCTAGAAAATAAAGCAGTTGAGTCTCAGATTTTTAAAAGAGGATGTGGCCTACGATACAATGAAGTGGCTCCCCCTCTTAAAGGTGCTTATGCACCTGCTAGGAAAGTATTGTCCTTTATATCTGAGTCAGCTGCAAAATCTGTAGGTGAAACAAGTCAAGAAAACAATGAATCATCTGATAAGACTAGTGCACCTAAGATTGATGAAAAATTGTCTGATGCACCAATCATTGAAGATTGGATGTCAGATAGTGATGATGATGAGATTGATTCAACAACCAAAGCTAAAAAGAAAGAATTTCTTAGAGAACCACAAGTTACACAGGTTAAAAAGGTCGAAATTAAACCTGTAGAAACTAAAGCTAAAAATGTCGAATTTATGAAACCTGTGCTAGGAAGTAGAATCTCTAGGAAAGTGGCTGAGTATGATGATAAACCTAGAGCTTATCCTAGAAAGACTTGTGACTTGCCCAGAGGAAATCAGAGAAACTTACACCAGGTGATTTCACACACATTAGGTAGTGATTTTGAACTGGTTAAGAAGGCATGTCACAGCTGTGGTAGTTTTGAGCACTTGCAGGAAGATTGTTACTTGTCAAAACCTAAGAAAGTTAGTGCTCCAAGACCTGTATGGAACCATAATACTAGGGTGAACCATAGGAACTGTGCTAGAAAAACTCACCCACATCCCAAAAGAAACATGGTTCCTAAGGAGATTTTGTTGAGAAATGGTATTTCTAGAACTATTTCTCCTGTTGCACCATCAAGGCCCATTCAAAAGAAAACAGGATATTCTACTGCTAAAGCTAGCTGCAGTATCTCTCATTCTGCTGCTAAGCCAAAAGTGGTTACTGACACTGTTATGGGTACTCATTTCTATGCTATTAAGGCCTCAGCTTGCTGGGTCTGGAAACCCAAAACCAGACACAGTAGTGCATCAATGAACTTCAAGAAATATGATTACTTTGATGCATAAGGCAGATCCAAGTCAGTAATGGCTTGGGTCCCAAAGAGAAACTAACTCTCTTACATTTTGTGCAGGGCAATCTACAATTGGAGTTAAAGGATAAATGCATCTTTGATATTGGATGCTCTGGACATATGACTGGGGACAAGAGCAACTTGGAAGATTTTAAGGCTTTTGATGGTGGTTATGTTGCTTTTGGCAATGATCCAAAAGGTGGCAAGATTGTTGGTAGAGGTACAATTAGAACAGGAAAATTGGATTTTGAAAAGGTGTATTTTGTAGAGGGACTTAAGTTCAATCTTTTTAGTGTCTCACAAATGTGTGACAAAAAGAATTTTGTTCTTTTTATAGACACTGATTGTCTTGTTTTGTCTCCCGACTTTAAGTTACCTCATGATTCTGAAGTACTACTTAAAGTCCCTAGAACAAACAATATATACAGTGTGGACATTAAGAACATCATTCCCAAAAGAGATTTAACTTGTCTTTTTGCAAAGGCCACCATTGATGAATCCAAACTATGGCATAGAAGGCTTGGCCATTTGAACTACAAGGCTATCAACAAGTTGGTGAAAGGGAACTTGGTCAGAGGGTTACCTTTAAAGGTCTTTGAAAACCCTGAAATATGTGTTGCTTGTCAGATGGGAAAGCAACATAGAGCATCTTGTAAGTCCAAATTGGTGAACTCTATTTCTGAACCCTTGTATATGTTGCATATGGATCTGTTTGGACCTACTTTTGTGAAAAGCTTGAACAAAAAGATGTATGGCTTAGTGGTCACTGATGATTTTAGTAGATTTACTTGGGTATTCTTCTTAGCTTCTAAGGATGAGACTCCTGGCATTCTTAAGGCTTTTATTACAAGGATAGAAAACCTATTTAATCACAAAGTTAAGGTCATCAGATGTGACAATGGAACTGAATTTAAGAACCAAGTGATGAATCAGTTCTGTGAGGAAAAGGGTATAACTAGACAGTTTAGTGTGGCTAGAACTCCTCAGCAAAATGGGGTTGCTGAGAGGAGAAATAGAACATTAATTGAGGCTGCTAGGACCATGTTGTCTGAGTCTAAGTTACCCACTATCTTTTGGGCTGAAGCAGTCAACACTGCTTGCTATGTGCAAAATAGGAGTAAGGTAGTGAAGCCTCATAACAAGATCCCTTATGAGTTATTACATGGTAGGAAACCCCTGATAGATTTCTTAAGACCATTTGGGTGTCCTGTTACTATCTTGAACACCATTGACCACTTAGGCAAGTTTAGTGAAAAAGCAGACATAGGTTTCTTTGTTGGATACTCCACTGAAAGTAAGGCTTTTAGAGTCTTCAATCAAAGGACTGGGCATGTTGTGGAAACTTTACATGTTACAATTAGAGAATCCACACCTAATGTTAATGGAAAAGGTCCTGAATGGATGTTTGATATTGATTCTCTAACCAAAAGTATGAATTATCAACCAGTCATTGCAGGTACTACTGACATGTCTGCAGGTACACAAACTAACCCCAATGCAGGTACACAAGCAAGGAAGGATGGATCTGCAGAGGAGTTTGTTTTGATTGAGAAGTGGAAGTTTAATCAGTTCTTCACTCCAACAGATAAAGAGGGAAAGAGTTCAGATGATGATGCTGTTCATAAGGAAGTACCAAAGGATGATGCAGAAGGTGATCATGAACCTTCTAATGATGGCAAGACTGTTGAGAAGTCAGCAAAGCATAGAAGTTCAAGAAATGAAGCTAGCAGCAGTATCTCTAATTCTGCTGCTAAGCCAAATTATTCTGCTGCTACGCCTAGCAGCAGTATTCCCAATTCTGCTGCTAAGCCTAGTAATTCTGCTGCTGTTCCAAAGAATTCTGCTGCTGACTTTAATGATAATGTTAATGATGATGGTGACTTCCCTCATATGCCTGAAATGGAGGAAATCTACTATGACACAGATGATGATGTTGTGGATGTTTTTGGAGCAAATGCTGATATGACAAATTTGGAGCCTTCTATTCAAGTCAGTCCTACTCCAACTACAAGGATACATAAAAACCATCCCAAGGAGCAGATAATTGGTGATGTACAATCTACTGTACAAACCAGAAGTAAAGCAAAAAGACTGAGTGATCAACTTCATCAAGGTTTATTTGCTCAATCATTGCATCAGAGGAATAGCCACAAGGACCTACAAAATTGCAAATTTACTTGTTTCTTGTCACAAGTAGAACCCAAAAATATTCAAAAAGCTATGAATGATTCAAGTTGGGTTGAAGCCATCCAAGAGGAGCTGTTGCAGTTCAAGCTTCAAGAGGTCTGGACACTAGTTGATTTGCCTAATGGGAAGAGGGCAATTGGTACAAAATGGGTGTTCAGGTGCAAAAGAGATGAAAGAGGAATTGTGGTAAGAAACAAAGCAAGATTGGTGGCTCAAGGGTACACTCAGGAAGAAGGAATAGATTATGATGAGGTCTTTGCTCCTGTAGCAAGGATAGAGGCTATTAGATTGTTTTTGGCTTTTGCCTCATTCAAGAACTTTCCAGTGTACCAAATGGATGTGAAAAATGCTTTCTTGTATGGAAAGATTGATGAAGAGGTTTATGTGATGCAACCTCCTGGTTTTGAAGATCCTAACTTTCCAGATAGAGTATATAAAGTGGAGAAAGCACTGTATGGTTTACATCAAGCTCCTAGATCTTGGTATGACACCTTGTCTAAGTATTTGTTATCTAATGGATTCACAAGGGGAACCATTGATAAAACTTTGTTCATCAAGAAAAATAAGAATGATATTCTACTAGTTCAGGTTTATGTAGATGATATCATTTTTGGGTCTACAAACAAGGTGTTCTGTGAAGAATTTGAGAAGCTCATGCATAACAGATTTCAAATGAGTTCTATGGGAGAACTCACTTTCTTTCTGGGGCTTCAGGTTAAGCAGACAGCTGAAGGGATCTTCATCAGTCAAGACAAGTATGTGGCTGATATGTTAAAGAAATTTGGTTTTAATGATGTGAAGGCAGCTAAGACACCAATGGATAACAACAAACCTTTGCTCAAGGATGAAGATGGGGAAGAGGTTGATGTACATCTTTATAGATCAATGATTGGTTCATTGATGTATCTGACTGCTTCAAGGCCAGATATCATGTTTTCTGTGTGTGCTTGTGCTAGATTTCAAGTGTCCCTAAAAGTTTCACACTTGGAAGTGGTCAAAAGAATTTTTAAGTACCTAAAGGGTCAACCTAAATTGGGACTTTGGTATCCTAATAATTCACCCTTTGACTTGATAGCATACTCAGACAGTGACTATACTGGAGCTAGTTTGGATAGAAAGTCAACCACTGGAGGCTGTCAATACCTTGGTCATAGGCTAATCTCATGGCAATGCAAGAAACAGACTGTGGTGGCTAACTCAACAACTGAGGCAGAGTATGTAGCTGCTTCTAGTTGCTGTGGATAAGTACTCTGGATTCAGAATCAACTCTTGGATTATGGGTACAATTTCATGAACACCAAAATTTATATTGATAATAACAGCACAATGTGTATAATCAAGAATCCTGTTTTTCACTCTAAAATAAAGCATATAGAGATAAGACATCATTTTATTAGAGATTGTTATGAGAAAAAGTTAATTCAAGTGGTTAAAATACATACTGATAATAATGTTGCTGATCTACTTACAAAAAGTTTTGATATAAGTAGATTTCAATTTTTAGTTGCCAGTATTGGTATGATCAATCTTTAAAATCTTATCTCTTTATGTTTTTGTAAAAAGTTTTTGAGGATTTGTGCTGTTATTAAAAAGTTGTTTCTAGTGCTTGCTATGTATGTATATTGTGTGCTGCTAAGATGGTTATTTTGTTGACCATCTTGTGATTATTGTGAGATACTCTTGTTTGTGTTTTGTGGTTGTTGGACTAATCTTTTGCAGGTTAAGTCACAAAAGTTTGCTTGCTGAGAATAAGATGATTCTGAAGTTCAGGGGAGGCTATCTATTCAGGATCAAAAGCATAAAAGTGAATGTTCATCAACACAAAGATAAGAGAGGTTTATTCATTAATGAGATCAAAAGCAGGAGTTACATAGTCATTCAGGATTCAAATGCTATAAAACAAACAACCAACCCACAATCCAACTACACATAACCTACACACACCTACCACACACCACAACTACTCAAGCTTTCCTTTTCCTTTTCCAATGATATCCGGCATGACTTTGCTGCGGGGTCCTCTGCTACCCATGAGTTCAGACACTTTCTTGCAGGGAAGTGCCAGTATTACTGGTCTTGGAGATGGAATTTGCTTTTGACTTGGAGATGGAACTTGCTTCTTCTCAGGCTTTCTCTTCGGAGCAGGGATTTTCACTGATGATGCCGCTTTTTCAAACTCTTTGGTTAGTAAGTCTGATAGTTTTTGAACTTCATCATCATCCGACGAATCTGAAGAGGTGAATGAATCGTCTAAATAAGATGGAGGAGTTGTTAGTTCATCCGATGATATTGGAGGAGTTGTCCTTTGCCTTTTGCTAGTTTGACCGGTATAGTCAGGTGGAAAATAGTTATTCCAACCAGAGCTTCCGGAGTCAGATGATGAATCCGATGAGATTTCTATGATCTTTGAAGGATTCATGGTGCTTGGAATGTTGATGATTAGTGTTGACAATTTTGTGGGAGGAGATGAATGTGTGTAGCTGATTTGAGGGATTTTATTGAGTTTATCAAGGCTTAATGACATTAAAGGCGGGGTTGGTATTTAGTATTAATTCTCAAGTTGGTATATGGAGTTAAATTTGGGAGAGTTGACCAAAAAGATGGATATTTATTTTGGGAAATTGGATCAAATCCCATTCTACTGCTGGAGATGTTCTGCTGCTTAAGTCTTACAAGTTTAGCATTCTACTGCTAAATTTGAAAGTTGGAGGACTATTTTGCAAATTGGCGCCTAAACCTTTTAATTGGATCTAATTGGTGTAAACCTAATTCGATCCCCAAATTAAAATTGTGCGCCTAAAATTCAAGTATCTCCAAAACCTAACATCTCCATTAACATCTGATTCAAAATTCTCCAAAATCAAAACCCTAATTTGCAATGGCGAGACGTACCTTTTCTGACGATCACAATCAAGTCGCTTTCCTTAAGAAGGTACCGGAGGCTGATGGATTCACTGAAGTAATAGACTTTCTTAATGCTACCTCCATTAGGTATGCATTATCAGTAAATCCAACTATATATCGTTCCCACATTAAACAGTTTTGGTCGACTGTTACGACTGAAACTATTAATGGGGAAGAAATGTTAATTGCCTTAGTGGATGAGGAAAGGATAGTCGTTACTGAAACATCTATAAGACGAATTCTTCGTCTTACAGATGATGAAGCAACAACTTGCCTTCCCACATCTACAATTTTTGAGGAACTTGAAAGAATTGGGTATGAGCGCACCAACACTAAAGTTAAAATTTTCAAACGTTTGCTCTGCCCACAATGGAAGTTTCTTGTTCAGACCCTTCTACATTGTCTTAGTCCTAAAACAAGTGGGTGGAATGAGTTTAGTGCAAATCAAGCTTATGCCTTGATTTGTCTAGCCACAGGCCAGCCATATAATTTTTCGGCTATGATTTTTGAGGGGATGAAAAAGAATCTTTCAGTAAATTCTTATCTTTATCCAAGATTTTTGCAATTACTCATTGATAATCAGTTACAAGAACCTTTTGCTCATGAAAAACCTTACAAAACTCCAGTTCTTGTAACTAAAATGTTTAAACATTTAAGAAAAAATGGGACAGGTTTTTCTGGGAGAATAACTCCATTGTCCCAACACATTTTGAACATTGTTGCTGATCAGGGTGAAGGAGCTGAAAACCCAACAGCTTCCCATCACACACCCACTCCTGAGTTTTCAAATGCATCATCTCATAATGAACCACAAAAGACTCAATCACCTAGGATTTCACTTGAAAAGAGCACTGAGTTACCTCAGACTAGTGCTAGTATGGAAGCAGATGAGGCTGCCATAGGTGATGGAGATGGCATGAAGGAAGGGGCTGACACTACTGTTTCCAACTTAGAAGTTGAACAGGCCAGTGTCAACATAGCTAAGACCCCAACCTTGGCAACATCTACTGCTGAGGGTTCTCATGAACCTGATGCACATGATGGAAACCCTAGCCACATGGCTAAATTAGGGGGCTCAGATGTTCAGCCTAGGGTTGAGACTGAGTTTGTGTCCAAAGATTCACCTCTCGGAGAAGGTAACACATCTCGAAGTGATGAGGACAGAGATGAAACAATTGAATTGATGGACACTGATGTACAAATTGACAATGCCCATGATACACCTCTCGGACCAGGTAACACAGGTCGAAGTGTTGAGGCTAGCATTGAACATGAAACAGAGGATTTGACGGTTAAAACACCTGTACACAATGCCAAATCCAGTGATCAACCTCTCGGGTCAGGTCACACAGACCGAAGTTGTGAGGATATCATGAAACAATTAAAGGAATTGACGGATACTTGTACAAAATTGTCAAAGGAGGTTCTTGGTCTTAGAAAGGAGCTAAAGACAGTAAAAGCTTCTCAGGGTGCTGAAATCAGAAGGCTTAAGCTTAGGGTTCAACATCTTGAGGGGTTGCTGAGATCAAGATCTTCACAGTTGAATGTTTCCAAACCAAGTTTGGGAGAGGATGCTCCCAAACAGGGGAGGAATGAAGCTGAAGAAAACAAGGCTCAAGGGGAGGCTGAGATGGATTTGGATAAGAATGTTGCTGGTTCTGGTAAGGATAATGTTGCAGAAGATGTTGGAAGTAAACCTATTGCTGAGGTTGGTGAAAAGAAGGTAGAGAATGATTCTGCTGCTGGTGCAGGACATTCTGCTGTTGGACTTAAAGATTCTGCTGTTGGTTCAGAGAAGGACGATTTTGCTGAAACAGATGAAGAAACCATACCTATAGCTCAAATTATGTTAAACCTTCATGCTAAGTCACAACAATCACCAAAAGTTATCCCAACACCTGAAACTACTGCTGTTCAACCACAATCACAACCTGCTGCTAAACCTATACCAAAACCAAAACAAGCAACTGTCTCAAAACCTAAAGCCAAAGGAGTTGTCAAACAAGAGCCTGTGCCAACAAGAAGACCTATTCAACCACCTACCTACAAGGGTAAGGGTAAGGAGAAATTGGTGGAAGAACTTGAACCTTATCCTGATCCTAAAGAAATTCCCATTGAGGAATGGCCTAGACATTTGCAAGAAAGGTGGGATGCAGAAGAGGCTCAGAGGATTGCTGATGAAGAAAAAGCTGAGTATGATAAAGCAATGGAGAAACAAAAGCAACAATCTGAGAAACAATCTGAAGTTGAAGCAAAAGTGGCTGCATGGGAAAATGAGTAGGCAAGATGTAAAGCTGCTATGGCATGGGAAAAAGTGAAAGTAGAGATGGAAGATGTTTTTACAGATGAAGGTATAAATGATTGGATTCATCAAGCTATTGTGGAGAATAAGAAAAGACTTCTGGTTGCAAGGAAGACTAAGAAAGTGAACAAACCACCAACTGCAAGGCAACAGAGAACTCTTCATGAACAATATCTGAGAAACATGAAAGGATGGAAATTGAAGGAATTGAAGCCATACTCTAATGAAGAAGTTAAGCAGAAGTTTGAGGCTGCTAAGAAAGAGATGGAAAGGAAAGTTAAACCTTTGACTGATGCTGAAATCAAAGAATTGACAAGAATCAAAGTAGCATCAAATGCTTATATGAATCCTGAGTCATGTCAAAATGCCAAAAGTGTCAGATATTGAGAAAGAGAAAGAGGTTATTGTTGAAACTGAGATACAAAAAGATGTTGAGAAGGAGAAAGAGAGTGTAGATGAAGAAGAAAAGCCTAAACCTACTGATGGTATTAAAAGATATGGGAGAAGAGTAAAACAGGTTGCTAGGAAGAAGAGAAGAACTAAGGCAGTGATAATGAGTGACTCAGAGCAAGAAGAAAGTGATGAGCATAATTTTGAAGAGGTGACTGCAAATGATATGAAAAGGGTTATGGATTTTACAATTCATAAACCTCAAGAAGAACCAGAACTAATCAATGCAGTTCCATTAGACTCTAAACATCCAATCATCTCCTATACACATGAAATTCTGGATGGTAGTGAAGCATGGTGGGTGATCAAAAGGGCAAATGGTGTATGTCAGAAATTTGTTAGATTCTCACAAATGCTGCATTATATGGATAGGGATGATATTGTTCAGCTCTGGAGGTTATATAAGGAGAAGTATGGGGATATAAGACCAGATGTGATTTCTGAAAGATTACACTACTACTACTTAAAGAACATGTTTGAGCCTGATCCAAGGGATATGGAATGGATTGATCTGTTACACTCAACTAAGGTTCATAAATGGTACCTATTTCAATCATGTGGAGTACATGAGTTGATTGGGAAAGGTGTAGGTGTGTATATGCTGGTGGAGAAGGATTACCCCTTGAATAACAATACTGCTGTTCTTACTGAGATGTTACAATATGGAAAATTGAAGTTACAAAGACCATTTTTGTCAGATCATCAAGCATATGAGCTGGTAGATAAGTATCAAAAGATTCTGAAATCAAAGACTTCAAAGTAGTAAGTGTTTGGAAGCATCCTCTTTGTGTATGTTTGTGTTTTGGAAGAAACTTGTATATTTTGGAAGAAAATATCAAGTTTAGGGGAGGATTGTTGGGTTTAAATGATACTGCTGCTACTTTGAAGATTCTGCTGCTAAGTCGTATCATTCTGCTGCTCATGGTTCTAAGGGAAAATATACTAAGTATGATTCTGCTGCTAGGCATAATCATTCTTCTGCTAGTATATTCATTGTAGCTTCGAGTTTCTGCTGCTGCGCTTACTGATTAATACTGCTGCTAGTTGCATGATTTACGAGCAGTAAGGGGAAGCATTGGTTATTGATTTAGCACACACACAGGGGAAGAGACACACACCAGAAGAGATTGGATTTTTTTTGTTTCGGATAAAGAACTTTTCTTTATTGTTTACTACAGCATGATATCGTATATTATTGTTGTCATCTTTCAAACCTAGCGGAAATAGGATGCTCATTCATGGATGGTACAACATGGTGTTCGTTATTATTGTTGGTTAGTTATTCGAAAAGTTCTTTCAAATGGTTAACATATGGGTTTCAGGGGAAGCTTAAGTGTTAAAATGATTAACCATTTATATGCTACATCGAGGTGAAGGTTTTTATGATTGCTAGTTGGTATTTTACTGAAGATTTAGAATTTTTCTGTCTTGGATTCATTTATAAAAAAAGCATTTTGGTGTTCATTAATGGAGGGCGATTCAAGACATTGGAAGACTAAGTTGGATGTATGGTACTAGCTCGTGGTTATGAAGATCAAGGTTGCATACTTTAGTCCCCTATTGATCATGACAAAAAGGGGAAGAATATATTGAAGATTGCAGCTTGAAGATCCTTGATGATATGCATTGTTTAAGGGGAAGTCGCATGTTTCATGACATATTAACTTCAGGGGAAGTTCATGCTTATTGGTTTTGTCATTATCAACTAGGGGAAGATTGTTGGGTCTAAAAGTTGAGTTGATAAAGACAAAACATGTGAAACATGAGGGACTTATGGAGACAAAGAATAAAACTTCACAAAAGGAAAAGATTACAAGATATCTTTTATTATTCTAGAATATTCTTTGTAATCCTAATCCTCTATTATATAAAGAGGATTAGAGGCATTTAGTTGTGTGTGTGTGTCAAAGATGTAGACGTCTAAAGAGTTCGTTGTGTTCTAGGCATCGAGTTTCCACAACGGATGCCTAGATTTTGTATTTGTTAGTGTTAGAGATGATGACGAGGAACCTTAGTGATAATAATAATATTCTTATTGTTTAATCCGATGTGCTTATTATTATCATTGTGTTTAAGTGTTTATCCTAGATCAAGGTCTAAACAACCTGGAGTCCAAAACGATCCAAGAACTTATTTGATGATGGCGTGCATAAGTTCTAACAGTCTACTTGAGGGAAAGTAGAGTTTAAGTGGGGGGATATTTGATGACATCAAATAAACCTAATTTTCTAAGTGCCAATTTCCCCTTTTTGTTGACTAATTATGCTAAAATTACAATAAGTTATACCCTTATTTCTTTATATTTCGTTTCAGGATTATTAATAAAGTATGGAATGACGCTTGTTAGTATCTAGTAGGCTAGTAGAATTGACCATAGGACCCTAGCCGACTAGATTGCAAAGAACGGAAGTAATTGACCATAGTATAACCATCCTTCGTGTGCGAATTGACCATAGGATCACCTAACTAGTGGAGGTAATTAAGAAGTTATGAGAAATCTAAGATCCGAGAGGCCGGATTTCTCAAGAATTAGGTCTATTAGATTTGGTACTTAATGACTTGAACTTGTCTACCTGTAAGCTCTGATAATCACTTAGGATCAGACCTATGATATCTGAGTAGGATTCTAGGAATATAGGCTAGACGAATTGACCATAGGAATCTAGTGATATCTACCCACTATATGGAGCAAAAGAAATTAAAATTACATGCATCTAAAGTCTTGATTATCTTTATCTTCCTATATTCTATCTTTGTACTTTGATTTTGTTAAATTAGGTTTTAAATAATTACTATAAATCTTATTTTAATCAAACCTTTTAAAATACAAATACCTTAGTTCTTTAGAACAACAGCTCTTAGGGACGACACTCGGATTTACCTAGGCTTTACTACACTTGATCGGGTTCTCTGCCCGTTAGTATGTATTAATCCTTGTATATCTTAGTTTATAAATTTAAAGTAGGATGAAAATACGCATGAGGTACACTCTGACTCATCTTACTCTTCTATTGATGATGACACATTACAAAAAGAATATAACAAACTGTGTGAACTTAGTTTGAAAATCATAAACAAAAACAAGTTTTAAAAAAAACAAAATGGAATTTTTTGAAAATGAAGTTTATGATTTAAAAGAAAAAGCAAAACGCTTAGAAAAGAGAAAAGCCATTGACAAGGTATGTATATCATGTCAAGATCTTGGACTTAAAATTGAGAGACTTAAACTCATGCAGAATGTGCTTATTAAACAAAATTCTAAGTTCAAAAGATTTGATAAAAATATTTGTAGTGCAGATGAAATAATGAAAATCCAAAAGTTGCCATACGATAAAACTGGACTAGGGTTTATGAAATCAGGAGCTTTAAGTAGTCTAACAAAACAAGCCGAAAAATTGCAAGAAACTGTTCCAACAACCTCAGTAGACCACGGACCAGATGGACCCAAAAATTTGGTTCCGTTAATAGAAAATTTTGGGTTCGTGGGTCTGTCTGAGAACAGAAGGATTGAAAATCAACTCGTACTGAATTTGTTAAAGTCACAAAGAAGTCTAATGTTGTTTCAAATGAAACTAAAAAAAAAACAGCCATTACAATAGGAGTAGGACTTGCTAAAAATGAGTTTAGATCTAAAAATGTTCAACAGAGGTCCAAAACACCTATTCCCAAACGACCCTTTCCAAAAAGTAACTACAACACGCAACCCAACTATTAACAAAATGGTTGGAATCAAAACTTTCCTAGGCATTATCAAACTCCTAACTACATGCCATGGAACTCATATCCAACATTCCCATATATGAACCAAGTAAATGGGATGTTTAACCAAAATGGACCCATGAGATATTAGGGTCCAAATGCTTGAGTTTTTATGTGACTTAGGTATGCTTGAAAGTCGGGTTGGAATCAGACGAGTGGATCAAAGATAGTGGTTACCCAAGACACATGACGGGAGATAAAAGCCTCTGCTCAATATACCAAGAGTATGACAGAGGTAATGTCACTTTTGGTAGCAAATTGAAAAGCAAAATCATCGGAAAAAGGTACAATCTCTCATGACTCTCTCACTATTGAAAATGTTGCTCATGTGGATAATCTAGGGTTTAACCTGCTTAGCATCAGTCAACTATGTGATAAAAAGTATAACGTACTATTTAGCGAAAATGAAAGTAAAATACTAAAATATGGAATAACCATAGCTAAAGGAGTTAGGAAGAATAACATATACGTTATGAAAATTGATAAAACATCTAGAGATAAACTTTGCCTCACCACTTTAGATGATACCTCAACTCTTTGGCATAGACGTCTAGGCCACGCTAATATGAGACTCATCCAATCTCTATCATCAAAAGAACTTGTTAGAAACTTACCCAAGTTGAAATATGAACAACACTTTTGTGATGCTTGCAAAAGTAGAAAACAAGTTCATAGTAGTCATAAGGCTAAAAATATGGTGTCTACATCTAGGTGTCTAGAACTTTTGCATATGGATTTATTTGGTCCATCCGCTATACAAAGTTATGGGGGAAACTTCTACACTTTGGTCATAGTAGATGATTATTCAAGATACACTTGGACAAAAATTTTGAAAAGTAAAAACGAAGCTTTAGATAAATTTGAAATTCTTAGTAAGAAAATTCAAAACCGACTAGGAAGTCGCATTGTGTCAATTAGAACGGATCATGGTCGAGAATTTGATAATGAAATACAATTTGGAGCTTTTTGTGATGCCAATGGCATAACACATAAATTTTTAGCTCCTCGTACTCCTCAGCCAAACGGTGTAGTAGAACGTAAAAACTGGACTCTTCAAGAGATGAATAGAATAATGCTTAATGAACAAAACATACCAAAATTTTTTTGGTGTAATGCCGTTGACACATCAACCTACATTTTAAATAGAGTTTTAGTTCGACCATTTTTGAACAAAACCCCATATGAACTATATAGAGGTAAAAAGCATATGATAGGATACTTTAGAGTTTTTGGAAGTAAATGTTTTATTTTAAACACAAAGTAGTACCTCACCAAATTTGACCTAAAGTCTTATGAAGGTGTATTCCTTGGATATTCACAAAATAGCAAAGCTTACATTGTTTTAAACAAAGAAACCTTGAGAGTCGAGGAATCGTTAAATGTAACGTTTGACGAAAGTCCACCTCCCTCTAAGACATCACCTTTGGTAGATGATGACTTAGTTGAAAGTCAACTTATTAAAAACCTAGATAATCTAGATAATGACAAGGAAGATGAACTATTAAATAGAGAAATTGTCAATATCAAAGAGTCTAAAAGTCATCCATTAGATAGTGTCATAGGAAAAATCAATGAAAGAACCTTAAGATCGAAAGTCCAAAATCAAAGTAACTTCTTTTGTTTTGTATCAACCGTTGAACCCAAAAATATAAATAAAGCTATGAAAGATGAATCTTGGGTCATAGCAGTGAAAGAATAATTAAATCAATTTGTTATAAATGATGTTTGGACATTTGTACCTCAACCAAAAAGTCAAACTATAATTGGAACAAAATAGGTCTTTCGAAATAAAAAGGATGAAAATGGTGTAGTGTCTAGAAACAAAGCTAGGCTAGTAGCACAAGGCTATAATCAACAAGAAGACATTGACTATGATGAAACTTTTGCTCCAGTTGCTAGGATCGAGTCAATTAGAATTTTACTTGCATATGCATGTGCACATGACTTTAAAAATTTTCAAATGGATGTCAAAAGTGCATTTTTGAATGGTTTTATAAATGTGGAAGTGTATGTCGCACAACCTCCGGGCTTTACCGATTTTGAAAAACCAAATCATGTTTATAAACTTAAAAAAGCTTTATACGGACTTAAGCAAGCACCAAAAGCATGGTATAATCGACTTAAAACATTCTTAGTTGAACATAAGTACACCATGGGACTAGTAGATAATAAACTCTTCACTAAGAAAAAGGAATCACATATTATCATTGTCCAAATATATGTGGATGACATCATATTCGGATCAACTTGTCAAGAGCTATGTGATGATTTTTCAAAAATCATGCATGACGAGTTTGAGATGAGTATGATGGGAGAACGAAACTTTTTCTTAGGACTTCAAATCAAACAATTAGAAGACGGGATATTCTTTAACCAATCTAAATACATAAAAGACATGCTTAATAAATTTGGTCTTGAAGATTCTAAAGCCGTTAAAACACCTATGTCTTCGGAAACCAAACTTACCAAGGATGAAGAAGGTGAATCAGTAGATAATACTAAATATAGAGGAATGATTGGTAGTCTACTTTATCTCACGGCTAGTAGACCCGACATTATGTTTAGTGTTTGTCTATGCTCTCGCTTTCAAAAGGATCCTAAAACATCACATCTGGAAGCCGTTAAATGAATTTTTAGATACATAAAAGGTACTACACATCTAGGATTATGGTATCCCAAAGAAACGGGTGTTGAAACCATAGTATATGCCGACTTAGACCATGCCGGTGATTATGTTGATAGAAAAAGTACAAGAGGTATTTGTACTTTTGTTGGACATTGTCTCACCTCATAGTTCTCAAAGAGACAAACGACTCTCGCCATTTCAACAACCGAAGCCGAATACATATCAGCAGGAAAAGCATGTCAACAAGCTCTATGGATGAAGCAAGCTCTTGTTGACTACGGCATTCAACTCAACGAAATCTCTATTCTTTGTGATAAAAAAAGAGCCATCGACCTTAGTAAAAATCCAGTTCAACATGCTCGAACTAAACATATTGAAATCCGTCATCATTTCCTTCGCGACAATGTACAAAAAGGAAACATCTCAATCGAGAAAGTATCCTCAGAAGATAACATTCCAGACATTTTAACTAAACCCCTTAAACGAGAACCATTTAATCTTCTTAGACTTGGACTAGGACTAATGGAACCTAATTTGTAGTTTTGATCTTAGCTTAAACCTTCATTTAACCAAAACGACAAAACTTGACCAAATCAAATTCTGGCCCCAAGGTACCCTTCGACAACACGGACGGAACCAAAAATTTGGTTCTGCCCAAACCGTGGGTACCTGGGTCAGTTTTTAACAGTTTAAACAAACACCCCTTTCGTCAAAAATAAAAAACACATAGCGACTCAAACTCTTTCCACACCACATCATACTCACCATTGGGTTATTTCCTTCAACTAATCTCTGCTCCAATCAACATTGTGAGTATATTCATCTCTTTCTTCTCTCAATTTTGAGTCTAGCGTTTATAATTTATGCACAAAACTAAACTTGGGGATTATGCATTATCTTAGGTAGATCATGAAGTACATTTGTAAATTATATAATTAATCATGTTTTCCTTAGTTAGGAATTGCATAAGGAGGTAAATAAAATCAATTTTCTAAAAACCCCACATCAAATTTTTGTAAAAAGCTTCTCAAAATTAGGACAAACAATTTTTCACATTGTTTATACAAATAAAAACATTATGTTTAAACATCACTCGCATAATGTCTCTTGAATGCTAAAGGAAGTACATAATTAATATGTATTTTCGGGTACATTCAATCGAAGCTACATTGAATTAGGAGCGTTTGGGCTATCTCTCATTTTGTTACAAAATTACTAAAGAATTTATTTTTATGCATTAAAAGAGTCGAGATAACCGCACCTCCACATTGTCTTCATATAGGCACACACTAGAACATTATATCAAAATTCTCATTAGTTTCGACTAAAGTGTGAAATATTTGCCTCTAGGACCAAACATGCCTCCCGCAACCGCTTATTACCACAAAGACACTCTCGCCTACATACCTCCTCATCATAGGACTAAGGGACATTCTAAAGTACAATTCGATATCTTCAAGGCTTTAGAAAAACGTAACTTTCATGAGGGTAGAACCATACACCCATCCTTTTTGTAAGCCTCAAACATTCTTTAAGAACTTGCAATAATCAACTTTGATTGTCTCCTGAACATTGATGAACAAATTTGTCCTAGGTTTGTCCTCGAGTTCTATGTAAGCATAGTTCTTTCAAGTGATGATGATGGATTCATGCAAATTAACTTCAAAGCAAACCAACATGAATTTCACATACCTCTCCGTCAATTTGCTCAAGTCCTTGGAATCCCTTGTGAAGGTACATGCCTTTACTTAGATAAATGGTCCTTCACAATTCTTGACACAATCGTTGATCGTACTCTTCCATACCAAACTCCGTTAGTTGACAAAGAAACAATCCCAGAACATTTGCTCCTCCTTAGAGTTTCGGGTACTAGGACAACTCGTTCGGGTGAAGAGATCAACCGAGATCCATTCGGAATGGAACTAAAAGAACTCAAACCTCAATTTGAGAAATGGGAAGAAGTCATTAAGGCAAACGTCTTGTGTACCATTGGAAACCGCGATCACATCAATGCTTGTCTTTGTTACATGCTCTATAGTGTATCAACTCGTCAACCTTTAAACTTAGCTTACTATGTTGCCAAAAGAATGGCCGACATACCCACTCTAGGAACAACAGCTCTTCCTTATGGTATGCTACTCACTCGTCTCTATTGGGCATTTGCACCTATTCCACCTAGTGCTAAGAGTATATATCTTGAGTATGATCTTGTTGATCATGTCATGGTACCATTGAGTGATAAGAGAGTAGCTAAAACAAAATCTCAAGGGAAGCGTCCTCATCCTCCAACTTCCTCATCATCGTCTAATAGCTCGGATGATGGATTCTGATGAGTCTCGAAAGCTTTAAATTTATATAACTAGTTCTGCCAATTTCTCTTAGTTCAAAACACACGGGTAAAAGTATAACCCTCGTTTATAGTAAAGAGTTTTGGTAAGACCAGGTCATTCCACAGGGACTGAGATTGCTCTATGTATCAATTAACTACTTAAGAAGATTTAGAAAGCGTTTAAGACAATTATGCAAAACTATATGAAATTCAAATATGAGACAAATATGATTACTTGGATAGTTGATATAACTCAGTGAATGATTAATGATGCTGATCTCAATGATGGTGAGTTCAACCAATGATTAGTTGTTTTCATCAAAATAACGATTTCACGGATTAATAAGTTGATTCAAGACTTATGTTTACTAGCACTTGAACGAGTGGGTAACAAGCTCAAGAACTAATTGCAATGCAGGAAACTTTGTTGTTTATAACTTAAAAAGAGCGGATTTCTCCAACCAATTGATCAAGATACATAGACATATTTCGAAAACTATATAATACCAATTGGTTCTTTTGACCTTTTCCAATTGACAAGTATAATCAAAATTGATAAACAATGGATAAAGAGTTTAGAACACAACAAGGTTTCAACATAAACAAGAAATCAAATGAGATCATATCACAACCAATCACTTTATTATATTAACATATCCAAGCAACCATAAGGAGTTTAGCCTAACATGGCTTTAGTAATCATGCTTAAAGTGATTGATTTGTTTGCAATGAGAGACATACTTGCTGAATTAGTTACAATGATTGAGCTACCGTCACTAGCGATCACTATAACAATACTAAGATAGTACTTCAATGTATTTGGAACTTTAGTTTCACTTGATCACTTCAATTGATGTAATTCGAATGGCAAAGAGTTAGCAGAGCCTTTGTAATAGTTGGGATGAGAGATGTGTTGATTGAGACGGATTGAGGCTCTATTTATAGGCTAACTGTGACTGATCATATTCTGAAGTACGCCGCACTTGATGTAAGATCGGCAGGCTTAACTTGCAATACTGGTGGACATAGTTAGTAACACCGGCGGGCTTCAATAGTTTTCTTTGTGCCAAAGGGTCATTAATTGAACTGAAGACCGGCGCACTTTATTCTTGAGATCGCCGTACTTGACGATGTTGACTCATGATGCGTGGTTTTGCAACCTTACAACAGGTTTTACCTCTCGAGGGATCTCAAGAGGCTTACAACCCCACCAGGCAGTGTACCTGACCGATGTAGTATAGTGTAGTGGTAAGTACGGGGGATTGATCGTTCTCCACAGGGAATAGTGTTCGTTAGGTATGAAAAATTACTCTAATAGGTCTAAGGGTGAGAGAAGATTCTTTTTATGTTTTTATATTTTTTTATGAAAGCAAGTAAAATCTCGGGTTTGAAAGAGTGGGCGGAATTAGTTGCTAGTCAACTAACCCAAATTACTACGAATGCAAATAAAATAAAATAACAGAAAATGAAAATGTTGGTGAAAACTTATGTGGAGGGAAATGTGTTTACTTAGATTTCCTTACTCCCTAACTATCTTTTACCGGTTGATTAGTGTGTATTAGTCGCGTGGATGACGGGTGGATTCCTTAATACCATTCGTGGGGTGGCGTACGTACTTCCCCAACTCTACAAGCTCCTACTTCACTCCTATGTCGAGCCGGCTAGGAAGCTCCTAACATGGGATCACTAGAATTCGCTTGTGCATTAAATACAACCATAAAAACCTTTAGTATGCATTGGTTCATGTTTCTTAAGACGTTCAAGCAAGTTACCGAATAGGAAGTTAGCCAGTTTTCTTAAGCCTAACATAGATGAACAATCATCCAATACAACTAACAACACACTAATAACCAATAATCAATAGCTAGGTTTCATTAGATCTAAGCAAACACAAGATAAATCTAGCCTAACATGTTAAACAAAAGACAAGAATAAGATAGAATCAAACAACACATAGACATATTGAATGATTAATTGATAACTTTTCTTCAATGTAACATGGAAGATCTCAAGGCAAAAAGCCTTGAAAGAGCTGCCAAATTCGTCCTAGGGTTTTCACACACAAAGTTCCCCAATAAGTTCCACACTAATGACAAAGAATTGCAAAACTATATATAGACTTTTGGATCTGACGGCGTCACGTTATGGAGTGTGACGCCGTCACCTCGCCGCTTTTAGGGTTCCCGGATGACCTTCTTGACGCCGTCCCTCTTTAGCTCTCCAAAATCCGTTCTGGCTTATCAAGGCTTGACGCCGTCAGACTATGAACGTGACGCCGTCCCTCTTTAAATTATAACGTGACGACCTTGATCAAATTAAAGGGTGACGCCGTCAGAATTCCCATGCAATTTCTCTGGCTTATCAAAAGTACCTAAAATGACAAAAGGAACGATTTAGGGCAATATTTGATCAAATAAATACGATTTAGGGCTTAAATGACCCCTTAAAAGCGGTACACTTTTCGCTTCATCAAATACCCTTACACTTGAGATTTGCTTGTCCTCAAGCAAATGCGCTTTTATTCTAATCAAAATACAAGTTAGGGGTCATTTAATGCTAACATAAAAGTAATTACAACAAATATTCGTTCCACTTTAATCATAATAAGCACGGAGATTATAAACTAGCACCTCACAAGTAGTGTTTAGATACTCACATCTCTCAAGTGTCATCAAAATAAATCTCATAAATGAAAACGGATAATATCTCTCACTACCTGTCATAGCAAATTGATTACCATAGGCTTGGGAAAGGATCAAAAACCTCCTCCACTAGGCGTAAGCACCTAAGATAAACTATCAAAGAGGGCTTTTACATGGGTTATAACGTTAGGTGTAGGGATATGATAAGCACGGATTTGTTGGATAAGGGATATTTTACTGGTGGCGAGTTAAAGATCTTGATCAATTACATGTACTATACAATGTTGCTAAGCCAAGACTCGACTCAATCTTAAGCTAAAAACAAAATAATAAAAACGTAAAATAAATATAAAATGAAACGGGATGGTAGTCCGTATGTTTTTTCTACTTTTCTTTTTCTCATTTTTTTTGTATTTTTCTTGATTTTTTCGATTTTTTTTTTTTTTTTTTTTTTTTTTTTTTTTTTTTTTTTTTTGCATACACTTTTGCCCTACCATCCAAAATAATACATCATAGGGGCATTGCATTCCCCTTACACTTGAACTTTTACATAACTTTACAAATAACTATTCTAATGACTCGAATTAAGATAATTGAAAAACTTGGAGTACTTTTTAAAATATTTAGCACATATGGGGGTAATAAATGATGTTCTTCCCCATTACTCCATTACACTAGTACTTTACCCATGAGTCCCAATCGTCCCAAAACAATATGGACAAGGATATGACTCGACTTAGCAACCATGTAATCAACTAGATAATTAACTTGGGTTTAAACAAATGTTGTAACAATAATGCACTAAAAATGAGTGCATACAAGGTAGGCTAAGGCGATTTGGGTGTACATTTTAGTGGGGTGTAACAAATTCTTCCTTTAAGTAAAATGCTTAAAGGTCGAAACAAAAAGATAGGCTCTGAGGGGTGTACTAGGGGTATCGTGTACTAAAAATGAGTACAACGCAAAGGGTGTGGGAAAATTACTTGACCAATGTAGCCAATGTAATTATAACAAAAACACAGGTGTAAAACAATGGGTTAATCCTAATGCCTCTTATCATGTAGTAAATCTAACTACACGAATGTAGTCTCACTTGTGGCCTCGGAATGGTCCTAACGCAAGTTCTAGAATCTAAGTGCTACCGGTACACACATCATAGCAAAATGCTTTTCCTACCAATTCTAGGGGCGAACCTCACATATTTGGGGGTGGAAAATTTTTTAGTGGTACGGTTTTTGTGCTAGTCATATAACTCCTATCCGTGAGACGCTCATTAAGATCAAAGTTTCACTCCTATATGTTGTAAAAAAATTTAAATTTGGCACTAAAATTACCCTAACAGGTATTTATCTCAGTTTTATTACACATCCACTATTAAACAAACAAAAATCAAGCGTAAGAGCATTCTCTAATCGTACTTTTACCCCCCCTTACACTTAAGATGAACATTGTCCCCAATGTTCAAATAACAAGATGTAAAAGAAAAAAAGTAAAAGAATGAAATCAAATACTCCCCTGATTCGCTCGGTGGATAATGACGTAACACGGTTAGATCTTCTTCCAAGGTAATGTAAAAGCTCCAAGACTAATGCATCACCAAAAGCTTGATCCAAAACATTTCCTTGTCCAAAATAACCTGTTAAACCTGAGAAAACAAACACGAAAACCTGCATAACATCGGCGGGATAAACTCTATATATAAGGATATAATGCTTGTGAAATGATAACTTTGCAGATTCCTGGAGATTATAAGTTAGAGATTTAATAAAAACTTTTTATGAAAACAAAACTTTCAAAAATTTTCAGAAAATTAAACCTGACGCCGTCAAGTTGTAAAGCCTGACGCCGTCAGAAATGATCTGACAGAATTCTCATGTTACGTTTCCGGAAAAATTTTGGAAAAACCTACACCTTACTTCCTGGAAATCCTGCAAAACATCATTATGACTCGATACAAGCATTTGACTCAAACAAATACTAATATGTATGTTAATTTATTATTATTATGATTCATGTTCATTTGTGTTCTAATAAACCGATTTAGATTTCCCTTACACTTAACTTTTGCAAAATACCTTTATATGTAGTTAAGACGAAGTTAAAAACAAAATAAAGCATTTTCACAAATTACTTTTGAACATGAATCAATAATAATAAAACTTAAACACACATACGGAAACAAATAAAATCAAACAAACAAATAAATAAACACACAAAGCAAATAAAGCTTGGGTTGCCTCCCAAGAAGCGCTTTTCTTTATTAACGAGTCTTGTAGCTAGACTCAAAGTCACGTACATTACGTGATTCCATCATTGGTCACGGTTCCTAGGCCATTTTCATTCCCAGTTTTATATTCCGGTCCCAATTTCAAACAATCCTTGTAGAAACCGAATATCCTTTCCATAACATAGTCTACTCCTTTATTTCTATCCTCATCATTCCTATAGTAAACCGCTTGCTTGAGCTCCTTCTCAACATTTGACAAGTGTTGGAATTGTTCTATCTTATATGGCATTTGGTAGTTTACCTCATCGGTCTCATCCTTAAATCTAACTATCCCTAAGGAAGGTTCATAAGTCATTCTAGAGACCTCAACAAATGGTTTTCCAAAAACCACTTGAGTTAAGGATGCATCGACTATTGGGCGGATATCTTCTACAATTACAAAGTCGGTGACATAGGTGAAGTTTCCTACATAAATCGGTAATCCCTTAACTCTTCCCGTGAAGTTACTCATCCATCCCTTGTCAGGGAACATCCTATACCCAAGTTGATTTTTCATTATCAAGTTGTAGTGGGCTCTAGTCATGATGTTTATGGGTGATCTAAGGTCGATGTAGGCTTTCCACACATGCAAATGTCCGATGTTGCATGGTATGTTGAGATTAGAAGGGTCGCCTATTTCTATAATTGGTCTACCTAGGAGGTATGGTGTCTCGGGGTCATCGAATAAGTTTGTATGATATGCGCGCTCTTCCTTAGTGGGTAGTGATGATGTACCCTCCTAACGGGTCGAAGGACTCCCCTTCGAGCCTGTAGAAAGCCCTCCCTTCGGAGGCCCAGGTTAACCTTCTAATACGTTTCATTGGTGTAAAACCATTCGCCTGCGAATGGTTACCATGTGGGAATCCGCCAATCGAAGCCCTAAGCCCTTCGGGGTATTCCTGACGAAGGGACTAACACGAAGGATCATCCAGACCTGGTCAAACCCACGTCTCCTCTATCCTTTGGCTTCCCGCCAAAACAGAGATCGTGGGCTACAAAGCCCTAGCGGTTACCACTTTCCATGGGACGCCCCCATGATCTCCGAACTATGTGCAACCGCCCACTATGTCCTATTTCTCACCTATAAATAGCATATTCGGGTCAAGAACAAAGTAAGTAATTTCAAGTTAACCTCACTCTCTAAATTTACGACCTACATCACCATTACACATACTTACTCGCACGCCGGAGGTGGTTCGCAGGGTCCAACCCCTGCGCAATCACTTAACGTAGTGTCTTTGTATTTCTTATTTTCAGGTTAAGAACAAGCTTGGCACAATCTCAACACCCCATAATTCCTTTGATCTCCATCGAAGGCTTGGTTGACGAATATTTGTTCAATCAGTGGCGCCATCCGTGGGACCGCTACAATTGGTCTCGTTAATTCCGAGCTTTTAACCTACCAACCAATTTCACTATTATTCCGGCATGGATCAAGGGAGAGAAGATACTCCCCCACCGGGCTTCTCTACCTTAACACCAATACCAGTCGACGACCCTAACAACCTTCCCCCAATAACCGCCTCCACTTTCACAACACGTTCTCACCCAGAAATCACAACCAACAATCATGCTTCGACATCAGCCAACTCAGAACCTGTCATTAGCCCAGCCTTTGTTGAAGCCAACCATGAAGTGTTAGAAACCCTTTTAAGGGCTCGCAACAGGCAAGTCAGGAATGCTGAGGTACGAAAGGAGTTGGAATACTCGAGTGAAGAGTATGATGAGGAAATGGAGATGGAACCCAGGCCTCCGACCCAAGGACCAACCCTATCTGCCTTAAGGATTGGTTCTCCAGTTGGCCGAAGGCTAAGCAAAAGATCTGTTGGTTTCGAAGGAGTCCCCGAGAGGGCTCCGACAAGAAGGGAAGGGGCGGTTGCCGAAGGCTCTAACGGTAGGAGTCAGCTTAGGGAAGAAAGGGGGGTGACTTTACCTCCATTACTAGCCGCTCATCTTGGAAGAACTGAAGCCGGGGTTCCGTTGCAGCCTTCTCACACGTCAGGTGTAGAAGGCAATCTGTCTACAATCAATATGGGAGGAAATCTTCCTCCCAATGGTATGTACCCCCCGTTCCAAACTCAGTCTTATCCTCAAAATTTATATCCTCCTATAAATGGACAGCCTAATAACCCAAGCTTCCCTCAAAATTATGGGAGCATACCCTTCGGCCACCCTATGGCATACCCTCCATACGCCATGGGAAACAGTTACCCGTTTGCCATGAGCACACCTTATCAGTCCTACCCAGGCCAAACTCCTATGGGAATGCCCCCAAACAGCAATCCATACAATACAGTCCCCATGTACGCACCACCTTATAATTGTCTATACTCAGACCATATGGGTTCAGCTACGCCCTTCGTTAGATGGATAGAAGATTACCCATTGCCTGATGGTTTGAAAATGCCTTCACATGTCGGGACTTATGATGGAAAAGGGGATCCGGACAATTTCTTACACTTGTTCGAAGGGGCTATCAAAATGCAAAAGTGGGTTATGCCGGTGGCCTGTCACATGTTCACGTACACCCTTCGGGATTCTGCTCGTATTTGGTGGAATGGGCAAAAGCCCGGTAGCATCGTCAATCTTGATGATCTCAAAGCTAAGTTCCGGTCACACTTCAGTCAGCAAAAGAAATTCACAAGGACTCATTTAACGGTACACAACATCAAACAAAAAGAAAATGAAAGCACCAGGGCCTTCGTTACTAGGTACACCGATGAGACTTTGCAAATTTTGGGTCTTCATGAAGATCAACGTATTTCTAGTTTCGTACATGGCCTTCGGAATCAGAGTTTGGTAGAATTCTTGTCCACCGACCTTCCGACAACTTACAAGGGCCTGACCGAGAAGACGTACACTTGGATCGAAGCCAAAGAGGTATCCACTAATGGGGCTCCGATAGATAAGGATAGCAACAACAAGTTTTCGAAGCATTCCACGTGGGAAGGGTCCAGGAGCAAGAACAAGAACAGAGATAGGTTCTCTCCGTACAACAAAGGCCCCAACCATGGTTTGTTGAGCAATCTAACGAAGTCTCCAAAAGAAATACTTGCTACAGAGAGGGCGGCCAAAGCTTTCGAAGCGCCTCCACGTATGACGAGTAAGGGTAAAAACAGGGATACCAGCAAGTACTGTCACTTCCACGAAGACAATGGCCATGATACGAACAGTTGCAGGGAATTAAAGAAACAAATTGAAGAGGCCGTAAGATCTGGGCAGTTGGCACACTTAGTAAAAGGAATCAAGAAAGGCAAAGAAAAGATGACTGACACTCAAATGGCCAAGGATACTAACCCTACCGAAGCCCCCATACTAATGATACACAGAGACGAAACCACTTCGAAAAGGAAGGTACCGGAGTCGGAAGCAAACAAGATAAGGGATGTAACGTTTTCCCCTATCTCAGGCAGGATCCCTTCGAACGATCCAGTGGTTATCAAAGTCCTAATTTTTAGCCAAAAAATAAGGGGAGCCTACATGGACTGCGGAAGCCCTTGCGAAGTCATATATGAACATTGCTTTCGAAAGCTCTCGTCGGCGGTCAGGTCTCAAAGGGTCGATTCGAAGAGGCCTTTAGTAGGGTTTTCTGGCGAACGCTCGTGGCCCCTAGGGGAAGTTCCGCTGGAAATAACAATCAGAGAAGGCAGGATCGCAAGGACAGAAACCCTCATGTTTACTATCGTAGGGTCCAACTCTCCTTACAACTTGTTGATAGGGAGGACCGCCATGCAAAAGATGGGTATAGTAGTCTCCACTATACATGCAGCAGTAAAGTTTCACACACCCAACGGAATAGGAACGGTATTCTCTGAGCACAGTCCGAAGGACAGCAAGAAAAAGATAGAAGGCTATAAAAAGCCTCCGAATGATGTTATTGGAAGTGCGGATGAGGAAGAAGATACCGTCACAAAAAAGCGTCGTGCAGAACGAAGAGTGATAAGCAAAAAGCAATATCCAAATAGTTCCACAGCAGAATTGGAGAAGCCACACAAAGCCGAAGGAAAGATCTTTGAGGGGATACGTCCTAGGAGCACCAGAACTCCTCCGACACCGAGAACTGATGACAAGCTCTATGGCAAGGGATATCGACTCAAGGGATTCAAACCCACTAAGTCGACAAAGCAAGAAGTCAAAATCAATCCTTCGAAATTCAAAGCAGCTATTGGCCTGCCGGCTCCAGGATCATCGAAAAAACGTGATAATCCAAGCTCCACCAAGAGGCAGACTTTCGCAGAAGTCCTCAACGAAAAACCTTCCGGACACAGCCCAAATGGAGAAACTCTCCCAACAGCGGCGGAAGAATGGAAGTTATTTACCGACGGAGCCTCAAGCTTCAATGGTTTCGGAACAGGGTTAATCCTAATAAATCCGGAGGGAAAGGAGTACAGTTATGCGCTACGTTTTGAATTCAAGGCCACGAAAGATGAAGCAGAGTACGAAGCCTTGTTGGCTGGCCTTCGACTCGCAAAGGGTATCGAGGTTCATGACCTCTCCATTTTCGTAGGCTCGCTTTTAGTCGCTGGTCAAATCAAGGGTTCTCGCAGAGCAAGGCAGCCAATAATCAAAGAGTACTTGAACGAGGTTAAAAAAGTCCTTCAGGGTTTCGAAAGATACAAAGTGACAAATGTCCACATAAGCCAAAATAAGAGGGCGGAGGCCCTAATCAAATTAGCATCGACTGCTTTTGCTCATCTACCCCGTGAGGTTTTAGTAGAAGAATTGGCCACCAGGTCAATTGCAAGAAGTGAAACATTTGATGAAGGCTCCAGCTGGATAGAACCAATCAAAATGTATTTGATAAGCGGCGTTTTGCCCGATAAGTCAAAATCGGCACGAAGAATCAAAGTCAAAAGTCCACAGTACAGGCTCATAGGCAATAATCTCTACAAAAGGCGTCTTTCATCTCCTTAGCTCCGCTGTATCGAGTTAAAACAGGCTTCGATCATTCTCTGCAATGCTCATGAAGAGTTCTGTGGAAGACACACAAGCCCTAGAGCCATCGCTGCGAAAGTAACAAAATGAGGTTATTACTGGCCAACCGTACTAGAAGATGCAAGGGAAGCAATCAGAACATGCACGGTATGTCAGACACACTCCAAAGCCCATAAACCGTTAGAGTATGATGCGACACCTAGCATGACTGTAAGACCCTTCGATCAATGGGGAGTCAGCATAATTGGACCCTTACCATTAACTCCCGGAGGGGTACAATTCTTGGTCATAGCCATCGATCATTTCACCAAGTGGGTCGAGGCCAAGCCGTTGGCATCAACAAAAGGAAGAGATGTGGAAGAGTTCATGTGGGAACATATAATATTCAGATTTGGAATTCCACAAGTTATCACCTCTTACGAAGGGCCACACTTTGCCGAAGGAGTGTTCCCTTCTTTCTGCAAAAGCCTGAACGTGAAGCAAAGATTCATTTGTGTTGACAAGGATATTGTCACCGAAATTGAGATGAAGTTAGGGCAATATCAGCATAAATGGGCAGACAAACTTCCCAAAGCCTTGAGGGCATATAGGAAGTTGTCCTTCGAGTAAAAGCAAACGAAGCCAAATGAAAGAGCCCAGCGTCAAAGAAGAATTACGGTGACAAAAAAGACGTGGAAGCTCGAAGGGTGGAAAACAAAAGATGTCGTGAACAAGTCTGGACATGATACAAGCTCTCGTAAGTCTTACATATAAGAACTTACCTTCCTTTAAAAACATTTAGTCGTTTTCAATTTCATGTAACGTAGTCTTCTCACATGGGAAAAAAGCATTAATGGTAGGTGTCTAGTGTTCATTTTTTCAAATGATGTAATCCTCCCTACCCACTTAATGATATAGCATGTTTCCCTCAAAATCTCTTGTTTCGTTTTATACAACATAGATTTATCCAGCCAAGTACTTTACAAGTTTCAATGTCGAAGGATGAAGCAAGACACATGTCTTGTATAACATTAACATCCATTACAATTCACATTAGCTTTCCTATGAAGTCTTAGGGTATTTGAAGCCCTCTGTAACTTAAGGATAAAGACGGAGTGGGTCGCGACCCTCTGTTGCAGTCAAATTATACGATTGCATAAAATCTTGGTCCAAAATACACACAATAAGGTTATAACCTTAGGTTGTATGTTTACGTTCTAGTAATGAGCGTAAGAGAAGATAAGCATGGCATTAAAAAAGGAGGATATTCCTCCAAATTAAGAGTCATAAAGACTACGCACAGGCGAAGCCATTTTCAAAAAAGGACAGTTGTTCAAAGTTATGGGACGAAGCCCAGACAAACCATTCAAACAGGCACTAGCCTGATAAAAGCACGCTAAATTGTCTTAAAGAAAGGCATCAGCCTTTAAGCATAAACAAATTGTTTCAAAGGGTACACGCCACCCTTACAGACTAAATTACTGCCAACATGGCAGCCTTCATTTGTTGATAGAAGAGTTTGGGTCTTCTTGATGAGTCGCAGACTTGGGTTTCTCAGACAAGGTTCTTTTAGTTGGAGACGGAGGCTGTATACTCTTGGGTTTTTTAGAAAGGAGATCTTCGATGGAGGCTGAAGGATCTTTGGTTGCTTCGGCAAGAAAGGGGTAAACTGCAGTGGTGAAGGCATTACCAGCTTCATCGTACTCCTGAACGGAATTTGGACGATAGTATGGCACATCTGAAAGCACAACGGGTTTCTTAGTTTCGGCAATCTCTTCCAAAGTTGTGCATTTGCCATGAAATATGGCTGCATTCACCAGTTTACCCACAACCACTCCCACCTCATCGCTATGATATAATTCCATAGCAATATAGGGAACAACCTTCGATACGACCTCAGCCCTATCTTTTCTCAACCTTTGACATTCAAGCTTCAACCTATCAACCTCCTGACAACGTTTAGCATCCTGCTCCACTAGTCTAGTTCTCTCAACCTCCAACCCAGTACACTTGGATTCCAGGGCACTCACCTGGTTCTCATAGCCTACAACCTTAGCCTCCTCAAGAATTAACCTACCACATTCTGCCTGTGACTCCTTAAGCTGTTTTTCAAGACTATCAATCCTGTCTTGAAGAGCCTCATACCTTGGATGTTTCTCAAAGTTCTCCATGGCTTCATCACATCTCTTCTCCAATTCAGCATAATTTTTCTCCCTCTCCTTTTCTCTGGCAACAACAGCAGCAACCTCCTCCTTCGCTTCCTGGACCCTATTAAGCAATCCCCTGGTGCGAAAGCTCAGATGACTATCCAGCATTGCTTGTCGGATATAACTTTTGGTGTTGAGATCACATATTTCTTTAATGGACATTTCATTCATTTTCTTCCTCCATGAGGCAGGAGTAACATTCTCAACAAGCAAGCGGCAGGAGAGAGAGTTGGGCAATTCCTTCGTATCTGGCAAACCTTTAAGACGAAAGCAATATAAGCCAAACACGCAATATTACGGAAAGGAAAAAAGGCTGGAAGAATTTCCGCTTACCAGATATGTCATCTTCATCGGCCAGTCCTTCCGGAGCATACATGATGGTATTCCCACGAGACTTCTCTGTTTTTTGCTTGGTGGTTCGGGAAGTCGGGGTAGGAATGTTCAATTTTCTCTTGGGGACAGCCTTTGCAGCCTTGGCACTAGTACCCTTTCTAGTCCGAACTCTATCAGCGATGCCGGAGGACCCCACAATCCTGAGCTGATCACCTCCGGAAGGGGTATCATCAGAATCACCAATGTCCTCCACTACCTGGGGGGCTTCCTCAGTACCAACTGCTTTGACTGGGGGAAGCACAGCAAGGGGCTTGGGTGGAGAGATATCAACATCATTATTATTGACAGAAATGGAAGGAGATCCCGCTCCGTAACTTGTATTTTGAGGGTCCCTTGGCATAAAGCTAACTTCCTTGGCACCTCCAGCCACGACAAAGTTTCGAAAAGCCATTTCTGCACAAGACAAAGGAAAAGAGATGAATATCAGCAGGTAAGTTATTTATTTATGAAATAAGAAATTATACATACTTTCTCCTTCACAAATAATTTCAGGAAGCAAAGGAGACCCTTCCCAACTCTTAGCAATGCCAGCCATGAATAAGATGGGCTCAGGAAACGTTTGTACGTCCACTGGATGACGTGCAAGACGTTGATACATAAGTTCACTTCTCACCTCATAAGGTAATGGGTCATTGTATCGTTTTTCATCAAACCTATTCCCTTCGGCCAACAGCTCAGGATATTCGGGGGGTATGATGGTACTCTCAATATAAAAAAATTGACCTTTCCAATTTCGAATATTCGAAAAAGGTTTAGTCAATAAGTGTGGGACATCATACTCACTCCTTTTTGCAATAGTTACCCAATCTCCACCAGGGTAGAGATTGGCAAAGCCTCTAAACACAGTCAATGAAGGCTCAAAACCATACGCTTTGCACATCACAATATAAGTTGTCAACTTGGCTAAACCAAATGGATTAAACCTTGAAATGTGCACCTTGTAATATTGCAAAAACTCCAAAATAAGAGGGTGGATGGGAATCCTAAAGTTTGATTGCGTAAACGCATGCACATATAAGCCTATAAATCCTTTCGGAGCATCAAAAATACTTTGCTTTTTACTGGGAAGCATGATTTTATATTCCAAGGGTATGGGATAATCATTCAGAAAATCAGACAATGCTTGTTTCGATAAGGTACAAGTTTGTTCTTTAATTATTCGTTTTGCAGCCATACTCATAAATAAAGTAAGGAGAGCAAAGAAAAATGGCTGAATTTTACCTTTTAGATTCCAATGGAAGCACAATGACACAGAGTTGTGTATATTTTGGGCGGAGGTAAAAGTATTCTAGGGTTTAACATGTCGAAGATTAAATACTCATGAAATCTTTGATCATAACCGAACACGTGTACACTTTCTTTACTATCTAAGCGGATTTCAAATGGATGCTAAATTTGAAATGACGTTTTGCGATTACCAAAGAAGTAGCAATTAAGGGTTTGCAAGTGGCCGGATAATGATGGTTTGCATTTAATGCGGAATTCAGTTAGACGTATTCCTTTTTATTTTTTAAAAATCAGAAGGATAGAGTACTGCTTCTTGCATTTGAATTTATTTAAAGCACTTATCTTCATTTCGTCCGAATTTGTGATAAATGGGATAGAGTGTATAAGGTTTTTTGAGTCGAAAGCAATTTATACTCGTACGTATATATCGCCTTCGACTGGGGGGCTTGATGATGTACCCTCCTAACGGGTCGAAGGACTCCCCTTCGAGCCTGTAGAAAGCCCTCCCTTCGGAGGCCCAGGTTAACCTTCTAATACGTTTCATTGGCGTAAAACCATTCGCCTACGAATGGTTACCATGTGGGAATCCGCCAATCGAAGCCCTAAGCCCTTCGGGGTATTCCTGACGAAGGGACTAACACGAAGGATCATCCAGACCTGGTCAAACCCACGTCTCCTCTATCCTTTGGCTTCCCGCCAAAACAAAGATCGTGGGCTACAAAGCCCTAGCGGTTACCACTTTCCATGGGACGCCCCCATGATCTCCGAACTATGTGCAACCGCCCACTATGTCCTATTTCTCACCTATAAATAGCATAGTCGGGTCAAGAACAAAGTAAGTAATTTCAAGTTAACCTCACTCTCTAAATTTACGACCTACATCACCATTACACATACTTACTCGCACGCCGGAGGTGGTTCGCAGGGTCCAACCCCTGCGCAATCACTTAACGTAGTGTCTTTGTATTTCTTATTTTCAGGTTAAGAACAAGCTTGGCACAATCTCAACACCCCATAATTCCTTTGATCTCCATCGAAGGCTTGGTTGACGAATATTTGTTCAATCAGGTAGCTTATTGAAGTAGTCCTTATCATCATCTACTTCTTCAATCTCACTTGTCCTAACTTCCTTATCAACCTCGACTTTCTTATCCTCATCCTTAGGTTCACTATTATCCTCATTCCTTTCAATTGGTTTAATAGTGACAATGTTGACAAAGTGGACGTGTTTGGATGAAGAGGGGTGTTTTACTTGGGGTCCGCTATTTGTGTTCCTAGCGTCCTTATGTGGAGGTGATAACACTTGGTTATTGAGAGCTTTCAACAAGTTGTCAATTTTATTGGTCATCTCCGTTTGTTGTTGATTGAATTCGGATTCGAATCTAGCTATCCGAGCTTCTTGAGATGCCATAAATTGAGACATCAATCCTTCAAAGTTATTGGTACTACCATTGCCGGAAGGATTGTTGTTGAAAGTACGGTTCGAGTTGGAACCGCTTGATTGGAAACGATTAGGTGGGATGGAAGAATTGGTTTGTTGTGCGTTTTGGTTTTGTTTCCACCTAAGGTTCGGGTGATTTTTCCATGAGGGGTTGTATGAATCACCGTAATGGTTTGGCTCGGGTTTGAAAGTGTACCACTTGTCTCCCGCTCCGTCGGTACACGAGGATGCGTAGTCCACAAAAGCTTGTTCGGGGAGTTCCATGCAATCACGAGTGTCGTGGGGACCACTACATAATTCACATGAAGAAGTGATTTTGTTCACTTGGCTTGAAGGTTTAGGAGCCTCGTAGGATTTCATGAGAAACTTGACTTGGTCTTCAAGTTCTATGATCCTACGGTCGGAAGTGCTTGAATTGTTCGAAGGCAAAGATATTGCCTTGACCGTTTTATTCAAATCACGGGGATCACTCCAACTTTCATTGTCATAAAGAGCAAGATCCTCTAGGAGAGCCCATGATTGTTCCGCACTTAGATCACGTAGCTTGCCACCGGCCGATTGGTCAATGGTTTGCCTTGTGGAGAGATTGATATGGTCATAGAAGATTTGGACTTGGAGCCAAAGTTCTATGCCATGGTGAGGGACTTTTTGGAGTAAGTCCTTGAATCGAGTCCATGCCTCGTAGAGGGTTTCGCCTTGACGTTGTTGGAATATCAAGATATCATTCCTTAGCTTGGTAGTTCTTCCCGGTGGGAAAAACTGAGCAAGGAAACGAGTGGTGAGATCATCCCAAGAGGTGATGGATCCTGCGGGTTGACGCTCTAGCCATTGACTAGCTTGGTCCCGCAGAGAGAATTGGAAGAGACGCAATCGGGTCGTCTCTCGAGTGGCAACATCAAGGTCTATAGAATCAACAATTTTGAGAAAGTCCTTGAGATGTTGATTAGGATCTTCAGAACGAAGTCCATGGAATGCGCATCCGCTTTGCACCAACCGGATGGTGTCGGATTGCAAGGGTGTGACATTGGCTCCTTGAGTGAGCTCAATGGTGTTTCGATAGCCATGGTGGCTAGGACGGGAGTACTCTCCTAAAGTACGGGCTCTAGGAGGTGGTGGTGGTTGTTGTGGTGGTGGGTTGTTGGGATCAAGGATATTACCATCTTCCATGATGTCTAATGGTAATGGTTACGAACAAAGAAACGAAGAAAATAGATAGACTAAAGAAAACCTAAAAAAAATAAAATAAAAATCTCACTAGAAAGGAATCTAGTGAGTAGACCTATAAAATAAAAATTCAACCTAAACAATAACTATTCCCCGGCAGCGGCGCCAAAAACTTGATACGTGGTTTTGCAACCTTACAACAGGTTTTACCTCTCGAGGGATCTCAAGAGGCTTACAACCCCACCAGGCAGTGTACCTGACCGATGTAGTATAGTGTAGTGGTAAGTATGGGGGATTGATCGTTCTCCACAGGGAATAGTGTTCGTTAGGTATGAAAAATTACTCTAATAGGTCTAAGGGTGAGAGAAGATTCTTTTTATGTTTTTATATTTTTTTATGAAAGCAAGTAAAATCTCGGGTTTGAAAGAGTGGGCGGAATTAGTTGCTAGTCAACTAACCCAAATTACTACGAATGCAAATAAAATAAAATAACAGAAAATGAAAATGTTGGTGAAAACTTATGTGGAGGGAAATGTGTTTACTTAGATTTCCTTACTCCCTAACTATCTTTTACCGGTTGATTAGTGTGTATTAGTCGCGTGGATGACGGGTGTATTCCTTAATACCATTCGTGGGGTGGCGTACATACTTCCCCAACTCTACAAGCTCCTACTTCACTCCTATGTCGAGCCGGCTAGGAAGCTCCTAACATGGGATCACTAGAATTCGCTTGTGCATTAAATACAACCATAAAAACCTTTATTACGCATTGGTTCATGTTTCTTAAGACGTTCAAGCAAGTTACCGAATAGGAAGTTAGCCAGTTTTCTTAAGCCTAACATAGATGAACAATCATCCAATACAACTAACAACACACTAATAACCAATAATCAATAGCTAGGTTTCATTAGATCTAAGCAAACACAAGATAAATCTAGCCTAACATGTTAAACAAAAGACAAGAATAAGATAGAATCAAACAACACATAGACATATTGAATGATTAATTGATAACTTATCTTCAATGTAACATGGAAGATCTCAAGGCAAAAAGCCTTGAAAGAGCTGCCAAATTCGTCCTAGGGTTTTCACACACAAAGTTCCCCAATAAGTTCCACACTAATGACAAAAAATTAGAAAACTATATATAGATTTTTAGATCTGACGGCGTCACGTTATGGAGTGTGACGCCGTCACCTCGCCGCTTTTAGGGTTCTCGGATGACCTTCTTGACGCCGTCCCTCTTTAGCTCTCCAAAATCCGTTCTGGCTTATCAAGGCTTGACGCCCTCAGACTATGAACGTGACGCCGTCCCTCTTTAAATTATAACGTGACGACCTTGATCAGATTAAAGCGTGACGCCGTCAGAATTTCCATGCAATTTCTCTGGCTTATCATGAGTAAATTTCACATCCACCACTTTTGCCAAGCCATGACGCCGTCCAGGGTTAATCCTGACGCCGTCAAAGGTAACTTCCAGCATGATTTTGAGACTTTGTCGTTTTCTTCACTTTTATGCTCCAAAAACGTCCAAAATGCCTCCTTTTCCAGATTTCTTCTCAAAAGTACCTAAAATGACAAAAAGAACGATTTAGGGCGATATTTGATCAAATAAATACGATTTAGGGCTTAAATGACCCCTTAAAAGCGGTACACTTTTCGCTTCATCAACTCAGATTGAATAAGACTTATTACGCCCCCTGTAACCGGCGTACTTGATAGAAAGGTCGGCATGCTTCATTCACTTTATCAGGGAATTCTTTGCTCTAACATAAACTTGGCTTAGATGTTTACACTTTTTCTTGGTTCATCAAGTTCTTTGTCGATTGGACATGAAATGTATTTTCATGCAATTAAGTATCGAAATTCCATAGAATCTATTAAGAAACTAACAAATAATGCTATATAAAATATGTATAATTCGAGCGTCATCAAATCCCTCCACACTTAGCTATTGCTTGCCCCCAAGCAATGTAAGCGAACAAAATAGAGTTAAGATTTGAGAGATTGAACTTGAAGGAGATTTATTTGTTAGTGACAAAGACATTTTATATATCAGGCATTAATACATAACTAGATCACCTCACACAAGAATTATTTAGATTCACACAATTTCGCTCAAAAGCGGTGTTTATGTGGGAACACTCAATTTGCACAGACATAAATCATAAAACTACCATATGCTCTTACAAGATACGTAAACATAACCGTTACGGCATGAGCACCTGACAAATACATCAAAAGAGGGCAAAAATATGGGTTTATTTGGTTAGGAGAGTGGAGATAATTTGGATAGTTTTTGAGAGATATGAGTAGCAAAAAATGTCCAGAATTCAGAGTACCGCTAGCCACTATCACGACTTTTACTTCACTTTGCTAGGCATATACTTTTTTCTTGCCTTTATTTTTCACATTATTCGATATTGACTTTTCTTTATATACTTCACTGAACTTTCTTTAACATATCAGTGACTAGCGAATAGTAAGGACTTTGCTTTAGCAATTTCTTTGTTTTTCTCTCATAATGGGTGGTTGATAGGGGTGTTTTGTAGTAACAAGGATAGTTGGATGAAATATCATGAGATAGGTTTAAGGTTGATTTGGGTTGTATATCTTGCCTCTTTATCACATATATCTATTTATAAATTAACCTCACTACGGTTTAGTAAACGATATACATGCACAAGTTCTAGAGTTAAAATGAATTACCAGCACACTAATATATTATGAAACAGGAAGTGCAAAAGATCATACACTTCATAAAAGGCTAAGAATATTCTCACAATTTTAGTGGGTTTTTAAATGTGCTAGATATGTATTGATTTGCCTTGCTAGAGCATTTTTTACTGAGAATTTCTAATATTAATACCTAAAATTTTGAAAAATTATGGAACAAGCAATAGGGCAGAGTTACACTTGATTTGACCTATTTATCCCCCCTCCATACTTAAGTTGAACATTGTCCCTAATGTGAAAGACTAATAAAATAAGAAATAGGAAAAATCGAGATAAGAGAAATGAAACTTCCCAGGGCTATGCGTGAAAGTTAACGTATGAAGCTCCTCTCCTTGCATCCATAACTTATAAAACCTACAAAAATAAACACAAAAATACAAGGAAATATTTTTGGGATTTTTTTTATTTTTTATTTATTTTATTTTATTATTTTTTTTCACAACCAAATTGCCTCCACACTTAAATTAAAGTGTGATGAAAAATAAAAAACTTTGAAACCACGGGTTGCCTGCCGAGAAGCGCTTATTTTTTATAAGAGTCTCTAGCTAGACTCTTCTTTTTGTTTCTATTACTTTTTGGGAAAGAAAGGAGTGGTTTCCTCCCTCTTGTCATTGTAACTTTCTTCTTCGTGGTATAACTTTAGTCGATGGCCATTTACTATGAACTTTTTGCCATCACGTCCATATAATTCAACATATCCGGATGGATATCTGTGTTTAACCATAAAAGGACCAAGCCATCGTGATCTTAGCTTTGGTTGTTTGAATTTATATTTTGAGTGAAACAGAAGTACTTTATCTCCTTGCTTGAATTCTTTACGGATTCGTAATTTTACGACCGTGCCAGATTTTGGTTCTTTCTTTGTATAACTGAGAATTTTTGTAAGCATGTAAACGAAATTCGTCTAACTCGTGGAGTTGAAACATCTATTTCTCTCCAGCAGCTATTAAGTATGTGTTACAATTCTTGAGTGCCCAATATGCACGATGTTCGATTTCAAATGGCAAATGGCAAGTTTTACCATAGATGAGTTTATAAGGTGTGGTTCCAGTGGGTGTTTTATATGCTGTTCGGAAAGCCCACAGAGCATCATCTAACTTTCTTGACCATATAGTCGGATTGTCTTTTACGGTTTTTTCAAGAATTCTTTTTAACGCTCTGTTTGTGTTTTCTACTTGTCCACTTGTTTGAGGGTGATAAGAAGTAGAGAAATGATGGTTTACACCATATTTTTTCATTGCTTTCTTCATTAGATGATTACAAAAGTGTGTCCCTCTGTCACTAATTAATGCCTTCGGTATTCTGAAATGACAGAATAGTTTCTTTAGGAATGTTAGGACGACTCTTGCATCGTTAGTTTGAAGAGCTTGGTCTTCTACCAATTTAGAGACATAATCGATTGCTACTAGTATGTATTCGAACTTATGGGATTTTGGGAAAGGTCCCATGAAATCTATCCCCTATATGTCAAATATCTCACATACTTGGAGGTAGTTTAAGGGCATTTCGTCTCTTTTTGATATATTTTCGGTTTTCTCACAAGCTTCACTTAGGCGAACTAGAGTTTGAGCTTCTTTAAATATTATCGGCCAATAGAAACCGGATTCCAACACTTTCCTGGCCGTAGTGGACCATCCATAGTGTCCTCCAGTAGGTCCATGATGACATTCATCTAGAATGGTTCGAGTTTCAGGTCTTGCCGCACATCTTCTTATGATTCCATTAGGACATACTTTGAAAAGATGTGGTTCTTCCCAAAAGAAAATTTTAAGATTAGAGAAGAATTTTTTCTTTTGTTGAAATGTCATTCCTTTTCATAAGATTTTACCAACCAAATAATTTGCGAAGTCTGCAAACCATGGTTCATTATTTGAATTTATTTTCATAAGTATTTCCTCCGGGAAATTATCATTTATTTCAATTTCATTATCATCATCTTCTTGTTTCTCAATTCTAGATAGATGATCTGCCGCAACGTTTTCAGCACCTTTTTTGTCTTTAATATCTATTTCGAATTCTTGCAAGAGCAAAACCCATCGTATGAGACGAGGTTTGGCATCTAGCTTCTTAAAGAGATATTTTAGGGCTGCATGATCCGTATAAACAATTGTTTTGGACCGAACAAGGTATGATCGAAATTTATCAAATGCAAATACAACAGCCATAAGTTCTTTTCTGTGATCGTGTAATTTTATTGAGCTGTATTTAATGTTTTACTTGCAAAGTATATCGGGTGAAAATGCTTTCCATTCCGTTGACCAAGTACGGGTCCAACGGCACTGTCACTTGCATCACACATTAACTCAAATGGAAGATTCCAATTTGGGCTAGCGATAATGGGTGTGCATGTAAGTTTTCTTTCAATATTTTGAATGTCGTAAGACATTCTTCATTGAATTCAAATGGAACTTCTTTTCAAGAAGTTTAGTTAGAGGTTTAGTGATTTTGGAAAAATCCTTAATAAATCATCGGTAAAAACCGGCATGCCCTAAAAAACTTCTAATACCTTTGATATTAGTAGGTGGTGGAAGTTTGGATATGACCTCGATTTTTACTTTGTTAAATTCTAGTCCTACTCCGAACACGTTGTGTCCGAGCACAATTCCTTCTTTAATTATGAATTGACATTTTTCTCAATTTAGAACTAAATTGGCTTCTTCACATCGCTTGAGCATTTTGTTTAAGTTGACAAGACAACTTTTAAATGAATTTCCAAAAACAGAAAAAATCATCCATGAAAACTTCTATGGATTCTTCAATCATGTAATGGAATATAGCAATCATGCATCTTTGAAAAGTAGCAGGAGCATTGCATAAGCCAAAAGGCATTCGTCGATAAGCATATGTTCCGAAAGGACCTGTGAACGTTGTTTTCTCTTGATCTAGTGGATCGATTGGAATTTGAAAGTAGACAGAAAAACCATCGAGGAAACAAAAGTATAAATTTCCCGCTAGTCTTTCTAACATCTGATCCATGAAGGGTAGGGGAAAATGATATTTAGCGGTAGCCTCATTGAGCTTTCGGTAGTATATACAAACACGTCAACCGATGATGGTTCTGGTTGGAACTAGTTCGTCTTTTTCATTTGTAACCACGGTGATACCACCTTTCTTTGGCACACAATGAATAGGACTAACCCACGGGCTATCAGCAATTAGGTAAATTATTCCCGCATCGAGGAGTTCTGTTACTTCTTTTTTTACTACTTCTTGCATATTATGATTAAGTCTTCTTTGTTTTTGAACAACATGTTTCTTGTCCTCAAGCATTTGAATTTTATGTTTGCAAAATGAAGGACAGATTCCAGGGATGTCTGAGGTTTTCCAGGCAAAGGCCCGTTTATGATTTTTGAGAATAGTGAGTAAGTCTGCTTTATTTTTGTCTGAGAGTTTGGATGATATGATAACAGGAAGTAAGGATGTTCCTTCTAGAAAAGCATATTCGAGATGTTTAGGAAGTGGTTTGAGTTCAAGATCAGTAGGCGGTTCTTCTAGAGATTTCTTAACTTTGTGATCTGTATTGAATGTAATTCTTTCAAATATGATTTCTTCTTCATCATCTGTTTTAATTTCTTTGATATCCATGGCTATTAATTCGTCAAAATCTGCATAGAGTTTTTCTTCAAGAATTGTTTCTTTGATAGTATGGAGAATTTCAATCCCTTCGTTTAGCAAAATGTCAAAATCTTCTTCAAGAATTTCGTCAATCACATCAATGCTAAAATAGGTGTCATCACTAGAGTAGGAATGTTTCATAGCTGAATCGATCAAAAAGGATATTCTATCTTCACCTACTCCAAGATTAAGTTTCTTTTATTTGACATGAATTATTGCATCATCGATGTGCAAGAATGGTCTTCCTAAAATTAGAGGGGCCTTGTTGTCTTCCTTCATTTATAGGATAACAAAATTCACTGGGAAAGTGAATTTACCAACATCAACTAGCATATTTTAAGCTATCCCAACAGGATATTGAAAAGATCTGTCGGCTAATTGAACGCTCATCTTGGTAGGTTTAAGAGTTTCTAGGGAGAGCTTGGCATAGAGGGAATATGGCATAAGGTTTATGTTAATGCAAATATCTTCCTAAAAACGTTATTTATATTTTACGATCTTTGCTTAATTTTGTTAATGACAATCACAAAGTCTATCTTTAAGCAAGGCATAAATATAAGATTAAGTCTTTTGAATTTATAGTAACAAGTCTTTTATAAACACATTTTACACATTACATACATTTTACATTTACATGTTTTACTTTTATTTCTTAAAATAGAAATATTAACACATGACATCATGGCATACCTCATTAGAAAATCTTTGGAAGATTTGAAATATTTTGGAAAGATTCTTAAGCAACAAAGTTGACTTTGGAAGATATGGGAAGATATGGCAAGATATGGAAAGATTTGTTGAAATCTTAGCTGTCCTGTACCCGCGGATCCAAACCAGTACAAGGGCGGATCCAAATTTAGGGATCCGCCAAATCCGCCAACTGTTTCATCAGTTTGCCTATAAATAGCAAGCTGATCATTCAGGCACTTTCATCACTCATATAGCTTAAAACATATATTCATTCATTTGTACATCACTAACCCATATCATTCATTCATTTCATTTTGATCTTACTTTTGTAGCAAAGAAGATCAAGCATACAAGCTTCAACATACATACTGTTGCAAGTGTTATTAGTTAGATACTGTGTGATTTGTTAGTGTTCACACATCATTGTTATACTTTTTATTCAGTAGAGTTTGGTTAGTGTTTTAGTCCTTAAAACACAAAGAGTGTCGGGAGTGGTTGTACCCTTGTAAAGAACCCGGTGTTTAGCTTAGTACCGGATAAAGAGTAAGCGACGTGTAAAGGTTTTCTCCGCCTAGAAGGGAGTTTGTTTCTTAGTGAAGAAAAACTCTCGAGTTAGAGGCTCGAGGAGTGGAGTAGGGCAAGGAAGAGAGTCCTTGTAGCCGAACCACTATAAATATCCGTGTTGTGTGGTTTGATCATTCCTTTCTTTACTTACTTAACTTATATTGCTTGTTTGTGTATATTTACTTTGAAATCACGATAAGTCACAAAGCAAATTAATCTTTTAAAACGGTAAAACTATTCAACCCCCCTTCTAGTTTTCCACAATTGGCATCAGAGCTACGTTACTCAAGATTTTCAAATATATTGTATTTTAAAACTTGAAACGATCAATGGATTTTGAAAACTTTAAAGAAGGGCAATCTATGCAAAGACCACCACTATTTGAACCAAATTATTTCATATACTGGAAAAACCGCTTTGAGACATATGTGAAGTCAAAGGACATAGATCTATGATATATAATTGTAGAGGGTGATTACAAGCCCATAAGTAATAATATTTCAGGTGGTCGGGATGAAGGTGCTTCTCTTACTCGTCACAGTGATGAGCAAAAGAAGTTGATTGCCAAAAATAACGAAGCCAAAATGATGCTTTATAATGCTTTACCTAAGAAAGAATATGAAAGAGTTTTTATGTGTAAAACGGCTAAGGATATTTGGCAGTCATTGATTATCACTCATCAAGGGAACTCACAAGTCAAAGATAACAAAATTGATCTTCTTGTTCAACAATATGAACAATTTGTTATCTCTGAAGATGAGACCATGGATAGTGCGTTTTCTAGGTTTAATACTATTATTACATCTCTTAAAGCACTTGATGAATCTTTTTCTAGTAAGAATTTTGTCAGGAAATTTCTAAGAGCACTCCATCCGAAGTGGAGAGCAAAGGTGACGGCTATTGAAGAATCTAAGGATCTTTCAAGCATGACACTGGACGAGCTCATTGGAAATCTCAAAGTTCTCGAGATGGTGATGGAAAAAGACTCAGAAATAGTTAAAGGCAAAAAGGAGAAGATGAAGTCCATTGCCTTGAAAGCTAGGGTAGAATCAAGTGATGATGAAGAGTCTTGTTCTAGTAGCGAAGACGAAGAGTATGCCATGGCCGTAAGAGATTTCAAGAAATTCTTTAGGAGATGAGGAAAGTTCGTAAGACCACCTCGTGAAGAAAAGAAATCCTTCCGGAAAGACCGTGATGATAGGAAAGGAAAGGTAGATAGGAAATGTTATAGGTACGGGGGTTCTAGTTACCTAATAGGAGAATGTCCAAAGCCTCCAAAAAACAAGTCTCAAAGAGCATTTGTTAGTGGAGCTTGGAGTGATAGTGAAGGTGATGACGACGAGCCTAAGAATGATGAAGTTGCTCTCATGGCTCATGACACAGAAGAGGTACATTCTGACTCGTCATATTCTTCTATAGATGATGAAACCTTAGAAGTAGAATATAACAAACTGTGTGATATCACTTTAAAAATCATAAACAAAAATAAGTTCTTAAAAACCAAAACAACACTTTTAGAAAAGGAAGTTTATTGGTTTAAAGAAAAAGAGATACGAATGGAAAAGGGTAAAAATAGTAAAGAAACCTGTGTCTCTTGTCAAGAACTTAAACTAGAATTAGAAACTCTTAAAACCACACAGGAAGATCTCATTAAGCAAAATTCTAAGTTTAAAAAGTTTGATAAAAACATAAGCTGTATAGATGAGATAATGAAGATGCAAAAATTACCTCATGACAAAACCGGACTAGGTTTTATGAAACTAGGAAGCTTAAGTGACTTTAAGAAACAAACAGTGAAAGAAAAAGAAACTATTCCAACTGAGTCAGACACCCACGGATCTGACGGATCCAAAATTTTGGATCCGCCAGTTATACCCAAAGGATCCGCAGGTATTATTGATGTACAGAAAGCTCGTAATTCGGATCGTACTGAATTCGTTAAGGTCACTAGAAAACCTAGCACTAGTACAACTGTTAACAAACAAAAACCATCAGTCTCTATAGGAAAAGGTCAAGTTAGAAATGAGTATAGAGTTAAAACGGTTCAACACCTAAAACTAGTTTTCCCAAACACCCCTTTCCAAAGAGTAACTTTAACTCACAACATCATTATCAAAGTAATTGGAACCAAAACATGTCTAGAAACTTTCAAGGTCCCAACTACATGCCATGGAACACTTGTCCACCATTTCCATACATGAACCATGATAATGTTATGTTTAACCCAAACGGACCCATGAGATATTGGGGACCAAACGCTTGAGTTTTTCTTGAACTTAGGTGTGCTTGAAAGTTGAGTTAGTACCAGATGAGTGGATTAAAGATAGTGGGTGTTCAAGACACATGACAGGAAACAAAAGCCTTTTCTCAACCTACCAAGTGTACGACGGAGGTAATGTCACATTCGGTAGCAAGCTTAAAAGTAAAATCATCGAAAAAGGTACAATCTCTCATGACTCTCTCTCTATTGATGATGTTGCTCACGTAGATAATTTAGGTTTTAACTTGCTTAGTATTAGTCAGCTGTGCCGCAAAAAGTATAACGTCCTTTTCAGTGAAAATGGAAGTAAAATACTTAAAGATGGTATAACCGTAGGAAAAGGTGTTTTAAAGAATAACGTATAAGTTATGAAATTAGATAAAACACCTAAAGACAAGCTTTGTCTCACTTTTTTGGACGATAACTCAACTCTATGGCATCGATGCTCAGGCCACGCCAAGATGAGGTTAATTCAATCCTTATCATCTAAGGAACTCGTTAGGAACCTACCCAAGTTGAAATATCACCAACACTTTTGTGATGCTTGCAAAATTGGAAAACAAGTTCATAATAGCCATAAGGCTGAAAACATGGTGTCTACATCTAGATGTCTAGAATTGTTACACATGGATTTGTTTGGTCCATCCGCTATACAAAGTTATGGAGGAAACTTCTATACTTTGGTAATAGTAGATGATTACTCTAGGTATACATGGACTAAGTTTTTGAAAACTAAAAACGAGGCATTTGATAAATTTGAAATTCTAAGTAAGAAAATTCAAAATCAAACAGAAAGTAACATTGTATCAATTAGAACCGACCATGGCCGTGAATTTGACAACGAAATCCAATTTGGAGCTTTTTGTGATGCTAATGGCATAACACATAATTTCTTGGCTCCTCGAACTCCTCAATCTAACGGTGTAGTAGAACGTAAAAATAGAACAATTCAAGAAATGAGTAGAACAATGTTAAATGAACAAAACATTCCTCAAAAGTTTTGGTGTCACGCCGTAGATACATCCACATATATTCTAAATCGAGTTCTAATTAGACCATTCTTGAAAAAAACTCCATATGAGTTATATAGAGGCAAAAAGCCCACTTTAGGATATTTTAGAGTTTTTGGAAGCAAGTGCTTCATTTTAAACACAAAGGATTATCTCACCAAGTTCGACCCAAAGTCGTATGAAGGTGTGTTTCTTGGGTATTCACAAAATAGTAAAGCCTACATAGTTTTAAACAAAGAAACCTCAAGAGTCGAGGAATCGTTAAACGTAACATTCGACGAAAGTCCACCTCCCTCTAAGACATCACCTTTGGTAGATGATGACTTAGTTGAAAGTCAAATGGTTGAAAATCAAGAAAATATTGAAAGCGACAAAGAAGATGAACCGGTAAAAAGAGAAATAGTTAATATCAGAGAAACCAAAAGTCATCCATTAGAAAACGTCATAGGAAAAATCAATGAAAGAACTTTAAGATCTAAAGCTCAAAATAAAAGTAATTTCTTTTGTTTTGTTTCAACAATTGAGCCTAAAAATATAAATGAGGCTATAAAAGATGAATCTTGGGTCATAGCGATGCAAGAAGAATTAAATCAATTTGTTAGAAATGACGTTTGGACATTAATTCCACAACCTAAAAATCAAACCATAATCGGTATAAAATGGGTTTTTAGAAATAAAATGGATGAAAATGGCGTAGTATCTAGAAACAAAGCTAGGCTAGTAGCACAAGGCTACAATCAACAAGAAGGTATAGATTACGATGAAACATTTGCACCCGTCGCTAGACTTGAGTCAATTAGGATATTACTTGCATATGCATGTGCACACGATTTTAAATTATTCCAAATGGATGTTAAAAGTGCATTTCTAAATGGTTTTATAAATGAGGAAGTGTATGTTGCACAACCTCCCGGCTTTGCCGATTTTGAAAAACCAAATCATGTCTACAAACTTAAGAAAGCATTATACGGACTTAAGCAAGCACCAAAAGCTTGGTATGATCGACTTAAGACTTTCCTAGTTGACCATAAGTACACCATGGGCCTAGTAGATAATACTCTCTTTACCAAGAAAAAGGGATCACATATTATCATAGTCCAGATGTATGTGGATGACATTATATTCGGTTCAACTTGACAAGAGTTATGAGACGATTTCTGATGAACTCAAATAAGTACATTTTATTACCATCATTTATCCTATTTATTTGACTTGTTTTATTATATTATCTGTGAGAATTGATACGTTAATGTTTACTTTTGTAATTCTCAGGTAAAAACAAGTATTATGTGAAACTTGGCGATTTTGGACTAATTATGGAGCAAAACAAGCAAGAAGTTAAGAGTCTACTGAAATGTACAAGATCAAGATCATTCTGCTCCAGATACGCCGCATCTTACTTATTATATACGGCGCATCACTATCAAGATTTCACAAGCTACGATCCAAGACAGCAAGGACATGCGCCGCATCTATGAATGGAGTTACGCCGCATCTTCTGGCGGTATACGAATATTCCTGAATATATTAATCTTGGACCCCACGCGAAGTTAAGTCAATGCGCCGCATCTACTTATCCTATGCGCCGCATCTAGCCCTCAGACAGAAACTATAAATACCCCAAAGTCAGACGAATTTCGGGGTGATACAGAGTTCGACAATTTAGCTAAGTACGAGACAGAAGAAACCCTAAGGCCGAATTCAGTCGAAGTAGCAGCACAAGACACACCTTGAACGAAGATACAAGAGCTGTAAGAAGGTCCTGCATGTATTCAATTCATTAAGTAGTTTTGTTTTATTGTATTAGTACACTTTAATTGATCAGGATTGATGGGCTTGTGTTATGTTATCATTCACTTCAACTCCCATAAAAATTGCTTTCCCATTAATTAAAGTTTATATGTTGATGTCTTTGGTGACTTTTATTAGTGCATTGATAACCTTTGTGTCTAGCTGAGCATTGCTTGGGTCGCCATGCCCCTTCCTCGCCTATTTATTAGATAGCATATGCATTTTATCGTCTGTAGAAAAGTAGGAAGAAAGATAAATAGGATAGTCATAAGTAATCATTAAGGGTTTACTCGCCGATAAGATTAGAACCAACGAGAAAGGAATTAATCTCGGTGCGTTGCATCGAACTATACACTTCATATAAAACTAGCAATAAAACAAGTGACAAGCTACTTAACTATCAGGACAGGTCTTCTTATTGTCTCAAGTATTTATCTGTGTACGTGTGTGCTACTCGCTGATTCATGCTTATTAGTTTAGTTTATATTTAATCATAACCAAACCGTGCCAGTCTCTCAGACTGAACCCCCTTGCGTTAGATTAGGTTGTATAGCTAACTTAAGATATTAAAATACTGATTAGAATAACTAGATAATACGTTCCACTCTTAGTGATCGACACTCTACTTACCATTATATTCATACTGACCGGGTACACTGCTCGTTAAAGTGTGTGTGTTATTGATAAGTCGGCTAAATATAAATTTAAAACTTGAATACTGCTAAAACCACAATGACATACCGTGGGTATAAATTAGAGCACTACGCACACGCGCACATCAAGTTTTTGGCGCCGCTGCCGGGGAGTGAATTGTTATTATCTGTTAATTTGATTAGTATTTTAATTAGGTTTTTCTTTTTAATTTTTATTCTAACCGCTAACTCTGTTGTATATTAGGTTAATTTGCATTCATTGTATTATTTTGCATATTTTTTGTTTTTGAGTGTTTTTATTTTTGTTTATTTTTGTTTGTTTTATTTTTGTTTTTGTTTTATGTATTTTCTTGTATTCTGCTATCGTTGTACTGAGCTAATTCAAACGATACGGCGCATCTATTTTCATAGATACGGCATATTGCGTTTACTTTTTATAAAATACAACGCGTTTAATTAATTCGATATGACGCATCTTTCCCCAAGATACGGCGTATCTGTTTTTAATAAGAAATTTTTTGTAAGCGATAACGCCATACGACGCATCTGCTTTAGCAGATACGGCGTATCTAATATTTTAATTAAAAACAATTTTCGAATTATTAAACAGATACGATGCATCGATCTCTGTCGATACGGCGTATCTTCTGAATCAAAAATCTTGTATTTTGAAACTTAACGAAAATACGGCGCATTAGCTTTTGTTAATACGACGAATTTAATTTGATAAATATAGTTGATTTTTGATATTCACTTTGATCGTTCCACTACTCTCGTGCGCAAGTTGGTTTACTTTCAGGATAAATGATGGCTTAAGCATCACTATGGAAGATTACATTCTGAGCCCGATGGTATGTGCTTAAACACATACCTTTTCTTGACCAAAACCGGACCAAAATAACCAAAAAACCCGACCAAAATGCCAAAAGATATTGTGTTTTTGTGTTTTTGTATGTGCAGGGATGGATATCGTGAAAATTGACAAAAGACACGGAAAACCCGAGATAACGAGCACGAGATACGGAAAGGACTCAGAGCCGGTGCCGGGAAAGTCATACTTGGTCGAGAAGTCAAAAATCACCTTTAGATCATCTTTGAAAATATGGCAGTTAAGGTCCCTCTAAAATCAGAATTTACAATTATAGTCCCTAACCCTTAAACCTATTCTATAAATAAAATCCGGATCCTAAAACTAATAAACCAAATCCATCACTCTAAACCCAACTCCCCTTTTAATCCAAACTAGCCCACTACCCTTAATTCATTATACAAGCCCAACCTCTTTCACTAATAAAACCCGAGCCCAACTAAACCCCAACCCGAATCCCTTTTCACCCGGTCAAAATATAAGCCGGTCAATAAAAAATAAAACTAACCAACACACCTTACCTCTCTCTTTCTCACACCCGATCCCCAAATTTCACCCTTTCCCCATTTTCACTATCCCTCAAAACCCTAGAATTACCATACATGATTTTACGGCAATTAAGGGTACAATAGTCAATGATTGGATCTTCTAGAAGGCCCTGACAGATAGAATGACACATGGCAGCAGGCTATTGGACCGAACACGCGTATTTGTGATCGTACGGTTAGCAAAGGAGGATTGAAGAGCAAGGTGATCTAAGGGTGATGAAGACTGAAGATAGCACGAGGATCGCCAACGTGGCAAGACCCAGAAGGTTCGGCTGAGTCTATAAATAGAGGAGGGTTATTCCCCATTTTAGCATGTAATTTTTATTTTGCAACGTTATGCTGTCAAAGTAGTTTTAGAATTTTAGTTTTATAATTCGGATTGTAATTTTTCTGTTTATGTTTATTTGATTTGAGTATTGTAATTTTTAAGTTTTAATGAAACTTTAAATTTGAAGCTATTTTGTATCCGAATTCTCATTTAGTTATTTGATTTCAGTTTTTAGTTTATTACTTTGTTTTAAATATCAGATCATCACAAAAGAAAAAATAAAATAAAAATATAAATCAAAATGTTAGTTCAGTAATCAAGCTTCAATAAGCTTAGTTCGTTTTTTCTCAAGTTTCATTTTAGCTTAATATAGCTTTTGTGAAGCTTAATTTAGATCCTTAATCAGTTATTCTCAAAAATACAAAAGGTCAACGAAAGTCAAACTGAATGAAGCAGATGTTGAATCATAGTTTGATTTGATAGTCTATCTGAAAAATGGAAGCAGTTAGCCTATCCAAAGATAGGCCTCATGGGAAAACTCTCTGTTCTTGCTGAGAGTAATTTGTAAGTTTTTATTCAATTTCCAATTTCCACTCAAGAATATTAGCTTAGATCTGCTTATCTAGTTTAATTTCTGTTTGATGTTGGTTAGTTGATGCTTAATTGATAGATTTAATTTTAGTTAAACTTGTTTTATTAATTAGTTGTTAGTATAGTTAAATTTGTTAGTTAATAGTATAGTTAAAATCTGTCTAGTATAGTTTCTGAATTGATAGTGTTCTGTGATTCTAAGAATTTGGTAATCATTGTTGTTGAGATTTGAGGATTGTTTCTAAGTCTGTTAGTGTAATCAGTAGGATTAAGGGGATATTTGGATTTGTGGATTTCACTGTGATATTGTTGTTTAGTTGTGTTTTGCTTAGTTCATATTGACTGCAACACTTTTATTTAGCTCAGTTCTAGCATAATATTGGGTGTGCATTTGAGTAAAGTCATAATTGCTTTAGATTTCATTGGAACTACTAGTTTATGGTGTTTCTATTATCTGTGATCTTTGGAATTGTTAAGCATAATGATGATACATGTTAGTTGATGTTTAGAGTAGCTTTAATTCAAGTAGATTGATAGATTTTAGAAGCTTAAATTCAAATTAGTCAATCTTAGGTAGTGTTTAATTGGTAAAAAGTTTTTTTTAAGTCTGCTGCAATATATGTTCTGAGTGACTGATTTCATGAATCCATCTGATTGATCAATCAGTGTTTGTTTTGGTTTGATTTTGAGTTACTGAGTAGTGTTCCTGTTGTAGTTTTGGAGTTTTAATTCTTGAGTAGTAGCAATAATATCTGGTCACTAAATTTTGCTCTCAAAACTTGTTCTTCATCTGCTGTCTTCTTCTGGTCATCTGTATTCGATTCTAATTGATCTAGCAATTGAAGTCTAGGCAAAGGGCTTTTGTAATCTTGGTAATCTCAGCTGGGCAAGCTTTCCAAAACATTTTACGGTTTCAAAATTGGTTAAGTTTTGAGCGATTTACAAGCATTTGAAAATTGCTAGTTGAGGTGACTTTCTGTTTTAAGCTAAGTGTTCTTGAGTTTCGGATAATATCACTTTTGGTCCCTATAATTTCTGTGAAGTTAAAATCGGGGCTGGAAATTTTAGTAATAAAATAGTTTGTTTTTTTGGCACTCTTAGTCCTTGTCTTGGTTTTAAAAGTTTTAGTCTAAATATAAGTTTCAAAAATTACTTTTTCAGTCCCATAACTTTTATTAAACTTTTTATTTTTTTTTATCTCTTTAAAAATTAGTTTTGTTTAATTGCAGTTTTAGTCCCTTAGTTTTTAATCTTTGCATTTTAGCTTATTAATTTCACTATTAGTTTTATAAATCTCGGGATTAGGGATTTGCATTTATTTGATTTCTTTTTGTGTGCATTTATTTTAATAGCGTAGATTGCTTTTAATTTTTCTTATTTTAGTGTAATCAATACTAAAAAAAAATAATCTTTCACGTCACTTATTCACTTCACATTTTCACGACTCCAATTCGACTTATTCGCCGTCAAACCTTCGTTGGGAGAACGACCCGGGGAAATTGTATTCGTTACAATTTCTTTGGAAAAATAAAAATAAACAAATATATTACATCATTTAAATGGCGCCGCTGCCGGGGAAGGCTTGAAACGAGTGCGTCGATTTCGTCCGTTGTTTTTGTGATTTGAAGATCCTTCCTTGGAAGTTATTGTTTTTTATAAAAAATAAAAATACAAAAATATAATAAATAAAACACTTTTCCTAAAGTGTTTTCATAAATACATCTTAATAAATATCCTCGGTCTTCCGTTGAAGGAGGGCGGTTGTAAACCATTCCAAATAACAACAAAATAAATCGTGAAATTCATCGTTATCGGATTACTTTATTACTACAACCTAATTACGGGGTTTAAGGAAGCTTGACATTAAATTGTCAAGCTGAAGAAGGCGGGTTTTTAAGCATCTTCGGAGCTACCTTTGCCTTCCCGCCACGCTGCGCGTAGTTTTAAAGGAAACGGTTACGGTTAACGTAACGGTTACCAAAAAGAAAATAAAATCTTTTGTTTTTCAATATATTAAAAAAGCCAAAAATAATTCCCAACCAAAAATACAAAAAGATTTTTGATTTTCATTTTTGTTTCCTTTTTGGTGTATGAACACCCGCTCATCTTCTCAAAATCTTATTTCTCCATTATCAAATCCCGAAAGGGTAATTCGACACACACACCGTATTCATTTCCCAAACGTTGAGGAAATGAACGACAATCAAGCTCCTCCGGTGGAGCCTAATCAAGGAGCACAACCGGGCCCCGACCTCCGTCCAATGGAGGAACAACTTCAAACACCATTTAATGGTGTGCGAATGGCCATTGTGATTCCCGACATACTTGCTAATCAATTTGAAATCAATCACGGGTTATTGAACCTCATCACTGGTATCTCTTACCACGGGTTCGAGAGTGAAGATCCTCACATTCACATCAGGAACTTCACGGATATAGTTGAGACCATTAAGCTTAACCAAGTATCATATGATGCAATCAAGATGAAGTTATTTCCTTTCTCCCTTAAGGGAGCGGCTCGAACTTGGCTTGAGAAGGAACCCCCGAACTCGATCTATACTTGGGGTGACCTAGCTTCAAAGTTCGTGAACCATTTCTATCCTCCTTCTAAGATTTCTAATCTCCGCGCTCAAATCTTACGTTTCCAACAAGCCTTTGATGAATCGTTCAGCGAGGCTTGGGATCGGTTTAAAGAGTTGATTGAGAAATGTCCGAACCACGGTTTTTCGGAGCTTCATCAAATCGATACCTTTTATAATGGTTTGAGTCTTGCCGATCAAGATTCACTCAATTCGGCGGCCGGTGGAAATTTGTTGGCTCGTAATACTCGAGAGGCATTCGGAATAATTGAAAACAAAGCCCGTGTGAGAAATTCAAGGAGCAAGCTTCAAACGTCTAGTGCTAGTAGTAAGAACAATGAAGAAGTTATGAATGCTCTCGCCGCACTTACTAAGAGATTCGATTCATTTGTTATTGAGAAAACACCCAACCAAGTCAATGTTATTAACCATGGTTGTGAAATATGTGATGGTCCTCATTCTTATTTTGAGTGTCCGGCCACCGGGGCTTATGGACACGAGAATGTGTATGCTACTAATTCGGGTGGTAATGGTTACCAACCCCAAGGTGATCGTAATCTCCTTAGCTACCATTCAAACAATTCACTTGGACCACCACCGGGATTCAACAATCAAAGTCAAAATCAAGGTCAAAACCGTAATCAAGTTAACAATAATCAAAATCGTGCAAATAATGGTTTTCAAAACAATGGTTTTAATCAACATCAAAACCGGGGTTTTCAAGGAAATCAAAATCAAGGGAATTTTTATGGGAATTTCAATGCTAATCAAGGAAATATGAATCAGAATCAAGCAAATTTTCATAATCAAGGTTTCAATAACAACAACCGAGGGCAAAATTTTAATCAAAATCAAAATGTTGTTCCAAATCCGCCACCCTCGGATGAGATTCTTCGACAATTAATGCTTCAAAATCAAAATTTGATGAGAACTCAAGAGTTGTTAACTAAGGAAATGAGTGAGATTAAGAAACGTTTAAATGATCAACCCTCGGGTTCGGGTACTACTTCTCTTCCAAGCAACACGATCGCAAACCCGAGGGGAGACGTTAAAGCGATCACAACACGTAGTGGTGTTTGTTATGATGGACCTACGGCTCCGACTACCTCTTCTTCTCTTCCTCCCAAGGTAGTCGCCCGTGAAACCGAGGTGACAACGGATACGGCACTTCCTACTAATAACGGAAGGACCGAAGACATCCAACCTCCGGTTGTCCAATCGTCAAAAGGAAAAGGGAAAGTCGATTTTGAACAAGAGGTTCCCGTTAAGATAAAACTTCCGTATCCGTCGCGACTTGATGAACAAAAGCACCATGATAAGAATACGCATCAGATGGAGAAATTCTATCAAATCTTTCAAGATATGAGTTTCGAAATTAGCTTTGCGGATGCTGCTCTCTTAATGCCAAAGTTTGCATCGATGGTAAAGAATTTGTTGAGTAACAAAGATAAATTGTTTGAGATGGCAAAAACAACCCCGTTGAATGAACAATGTTCCGCGGTTCTCCTTAAAAAGCTTCCGGAAAAGCTAGGAGATCCCGGAAAGTTCCTTATTCCGTGCAATTTTCCGGGGATGGTTCAATGTTTCGCCTTGGCCGATCTTGGCGCTAGCATTAACCTAATGCCTAAGTCCGTCTGGGAAAAATTATCTCTCCCCGCTCTCACTCCGACCCGCATGACTCTCGAGCTCGCGGATCGATCAATTACTCGACCGATTGGAATAGCCGAAGATGTCTACGTTAATGTGGGAAAGTTCCATTTTCCGGCAGATTTTGTGATTGTCGAATTTGATGCCGATCCCCGAGTTCCTCTCATTCTCGGGAGAGGATTCTTAAGAACCGGGCGTGCGTTGATTGATGTTTATGATGAAGAGATTACCTTGCGAGTTGGTAATGAAGCCGTGACTTTCGATTTGGATCAAACCGCAAGATACTCCTCCAACGATAATTGCATGTCCGTCAACCGTATTGACATTATTGACGTTACTACGGAGGAGTATGCTCAAGAGATTCTCGGTTTTGCTAGTGGCAATCCCACTTTGGATTCTTCTTCTACCTCTATTGATGATTCTTCTCCGTCTACTATTTCTTCACCGATCATCTCCGACTCTTCCCCGTCCCTCACTCCATTTGAGGGAGGTGATTTCTTTTTGGAAGAGGTCAATGAGTTTCTTGCTACCGACACATCTTCTTCACCGGAAGATGATGATTCTTATTATGATCCGGAGGGGGATATTCTCATGCTTGAACAACTTTTGAATGAAGACCCTACCCCTTTTTCCCCTCCGATGGACCTTAAAATGGCCGACGTTAAGGAAATTAAGCCGTCTATTGAAAATCCTCCGGAGCTTGAGCTCAAGGATTTACCTCCTCATCTTGAATATGCTTTCTTGGGAGATTCCGATACATTTCCCGTCATCATTTCAAAAGCTCTCAAAGATGAGGAGAAGACAAAACTCTTAGACGTGCTTAAAAAGCATAAAAGTGCTATTGCTTGGCAGATCTCCGACATAAAGGGTATTGACCCTAAATTCTGCACCCATAAGATCTTATTGGAAGATAATTTCAAACCCGCTGTTCAGCAACAGAGACGGGTTAACCCAAAAATCCATGATGTCATAAAAAAGGAAGTTATTAAACTCCTTGACGCAGGGATGATTTATCCGATCTCCGATAGCTCATGGGTTAGTCCCGTCCACTGTGTGCCTAAAAAGGGTGGAATGACCGTGATAACAAACGAAGAAAATGAGTTAATTCCCACACGACTCGTCACCGGATGGAGAGTGTGTATCGATTACCGAAAACTTAATGATGCTACCCGTAAAGACCATTTCCCATTACCATTTATGGACCAAATGCTTGAGCGTTTGGCGGGAAATGAGTTCTATTGTTCTCTCGATGGCTTTTCCGGGTATTTTCAAATACCAATTGATCCCCAAGATCAGGAAAAGACTACCTTCACGTGTCCTTATGGAACATTTGCCTACCGACGCATGCCTTTCGGCTTGTGCAATGCTCCGGGCACGTTTCAAAGGTGCATGATGGCCATATTCCATGATATGATCGAGACGACGATGGAGGTCTTTATGGATGACTTCTCGGTTTATGGAAATTCTTTCTCCTCGTGCCTCTCCTATTTAGAGAAAATGCTTGAACGGTGTGAAAGCACCAATCTCGTTCTAAATTGGGAGAAGTGCCATTTCATGGTTAAAGAGGGCATAGTCCTCGGCCATAAGATTTCCAAATCTGGGATTGAGGTCGATCGAGCTAAAGTCGATGTTATCGCTAAGCTACCTCATCCCACTACCGTTAAAGGAATCCGTAGTTTCCTTGGTCATGCCGGTTTCTACAGACGATTTATTCAAGACTTCTCAAAAATCGCCCGGCCTCTGACCCATCTTCTTGAAAAAGATGCTTCGTTCATCTTCTCTCCCGAATGCATCGAAGCATTCAAGGTTCTCAAACAGAAGTTAACCGAAGCACCGATCTTGGTTGCCCCCGACTGGGACTTGCCCTTTGAGCTAATGTGTGATGCAAGCGATTATGCTATCGGTGCAGTCCTGGGGCAATGCAAGTCCAAATACTTCCAACCGATACACTATGCTAGCAAGACAATGACCAATGCTCAATCTCATTACACTACTACTGAGAAAGAGTTGTTGGCCGTTGTCTATGCTTTTGAGAAATTTAGACCGTATCTTGTCTTATCAAAAAGCATAGTGTATACGGACCATTCTGCTCTTAAGTATCTCTTAGCAAAACAAGATGCTAAACCGAGATTACTTCGGTGGATTCTTCTGCTCCAGGAATTTGACATTATCATTCGTGATAAAAAAGGAGCAGAGAATCTAGCCGCTGATCATTTGTCCAGACTGGAAAATCCTCATCAAAGTGTTCTCGAGAATAAGGAAATCACCGAGACATTTCCTCTCGAGACACTTGCGAAAATATCTTCAAAAAATGATCCGAGTACCCCATGGTTTGCTGATTACGCAAATTACCATGCGGGGAATTTTGTGGTGAAAGGGATGTCGTCCCAGCAGAAAAAGAAGTTTTTCAAAGATGTTAAACATTATTTCTGGGACGATCCTTACTTATTCCGGATATGTGCCGATCAAGTGATAAGACGGTGTGTGCATGGCCAAGAAGCCGTTGACATCCTCAACGCTTGCCATAATGGACCCACAGGGGGACATCATGGTGCCAGCTACACCGCTAAAAAAATCTTTGATTCTGGATTCTATTGGCCGACAATCTACCGCGATGCCCACGACTTGGTGAAGTCTTGTGACTCTTGCCAACGTCAAGGAAAAATCTCGCAAAAAGACGAAATGCCTCAAAATGCAATTCAAGTCTGTGAGATTTTTGACGTGTGGGGCATCGATTTCATGAGGCCATTCCCGTCTTCACGAGGGAATAAATATATCCTCGTGGCCGTCGATTACTTGTCAAAATGGGTTGAAGCTAAAGCGCTCCCCACTAATGACGCCCGAGTGGTTGTTAAGTTCTTGAAAAATCTCTTCTCCCGATTCGGAACTCCTCGTGCTATAATCAGTGATCGTGGTACTCACTTCTGCAATGATCAATTTGCAAAAGTTATGCTCAAGTATGGTGTCACTCACCGACTTTCTACCGCGTATCACCCGCAAACAAGCGGAAAAGTCGAGGTTTCGAATCGTGGATTGAAACGTATCCTTGAAAGAACCGTTGGTGAAAATCGAGCCTCGTGGGCCGACAAATTGGATGATGCTTTATGGGCTTTCCGAACTGCTTTCAAGACACCCATCGGGTGTACTCCTTACAAGCTAGTTTACGGAAAGGCCTGCCATCTGCCCATCGAGCTCGAACATAAGGCATATTGGGCCTTGAAACATGCCAATTTTGACCTTAAGACCGCGGGTGATCACCGTAAGCTCCAAATTAATGAATTAAATGAGCTTCGGGATAAATCCTACGAAAATTCTTTGATCTACAAAGAGAAAACAAAGAGGATTCATGACTCTAAGATTAAAAACCGCATTTTCAATGTTGGTGATCGAGTCCTCCTCTTCAATTCTCGGCTAAAGATTTTTTCGGGCAAACTCAAAACCCGCTGGTCTGGGCCATTTACCATCACTCAAGTTTTTCCATATGGAACCGTCGAGTTAGCTCAAAATGACGGTCCAAACTTTAAGGTGAATGGTCATAGGTTGAAGCACAATTTTGGAGGGGACGTACCATCCATGGTTGTCCCGGATCTCCAAACTTTCCCCATGGACAACTAAATTCGGGGTCGAGTCAAGCTCATGTGACTCGGTTAACAAAAACAAGCGCTTCGTGGGAGGCACCCCATGCTTATCCATCTATCTTCTTTCTATTTTCTTAATAAAGAGGAGGGGATCCTCTTCCATATCTTGTGTCTCGTTGTTTTTCTGTGATGTGTCCAGGAATGCTGATGATGAAGACTCTCGTGCTCGTAGTTTCCTTCACGCTACTCGAGTTTCATCATTCGCTGCTTATCAATATCCTCAAATCTTATCGTTTTACATCTATCTTTTGGCATAATTAATAAACGGCCTTAGATTTTTGTAGGGATACCCTTACCTTTAAGACATTGAGGACAATGTCTCGTCTTAGTCTGGGGGGGTAATCTTGCGATTTGATTTTTGCCTTGCATTTTTGCTATTTTCTCATGCAATCCCGTTTTTCCTCAAAAATTGAAAAAAGTCCAAAAAAAATGAGAAAATTTAAAAATTTTGTGCAAAAATATAATAAGTTTTGACATTTTTGTTGACTTTCCGCTAGGTAGAGTAGGAATAAAATTTTGACTTGACCGGGCGTGTTGAGCCCTAGCTTGTTCCCTTAACCAATGATGATCATAAAAGCTTGTGCTAGTCTTGTACACAAGGAGCTGCTCTTTTGCAAGTTCCCGTACTTGACTTTATACATGCATGGCTTTAAAGCTTTCGCTAGTCTTTTACATAAGGAGCTAGAAAACGCGAATTCTTTTCAAGAATTTGCAAGTTCCCGTACTTGACTTTATATATGCGTGGCTGATTATCGGCTAAGTATTCGCGAATTTCATTATTTGAGATTTTTAAATGTGCGAAGAGCGAGAAATGATAGAATTTATTTAGAAGTTAGATGCCAAACGTGGAGTAGTTGGTTCTCTTTAGAGCTCGTCGTAGGTACTTGTGGCCTTTTGCTCCCGTAAAATTGTTTCACCCCATATATTGTATAAATAATTAAAGATATTTAGGTTTAGAACGAAATTTAGTTCTCCATCTTCTTAAAAGAATTTTTGCTCTAAAAATTGGGTACACATCAAGGTCCCGTATTGAGTGAATAAGTTGTAAAGTGCTCTTAGATTTCGGATTGAGATCGGACCTTGGATCCTTACTTCTAAAGGCGGTAAGGTCTTGGATTTAAACCGTGAAGGTTCGTTTTCTAAGGGTTACTATTGTATGATGTTTTGGAATCACCCGGTAATCCCGTGGTATTAAGTTATTGAGTGAAGAAAAGTTGAAAAAAAAAAAAAAAAAAAAAATGTATGTTGAGATGTATGGATTTTGTGCTTATTGTGTTAGACAAGTTGATGGCACGTGAGGTGCATGTGAATGACCCTAGATCGGGCACATGAGGTGCACGTGATGTTTCTCCACAACTTATGTCTACATGTTTGTATGAGTTCTTTAGTCTTGGACGTATGTAATAACCTTGATTTGGACCTCATTTTTAAGGCAAACTTTCTCGCAAGAAGATGGAAAACTACTTAGCGTTTTAAACATGATATTTTTATCGGTCTAATAATTATGAAAATGAGAAGATTATGAAGAAATTCATTTCTCTCACAAAAATAAAATAAGTAGAAACAAAAATAAGAAGATGGGAGCGAGAGGTTCTTACACAAGTAACTTCCATGAGTAGTGTTGGCATCTAATTTCTAAGTAGGTTGTGATCTCGTTTATAAGCTTAGTTTGGGAGCATGTGAAAAATCAAGGACGATGAATTTTATCCTTATGGTCACTCCTCTATGAGTTGTGTTTCTACTCTATGACCCTAAAAATTATCGATAGATAATGATTGTCATCAAAAGCCGTCACTTGAATAATAAGAAAAATACAAAAATAGAATAAAAGGAAAATCGGGGAATTTTATAACATTGCATGAGGACATTGCAATAGCTTAGTCTGGGGGAATTTGGTATGTGCTTAAACACATACCTTTTCTTGACCAAAACCGGACCAAAATAACCAAAAACCCGACCAAAATGCCAAAAGATATTGTGTTTTTGTGTTTTTGTATGTGCAGGGATGGATATCGTGAAAATTGACAAAAGACACGGAAAACCCGAGATAACGAGCACGAGATACGGAAAAGACTCAGAGCCGGTGCCGGGAAAGTCATACTTGGTCGAGAAGTCAAAAATCACCTTTAGATCATCTTTGAAAATATGGCAGTTAAGGTCCCTCTAAAATCAGAATTTACAATTATAGTCCCTAACCCTTAAACCTATTCTATAAATAAAACCCGGATCCTAAAACTAATAAACCAAATCCATCACTCTAAACCCAACTCCCCTTTTAATCCAAACTAGCCCACTACCCTTAATTCATTATACAAGCCCAACCTCTTTCACTAATAAAACCCGAGCCCAACTAAACCCCAACCCGAATCCCTTTTCACCCGGTCAAAATATAAGCCGGTCAATAAAAAATAAAACTAACCAACACACCTTACCTCTCTCTCTCACACCCGATCCCCAAATTTCACCCTTTCCCCATTTTCACTATCCCTCAAAACCCTAGAATTACCATACATGATTTTACGGCAATTAAGGGTACAATAGTCAATGATTGGATCTTCTAGAAGGCCCTGACAGATAGAATGACACATGGCAGCAGGCTATTGGACCGAACACGCGTATTTGTGATCGTACGGTTAGCAAAGGAGGATTGAAGAGCAAGGTGATCTAAGGGTGATGAAGACTGAAGATAGCACGAGGATCGCCAACGTGGCAAGACCCAGAAGGTTCGGCTGAGTCTATAAATAGAGGAGGGTTATTCCCCATTTTAGGATGTAATTTTTATTTAGCAACGTTATGCTGTCAAAGTAATTTTAGAATTTTAGTTTTATAATTCGGATTGTAATTTTTCTGTTTATGTTTATTTGATTTGAGTATTGTAATTTTTAAGTTTTAATGAAACTTTAAATTTGAAGCTATTTTGTATCCGAATTCTCATTTAGTTATTTGATTTCAGTTTTTAGTTTATTACTTTGTTTTAAATATCAGATCATCACAAAAGAAAAAATAAAAAAATATATAAATCAAAATGTTAGTTCAGTAATCAAGCTTCAATAAGCTTAGTTCGTTTTTTCTCAAGTTTCATTTTAGCTTAATATAGCTTTTGTGAAGCTTAACTTGGATCCTTAATCAATTATTCTCAAAAATACAAAAGGTCAACGAAAGTCAAACTGAATGAAGCAGATGTTGAATCATAGTTTGATTTGATAGTCTATCTGAAAAATGGAAGCAGTTAGCCTATCCAAAGATAGGCCTCATGGGAAAACTCTCTGTTCTTGCTGAGAGTAATTTGTAAGTTTTTATTCAATTTCACATTTCCACTCAAGAATATTAGCTTAGATCTGCTTATCTAGTTTAATTTCTGTTTGATGTTAGTTAGTTGATGCTTAATTGATAGATTTAATTTTAGTTAAACTTGTTTTATTAATTAGTTGTTAGTATAGTTAAATTTGTTAGTTAATAGTATAGTTAAAATCTGTCTAGTATAGTTTCTGAATTGATAGTGTTCTGTGATTCTAAGAATTTGGTAATCATTGTTGTTGAGATTTGAGGATTGTTTCTAAGTCTGTTAGTGTAATCAGTAGGATTAAGGGGATATTTGGATTTGTGGATTTCACTGTGATATTGTTGTTTAGTTGTGTTTTGCTTAGTTCATATTGACTGCAACACTTTTATTTAGCTCAGTTCTAGCATAATATTGGGTGTGCATTTGAGTAAAGTCATAATTGCTTTAGATTTCATTGGAACTGCTAGTTTATGGTGTTTCTATTATCTGTGATCTTTGGAATTGTTAAGCATAATGATGATACATGTTAGTTGATGTTTAGAGTAGCTTTAATTCAAGTAGATTGATAGATTTTAGAAGCTTAAATTCAAATTAGTCAATCTTAGGTAGTGTTTAATTGGTAAAAAGTTTTTTTTAAGTCTGCTGCAATATATGTTCTGAGTGACTGATTTCATGAATCCATCTGATTGATCAATCAGTGTTTGTTTTGGTTTGATTTTGAGTTACTGAGTAGTGTTCCTGTTGTAGTTTTGGAGTTTTAATTCTTGAGTAGTAGCAATAATATCTGGTCACTAAATTTTGCTCTCAAAACTTGTTCTTCATCTGCTGTCTTCTTCTGGTCATCTGTATTCGATTCTAATTAATCTAGCAATTGAAGTCTAGGCAAAGGGCTTTTGTAATCTTGGTAATCTCAGCTGGGCAAGCTTTCCAAAACATTTTACGGTTTCAAAATTGGTTAAGTTTTGAGCGATTTACAAGCATTTGAAAATTGATAGTTGAGGTGACTTTCTGCTTTAAGCTAAGTGTTCTTGAGTTTCGGATAATATCACTTTTGGTCCCTATAATTTCTGTGAAGTTAAAATCGGGGCTGGAAATTTTAGTAATAAAATAGTTTGTTTTTTTGGCACTCTTAGTCCTTGTCTTGGTTTTAAAAGTTTTAGTCTAAATATAAGTTTCAAAAATTACTTTTTCAGTCCCTTAACTTTTATTAAACTTTTTATTTTTTTTATCTCTTTAAAAATTAGTTTTGTTTAATTGCAGTTTTAGTCCCTTAGTTTTTAATCTTTGCATTTTAGCTTATTAATTTCACTATTAGTTTTATAAATCTCGGGATTAGCCCGGGATTTGCATTTATTTGATTTCTTTTTGTGTGCATTTATTTTAATAGCGTAGATTGCTTTTAATTTTTCTTATTTTAGTGTAATCAATACTAAAAAAAAATAATCTTTCACGTCACTTATTCACTTCACATTTTCACGACTCCAATTCGACTTATTCGCCGTCAAACCTTCGTTGGGAGAACGACCCGGGGAAATTGTATTCGTTAAAATTTCTTTGGAAAAATAAAAATAAACAAATATATTACATCACCCGACCATGAGATGCTAGCTAGAGTAATCAAACCGTTGATGATTGTAAGGCTAAAATAAGACGACAAGAGTGGAGGAGAATTCAGTACTGGTAACATTGAGTATCTTAAAATTCTTGAAATAGAATTCCAGGTATCCTCTACAATAATTTACCTAGCCTTAAAGAGAGTTCTCTACGAAACCTTCCCGAATATAATCTCAATTTTGTAAACTTAAAACGATATTTGCTCCTAACCTTGGAATAAATCATTATCCACTAAGCAATGAGATTATAATCATTAATAAAACGTATATGCCTATTACCCTTACTTTGAATTTATATTTATCATATGGTGTACCGTTTTACCCAATTTTATGTATAAGGAAAAGCGTTGCGGAGGCCAAGGTACGTTCCCTATTTAAATTTTGTTTACTGGAGCAACAATACGGCGCATCTATCTGCCCTATAAATACGAAAGGGATGCGCCGGATCTCACTTTCTTACCCAAAAACACACACAGTTAAGATCACACACACAGAGTCAAAAATCAACCCTCGAATCCGAGCTTTCTTATCGAATCAAAACTTCTACTCCTAATCCTAATCGTAATCTAAGGTAATTATTTCATTTAAATCTATTTAATTTAAAAATTAGGGTTTATGCAATAATTCGGTTAGGATTAGGAAGATTTTAGGGAAATGATTAGGACTTGCATTAGATGATTTCCCCCATATTGAATTTGAATAGATCATTGAATTTCGACCCGAATTGATTTGAGCAAAAACTAGGGTTTGGGGAAGTTATTTTGAATTTTAGTGGGAAAATGAATTGGTGGTAGTATAATAAACTTTTAAAACTTTTACAATGGGTATTAGGAACTGTGATGTTAAGTGGGAGTTTACGTCACGGGTCCGGATTCTTGGAATGCGTGCCTGACCCCTTTTTATGCTGATAGATTGATAGATGTGGCGCATCTAGGTTAATTGATGCGGCGTAACGATCTAATTCCAATTCAATAAAACTCTATATACACCGTATTACTTAATCAAGATACGACGCATCTCCATACGCCGTATTCTATTATGCTTGCTCCGCATCTCTTATATTTCGCAGATACGCCGCACTGATTTATCAATTGCGCCGTATCTACCATATTTACAGACTGTTTTCTAATCTTGAAGATTTGTTGCAGATGGCACTACCCGAAGCTGCTAACAGACATCCATGGCTCCGCTTTGAGACTTTTGGACTTACTCCTGATACATTGGATGACTATTTGAGGAGGCTTAGAGCTATTTACTTCAGGAGGATTTTCAGGGTATCGGTTTTGGATGTTGCTGATGTTGGGTTGATTGGAGGAGGACATGCAACTGATTGTTTGCATCGTAGGTTGGAGATGGTGGTTAGTGATGATGATGATGAGGTGGTATTTAGATCTTTTGCTTGGGAGAGGTTGTTCGGGGTAGACGAGCCTCTAGTGAAGGAGCTTATGTTGGAGTTTTTCAGTACAGTTTACTATAGAGAGACTGATATGGAGTTGGACACTGCTGACACTTTGGTTTTTAGGTTGGGGGGAGAGCACAGGCAGATGTCGATGAGACAGTTTATTTTGGCTATGGGCTTGCACACGGTGGAGGAGATTGAGTCTGATGGTTTTACTAGATATTGGGATGAGAGTTTGAGAGTGGTTTCTGATAGGGGGTTGCTTGGAGACTACTGGGAGAGGATCTCTTCAGGGGGTGATTCCACCACGGGCACCCCATCTTATACGTTGATTAGGGAGCCCATGAGGAGGTTGTGCCACCGCATGATAGCTTTGACCATTGCTGGGAGAGGTCAGTCACCCGAGAAGGTGACTACTCTTGACCTCTTCCTTCTGAGGAGCATGGACGAGGGGTTGTCGGTGAACATCCCCACTTTCTGGCACATTACCTCCATCGGGCAGCTGCAGGGAGAGACAGGAGGAGTCAGATGACTGGCGGGCATTTTGTGTCTAGGCTGGCCCGCCATTTTGGAGTGATTGGTGACGAGATCCCAGCCGGTTTAGAGGTCGAGGTGACTAGGTTGCCAGTTGTTGACCAGGATTATTTGGTTAGGCTAGGGATCTGTGAGGTGATGATGGGAGGTTACTTTTGGGTGGCATTAGGGCCCGCTAGACCAGCAGAGCCAGAGGCGGAGCAGGGAGGTCCTCAGGGAGCTCCGGCTGCTACTTCAGCCCATCAGGAGGAGCCACAGGCACCAGTACCCCCACCAGCAGCTGCACGTACAGTGGGACAGAGAGTTGAGCTGGTCGAGGCTGAGGTTAGAGGTTTGAGAGCAGACCTCGCTAGTGTCAGGAGGGACTCGGAGTGGCTTGTTACGAGTGTGAGCCGGCTTTTGGAGCATCAGGGTATTAGCCACACTCGCCCGGATGGTACTCAGGTTAGAGGGGCGACTCTCGCATACACTCGCAGAGTCCGGGCCAGGACAGATGGTGCCAGCACTTCCGGGACCCACTCAGACGACCCTACTGACCCATGATATCTGGATTTGATGTGTTTATTGACATTGTTCCACGTATATTATTATTATTATCTTGTTGATTGTACTCATTATTATTATCGTATATATTTGATGTTTCAGTTAATATTTCTTATTATGCTTGACAAAGACTGGCATTAAGTTCAGCATGAGAGTACGAGAGGACGTGAGAGATAAACCGTGGAACGAGTCATTTTACAACAGACTGTTAACAGTCTGTTTGGTAACTACATGCGCCGCATCTGGTAAAACAGATGCGACGCATCCTATCCTTTATTTCGTTTTATTTTATTTTTATTCCAGGCTCGATACGGCGCATCTTCTTCCATAAGATACGGCGTATCGACTGACCTGATGATTTTCATTTTTATTTTTTATGTTTTATTTTTACTAACTACTAATGTATTATGCAAGTTTGAACCTTCTTAACTTAGGTGTGTTAAAGTCTTGGTGGTATTATAGATTCCTGCATTTCCTGTGGATACATCAAATATGAAGCTTAAACGTTCTCATCCACAAGAAAGATGATTTTTGCTCTTATACAAATAATGGAGGATCATACCGAGCAAATCTCAGGGGAGTTTTTCTGTTCTAATTCTTTTATTTTCCACTTTTTAACCTTTGATACAAACAACGAGGACGTTGTTTAACTTAAGTGGGGGGATTGGAGAATTAGAACACTTACTTGTCCTAAACTTTTTCAAAATATGCTTAAAATGTGCTTAATATATCAAAATTTAAAATTTTTAGCATGTTTTTGTTTAAAGTCTAAATTACATAGCTGCACACATGACGTTAATTTCAAAAATTGTGAACTTTTCAAAAATTCACAAATCTATGAGTGTGCCGGTGACTTGTAAACTTTAGAACTTGGCTTGTATACTATTCGAGACCACCATAATAAGTATTATTTACATAATTGTAATGACTTGTCTAAATTGGAAAATTTCTAGGATTACACCCAAATAGCCTTTATATGTTATGTGATATTAGCTAACTACACTGGTTAGTTAACCCCCGTAGAAACCCTTTTGTTACTCTCACTTTTAGAGTAAGATACCCCTAGAAAAACACTCAGAGCCATTCCTTTCGTTTCTTACACCTTTGTTATAATGTTTCGTTACACCCTTACACCTTAGCCTACCCTGTAGATTAAAATCCGTGGTTGGTTAATTGTTTTAGGCAAAGTGTGTTTCCTTACATTACCTGTGTTCGCGTGCGTAATTCATTATCTATGGTTAGGTCGGGAAATTGCACAATGCAATTGGAGTGAAAGTAAATATTGTATATCTTTGAGTTTATTTTTCGTGTGTTTACTACTTTCACTATTACCGTTATTTCTGAAGTCATGAAAAGTATGGAAAAATTATCCAGAGTTATCGTTATAGTGATGTGGTGAAATTTTACACATCTATGTTTATGTTTCAAGTTAAAAAAAAAAAAAAAAAAAAAAAAAAAAAAAAAAAAAAAAAAAAAAGAAAAAAAAAAGAAAAAGGAACGCCAACCTAAGGTTTATTCTTTGATTAAGATCTTGTTGAGTATAATTCGTGTCTACCTAAAGCGTGTGTTTCAAGTGTTAAAGCGTGAGTTATTCAATGATATGAGTCTTATTCATGGGATGGTTGGGATAGTGATTAACCACACTTAGGATTTTAATTTATTTGTTTTGTTTATTTTTCATTTTACACCAATTTATATCCCAAATATTATCCATACCCTATATTATTCTTTATCCAAACCTTTGATTTATTGAGATTAGGGATTTGAGCAATCTTAAGTATCGTAGTCGTGGATTCGGCTATGTATTTATGATTTTGTCGCCCTTTTTGATATAATATTATTGGTAAAGATTACTTGGTCCTATCTTTAGCCTATTCGAGTTAAGGATTTGAGCAATTTCAAGTATCGTGTTCGTGGATTCGATCATGTATTTGTGATTTTGTCGCCTTTTCTGGAATTTGAGATCGATAGAGATTAAGAAGAATGATCAACCCTTAACCAACAAACCCTTTTTACCGCTTTATACTTGTTATTCCTTGGCTTTAGTGGGGGAGATGCGTATACTTGCCAAGCTTATAATAGAATATTCATCACGACTGGACAGTTAAACGATTAGATTTGCTTTTATCAATATATTTTATTTTACTTCTAACTCGTTAAGTGTTTGGTTGTGTGATTATGACAAAAATGAATACATGCTTAAATATAAAAATAAATCCTAACATCTTTTAGGATACATTTTCATAAGATTAATTCTAAGGTTTACTTGGGGACAAGTAAAGTTCAAGTGGGGGGATATTTGATGAACTCAAATAAGTACATTTTATTACCATCATTTATCCTATTTATTTGACTTGTTTTATTATATTATCTGTGAGAATTGATACGTTAATGTTTACTTTTGTAATTCTCAGGTAAAAACGAGTATTATGTGAAACTTGGCGATTTTGGACTAATTATGGAGCAAAACAAGCAAGAAGTTAAGAGTCTACTGAAATGTACAAGATCAAGATCATTCTGCTTCAGATACGCCGCATCTTACTTATTATATACGGCGCATCACTATCAAGATTTCACAAGCTACGATCCAAGACAGCAAGGACATGCGCCGCATCTATGAATGGAGTTACGCCGCATCTTAAGGCGGTGTACGAATATTCCTGAATAAATTAATCTTGGACCCCACGCGAAGTTAAGTCAATGCGCCGCATCTACTTATCCTATGCGCCGCATCTAGCCCTCAGACAGAAACTATAAATACCCCAAAGTCAGACGAATTTCGGGGTGATACAGAGTTCGACAATTTAGCTAAGTACGAGACAGAAGAAACCCTAAGGCCGAATTCAGTCGAAGTAGCAGCACAAGACACACCTTGAACGAAGATACAAGAGCTGTAAGAAGGTCCTGCATGTATTCAATTCATTAAGTAGTTTTGTTTTATTGTATTAGTACACTTTAATTGATCAGGAATGATGGGCTTGTGTTATGTTATCATTCACTTCAACTCCCCTTAAAATTGCTTTCCCATTAATTAAAGTTTATATGTTGATGTCTTTGGTGACTTTTATTAGTGCATTGATAACCTCTGTGTCTAGCTGAGCATTGCTTGGGTCGCCATGCCCCTTCCTCGCCTATTTATTAGATAGCCTATGCATTCTATCGTCTGTAGAAAAGTAGGAAGAAAGATAAATAGGATAGTCATAAGTAATCATTAAGGGTTTACTCGCCGATAAGATTAGAACCAACGAGAAAGGACTTAATCTCGGTGTGTTGCATCGAACTATACACTTCATATAAAACTAGCAATAAAACAAGTGACAAGCTACTTAACTATCAGGACAGGTCTTCTTATTGTCTCAAGTATTTATCTGTGTACGTGTGTGCTACTCGCTGATTCGTGCTTATTAGTTTAGTTTATATTTAATCATAACCAAACCGTGCCAGTCTCTCAGACTGAACCCCATTGCGTTAGATTAGGTTGTATAGCTAACTTAAGATATTAAAATACTGATTAGAATAACTAGATAATACGTTCCACTCTTAGTGATCGACACTCTACTTACCATTATATTCATACTGACCGGGTACACTGCTCGTTAAAGTGTGTGTGTTATTGATAAGTCGGCTAAATATAAATTTAAAACTTGAATACTGCTAAAACCAAAATGACATACCGTGGGTATAAATTAGAGCACTACGCACACGCGCACATCAATTTCTCAAAAATCATGCATGATGAGTTTGAAATGAGTATGATGGGGGAACTAAACTTTTTCTTAGGTCTCCAAATTAAACAATTAGAAGATGGGATATTCTTCAACCAATCCAAGTATATCAAAGATATGCTTAAGAAATTTGGTCTTGAAGATTCCAAACCAATGAAAACACCCATGTCCTCCGAAACCAAACTCACCAAGGATGACGAAAGTGAATCCGTAGATAGCACTAAATATAGGGGAATGATTGGTAGTTTACTCTACCTCACGGCTAGTAGACCAGACATTATGTTTAGTGTTTGTCTATGTGCACGCTTTCAAGAAGATCCCAAAATATCCTATCTTGAAGCCGTTAAACGGATCTTTAGGTACATAAAAGGCACTACACATTTAGGATTATGGTATCCCAAAGGAAAGGGTGTAGAAACCATAGTGTATGCCGACTCAGACCATGCCGGTGATTATGTTGATAGGAAAAGTACAAGTGGTATTTGTACTTTGTAGGACATTGTCTCACCTCGTGGTTTGCTAAGAAACAAACGGCCCTCGCAATTTCAACAACCGAGGCAGAGTATGTATCTGCAGGAAAGGCGTGTCAACAAGCACTGTGGATGAAACAAGCTCTCATCGACTATGGAATCGAACTCAACGACATTCCCAATCTTTGCGACAACAAAGGAGCTATCGACCTCAGCAAAAATCCAGTCCAACACGCTAGAACCAAACACATAGAAATACGTCACCATTTCCTATGCGACAATGTTCAGAAGGGAAACATCTCAATTAAGAAAGTATCCTCAGAGGAAAACATTGCCGACATCCTCACAAAACCTCTTAAGAGAGAACCTTTCAACTTTTTTAGACTAGGTTTAGGATTAATGGAACCTAGTGAGTAGATAAAACATTAGCTCAAACCTTAGATTAACCAAACATGACAATAACCAAATTTTGTGTTCTGATCCTGCGGATCCAAACGACAACAAGGGCGGATCCCTTGTTTTGGATCCACCGGATCCGTGGACTGCTGAGCAAATTTTATGTATATTAAATAAACACCTTGTACTATTCATCACACTTCCCAAAAACATACTAGCTACTGGAACTCGACCATTATCACACCAAATTCACAATTTAGCTCATCTTCCACAACAAATTTGTGCTCTAATCATCACTGTAAGTATCCTTATCATATCTACATTCCTGATCTGCGTCTAGGATTTCTATTTCATGCACAAAATCAAAACTTGGGGTTTATGCATATTTTTAGCAAAATCATGAAACATAGTTACTGAATTGCATCACAAACCATGTTTTCCTTAGTTAGGAATTGCATCTTGTAGTACATTATCATAATTCATCAAAAACCCCATAAGAAATTTTTATCAAAATCTTCTCACGACTAGGAAAAATGGTTTTTGAACATTGTTCATACAAATACAAAAACGTTATGTTTATACACATCACTTGCATAATGTCTCTTGAATGCTAAAGGGAATACATAACTAATATGTATTTTCGGGTACATTCAATCGTAGACACATTGAAGTAGGAGCGTTTGGGTTATCTCTAATTTCGTTATAAAACTTGCATTAACAAAATTTTCATGCATCAAAAGGAGTCAAGATAACCGCACCTCCACATTATCCCCATGTAGGCACACACTAGAAAGTAATATACGTATTTTCGATAGTTTTAACTAAATTATGTAATTTTCGTGTCTAGGAAAATCATGCCTCCCGCGACAAATTATGATCACAAAGAGACCACCAAATACCTACCCAAACACCACAAAACCAAAGGTCCCTCCGAAGATCAAGTCAAAATCTTTAAAGCGTTAGAAAAACGCTATGTCCACGAGGGTAGAACCGTAGAACCCTCATTCTATGAAGGTACCATTCTCCGAGAACAACTAGCCGCGATTCACTTCGATAGCCTTCTAGACATCGATGAGCCCATCATCTCTAGGTTCATACTAGAGTTCTATGCTAGTGTAGGACTTAGTTCAAATGACTATGGTTACATGAATGTCCATTTCAAAGTCAACGAAACCCAATTCAACATTCCTTTAGATCAATTTGGAGAAGTCTTAGGAGTTCCGAATCAAGGAACTTGTTTCTATTCGGACAAGTGGTCATTGACCATTCTAGAATCCAACCTTGATCATTCGGCACCATATGCCACACCATTAACCGCAAAAGAAACTATTCGTGAGCATCTCTTTGTGCCTAAGAACAACCAAACTAGGTTAAGTCGAGGTCGTCAAGTGGATAGGGATCCATTTGCCATGGAGGAAAATGAACTTAGACCCCAATTTAAGAAACTAGAAGAAGTTCTAAGGGCTAATGTCATAAGCACCATAGGGAATAGGGATCATGTTAACGCAAGCCTTTGCTACATGATGTATTGCGTGTCAAACCATCAACCCTTCAACCTCGCTTATTATATCGCCAAAAGAATGGCCGATATTCCAGTTCAAGGTACCACCGCAATGCCTTACGGGATGCTTTTGACCCGTCTCTATAGGGCTTTTGCACCCATTCCTCAAAATGCTTTAGGATTCATTCCCGACTACCTCGAAATTCCACACACCTTTGTTCCTCTAAGTGATCATAGGGTAGCCGTGGCAAGAGGAAAACGTCCTCATCCTCCTACATCATCATCATCATCATCCATGAGTGAAGAGGATGGTTTGCCAAACTCGAGGATCTCTCCACCCGAGTACTTAAGCCAACTTCCTCCTATCCCGAACGAATCAGCGGAATTTCGACAAACAAAGGGTATGATGAAGAATCTTGGACGATGGGTAATGAAGCTCCACAAAAAGCTTAGCAAGAAGTGAAGTTTAAGGAGTGTTTGGTATTAGACTTTTTCAAACAATGATGTGTTGAACATATGTGTTTCTTAGGATATTATGGTAGTATGTAACTCGTATGTGAACTAACTTAACATTGCAGGATGGTAACCCGTGTTGTTATCAATTTTCCAAGATTAAGCCACCGTTTGGCTTAACTCCTTTTATGGTAAGATATTGTCTTCGGATTAATCTATGTGTAAACGTGTGTTAGAATCCGTGTTTTTAGTTTTATTCTATTACATATTAGTAGTTACATATGTTTGAGAACAATTTTCAGAATTTGAACAAGTAACGAAAAATTCGACATATGTTCTGTTAAGAATTAAGATCTCCATATGGCGGATATGGCGGATCCTAATTTTTGGATCCGCCTAGTGTAAGCTTTGGATCCGCCAGTCCTGATCTTGCGGATTCTGCGGAACCAAAATTTTGGTTCCGCATTTGTTGTCGATTGGATCCGCCAGCTCTAACAGTAACTTTTTCAAAATTCCCGACTTATCCCGATCCTTAGATTATTGATTCTAGTTTTTAGAATTCCTCTACTGATCATTAGACACATTTGAATGATTTAGGAACACATTTGAATGATTCTACCTTTCTGTAACAAGCAAGGAACCCTTCAATTGGATCCTTGAAATCCGTGGGAACATCACATCAACAGAATTTCCACTCACTCCTTGCATTTACTGCAAATCTTCTAAAATTCACTCAACTTAAGCTCTATGGTTTGACTTAAATGATGTGACTAGCACAAATTTTTGTTCCAAATCATTAGGAACCAACATTCCTCATTGGATCAATATCAAATCCAAACACAAAGTTCAATATTCTTACTGTCTATAAATTAGGAAGATCAGGATCATCACAACTCACTTACTCACCATCATCTCCAACCATCATTCCTGTACTCTAGAACAAATCTTCTCACTTTTCAAATGACAAAATCAAGTAACTCATCCATAAGCAGACCCGCAAGAAGGACAGCTCGTATAAGTGTCCGTCCTTGTTGCTTCGTGAACTTAGCTAATTCATCATCAGAGGAGTCATCTCCACTTAACATATCCTCACCAATAGCCAATGAGAATTTTCTCAATCTTGCTACTCCAACACCACCTAACACCATCATCAATACACCACCTCCAACAATCACTCCTGTAGCAACCACACCACCACCCGCTCCATCACAACCTGCTAGATCACCTTCACCACAACTTCAGTACCTAGAGTTGTTTAGAACTCCGCCTTCATCACCTCATCCATATTTGAATGATTTGGAAGACCTTCCACCAAGGTCCACCAATCCTCCTCCCATGACCTTTGAAGGTCAAGTACCTATGCTCTTTCATCCCATTTATCGGGACATCCATGGCCCTCTCTACCATGATTCACCACCACCTCAACCACAAACACAACCCCTCTCACCAACATCCACACTCATTGCCATTGATGAGGCAATGTGGATCAATGCACCACAAACCAATGAAGAGATCAATGAGGAGCTCACCTGCCTCTATGCTCTCTCTAATATGGTAGATTCCTTCCTTGATGAAGCTATGGATCTTCAATCCATCTTGCTCAACTCCATCACCCCTCCAACATCAAACAACCAAACACCACCATCAAACAACCAACCACCACCACCACCAAACAACCAACCACCACCACCACCACAAGTCATTGAGCCCACTCTTCCTCCCAACTTTCCAAGGCATGACTGCTCACAATGCGAGAGGACCGCCCACTTGGCCCAAAGGACTAACATTTTGGTCCATGAGCTCCAAAATGAAATGAGGTTCATTTTGAACCATATTCTCGAACGCCTAAATGTAATCTCTCATCCTCCGCAATAGGCAATTTTTAGTTTCTTCCTAGTCTCCTTTTATCGGATTTCATAGGATTGTTTTAGGAATTCTCTATTTTTAGGAACTTTTTCTTTTTATGTAATGATGAACTCAAATAAGTACATTTTATTATCATCATTTATCCTATTTATTTGACTTGTTTTATTATATTATATATGAGAATTGATACGTTAATGTTTACTTTTGTAATTCTCAGGTAAAAACAAGTATTATGTGAAACTTGGCGATTTTGGACCAATTATGGAGCAAAACAAGCAAGATGTTAAGAGTCTACTGAAATATACAAGATCAAGATCATTCTGCTCCAGATACGCCGCAACATACTTCGTACATACGGCGCATCACTATCAAGATTTCACAAGTGACAATCCATGACAGCAAAGGACATGCGCCGCATAGAGAAATGGAGTTACGCCGCATCTTAAGGCGGTGTACGAATATTCCTGAATATATTAATCTTGGACCCCACGCGAAGTTAAGTCAATGCGCCGCATCTATGATGAGGCGAAAAGTGTACCGCTTTTAAGGGGTCATTTAAGCCCTAAATCGTATTTATTTGATCAAATATTGCCCTAAATCGTTCCTTTTGTCATTTTAGGTATTTTGAGGAGAAATCTGGAAAAGGAGGCATTTTGGACGTTTTTGGAGCATTAAAGTGAAGAAAACGGCAAAGTCTCAAAAATCGGCTAAAAGTTACTCTTGACGGCGTCAAGATTTACTCTAGACGGCGTCATGCTTTGGCAAGAAAAAGTGGACGTGAAATTTACTCATGATAGGCCAGTGAAAATAGCATGTAAATTCTGACGGCGTCATGCTTTAACTTGATCAAGGGCGTCACGGCTTAAATCATAAGGGGACGGCGTCACGTTCTAGGTTCGACGGCGTCAAGCCTTGATAAGCCAGAATGGATTTTTGAAGAGCTAAAGAGGGACGGCGTCAAGAAGGTCATCCGGGAACCCTAGAAGCGGCGAGGTGACGGCGTCACACTCCATAAGGTGACGCCGTCAGATCCAAAAATCTATATATAGTTTTCTAATCTTTTGTCATTAAGGAGAGCTTAGTGTGTGGAATTTTGGGATAAAACCCTAAGACGATTTTAGCTACTTTTTCAGGGCTTTTTGCCTTGAGATCTTCCATGTTTCATTGAAAGATAAGTTATCAATTAATCATTCAATATGTCTATGTGTTGTTTGATTCTATCTTATTCTTGTCTTTTGTTTAACATGTTAGGCTAAATTTATCTTGTGTTTGCTTAGATCTAATGAAACCTAGCCATTGATTATTGGTTGTTAATGTGTTATTAGTTGTATTGGATGATTGTTTATCTATGTTAGGCTTAAGAAAACTGGCTAACTTCCTATTCGGTAACTTGCTTGAACGTCTTAAGAAACATGAACCAAACGCGTACTAAAGGTTTTTATGGTTGTATTTAATGCACAAGCGAATTCTAGTGATCCCATGTTAGGAGCTTCCTAGCCGGCTCGACATAGGAGTGAAGTAGGAGCTTGTAGAGTTGGGGAAGTAAGTACGCCACCCCACGAATGGTATTAAGGAATACACCCGTCATCCACGCAACTAATACACACTAATTAACCGGTAAAAGATAGTTAGGGAGTAAGGAAATCTAAGTAAACACATTTCTCTACACATAAGTTTCTCACCACATTTTATTTTCAGTTATTTATTTTATTTGCACTCGTAGTAATTTGGGTTAGTTGACTAGCAACTAATTCCGCCCACTCCTTCAAAACCGAGATTTTACTTGCTTTAATAAAAATATAAAAACATAAAAAGAATCTTCCTCAACCCTTAGACCTAATTAGAGTAGCCTTTCATACCTAACGAACACTATTCCCTGTGGAGAACGATCAATCCCCCGTACTTACCACTACACTATACTACATCGGTCAGGTACACTGCCTGGTGGGGTTGTAAGCCTCTTGAGATCCCTCGAGAGGTAAAACCTGTTGTAAGGTTACAAAACCACGCAATCAAGTTTTTGGCGCCGCTGCCGGGGAATAGTTATTGTTTAGGTTGAATTTTTATTTCTATTAGGTCTACTCACTAGATTCCTTTCTAGTGAGATTTTTATTTTATTTTTCTAGGTTTTCTTTAGTCTATCTATTTTCTTCGTGTCTTTGTTCGTAACCATTACCGTCCGACATCATGGAAGATGGTAATATCCTTAACCCCCACAACCCACCACCACAACAACCACAACCACCTCCTAGAGCCCGTACTTTAGGAGAGTATTCCCGTCCTAGCCACCATGGCTATCGAAACACCATTGAGCTCACTCAAGGAGCCAATATCACACCCTTGCGATCCGACACCATCCGGTTGGTGCAAAGCGGATGCGCATTCCATGGACTTCGTTCTGAAGATCCTAATCAACATCTCAAGGACTTTCTTAAAATCGTTGATTCTATAGACCTTGATGTTGCCACTCGAGAGACGACCCGATTGCGTCTCTTTCAATTCTCTTTGCGGGACCAAGCTAGTCAGTGGCTAGAACGTCAACCCGCAGGATCCATCACCTCTTGGGATGATCTCACCACTCGTTTCCTTGCTCAGTTTTTCCCACCGGGAAGAACTACCAAGCTAAGGAATGATATCTTGATGTTCCAACAACGTCAAGGCGAAACTCTCTACGAGGCATGGACTCGATTCAAGGACTTACTCCAAAAAGTCCCTCACCATGGCATAGAACTTTGGCTCCAAGTCCAAATCTTCTATGATCATATCAATCTCTCCACGAGGCAAACCATTGACCAATCGGCCGGTGGCAAGCTACGTGATCTAAGTGCGGAACAATCATGGGCTCTCCTAGAGGATCTTGCTCTTTATGACAACGAAAGTTGGAGTGATCCCCGTGATTTGAATAAAACGGTCAAGGCAATATCTTTGCCTTCGAACAATTCAAGCACTTCTGACCGTAGGATCATAGAACTTGAAGACCAAGTCAAGTTTCTCATGAAATCTTACGAGGCTCCTAAACCTTCAAGCCAAGTGAACAAAATCACTTCTTCGTGTAAATTATGTAGTGGTCCCCACGACACTCATGACTGCATGGAACTTCCCAAACAGGCTTTCAAAGAATTCGCATCCTCGCGAATCGATAAGGCGGGAGATAAGTGGCTCGCCACTAATTATGGGCCCAAAAATTCCGAAGATGGGTATGAGGCATGGAAGAATAAGCCAAATTTTAGTTGGAACCAAACTCGTAGCATATCATTCAATGACTCTACCCCGCTCACCTGGTCTGAACATTATCCTCAGCGACACACGCATAAACAACAAAATCGCGAGGAATCACTGCAAAAATTCATTCTCTCTCAAGAAACACAGCTTTCCAAACTTGAGAATCAATTCAGACAACAGCAAGTTGATATGAACAACAAGGTTGATAACCTGTTAAAGGTTATCAATGATCGCCTTGCTGGCGAGTCAACTTGTGAGTTGGCACGAGTTAATGAGATCAAATCTGTTACAGTAACCCACCAAACACCCCCTCCTGTAAAAATCAAGCACCCTAGTAAACTCTTCAAATACATATCACAAAACGAAAAAAAAAACAGGAGATACTCATACCCCTTCGAAACCTCTCCACTTCGTGAACACCATTACAACAATACCTGTTCCTAAACCAAATTTGGACCAACAGACAGCCAAAAATGTGGACAATGAAATGGAGGGTGAAGTTCCCGAAAAGAAACCCGAGGCGCCCGACGACTATCTAGACTCACCAAAGAACTCGAGTACAATAGAGGTGAGTGATGAGGAGGGCTCGGAAGAGAAATCCGAAAGGCCTCATGGGCTCGCAGGACTGCTAGACCGCCCCCTGGTAGAGGAACTTGAGAGGGGCACGGCAAGGTCGCCTATGGGATTCGGAGAGAGAATAAAGGATGGCGCTCCTAGGGTCTTTAAGATTTCTTGCACCACTAGGAAAAAGTTTATAAAAGATGCCTACATAAACCCCAACTCTTCTATAAGCGCAATATCCCTTTCTCTATATAATGAAGCCTTCACTGAACAAGTCAAATATGAAGAGTCTAATATCATCGGGTTAATAAGGAGGGTACCAATTGTGATAGAAAAGTTCCTCTTTCATATCGAGTTAACTGTAATTAATAGCATGAATTCTATCATCAGCCCATCCTTAACTGGCCTTGTTCTAGGCAAACCATTCATAAAAGCAACGGGAGTGATACTCGATGAGGATGATAGGAGTGCATTATTTACCGATGGTGTCAGGAAAGTGATTTTTCGGGATGGCTGTGAAGAAGTGTATGAGTATCAACCATCAGCAAGTGGCAACACATGGGGGTTACACGGTAGAAGGCCTGGCCGAATTAAGCAACATGATCCAAATAATCTCAAAATACCTTGCATGATTGGTCACCAGCAATTTTATAATGTTTACATTGACACATGTTTACCCAAAAATGTGATGTCCTTGTTTCATTATAACAACATTTGCAGATGGGGGATGATTCATAAAGGGAAGGACGACATCGGCATAGATGATGATATACAGGTGTTTGTAGGAAATATGACATTCACTATGAGCTTCGCAATCGTCGATAATATCGAAGAGTACATCGATCCCAGGTTATCACAAGTTGTTTTTGGGGCACCTTTTTGCCAGGCCACAAGCTTGGTTGTGGACGAGCTCAATGGGATCATGACTTTCACCGATGGGATTAGGGAAATCTCATACCAAACGCCTTACAAGATGAGAGAATTCAAGGAGATTGATTATAAAGGGCTCGATGGGTTAAGTTCCCAACTCGTGTTATGTGATGATGATGTGAGAAGGGGATGTAAGGACACTTTTGACCTGTCAAGCGGATTCTTTAAGCACGATAAGGAACTTAGTTCTAAATACCGAAACAATCCTTTTGATCACGTGGACCCGAAATACCTTTACTATGAAAGTGATTCTAATAGAGGATCAAAAGAGAATGGCCTAGGAACCGTGACCGATGATGGAGTCACGTAATGTACGTGACTTTGAGTCTAGCTACAAGACTCGTTAATAAAGAAAAGCGCTTCTTGGGAGGCAACCCAAGCTTTATTTGTTTTATTTGCTTTGTGTGTTAATTTATTTGTTTGTTTGTTTTTATTTGTTTCCGTATGTGTGTTTAATTTTTATTATTATTGGTTCATGTTAAAAACTAATTTGTGAAAATGCTTTATGTTGTTTTTAACTTCGTCTTAACTACATATAAAGGTATTTTGCAAAAGATAAGTGTAAGGGAAATCTAAATCGGTTTATTAGAACACAAATGAACATGAATCGTAATAATAATAAATTAGCATACATATTAGTGTTTGTTTGAGTCAAATGCTTGTATCGAGTCATAATAATGTTTTGCAGGATTTCCAGGAAGTAAGGTAAAAGGTTTTTCCATAAATTTTCCGGAAACTTAAAATGAAAATTTTTGTCAGGTCATTTCTGACGGCGTCAGGGGTTATAACCTGACGGCGTCAGATTTAATTTCCAGAAATTTTTGAAAGTTTTGTTTTCATAAAAAGTTTTATTAAAACCTCCAACTTATAATCTCCAGGAATCTGCAAAATTTTCATTCCACAAGCATTATATCCTTATATATAGATTTTATCCCGCCGATGTTATGCAGGTTTTCGTGTTTGTTTTCTCAGGTTTAACAGGTTATTTTGGACAAGGAAATGTTTTTGGATCAAGCTTGTGGCGATGCATTAGTCATGGAGCTTCAACATTCTCTTTGGAGGAAGATTTAACCGTGTAATTTCATTATCCACCGAGCGAATCAGGGGAGTATTTGATTTCATTCTTTTACTTTTTACTTTTACATCTTGTTATTTGAACATTGGGGACAATGTTCATCTTAAGTGTAAGGGGAGGGTAAAAGTACGATTTTAGAGAATACAATTGCGCTTGATTTTTGTTTGTTTAATAGTAGATGTGTAATAAAACTGAGAGGAATACTTGTTAAGGTAATTTTAGTGCCAAATTTAAAATTTTTTACAACATATAGGAGTGAAACTTTAGTTCTAATAAGCGTCTCACGGATAGGAGTTATATAACTAGCACAAAAACCGTACCACTAAAAAATTTTCCACCCCAAATATGTGAGGTTCGCCCCTAGAATTGGTAGGAAAAGCATTTATGCTATGATGTGTGTACCGGTAGCACTTAGATTCTAGAACTTGCGTTAGGACCATTCCAAGGCCACAAGTGAGACTACATTCGTGTAGTTAGATTTACTACATGATAAGAGGCATTAGGATTAACCCATTGTTTTACACCTGTGTTTTTGTTATAATTACGTTGGCTACATTGGTCAAGTAATTCTCCCACACCCTTTGCGTTGTACTCATTTTTAGTACACGATACCCCTAGTACACCCCTCAGAGCCTATCTTTTCGTTTCGACCTTTAAGCATTTTACTTAATGGAAGAATTTGTTTACACCCCACTAAAATGTACACCCAAATCGCCTTAGCCTACCTTGTATGCACTCATTTTTAGTGCATTATTGTGACAACATTTGTTTAAACCTTAGTTAATTATCTAATTGATTACATGGTTGCTAAGTCGAGTCATATCCTTGTACATATTGTTTTGGGACGATTGGGAATCATGGGTAAATTACTAGTGTAATGGAGTAACGGGGAAGAACATCATTTATTACCCCCATATGTGCTAAATATTTTAAAAGTACTCCAAGTTTTTCAATTATCTTAATTCGAGTCATTAGATTAGTATTTGTAAAGTTATGTAAAAGTTCAAGTGTAAGGGGGATGCAATGCCCCTATGATGTATTATTTTGGATGGTAGGGCAAAAGTGTATGCAAAAAAAAAAAAAAAAAAAAAAAAAAAAAAAAAAAAAAAAAAAAAATCAAGAAAAATACAAAAAAATGAGAAAAAGAAAAGTAGAAAAAACATACGGACTACCATCCCGTTTTATTTTATGTTTGTTTTATATTTTTGTTATTTTGTTATTTCGTTTCTAGCTTAAGATCGAGTCTAGTCTTGGCTTAGCAACATTGTATAGTACATGTAATTGATCAAGATTTTTAACTCGCCACCAGAAAAATATCATTTATCCAACAAAACCGTGTTTTCCTTTTCCCTACACCTAACGTTATAACCCATTTAAAAGCCCTCTTTGATAGTTTATCTTTGGTGCTTACGCCTAGTGGAGGAGGTTTTCGATCCTTTCCCAAGCCTATGGTAATCTATTTGCTATGACAGGTAGTGAGAGATATTTTCCGTTTTCATTTATGAGATTTATTTTGATGACACTTGAGAGATGTGAGTATCTAAACACTACTTGTGAGGTGCTAGTTTATAATCTCCGTGCTTATTATGATTGAAGTGGAACGATTATTTGTTGTAATTACTTTTATGTTTGCATTAAATGACCCCTAACTTGTATTTTGATTAGAATAAAAGCGCATTTGCTTGAGGACAAGCAAATCTCAAGTGTAAGGGTATTTGATGAGGCGAAAAGTGTACCGCTTTTAAGGGGTCATTTAAGCCTTAAATCGTATTTATTTGATCAAATATTGCCCTAAATCGTTCCTTTTGTCATTTTAGGTACTTTTGAGGAGAAATCTGGAAAAGGAGGCATTTTGGACGTTTTTGGAGCATTAAAGTGAAGAAAACGGCAAAGTCTCAAAAATCGGCTAAAAGTTACTCTTGACGGCGTCAAGATTTACTCTAGACGGCGTCATGCTTTGGCAAGAAAAAGTGGACGTGAAATTTACTCATGATAGGCCAGTGAAAATAGCATGTAAATTCTGACGGCGTCATGCTTTAACTTGATCAAGGGCGTCACGGCTTAAATCATAAGGGGACGGCGTCACGTTCTAGGTTCGACGGCGTCAAGCCTTGATAAGCCAGAATGGATTTTTGAAGAGCTAAAGAGGGACGGCGTCAAGAAGGTCATCCGGGAACCCTAGAAGCGGCGAGGTGACGGCGTCACACTCCATAAGGTGACGCCGTCAGATCCAAAAATCTATATATAGTTTTCTAATCTTTTGTCATTAAGGAGAGCTTAGTGTGTGGAATTTTGGGATAAAACCCTAAGACGATTTTAGCTACTTTTTCAGGGCTTTTTGCCTTGAGATCTTCCATGTTTCATTGAAAGATAAGTTATCAATTAATCATTCAATATGTCTATGTGTTGTTTGATTCTATCTTATTCTTGTCTTTTGTTTAACATGTTAGGCTAAATTTATCTTGTGTTTGCTTAGATCTAATGAAACCTAGCTATTGATTATTGGTTGTTAATGTGTTATTAGTTGTATTGGATGATTGTTTATCTATGTTAGGCTTAAGAAAACTGGCTAACTTCCTATTCGGTAACTTGCTTGAACGTCTTAAGAAACATGAACCAAACGCGTACTAAAGGTTTTTATGGTTGTATTTAATGCACAAGCGAATTCTAGTGATCCCATGTTAGGAGCTTCCTAGCCGGCTCGACATAGGAGTGAAGTAGGAGCTTGTAGAGTTGGGGAAGTAAGTACGCCACCCCACGAATGGTATTAAGGAATACACCCGTCATCCACGCAACTAATACACACTAATTAACCGGTAAAAGATAGTTAGGGAGTAAGGAAATCTAAGTAAACACATTTCTCTACACATAAGTTTCTCACCACATTTTATTTTCAGTTATTTATTTTATTTGCACTCGTAGTAATTTGGGTTAGTTGACTAGCAACTAATTCCGCCCACTCCTTCAAAACCGAGATTTTACTTGCTTTCATAAAAATATAAAAACATAAAAAGAATCTTCCTCAACCCTTAGACCTAATTAGAGTAGCCTTTCATACCTAACGAACACTATTCCCTGTGGAGAACGATCAATCCCCCGTACTTACCACTACACTATACTACATCGGTCAGGTACACTGCCTGGTGGGGTTGTAAGCCTCTTGAGATCCCTCGAGAGGTAAAACCTGTTGTAAGGTTACAAAACCACGCAATCAATCTACTTATCCTATGCGCCGCATCTAACCCTCAGACAGAAACTATAAATACCCCAAGGCCAGACGAATTTCGAGATCTTTTTTGGAGACACCGAGAACAGTGCGAGATACCAGACGAATTCAGACGTGTTAGCAGCACAAGACACACCCTAAACGAAGATACAAGAGCTGTAAGAAGGTCCTGCATGTATTCAATTCATTAAGTAGTTTTGTTTTATTGTATTAGTACACTTTAATTCATCAGGATTGATGGGCCGATTCCATGTGACTACGGAAAATCATGGGCACCCCTTAAAATTGCTTTCCCATTAATTAAAGTTTATATGTTGATGTCTTTGGTGACTTTTATTAGTGCATTGATAACCTCTGTGTCTAGCTGAGCATTGCTTGGGTCACCATGCCCCTTCCTCACCTATTTATTCTATCGTTTCTAGGATAGTGGGATAGACATAAGTGATCATTAAGGGTTTACTCGCCGATAAGATTAGAGCCAATGAGAAAGGGTTAATTATATACACTTCATATAAAACTAGCAATAAAACAAGTGATAAGCTACTTAATTATCAGGACAGGTCTTCTTATTGTCTCGAGTATCTATCTGTGTACGTGTGTGCTAATTGCTGATTCGTGCTCATTAGTTTAGTTTTCTATTTAATCATAACCAAACCGTGCCAGTCTCTCAGGCTGAACCCCCTTGCGTTAGATTAGGTTGTACAGCTAACTTAAGATATTAAAATACTGATTAGAATAACTAGATAATACGTTCCACTCTTAGTGATCGACACTCTACTTACCATTATATTCATACTGACCGGGTACACTGCTTGTTAAAGTGTGTGTTTTATTGATAAGTTGGCTAAATATAAATTTAAAACTTGAGTAGGCATTAATACTGCTAAAACCACAACGACACATCACGCGCGCACCAAGTCTTTGGAGCCGCTACCGTGGATATAAAAGAATTAGAGCAATATACACGCACATCAAGTTTTTGGCGCCGTTGCCGGGGAGTGAATTGTTATTATCTGTTAATTTGATTAGTATTTTAATTAGGTTTTTTGTTTTAATTTTTAGATTCTAACCGCTAACCCCGTTGTATATTAGATAAATTGCATTCATTGTATTATTTGCATATTTTCTGTTTTTGTATATTTTTATTTTCTTTAATTTTTGTTTCTTTTTATTTGTTTTTAGTTTTGATTTTATTTTTTTCTGCATTCTGCTATCGTTGTATTGTGCTGATACAAACGATATGGCGCATCTGTTTTCACAGATACGGCGTATTGCGTTTAATTTTTATAAAATACAACGTGTTTAATAAATTCGAGTACGACGCATCTTTCCCCAAGATACAGCGTATTGTGTTTTTAATAAGAAATTTTTCTAAACCCTAACGCCATACGACGCATCTGTTTTAACAGATACGGCGTATTGTCGATTTAAATTAAAAACAATTTTCGAATTATTAAACAGATACGACGCATTGATTTTTATCGATACGGCGCATCTTCTGAATCAAAAATCTTGTATTTTGAAACGTAACGAAAATACGGAGCATTAGCTTTTGTTAATACGACGCATTTAATTTTAATAAATATAAACGATTTTTGATAATTTAAAATTGATACGGCGCACTCTAATTTAAAAGCGGCGTATCTGCTTTCTGAATAAAAGTCTGATTAAATTTTAACGATTATAAGATACGGCGTATCCAACTTTCTGGATACGGCGCATCATCTGCAGATATCAGTAACTTTTATTTTTCGTATTCCGTTTTTCGTTGTTAATTTTCTGATATATTACTTTCTTGAACATATCCTACTGATGCTTTTGTGATAGTTTCAGGAAGTGCATGACCAAGAGTTCAACTAAGAACTTGATTAAACCTTTCGAAGATCCTGAACGAGCCCTACATTCGCTTAAAAGGCTTTTCAACACAAAAACTATGAAATTTCAAGTTCATTCGAGCTTGATTACTTTTCTGAAGAAAAGGAAGAAGAAGAAACAGAAACAATGGCGGAAAACACTACTATGGAGGAATACATGAACAATACCGGTGCTGATTACAGTTCAGGAGTTGCTAGACCAAAGTTTGATGAAAAGTCTAAGTTTGAGTTGAAGGGTCAGTTTCTCAAGGAGCTAAGAGAAAATACTTTCAGTGGAACAGAACATGAAGATGCTAATGAACATGTTAAAAAAGTCCTTGAGATTGCAGATTTGTTTACTACAGAAGGAGTCTCTGACGATCAACTTATGCTAAGGATCTTTCCAATTTCGCTAAAAGGATCTGCTAATAAGTGGCTAAGGAATGAACCTGCTAGTTCAATCACAACATGGGAAGATTTGAAGAGCAAATTCCTGAAAAGATATTGTCCACCTGCTAAAACTGCTAAAAAGATGGAGGCTATCAACAGTTTCAAGCAAGAGCCTGATGAAACTCTTTATCAAGCTTGGGAACGATTTAAAGACCTATTGATGAAATGCCCTCAACATTATCTAAGTCCAATGCAGGAGATAATATTGTTCTATCAAGGATTAGACGTGCCTACTAGACAAATCTTGGATGCTAAGGGAGCTGTGCCCCAAATGAGTGCAGCCAATGCTAGAAAAGCTATCCAAGAAGCTGCTGATCATTCTCAAAAATGGTACGATGGAACCTCTACTAGATCTAAGAGCAGCACTAATTTTGACGGGTTTGCTGCTATTCAAGCTCAATTGGATAAAATTAGTAGAGAGATGAAGAAGCGTGATGAGAAAGTTTATGCTGCCCAAGTTGGATGTGAAAAATGCGAAGGACCTCACTACACTAAAGATTTCCCTAATAAGAATGAAAGTGAGACTTTTGAAGAAGCATACTACACACAATTTGGACAACCATTCCGACCTTCAGGAAGATTTAGGGAAGCTACTCTGGGATACTATCAAAAGAACAACTTTAATCCCACTTATCAATAAAGGAGGCAGACTTTGGATGACACTCTTAAGCAAATTATGGCCGATGCTGCTAAAAGACATGAAGAGAACACTGCTATGATCAAGGAAATCCGAGCCTCAATGGATACTATAACAAGAAATCAAGGAGCTTCGATCAAAGCATTGGAACAACAAATTGGACAAATGAGCAAAGTTCTTCAAGAAAGGGGATACGGAAGTTTACCTAGCTCAACTGAAACTAACCCAAGAGATCATGTCAAGGCCATATGCACTACTGAAGAAGTCATGCCTAACATTCCTTTTCCTAGAAGATTGATGAATGGTAATGATGCTGCAAAGCCCGAATTTTTCTTTAATTCTTCAATCAGTTTAAGGAGGCTACTCAAGGAGAAGACAAAGATTGAAGAGGAGAGCAAGGCCACAATGAAAGAAGAGAGCTCTGCAACCGACTTGCATGCCTTGCCTCATAAAGAAAAGGACCCAGGAAGTTTTACTTTACCTTGTTCAATTAATGATATATCTTTCAATAATGTGTTAGCTGACTTAGGAGCTAGCGTTAGTGTTATGCCCTTTAAGACATTCACTACCCTAGGACTAGGTAAATTAGCACCAACAAAGTTGCTTATTGAATTGGCTGATAAAACGGTAAAAACGACCTGAAGGGATTGCTGAAAATGTGCTAGTTAAGATTGAGAAGTTTGTTTTCCCTGTAGACTTTGTTATATTAGATATGCCCGAGGATGTTAAGATTCCTTTAATCCTTGGAAGACCTTTCTTGTCTACCGCCCATGCTAAGATTAATGTGTTTAAAAGAAAAATCTCATTAAAAGTAGGGAATAATAAACTAGTCTATAAGTGCCAAAATCCTGCTAAAAGCATAATTAGAGGTGTCTATGTGCTAGGATTAAGAGAACGTATGGACCTCAATCTAGAAGCTAGGCTTATGGGAGAAACATTGATTCAAAACAACTCAACTAATCCTAATCATGAGAACTTCGAGGAATTTATTGACCTTAATGTACCTACCGAACTTAGGCGCGATATTGTTAATGATTCTGATGATGAGTGGTATGATTGCGAAGTAATTAACAAACGTAGGAGAATAGTTGAGAATACAAATTTGAATAATAATGTGTTTATTGAACTACCACCCCACCTTGCATATTTATGCCTATATAATAATAAGAATTTCCCGTCTATCATTTTGTCATCTCTACCCGAAAGGGACAGAACTTTGTTTATACAGGTATTAAAGAAGAATGGCGTGGAAATTAAGGACGAGCAAGGAGTGTTCAATATTACTGGACTGGCGATGAGGGAGCGCGATGCTTCCGACTCTTTCAGTGACCGGTGTTAAGGAGTTGAACGTGAGTCTAACTTGAAGACTCTGGAATAAAGACAAGTGCTGACCGGGAGACAACCCGGAGGATAATTTTTACATTATGTTCTGTGTCGAGTCTGTCAGACCTGCAGAAGATGCGGCGCATCTCCATCCTAAGATGCGACGCATCGCCTGCACTGGTCATATCTTATTTAATTTTCTGCATTTTTATTTTTGACTTTAAAACTTTCTGTCAGTTTATTTAATGCGGCGCATCCCTGGTTAAGGATGCGACGCATCTTTTATTCTGATTCGTATTTATTCCAGGCTCGATACGGCGTATCTTCTTCCATAAGATACGGCGTATCGACTGACCTGATGATTTTCATTTTAATTTTTTATGTTTTATTTTTACTAACTACTAATGTATTATGCAAGTTTGAACCTTCTTAACTCAGGTGTGTTAAAGTCTTAATGGTATTATAGATTCCTGCATTTCTGTGGATACATCATCTATGAAGCTTAAACGTTCTCATCCACAAGAAAGTTGATTTTTGCTCTTATACGAATAATGGAGGATCATACCGAGCAAATCTCAGGGGAGTTTTTCTGTTCTAATTCTTTTATTTTCCAGTTTTTAACCTTTGACACAAACAACGAGGACGTTGTTTAACTTAAGTGGGGGGATTGGAGAATTAGAACACTTACTTGTCCTAAACTTTTTCAAAATATGCTTAAAATGCGCTTAATATATCAAAATTTAAAAATTTTTAGCATGTTTTTGTTTAAAGTCTAAATTACATAGCTGCACACATAACATTATTTCCAAAAATTGTGAACTTTTCAAAATTCACAAATCTATGAGTGTGCCGGTGACTTGTAAACTTTAGAACTTGGCTTGTATACTATTCGAGACCACCATAATAAGTATTATCTATATAATTGGAATGACTTGTCTAAATTGGTAAATTTCTAGGATTACACCCAAATAGCCTTTATATGTTATGTGATATTAACTAACTACATTGGTTAGTTAACCCCTTATAAACCCTTTTGTTACTCTCACTTTTAGAGTAAGATACCCCTAGAAAAACACTCAGAGCCATTCCTTTCGTTTCTTACACCTTCGTTATAATGTTTCGTTACACCCTTACACCTTAGGCTACCCTGTAGATTAAAATCCGTGGTTGGTTAATTGCTTTAGGCAAAGTGTGTTTCCTTACATTACCTGTGTTCGCGTGCGTAATTCATTATCTTTGGTTGAGTCAGGAAATTGCACAATGCAATTGGTATGAAAGTAAATATTGTATATCTTTGAGTTTATTTTTCGTGTGTTTACTACTTTCGCTATTACAGTTATTTCTGAAAGTATGAAGAGTATGGAAAAATTATCTGGAAAAATAGTGATAGAAAAGTTGTGAAATTTGTCACATATGTTGATGTCTAAAAAAAAAAAAAAAAAAAAAAAAAAAAAAAAAAAAAAAAAAAATCGAAAAAATAGAAAAGAAAAAGAAAAAGTAAAAGTTGGAAGTTTGTTTTAACCAACTTATGTAAAGTTTTGTATTAAGTGGGCGATATCACCACTAGTTGTTATATATTATATTTATGGATTGAATGGGAGTTGGCCGTTATGGGAACGCCAACTAAGGTTATTCTTTGATTGAGATCTTGTTGAGTACAATTCGTGTCTACCTAAAGCGTGTGTTTCAAGTGTTAAAGCGTGAGTTATTCAATGATATGAGTCTTATTCATGGGATGGTTGGGAAAGTAATTTACCACACTTAGGATTTTAATTTATCTGTTTTGTTTATTTTTCATTTTACACCAATTTGTATCCCAAATATTATCCATACCCTATATCATTCTTTATCCAAACCTTTGATTTATTAAGATTAGGGATTTGAGCAATCTTAAGTATCGTAGTCGTGGATTCGGCTATGTATTTATGATTTTGTCGCCCTTTTTGATATAATATTATTGGTGAAGATTACTTGGTCCTATCTTTAGCCTATTCGAGTTAAGGATTTGAGCAATTGCAAGTATCGTGGTCGTGGATTCGATCATGTATTTATGATTTTGTCGCCTTTTCTGGAATTTGAGATCGATAGAGATTAAAAAGGATGATTAACCCTTAACCAACAAACCCTTTTTACCGCTTTAGACTTGTTATTCCTTAGCTTTAGTGGGGGAGATGCGTATACTTGCCAAGCTTATGATAGAATATTCATCACGACTGGACAGTTAAACAATTGGATTTGCTTTTATCGAAATATTTTATTTTATTTCTAATTCGTTAAGTGTTTGGTTGTGCAATTATGACAAAACGAATACATGCTTAAATATAAAAGTAAATCCTAATATTTTTTAGGATACATTTTCATAAGATTAATTCTAAGGTTTACTTGGGCACAAGTAAAGTTCAAGTGGGGGGATATTTGATGAACTCAAATAAGTACATTTTATTATCATCATTTATCCTATTTATTTGACTTGTTTTATTATATTATATATGAGAATTGATATGTTAATGTTTACTTTTGTAATTCTCAGGTAAAAACAAGTATTATGTGAAACTTGCCGATTTTGGACCAATTATGGAGCAAAACAAGCAAGATGTTAAGAGTCTACTGAAAATGTACAAGATCAAGATCATTCTGCTCCAGATACGCCGCAACATACTTCGTACATACGGCGCATCACTATCAAGATTTCACAAGTAACAATCCATGACAGCAAAGGACATGCGCCGCATAGAGAAATGGAGTTACGCCGCATCTTAAGGCGGTGTACGAATATTCCTGAATATATTAATCTTGGACCCCACGCGAAGTTAAGTCAATGCGCCGCATCTACTTATCCTATGCGCCGCATCTAACCCTCAGAAAGAAACTATAAATACCCCAAGGCCAGACGAATTTTGAGATCTTTTTTGGAGACACCGAGAACAGTGCGAGATACCAGACGAATTCAGACGTGTTAGCAGCACAAGACACACCCTAAACGAAGATACAAGAGCTGTAAGAAGGTCCTGCATGTATTCAATTCATTAAGTAGTTTTGTTTTATTGTATTAGTACACTTTAATTCATCAGGATTGATGGGCCGATTCCATGTGACTACGGAAAATCATGGGCACCCCTTAAAATTGCTTTCCCATTAATTAAAGTTTATATGTTGATGTCTTTGGTGACTTTTATTAGTGCATTGATAACCTCTGTGTCTAGCTGAGCATTGCTTGGGTCGCCATGCCCCTTCCTCGCCTATTTATTCTATCGTTTCTAGGATAGTGGGATAGACATAAGTGATCATTAAGGGTTTACTCGCCGTTAAGATTAGAGCCAACGAGAAAGGGTTAATTATATACACTTCATATAAAACTAGCAATAAAACAAGTGACAAGCTACTTAATTATCAGGACAGGTCTTCTTATTGTCTCGAGTATCTATCTGTGTTCGTGTGTGCTAATCACTGATTCGTGCTCATTAGTTTAGTTTTCTATTTAATCATAACCAAACCGTGCCAGTCTCTCAGGCTGAACCCCCTTGCGTTAGATTAGGTTGTACAGCTAACTTAAGATATTAAAATACTGATTAGAATAACTAGATAATACGTTCCACTCTTAGTTATCGACACTCTACTTACCATTATATTCATACTGACCGGGTACACTGCTCTTTAAAGTGTGTGTTTTATTGATAAGTCGGCTAAATATAAATTTAAAACTTGAGTAGGCATTAATACTGCTAAAACCACAACGACACATCACGCGCGCACCAAGCCTTTGGAGCCGCTACCGTGGATATAAAAGAATTAGAGCAATACACACGCACATCATGTAACATCATGGTTTGTGACTTATGTCACAAACAATTTTCAAATAATCAATGTTATATTTATGCTTATGGGTGATCACTATTTGACATAATATCTTGGTTTGTTTGATTTACTAACTTTATTGTATGGTTGGTTTGAATTCTCATAATGATTTGACCACTTATACTTAGGTGCATATTTTTTTATCCGACACTTATTTTTGACTTTTTAAAGTCAAATGGGTTGAACTTTCTTGCTTGGTTGACCTATTCATATGCATTATTCTACTTGGTTGGAATTATTCATAACTAACCTTTATTTTGTAGCATTTCACATCCTTGAAAAGTATACGTTGGTACTCTAGCAATGAGGAGTATACATCGAGGGGGAGCATATCATATTCTAATCATTTGTTTTGTAGGTTCATGCATCATAACCTTGGCACTCCATTTAGGGGGAGTATAATCCAAGGGGGAGCTTTAAAGTTCTCAAAATCACATTCCGCTAAGCATATCTTCTTTTTGTTTCGATAAAAAGGGGGAGATAGGATTAAGTTTTACATCACTGTGATGTATCACAGTGCATACTTTTATGATTAAAATAGTTTTTAAAACTTGCATAAAACTAACTCAATCTATATTTTTAAAAGACTCATACTTTATTTAGATCCTTACATAAAAATACACTTCATGTTTTGTCATCAACAAAAAGGGGGAGATTGTTAATACAAATATCGTCCTAAAAACGTTATTTATATTTTACGATCTTTGCTTAATTTTGTTAATGACAATCACAAAGTCTATCTTTAAGCAAGGCATAAATATAAGATTAAGTCTTTTGAATTTATAGTAACAAGTCTTTTATAAACACATTTTACCCATTACATACATTTTACATTTACAAGTTTTACTTTTATTTCTTAAAATAGAAATATTAACACATGACATCATGGCATACCTCATTATAAAATCTTTGGAAGATTTGAAATATTTTGGAAAGATTCTTAAGCAACAAAGTTGACTTTGGAAGATATGGGAAGATATGGCAAGATATGGAAAGATTTGTTGAAATCTTAGTTGTCCTGTACCCGCGGATCCAAACCAGTACAAGGGCGGATCCAAATTTAGGGATCCGCCAAATCCGCCAACTGTTTCATCAGTTTGCCTATAAATAGCAAGCTGATCATTCAGGCACTTTCATCACTCATATAGCTTAAAACATACATTCATTCATTTGTACATCACTAACCCATATCATTCATTCATTTCATTTTGATCTTACTTTCGTAGCAAAGAAGATCAAGCATACAAGCTTCAACATACATACTGTTGCAAGTGTTATTAGTTAGATACTGTGTGATTTGTTAGTGTTGACACATCATTGTTATACCTTTTATTCAGTAGAGTTTGGTTAGTGTTTTAGTCCTTAAAACACAAAGAGTGTCGGGAGTGGTTGTACCCTTGTTAAAGAACCAACGGGAGTGGTTGTACCCTTGTAAAGAACCCAGTTATTAGCTTAGTACCGGATAAAGAGTAAGCGATGTGTAAAGGTTTTCTCCGCCTAGAAGGGAGTTTGTTTCTTAGTGAAGAAAAACTCTCGAGTTAGAGGCTCGAGGAGTGGAGTAGGGCAAGGAAGAGAGTCCTTGTAGCCGAACCACTATAAATATCCGTGTTGTGTGGTTTGATCATTCCTTTCTTTACTTACTTAACTTATATTGCTTGTTTGTGTATATTTACTTTGAAATCACGATAAGTCACAAAGCAAATTAATCTTTTAAAACGGTAAAACTATTCAACCCCCCTTCAAGTTTTCCACAGTTTATACTTGCGCCTAGATTGGCCAAGGCGTTGCAAGAGAATGTTTTACCAAAATTACACGGAATCAGGAAACTTCCTGGGTTTCCTAATTTAGGTGGAACTTTGTTTTGAATAATTGCTGAGGATTCATCACTTAGAAAAGATGCGGAAATCTGTTCCAATTTATGCTCATTACTTACGAGTTCTTTTAGGAATTTACCATAGTTTGGCATTCATGCTATGATATTGATAAGTGTAACATTGATTCGAACGACACGAATCATGTCTAGGAATTTTCCGTATTGAGCTTCCATTTTCTCTTTTCATAGACGTTGGGGGTATAGAATTTTGGGTTTGTATGGTTTTAAAACAGGTATTTTGGGTATTGATTTTGTTTTGAGTTTCTTTTGAGGAGTCGGTTCATCTTCCTCATCACTGTTAAGTTCGACAACTGGTTGAGTTTGACTAGGATTAGGCGGTGGTTCATATGAAGTACCATTTCTAGTAGTTATTGCATTCACATGCTCGTGACGAGCTTGAGGTGGTTGATAAGGTCTAGAGGTACCACCCCTCGGGTTGGGTGTAGTGTTGCTAGGAAGTGATCCAGGAGATCGTCCAGCTTGTTTTTCAGCTAATCTATCGAATTTTTCTTCTAGATTTTGGATAAAATCTTGGTGGTTTCTTGTTGTGGATTCTAATTTCTCTTTGAGATCTGTGAATGTGTTTTTAACAAATGTGGTTGTAGATTGTTGTGATTTTATGAATTCGTTGAGTTGTTTTTGAAGATCTCGTTTTTTGTCAGAATACGATGATCTAGGTTGATCATGGTTATATTCTAATCTTTCGACAGTACGCCATTTATCTCGATCTCGATCACGATTAAGATAGTCTTCGTAAAAATGAGTGCGTCTAAATGTGTTCATAAACTTGGCTTCTTCTTCGCGAGACATGGGTGTATCATCATCATTACAATTTGCTGTTGAATGATTTCCACCACAATTATTGCAGTTCCCATGCTTCTCTTTTATTTCTTTATACTGAGAATCTATTTTTAGGGTCATGGCATCCATCCGAGCCATAATTTTATTAGTATCAGAATTACTGCTACCTTCATCGGCGAAAGCAATAGTTTTGCGAATAGAGGTTTTTGGTTTTTGATTTTTAGCCCAATCATGTTTGAGTAAGACTTTGTCTTCAAGTAATTGATAAGCTTGATTTGAGGTTTTGTATAAGAATATTCCTCTTGCTGCAGCATTCAAGTCTTCTTGTGTGCTCTCTTCAAGTCCATGGTAAAAGATTTTGATTATGTTTCCATTACTTAAACTGTGTCCATGACAATTTTGAGCATTTCTTTCATTCGTAACCATACTTCAAGCAAAGTTTCTCAATCTTGCTAAGAAAAAGCACGGATTTCCCCGAGAAGTCGGTCGAATAATGCTGGAGGAAAGAATCAGCTTATGAAAGTAGTATGAAGTTCATCCCATGTTGCTATGGTTCCTTCGTCGAGTTCATCTAACCAGGTTTTTGCATCCTCGGTCAGGGATAATGGAAACATCATGAGCCGAATGGCTTCATTTTTGGTTTCTCCATATCTAAACATTTCACAAATTTCGAGGAACTGGTGGATGTGTTTATGAGGATCAGTTTTGTTTCTTCCATCGAATTGATTGCTTTTGATGGTAAATTCTTTGGCGGTGTCAGGCAGAGTGATTGTAGGACCAGGGTTAGGAGCAACGGTTTGCTCATTAGCCCACATAGGTTCATTATCGCTTTCATCCATTGGATCGTGAAGTTTGATGAATTTTATGAAAAATCGATAAAGAGAAAGATCATCGACAGCTGGAACTATCTCTTTTGGTGTTTCAGGTCTTAAGTCTTTTTGTGAGAATGGAACTCTTTTGTTACGTCTACGTCTTCGGTTTATGGTTCGTTCGGGTTCGGATAAAGGACTAGCAAGCTCTGCGTTGGAGGATCACGTGACCATCCAATACTGGGCTGCTAAGGGTGATACTAACGGGAAAACCAAGATTCAATTCGGATGAACTGAATTCTTGTTTCTGAGGTGATAAGAAAGGCGTACTAAGTGTAAGTACGGCGCACTTCCGTGAAATTTTTGTTTTTTGAAAAGAGTTTGATAGGTTTGATTTGTTGGAATTATCTTATGGGTTATGTTGTAAACTGAATTTGAGATTTAAATCAATTATGGAACAAAGTTGTAACACTTCTAGGAAAGAGTGTCACGTTTCCCAGAATAGCGGCGTTCTTTTAGAAAAAGTACGCCATGATCGTGCTTGAAAAGCGTCAGAGTATGTGAAAAAGCAGTGGTTATGTTGTGACATAGCAATAATGTTCAAGTAGTTTAAACGCAAAATGCAATCCAAATATTCATAAGATGATTAAATAAGTGATAATATAACAAGTGCCAGTCCCCGACAACGGCACCAAAAACTTTGATGTGTCTCGAAAGCTTTAAATTATATAACTAGTTCTACCGATTTCTCTTAGTTCAAAACACACGGGTAAAAGTATAACCCTCATTTGTAGTAAAGAGTTTTGGTAAGACCAGGTCATTCCATGGGGACTGAGATTGCTCTATGTATCAATTAACTACTTAAGATGATTTAGAAAACGTTTAAGACAATTATGCAAAACTAAATGAAATTCAAATATGAGACAAATATGATTACTTGGATAGTTGATATAACTCAGTGAATGATTAATGATGATGATCTCAGTGATGGAGTGAGTTCAACCAATGATTAGTTGTTTTTGTCAAAATAACGTTTTCACGGATTAATAAGTTGATTCAAGACTTATGTTTACTAGCAGTTGAACGAGTGGGTAACAAGCTTAAGAACTAATTGCAATGTAGGAAACTTTGTTGTTTATAACTTAACAAGAGCGGATTTCTCCAACCAATTGATCAAGATACATAGACATATTTCGAAAACTATATAATACCAATTGGTTCTTTCGACCTTTTCCAATTGACAAGTATAATCAAAAGTGATAAACAATGGATAAAGAGTTTAGAACACAACAAGGTTTCAACACAACAAGGTTTCACACAAGTGATAATATCCTTTGTTTCTCCTGTTCGAACTTCGGTTTTAGGTTTTTCGGAACTTCTAATTCGTCTGGTCTACGGGGTATTTATAGTTTCTGTCTGAGGGAAGATGCGGCGCATCTAGTAAGTAGATGCGGCGCATGTACTTAACTTCGCGTGGGGTCCAAGATTATAATATTCAGGAATATTCGTACACCGCCAGAAGATGCGGCGTAACTCCATGATTAGATGCGGCGCATGTCCTCTTGTATCTTGGATCGTATCTGGTGATATCTTGATAGAGATGCGGCGCATGTCGAGAGTGAGATGCGGCGCATCTGGAGCAGAATTGACTTGATCTTGTCCATGTCAGTAGACTTTCACTTTATGCACGTTTTGCTCCATTATTAGTCCAAAATCGCTAAGTTTCACCAAATGCTTGTTTTTACCTGAGAATTACAAAAGTAAACGATTAAGTATCAATCCTCATACATAATATAGTAAAACAAGTCAAATTAATAGGATAAATGATAGCAATAAAATGTACTTATTTGAGTTCATCAAATATCCCCCCACTTGAACTTTACTTGTCCCCAAGTAAACCTTAGAATTTCTTTTATGAAAATGTATCCTAAAAGATGTTAGGATTTATTTTTATATTTAAGCATGTATTCGTTCATTTCATAATCACACAACTAAACACTTAACGATTCAGAAGTAAAATAAAATAAGTCGATAAAAGCAAATCTAATCGTTTAACTGTCCAGTCGTGACGAATATTCTATCATAAGCTTGGCAAGTATACACATCTCCACCACTAAAGCTAAGGAGTAACAAGTCTAAAGCGGTAAAAAAGGGTTTTTTAGGCTTAAGGGTTAATTATTCTCTTTCACTATCGATCTCAAATTCCAGAAAAGGCGACAAAATCACAAATACATGATCGAATCCACGAACACGATACTTGCAATTGCTCAAATCCTTAACTCGAATAGGCTAAAGATAGGTCCAAACTTCACCAATAATAATATATCAAAAAGGGCGACAAAATCATAAATACATAGCCGAATCCACGACTATGATACTTAAGATTGCTCAAATCCCTAATCTCAATAAATCAAAGGTTTGGTTGGATAAAGAATAATAAAGGGCATGGATAACATTTGGGATATAAATTGGTATAAAAATAAAAATAAACAAAACAAATAAATCAAAATCCTAAGTGTGGTTAATCACTATCCCAACCATCCCATGAATAAGACTCATATCATTGAATAACTCACGCTTTAACACTTGAAACACACGCTTTAGGTAGACACGAATTATACTCAACAAGATCTTAATCAAAGAATAAACCTTAATTGGCGTTCCCATAACTGCCAATTCCCATTCAATCCATAGATATAGTACAACAAATAGTGGTGATATCGAGCACTTACATAACTTTACATAAGTTGGTTAAAACTAACTTCCAACTTTTCTTTCTTTCTTTTTCTTTTCTCATTTTTTCGATTTTTTTTTTTTTTTTTTTTTTTTTTTTTAGTAACATAAACATAGATGTGTAAAATTTCACCACATCACTATAACTTTCTTTCCGGATAATTTTTCCATACTTTTCATGACTTCAGAAATAATGGTAATAGTGAAAGTAGTAAACACACGAAAAATAAACTCCAAAATATACAATATTTACTTTCACTCCAATTGCATTGTGCAATTTCCCGACCTAACCATAGATAATGAATTACGCACGCGAACACAGGTAATGTAAGGAAACACACTTTGCCTATAGCAATTAACCAACCACGGATTCTAATCTACAGGGTAGGCTAAGGTGTAAGGGTGTAACGAAACATTTTAAACATAGGTGTAAGAAACGAAAGGAATGGCTCTGAGGGTTTTTCTAGGGGTATCTTACTCTAAAAATGAGAGTAACAAAAGGTTTATACGGGGGTTAACTAACCAGTGTAGTTAGTTAATAACACATAACATATAAAGGCTATTTGGGTGTAATCCTAGAATTTTACCAATTTAGACAAGTCATTCCAATTATATAAATAATACTCATTATGGTGGTCTCGAATAGTATACAAGCCAAGTTCTAAAGTTTACAAGTCACCGGCACACTCATAGATTTGTGAATTTTGAAAAATTACAATTTTTGAAAATAACGTCATGTGTGCAGCTATGCAACTTAGATCTTAAACAAAAACATGCTAAAAAAAAAAAAAAAAAAAAAAAAAAAAAAAAAAAAAAAAAAAAAAAAAAAAAAAATCAAGTTTGATATATTAAGCACATTTTAAGCATAATTTTTGAAAAAGTTTAGGACAAGTAATTGTTAAGTGTTCTAATTCTCCAATCCCCCCACTTAAGTTAAACAACGTCCTCGTTGTTTGTATAAAAGATTAAAAACTGGAAATTAAAAGAATTAGAACAGAAAAACTCCCCTGAGATTTGCTCGGTATGATCCTCCATTAGTATAAGAGCAAAAATCAACTTCTTGTGGATTAGAATGTTAAGCTTCATACTTGATGTATCCACAGGAAATCCAGGAAACTATAATACCACCAATACTTTAAAACACACCTAAGATAAGAAAGGTTCAAGCTTTGCATAATACATTAGTAGTTAGGAAAAATAAAACTTAAAAATTAAAACTGAAAATCATCAGGTCAGTCGATGCGCCGTATCTTATTGAAGAAGATACGCCGTATCGAGCCTGGAATTAATACGGATCAGAATAAAGATGCGCCGCATCCTTAACCAGGGATGCGCCGCATTAAAAATAAACTGATAAATAGTTTTAAAGTCGAAAATAAAAATGCAGAAAAATAAAATAAGATATGGCCATTGCAGGAGATGCGTCGCATCTCAGAATTGAGATGCGCCGTATCCTCATGCGGGCCTGACTGACTCGACACAGAAAACAGAATAGTAAATAGATAAATCCGGGTTGTCTCCCGGTAAGCAATTGTCTTTATTCCAGAGTCTTCAAGTTAGACTCACGTTCAGCTCAGCAATAAGTCCTTGTCACGGTCCATCCTTCGTCCTTCATCCGAAAGATTTTTCCGTATATCTCTGCGACGTTTTCTTCCGTTCGAATTAATCTAGTATAACTCTTTGTCTTCACCGCAGTATATTCTTCATTAGGACTCAAAGAATATTTGATGATTTTAAATTTTTCAGAAATAATCATGGGTGGCTCATTGTAAGGAATCCCAAGTAGTTGACACTTTCTTTTGGTGAACTCTTCCTCGTCTTTATCAACAAACTTAAAATAAGGATCCTTAATCAAATAATCATCTAGTTCATCAATTAATGACTTATCGTCTTGAATCGCCTCCCATTCTCTTTCCAAATCATATTGTAACCGTCGACTAAGCTTTGTGAAATCATCAAACTGTTTATGCACCCATTCCCAGAAAGTAGTATCCGATGTCCCCTTAAGTTCCTTCAAGCGTTCAATTCTGCCCTTTTCTTGTAAAGCCTCCGCCTTTTGTGGGCAGTCTTCAACATTATCGTACCACTCATAATCTTCAAAGGTTACATCATTTCCAACCCGTCTCATCCCAATTATACTTCCCCCATTACAGGTTCCGTCACTTTTATAATCACAGGTCGGCCAAACACTACTCCCGTCCTTGAAAACGAAGGGTGTACAGGTGTGATTAATGTGCTCAAATTCCCATGGTTTATCCCAAACCCATGGTACTTGATCATTCCATTCATAGTACCAGGTGTTTTTGAAATCGTCATAAGTCTTAAATCCTGGTAGTTCTCCAGTAAGCACATCATCGTCGACTTGAAGAAGGTAGTTAAATTCCTTGAACTGCTTGCACAAGGGTGTCTCATAATCGAACACATCAATGTCTATTCTGAATAACTCTTCAATGCCTTCATTGATTGTTGAATCATGAAGTGACGACCCATAATCGCTTTCTACTTCTTCATCTTCTCCTCTCATCCAATATACCCATAATGCATCCTTAGTAGCACGATCCATGCACTTATGGTTATTAAACTTACTAGCCAACCATTCTGAAAAATCAACATCGTGAGGATCGTGGTTAACGTCAAAGCAAACCTTTCCAATCATATTCTTTTTTATCTCCATGAACTCGTTAAATTGCTTCTTAAAACTCCGAGTCAACCATGAAGTCATAATCTCCTTGACTTCATTTGCAGGGGCAAATTCCGGACTACCATATTTGAGTTCTAGCCAATCATTGAGGGAGAGGTCTATCAATCTTACCAATTTCCCATGAAATAGTAGCTCCGCCAAAGCATAATTCATGTCATTATCCTGATAGTTCTCATTCAATCCCCAGTACTGTTCGGAATAAGGCATGTAAGAGTTTTGGGTATTGCCTCCACCACAGCTGTTGTTGCTTGAGTCCATGTATGCAAGATAGAATTTCCCATCATCTTCTTCGATAGTAGTCCAGTTCAATCCTTCGGCTTCAATGATAGGCCATAAGAGCGACAATTCTTTTCCAGTGTACCTCACAAATACATCATAAGAGAATACCTCTTTGTCAATGTTGCATAAACGCATGAATTCCTTAAAAGCAGCTTCAAGAGGAGTCTCCCAAGAGAATAAATCTTTATCGATCATGAGTACATTGAATGAATCTGAAAACAAGCATTCCTTAGCAAGATATCCGTTAACTGACATGTCTTCCATAGCAAAATCTGTCATCCAAGGTAAAATCATCAGTAGGATTTGTTCGCTAGAAGAGAAATTAATGAATATAGAAACGGATATAAGAATAAAAATAGCTGATATCTGCAGACGATGCGCCGTATCCAAAAAGTTGGATACGCCGTATCTTATAATCGTTAAAATTAAATCAGACTTTATTCAGAAAATAGATACGCCGCTTTAGAATTTAAGAATGCGCCGTATCGAATTAATTAATCAAAAATCAGCTTATCTAATTAAAATTAAATGCGTCGTATTAACGAAAGTTAATGCGCCGTATTTTCGTTACGTTTAAAAATAAAAGATTTTTGATTCAGTAAAATGCGCCGTATCGACAGAGATCGATACGCCGTATCTGTTTAATAATTCGCAAACTGTTTTTAATTAAAATAATAGATACGCCGTGTCTGCGAAAGCAGATGCGTCGTATGGCGTTAACGTTTAGAAAATTTTTTATTAAAAACAGATACGCCGTATCTGCAAAAGCAGATGCGTCGTATTACTTTATCGCTTAGAAAAATTTTCTTATTAAAAACAGATACGCCGTATCTTGGGGAAAAGATGCGTCGTATCGAATTAATTAAACGCGTTGTATTAAAAAAAATTAAACGCAATACGCCGTATCTGAGAGATCAGATGCGTCGTATCGTTTGATTTAGCACAGTACAACGATAGCAGAACAGAAAAATACGAAAAATAAAAACAAAAATTAAACACACAAACGAAAATAAACACACAAAAATAAAAGAAAACAATTAACACACAATACAACAAATATGCAAAATAGTACAATGATGCAATTAATCTAATAAAAAGAAAAACCTAATTAAAATACTAATTAAATTAACAGATAATAACAATTCACTCCCCGGCAGCGGCGCCAAAAAAACTTGATGCGCGTGATGTGTCGTTGCGGTTTAGCAGTTTTAATGCCTACTCAAGTTTTAAATTTATATTTAGCCGACTTATCAATAACACACACACTTAACGAGCAGTGTACCCGGTCAGTATGAAGATAATGGTAAGTAGAGTGTCGATCACTAAGAGTGGAACGTATTATCTCGTTATTCTAATCAGTATTTTAATATCCTAACGCAAGGGGGTTTCAGCCTGAGAGACTGGCACGGTTTGTTTGCAATTAAATAATAAAATAAACCAATAGGCACGAATCAGCAAGTAGCACACACGTACACAGATAAATACTTGAGACAATAAGAGGGCTGTCCTTATGATTAAGTAGATTGTCACTTGTTTTATTGATAGCTTTATATGAAGTGTATGTAGTTAACCCTTTCTCGTTGGTCCTAATCTTATCGGCGAGTAAACCCTTAATGATTACTTATGTCTAAAAGTTATTCCTAAGTGATCAATTTAGTAATAACCGTGGGAGCCACATTATGTCCCGCAGTCAAATGCCCGCAAGCCACTAATAAACACAGAGGTTATCAATGCACTAATAAGTAGTAACCAAAGACATCAACATATAAACTTTAATTGATGGGAAAGCAAGTATTAAAGGGAGTGCAATCTTTCGTTGTCACATTACACAAGCCACCAATCCTGATGAATTAAAGTTTGCTAACACAATAAAACAAAACTACTTAATGAATTAAACACATGCAGCACCTTCTTACAGCTCTTGTATCTTTGATTTGGGTGTGTCTTGTGCTGCCTCCTTGACTGAATTCGTCCTTTGTTTCTCCTGTTCGAACTTCGGTTTTAGGTTTTTCGGAACTTCTAATTCGTCTGGTCTACGGGGTATTTATAGTTTCTGTCTGAGGGAAGATGCGGCGCATCTAGTAAGTAGATGCGGCGCATGTACTTAACTTCGCGTGGGGTCCAAGATTATAATATTCAGGAATATTCGTACACCGCCAGAAGATGCGGCGTAACTCCATGATTAGATGCGGCGCATGTCCTCTTGTATCTTGGATCGTATCTGGTGATATCTTGATAGAGATGCGGCGCATGTCGAGAGTGAGATGCGGCGCATCTGGAGCAGAATTGACTTGATCTTGTCCATGTCAGTAGACTTTCACTTTATGCACGTTTTGCTCCATTATTAGTCCAAAATCGCTAAGTTTCACCAAATGCTTGTTTTTACCTGAGAATTACAAAAGTAAACGATTAAGTATCAATCCTCATACATAATATAGTAAAACAAGTCAAATTAATAGGATAAATGATAGCAATAAAATGTACTTATTTGAGTTCATCAACTAGCTAAGGTTAGATATGCGACAGATGTTTGTCTTAGAACAGGGTAGCAAATAATCCAGTTTCAATTTGCTATAACGTGGTGCCTGGCTAAGGTCAGATATACCTGGAGCCCTATTGTGATTGTCAATATGAGAGAGGGCTATTGTGACCTACCATATTGTTACTAGTTGATTTATGATTGTTGATATATGTGGAAATTGTGATTTATATCTATCTTAGTCCAGTGTAGCAAATTTCTTATCTTGGTCCGCCATTACTCGTTGCTTAAACCTATGAACTCACCAGCGTTAGCTGACCCTTTTTGCATGTTTACTCATGTAATTAATGATGTTCATTTGTGATGATGGCTGTTTGGAGGCTTGGCAAGTGGCATGGCTAAGGATCAATTCAAACTTTGATGACACTTTTGGGGACCTATCTTATGTTTCTTTTAGGCCTTATTTTCAGTCCTTTTGAATAAATGTAAACTTGAAGTTTGGATTTTGAAATGTTTTTATGTAAACGGATAATGTTATCCCGTTTTCCTACGCTTGTGTTGTGTACCAACCCTGTAGCACCCCAATTCTTGTTTTTGTCTTCCGCTGAACCAAATTTTGGGGGTGTTACAAATTGGTATCAGAGCTCAAGGTTATACAGAACTGGGTACTTACCAAAAACCTAGACTATAACCACTTTTCAAAAAATGATCCTACGGCCGTCATGTACCTACCTGCCAAGCCGAAGCCTCTAGTATTGACATGATAAACTGATGAACTGTTTGATGTGAGATTGGAATATTTGGAAAACTAGATTGAGAATGATGTAACCTTTTACTTGAGAATATGCTTAGACTTATGCAGTATTTGATCTGGGAACATGTCTAGAATCATGCGATAATTGTTCTGATAATATATTTGGAATCACGCGGTAATGGATTTGGGAATATCCTTGGGATGATGCGGTATATGTTATTACTGTTTTGGAAGATTTTATGTTATGTTGGGGTTACGAGTCGGTCCAACGTTAATAGACCCGACCGACACAGTTATCGGACTTATTGGGTTAACGAATCCAATAAGGGCCCGGTAAGTGCACTAGTACAGATTTGGCCTACGGTCACACATGTGGTATTTTGAACGGCGACACAATAACTTATTTGTGTGACTAAATGTACCAGAATAAAATAAATAGCCACACTTGATCCGACTTGTGTGACCATTTCGGAATTACATCTGAGGCTACAACCACACATTTGAATATTTTCGTGACTATACGTATCTGGTAATTTTTTTTTTGATTTTTTAGTCACTTGTAATTTGGGACGTGTGACAGATACAAATAAGTTTGAAATATTAGTCACACTATATATATACATATGTGACAAATATATGTCACACAATTGAAAAGTGTGACCAAAATCCATATATGGTCACACGAAGTAATTGTGTATGTGGCTAAATCATATACTCAAGTTTGTCACACATTATTTAAACGTGACTGCTAGTTTTTGTTGAAAATTTAGCCACATATGAATTTGAAATGTGTGACAACTGAAAAGTAAGTTTGAAGCATTAGTCACGATATGCATTTAAAAGTGACAAATATATGTCACACATTTGAACAGTGTGACCAAATGTCATATATGGTCACACTAAACCATAGGCATACATGATTAAGTGTGACCAAAATTCGATACAAATGGTCACATAAGTTAATATGTGTGTCTAAAGTTTAGTGTGTGTTTGCCTGCCAAATCCTAATGTGTATGGTCACATTTAATTGTATCAGAATCATGTGACTATAGGCTATACCATAGTCACACCATATCACAAATGTGTATCTAAATTATGTTTATGGCCACATTATAAGGGTATTATATGTGACCAATACATTCAAAATAGTCACACTGTGAAATATTCATGTGACTATTATTTATAGCAAAATGTGAACTCAGTTACCATTAACCTTGATATTAGTCACATTGAGTGTTTGTGTGACTAAATTAAAGATGTTACATATGGTCATCACATGAAGTATTTATTTAATTAGGTGTCTAAATCATAGAGTCATATTTTGTCACACATTATTTAAGTGTAGTCACAATTCGATACATATGGTCACACATTTCTGATAACTTATGTAATTATGAGGGGTTAGATATGGGATTTTATAATCTATCTAGTTTGAGTCTAATTTGATATTCACTTAATTGAGTTCAGACTATTAGTCATGACTCTTCATTTGCCCCATTACAATGCTGGGATTTTATAGTCTATCTAGTTTAATGCAGTAGTATGTAAGTATATTACTTGCCCCTAGGAACCAGGTTACTTGACTTTCTAAAGTCAATTTTCAACTTTATAATGAAGTAACATGTTACTAAAGTGCCTGCAAGTGCATATACATGATAAATAGAAACTGTAAATACAATAAAGCTTGACTGCAAGTGGATATATAACAGTGAAAATAGCAAAAAATTTCATTTCCATTGAAAATCTTGACTTTTTTGAGTCAAAATCCATTACAACAGGCTAAATTACAGAAACAACTATTTAATACTAAAACTGCTAATCATCTAACAGTACTAACTTAACAATACCAGTAGTGACCTTGCCCTTAGCCTTGAGCAGCAGTCTTAACTTCAACCAGCAGTCTTAACTGTTACACAAGCAGTCTTAACTTGCAGCATGACATGCTTCACTTGGATTTTCGTATAACAATACCTTCACAGTCGGTTCGATAGTAGTCACTTCGTGATTCCTTGCCCAAGTCTTCTTTATTTACACGTGGCAATATGTTTTCATTGTGCTCGTGAATGACTGTACTAAACTCCTCATCGACTTCGTCATATGTATCTTTGTAATTCTTGGTAGGTGTTTTAAAGACAATGGACAAATTTTTTTGTACCTGGTCTTTCACATAAAACACTTGTGTTGCTTGTGACGCTAATATGAACGGATCATCCTTGTGGCCTAAAGTATTCAGGTCTACCAACGTATAACCAAGAGTATCGCGTTTGAACCCATGAGTTTTGCGATTAACCCAATCACATTTGAAAAGAGGAATTTGCCTGAAACGGTAATCTAGTACCCATATCTCTTGTAAAACCCCATAATAAAATGCTTTTTTTGTGGTTGCAACTTCTTTGGATATGTGAAGATCTACTGCCTCAACACTAACCCCACTGTTCTGGTAAACTATGCCATCATTACTTTTCGTACGAAATGTATACCCATTGATGTTATACGCCTCGTATTTCACTATGCTCGCGCGTGGTCCAAATGATATCTACCTCACAGTTTCTGATACACTATCATTGGATATCGCTATCTCTCTCTGAACCTGAATTTCATTACAAGTATATATTACCTTTAAATTGCAGGAACAACAAACAAACAATTAAAGAAAAGGAGTGTTTGGGATAATGAAATGGTGTGCTGGTGGACCTCTATCTAATGTCATATACAGGAGGGACAATTATGATGATAGCAACAAACAAACAATTATAAACAACATACGAGTAATTACCTCTTCGCGTAACCACTTAGCAAAAGATTTACTGTGCTCTTTCTCCAGCAATGCCATTTTTTTACCCGGGTTTTTTCTTTCCAAAACTTCCTTGTATCACCTGAAACAAATAAATGTCTTTGATTATTATATTTGATAGAACATTTAAAGCAACGAAATCGACATATGTGTTAGTAATACTTACTCGATATATGATGATAGCAACAAACAAACAATTATAGAACATTTCTGAAAGGATTCTCCGGAAACATCACTTGATTTGCCGGCCGACAATGGCTTTCCGTCCTCATTTTCATTGGTTACATGTTTATCAGCTGGGATACCAATAGTTTTCATGATTTTATGATATTCGCTAAAAAAATCTATTGTTTCTTCCGTGATAGTCTCCTCAGCAATGCATCCCGCTGGTGTTAGGATTTAATAAATATGTAATAATACAATGCTGCTGTTATGGTTCACTTTCAGCAACAAAAGAATGAAGCACATCTTCAATCACATTGCCAGAATTTGAATGTGTTCTTGGTGTAGCAGGGGTATATGAGGTTGATGAAGATGATGAGGTTGGGCTATCAGCATATGACATATTGTTATTAGTACTGGTAGTACTAACAAATGCTGAGTGAGTTGGAGTATGTGAATAGCTTGAACCTCCTTTAATATCAATCTCAAGAGTCTTGAGTTTGTTATAGAGGTCATCAAAACTCAAGTAATCAAGCCCACCTCTTGCCTTGAGAGTGATGGATACCTGTGACCAGGAAGGAGGCAATGCTCTCAAGAACTTGGTATTGCAATCTTCATTATCTGGCCTTGCCTGGAGCTGATTGAGTTGGCTCAAAATCTTCTGGAACCTATCATAGCCTTTATGCAATCCTTCTGCTTCAGAGATCTTGAATTCTTGGAACTCCTGCTTCAGCATAGACTTCCTCATCTTCTTAGATTCATCATTACCTCCAAATCTAGCTTTAACAGCTACCCAGATGTCCCTTGCATCATCTAGGTGATGAAAATCACCCATGTGGTCTTCTGGGAGAGACTGAAGCAGCAAAGTTCTTGCTTTTGTCTCCCTTTGAACAACAATATGTTCTTCTGCAGATACAAGGGGAAGAATAATGATGTTCCCTTTTGGATCTCTTCCTGTTTTCTTCTTACTGTTTCCATTCAGGATGATGTTCCAGAGGTTATGATCACTATTTGAAATCGAGTACTCCATCTTCATGGCCCATATCTCATATTCATCCTTCTTAAGGTAAGGAAATTTTGCATTGCTGTTTGAGACAGTGGTTGTGAGAACTTGTTGTTGGACATTCTGTGTTTCAGGTTTTTCATTGTTGACACCATAATCATCTGTTTCGGATGAAGTCATTGTATGAGGGTTTAAGAGATTTGTTTGAAAAGGTTTCTTCTTTGACAGAGACTCTCACCAGGCTCTGATACCACTTGTTGGATCAGCCCTAGATAGATCTTTGAGCCTTATGGAACCGGTAGAATGCTTATGTAATCACAAACAAACTACAAGAGAATCTCTAACAATAAACTTATGTTTACGCGGAATATAAACACAAGAGTTAAAGAAGAAATAACTAATAAACACTTGATCCTCTATGGATCTATATTAACTATTAAAATTGTTTTCGAAGTCTTGCATTGTTCATAGCCGTGAGTTTCTTTTATACTCCAAGAAACCCTAATTCTGTATTCACTATAAAACGTGTAGAGGAGATATGCATTATAACTTCCTAATATAACTCATGCATATCTCTTTCTTTAACAAACTTCTAAATATATGGGTTTGACTATTTCTATAACTCGCAGAAACAATACTAGCAGCAGTAACCATAATGTGCTACTAGCAGAAGCAATAAAACTATTATACCAGCAGGAACTATATACCTGCCAGAAGAAACCAATACTACACTAACAGAAACATTGTATTATTACATATTTATTAAATCCTAACATCTGGTCTATTTCTTTTTCGCACATGTCCTTTAATAACCTTCATACATCTTTCGAAGGGATACATCCACCGAAAGCATATGGGACCACATAATTTTACCTCCCTAGTTAGGTGCACAGTCAAGTGTATCATAATATCAAAAAATGACGGAGGAAAGAACTTCTCGAGTAGGCACAGTGTCACAACAAGTTCTTCTTGCATCTTATCTAGTTCTTGCAAGCTGATTTCTTTCCTACATATAGATTTAAAGAAAAAGCAAAACCTGATAATAGCATATCGTGTGGGCTGGTGCATGACTGAACGTATAGCAATGGGCAAAAACTCTTGCATTAGCATGTGATAGTCATCCGATTTAAGGCCAATGAGCCTCCTATCATTTAGGCTGACCAAACTAGAGAAATTTGAACAATAGCCTTGTGGTACCCTGATGTTGCTTAACGTTTCACAAAATATGTCTTTTTCAGCATTCGTTAATGTGTAACCTGCTGGAGGTAGTGTTGTTTTGTCTGCTTCTCGCCTAGCAAACAACTCTTCTTTTATCCCCAACTCTTCCAGATCCAGTCAAGCATTCATTCCATCTTTTGTCTTTCCAGGAACATTCAGCAAAGTTCCGAGTAGACTCTCACCAACATTCTTTTCTACATGCATGAAGTCAATACAATGCGGAATAGAATGATGCCTCCAATACCTTAGCTTTCGATACCAAATGTTGAATTTCTTCCAATATGCTTCATTTACTTGGCTTGAACTACCCTCTTCTTCTGTTGTTTTCCTTTTCTGCTTTTTAATCTTCCCACCTCTACCTCTGGTATCTTCTTGGTTTTTCGAGGCTTTTCTTTTTCCCCACTTATTTTCAATATGTTGTACCTCGTTGTATATTTGTTCCCCGGTCAATGGATTTGGAGCATGATGTGGTTCTTGTTGTCCATTAAACGCCTTCCTTTGCGTTCTGAACGGATGGTTGTATGGTAGATATCGTCTGTGTCCAGCGTAACTTTGCTTTGATGAGGCGGAAAGTCTAACACAGTGTGTATCTTTCCCACATACTACACAACCTTTGAATCCATTGTATGGACAGCCACATAATGTACCAAGTGTAGGGTAATCATTTATCATCCATAACACAACGGCACGCAGATTAAAGTTTTCTTTTTTGTAAGCATCATATGTATCAACCCCTTCCTCGAATAAGGTATACAGATCATCAACCAACGGTTCTAAAAATACATCGATATCATTTCCCGGGTATCCCGATATTAATACCGAAAGCATGATAAACTTTCTTTTCATACACAACCATGGAGGAAGGTTGTATATGACAGATAAAACTGGCCATACACTGTGATGCCTATTTCCTGAGTTGACGTCAACCCCATTAGCCGATATTCCTAGCCGTAGATTTCTCGGATCTTTAGTAATTTCGGGGAATTTTTCATCTATGGTAGGCCATGCCTGTGAATCTGCGGGGTGACGTAAAACACCATCTGTTATCCTCCTTGTTGCGTGCCATGTTAGATCTTTTGAAATACTTTCTAACTTAAAGAGGCGTTGCAGTCTTGGTATAATTGGAAAGTACCACATTACCTTTTCCGAAATGTTTTCGTACCCTTTATGTGTCTTACTATCCACCTTCCATCTTGATGTCCCACAAGTTGGACAAACAGTCAACTCCTTGTTAACCTTCGAGTAAAGAATGCAGTTGTTGCTACATACATGTATCTTTTTGTATCCTGATCCCATCATTCTCACTAGTTTTTTGGCCTGATAAGTTTTTTCAACCATTTTGTTACCAGCAGGTAGCATCTTTTTCAACAATCCTAGTAATTCAGTAAAGAACTTATCAGAAGCTCCATACTTACCCTTCAAGTTGAGTAGTTTAACTATTGCGGACAACTTTGTGAAGTCAGGACATCCTTCGTAAAGTGGCTTCTCCGCGTCTAATAATAGTTGTTGAAACTTGGCAAGGTTATCCTCATCAAAATATTCTTTTGTAGCATTAACCATGTTTACTGTTGTTGGGACATCTGTTGGAATTTCTGGACCAAAATCCATGTCGAAATCCGTGTCGTCAACAAACTCCTCTGTTGTAGCATTAACAGGTATTTGGGCAGTTGTTGCTTGCTCATCATTTTCTCCATATTTATCCCATTTTGTGTAGCTTTGATTAATCCCGTGGCAGAATAAATGGAACTGCATATCCTCTACTTTCTGCTCTATACGGTTTAAACATGAGATACACGAACATGGCATCTTTATAAGCTGTTGTTTATTACCTCGTGGGTCGATGTTCCTCATCTTCTGCAAGTTGTGTTCTGCATACTTAATAAACGCTTCTACTCCAGCAATATATTGTTTCTTGGTCCTACTAGTTCTCATCCAAGACTTGTCCATGCTATTGTTGAGGTCAACTGGTAACGTATATATCCTACAAGTCACAAATTAAACCAATATAAGCATCAAATCATTTGTGCATAAGTAAACCAAGTATTTACCGCTACTAGTACAAAAGGTACTACTGCTAGTGAAAGTTAGTACTGCTAGTATAAAGTTAGTACTGCTAGTACAAGTCACAAATTAAACCAATATAAAATTGTAAATGTTTGATACATTTGGGCCCAACTCTAATGTGGGATAAAATGTTTATTTTGAAAATATTACAACTATACATTAGTAAAATCTAGTATTAATGGTTTTTGTTGCAAATTGAAAATTAAAATAATACTCTGTATAGTATTAATGGTTTTTGTATTTACTTGCAACTTGCAAGTAAATGGGGAACTATTTCATCATTACACACTATTCACATTGCTAGGCTCGATACATCTTCCTTCCTCTAGGTGTTTCTTGATTGTTAACAAACCAAAATAAAATTTACATTTCTTCTTAACAAACCAAAATAAAATTTAAAAATTACAAAAAATCTCAAAAGTTTTTGTTATCAAAATCATGGAAACTAAACTAGTGATTTGTTCTGAATTGGCAACAGTTGCAAACTCAAAGCTTGTGAAAGACATGATGCTAGTTTACTATGAGCGACAGGTTGAAGCTACTTCCAAGGAAGTTCATGATTTGAGGGACAAGGTTTCTGAGAAAAGAATGCTGATAAACAATAGGGATAAGATGATCAAGGAGTTAGAGCTTTTATATGGTTTTGATTCTGCTCTTGAAAGCATTGCTGATTTAAGGAGGATGCAAGAGGAGGACATGATGGCTTCTGATAGGTTGCTTGTTGATATTGCCCAAAAGCATAAGCGTCTAGGTGATTTGTGCAACTTTATCACAAAGCTTGGATCAATGGACTACTGATGTGGTTGATATACTAGTTGTCTATGTTTCTGTCTTTTGTGTTTTGTGGTTTCATGGTTGATGTTGTTGGTAGTTTTTCTGATTTTTAAGATGGGTACTTTTTATGATGTCTTTTGGGAAGTAAATCGAATGGTAACGATAGATGTCTGATATTAAATATTAATGGATCTATGTTAATGTCAATATTATTTTCTAACTGCCTTTTGATTTGTAAGTTTTTTCTTACCACAAATTTAATATGTATAATTTCACTGATTAAGAAAAATGTGGGATTAGTACAAGTTACAATGCTAAGTGTTTAGTACACATATGAAGCTTTAGATTGATGAAGTTACAATGTCAAGTGTTTAATAAGGTTTACTAGAAGAATTGCAACACAATGGAATGTTAATACTTAAGAAAGTCAAAGTCAAAGTAAAACTGTGTTTATTACACCTAAATGCAGGAAGTTACCTGCACATACCAACCAAGCCTTTAATGGCATTTACTTATACATTGAACTATGTGATCCTCTTTACTTTAAATGGCCATTACATAAACACAACATTACACCATCAAAAACCTGTCAAACATTAAACCTCATCCATAATGACTTCCAAGCCAAATGTTATTGAAATATCCTCTGATTCATCAGAACTAATGTCTCCTAAACCTGATTGGAATTTCCCCTACCCTCCTATAGGTAGCTTTGGTAAGATACCACCTAAGGGAAAGGTTGTTGACTCAAGCTCTGATTTTAGCTCCTTTAACAGTAGCTTTTTTTAATGATAGCTGCGTTTCTAGCTATCATTCAACATCTGAAGATGAAGTTGTCTCAAAAAAAGCCACAATCTCCAAAAAACCTCCTCTAGTTCACACTCTGTCAATCCCAGGAAAAAGGGTACAAGTTCTAGGCCTACCAAATCAGGAAACTTGGGAAGAAATCCAAGCAAAGAAGAGAAAGGGAAAAGGCCCAATTGAACTCACTAAGGGTAAAGGGAAAAGGACCATTGGCTAGCTATGTATGTCTTGATGTTATGATGCTACTGTAACAAGTACTATGTTTTCTCCTGGTATGTAATCAACTATGCAATCAACAATGCATCTATGTATGCAGAATTTTGTTATGTAATAACAGTTGGTTTTCAAGTTGAAGATGCTATTTTTCATTCATGTTAAACCCAAAATACAACTTGAAAAAACTATATATCCTACAAGTCACAAATTAAACCAATATAAGCATCAAATCATTTGTGTATAATTAAAAAAAGTACCTAATTTAGATCTAAATGAACCTCCCTCCGTTGTTGATGGCCGGATCGGCGAGTGGTGGATGGTGAGTGGTAGCTGTGACGTGACTGGTGAATGGTGAATGGTGACTGGTGGCTGTGATTGGTGTCTGGTGGCTGTGATTGGTGAGAAATGTGCGAAATTTGAAATTTGCTGAAAAAAATATGGGGGGCTTTAATTTTGAAATTTGCTGAAAAAAATATATATGGGGGGCTTTTTAAAAAAATATGGGGGCTTTAATTTTGAAATTTGCTGAAAAAAATGGGGGGCTTTTTAAAATTTTTGGGGAGGGAAATACCAAAAAGGAAGCCACAGGTATCGAACATGTGACCTCCCCTTCACAACACCATCAACTCAACCATCTCCGCCCTTGGGTCTTTTTCGATTATACCCTCTTTTGTATTCCTCTTATAGACTATCTGTTTTATTAAAGAAAATTGTTACAAAATCCAAATATCTTTTATACAAAGTTAAACCTGTTAGTACAAAGTTAAACCTGGCAGTACTAATATTTACACTAGCAGTAATAACATTATTTCCTTTTTGTTTGTCTAAAGATCTTTCTCAGTAACTCTCTTGCCATTACTGAGTCTTCATCAGTAACTGTGAGCTTAGCATCTAACATAACAAATAAGCTAGCTGCCCTTAATGGATAATCTTTTTCTATCAGCACGTAGACATCCACTCCATTCTTTGTAGATACATGGTGAACACCACATGTATCATACAGTCTCCATTTTGTACTCAACTCATGAGCTCGAAAATGCCATAAGATATCTTTTGGATCAGGTTCATACAACCTCTTCAATTCCATCCATAGCTCCTTCTCTTTGTCTTCTATACGAGCTGTAGATCTGAACCTTTCTTGAACCAGACTCCATAGGTTGTCCAAGTCTTCTATATCAAAAATCTTCAGCATATCATAAAAATACTTATAAAATTCTGAGTGTCCTCCTACCCTGATTATCTTCCAAGCTTTCCCAAATGTATCTTTGTGTATCTCCAAATCAATAATTGGATGTTTAGCTTGAATAGGATGATGAATATTCAATGCTTCTGGGATTATAACAATCATATGCTGCTTGAGCCTTTCATCAGTTAATTCCTCTGCTGTTTCTTCTTCCTCTGCTGTAGGTACTTCTTCACCAATCTTCTGTTTCTTTGAAGATTCAGACTCCAATATTAGACCATATCTCTTTGTCTCTCTAGTTGGTTCTTCTGTTCCCATGGGAATAAATGTGTTCACTCTTCTGTAAACCCTTTCAAACTCACTCTTGATCTCCTCAAAACTTTTACCTTGGAAATGCTTCTTTTTGTATCCAGCCATGTTCATCATGTAAACACACATGGTGTTTCTTTGCTCAGCTTGACTAGGTGGTTTACTCCTCTTTTCTTTGGCTTTTTGTTCTGCAGCAGACTTTCTTCTGGAATTTATTAGTTCAACAAGTTGTCTTGACTTCTCATCAATGGACAACACTTCATCTGCTCTGAGTTCACCAACCCTTTCCTTTAAAACATCATCAGCATCAATCATAGACTAAACTTGTTGAGCGTCATTAAACATTGCTTTAGTTGCTTGATTTGCAAGTCTTGTTTGATCAAGGAAATCTGCAATCTCAAATTGTGATCTTTCATCTTCCTGTGCTTTACTAGCTACCTCTTCATCAAAACTAATCTGAGCAACAACACTCTTCTTGTCCTTCTTTGGTGGCTCTTCATCAATCATAATGCCCTTTCCTTTATCTGCCCTTTGCCTTCTATCATACACATCCATAACTTGTTGATGAGCAGTACCAATATTTTCAGCATCCAAATTTTCTTCACCCATATCTTGCCTCCCCTGAAACTCAATATTCTCTTCAACCAAAGAAATATTGGGGTCTTGATCAATATCAGATGTCTTCCTCCCCTGTTTGGAAGAATCATCCATGTTATCATCTGAATCATCATCATCTGAGCTTGTAGACTCCACAATATTTTCCTTTCTCTTTGCTTTAAGTAACTTGACTTTAGACTGCAATTTCTTCACTTTTTCAATGAGCTTCTTGTAAGCAGTACTATACAACTGCTTTGTCTCCTTGAGTTCTTGCTTTGTCTCCTTGAGTTCTTTCTTTGTCTCCTTGAGTTCTTTCTCCAAGCCAGTCATCCTTTGAGTCAATTTGGTACAAATATCCATCAATTCCTTTAGGGACACTCTGCCCTCATCACTTCTAGGTGTGTTACCTCCTGGGGGAGGTGAATCATGGGGCATTTCCCCCATATTTGGCGGAGGAACAACAGATTCCTCTATGGATGAACTCCTATATGGTGATGAAGTTGGTTATGAGGCTGATTGAGAACCAGATGAACCTGTGGGTGTGTGATGGGACTCAACTGGGCTTGTTGATCCTTCACCCTGAATGTTTTGATTTTGAACCAACATTGTTTCAAAAAGTGGAACTACTATCCCATTAAACCCCCTAGAAGCCATGATCATGTTACTGAACAGTTTTTGAGTAAGGCAAGGAGTTGGATAAACAATTTTATGAGATAGATGCAAACTTTTCCGTATATTCAAAACTGTTTGTATAAACCTTGGATACATTAAAAACTTGTATTTGTTATCTACAGTTTTCACCATACCATCAAAAATTAATTTTGAAAAGTTATAAGTCATGTTTGTTGCTAAACAAATGAGAGCAGTTGCAATATTGCTACTGAATTGCTCCCATGAGGTTTTCTTTGGACTTAAACAATGAAGGATGGTATGTATGAAGAATCTCCATTGTGGGGCAAAACATCCTTTTTGAAAAGTCAGAATTTGAAAAGATGTGTCATACCCCATTCTGGAAAGGTGATGAAAAATTTCAGTATTAGGCAAAGAACTAATACCATTTTCATCTGCTAAATGGAGATGCCTCCTAACAGATGCCTCAGTAATAGTTATTGTTTTGCCATCAACTGTTGCAATTAACTCTTTCTCTCCATTCTCAAATGTATTGGTAGTAACAGTCTACAAAAACTGTTTGATTTGAGAGACATAGATAGTAGGATTGACTGTAAGAGCATACCTGATGTGGGTACTGTTTAGAAAATCTACTATCTGGTGGAAGTCTTGACTCCCTTCTGGTTTCTCCAAGAATGCAACCTGGTTATGTGTATCACAAAACTCTAAATTTGCCATGAAAATTGATTAAATGCTTGATTAGAGTGCTGGGTTACGATTGGACCGACTTCAATCAATTGTTTCTTAAGTTTGAAGAAATGGTATAAATTATATAAAGAAAGAGAGTTATCCAATTTATGAAACCCTAAAGTGAAGTAATTGACAAACATTACCCCAACGGCTTGAAATAAACCACGGTTAAAGCCTAGACAGTACTAACGTCTACCCAGCAGTACAAAGTTTTACGCTAGCAGTACAAACGTTTGCCTAGCAGTACAAACTTTGTGCAAAAACTTTTTCTCAGCAGAATGAACTCAATTTTCTTATAAAACAATACTGCACTCATACATTTGGAGGTGATTAAGTGTAAAGGAAGACACTTAATCAGTTTTGGTGATATTGTTGTTCTTGCATTACAGCACAGTTTACTGTTTAAGTGTTAATAGTCTTCTAAAAAGACTGTATTATCCAAGAAACCATAAACAATTAATTAAACATCAAATATTTCATTGATATTTTTTAAAAGCTACAACAATATATACATCTAATTATCCAACCTAAACACTAAACATACTAAAAACATAAAAACACCATCATCCTAAACTGCTTCACTCCATTTCACCCCAACTTGTTAGAACCAGAGCTCTCTTCCCTGCTTCCCATCAATTTCTTCCTTTCCTTGAGTCGTTTAAACAAAATTTCAAGATCGCTAATCCTCTTTTCTAGATTATAAGGGTCTTGAAACCCATCTTACTGCTCCTCCTGGTTTTAAGGCACCACCACATTTTGCTGCTCCACCACATTTTCCTGCTGATCCTCTTCATTTTGCTGCACCACATCACTTTGAGCCACCTCCTCCTCTTCACCTTCCTCCTCCTCTTCATCTTCATCATCCTCTTCATCTTCTCCCCAAACCTCATCCCAGTAAAAGTCTTGCGCATGCAGCCAGTTCAAAATTGTACTCCTCATCCACGTGTTTACCTGCCTATACGACCCATATTCTGCAACGGGTTCATACCCGAAATGATCAAACACTGCGTCAAACAGCAAATTGTTGTTTAACACCCACTCGTACTCTTCAACATCATTTTGAAAGTTACCATTATTTGCTGCCATTGTTGAAGTTTTCTTTGAATTGAAAGGGATATATGTGTTTGTGTGTGTTCTTTGGTATACAATCGATAGGTATAAATAGGCTGGAGAGGTAGATGAATGGTTCCCAAGACTTTAGGCGGGAAAAGGGACCAAAGGCGCGCGCCAAAAGTAAACAGTCAATTGAAGTTGAACTAAAAAGTCTCCAATTTCCTTTTACCAAGTATTGACTTTCCATGTACAATGAGTTGATGGAACAACTAGTTGTATCTCATGCTTTGTGAATAATAAACTTCAAAACTCAATATTTCCAACTAGTTGTTTGTGATGCTTGGGATGATTTGGGACCGGGTTCATTATTATTGACCCGAGGGAATAAATGTTTGACCATGACTCGAAAGGAAATAGTAACTCATTTGTTGCGACTTGATATTGACTCGACTTGGACAAAAATAAAAGAAAGAAATAAAAACAATTGTTAAATTAAAAGTTGTAGAGATATTTGTTATTAAATTTGGTTAATAACGAAGTAAGGAAATTAGAAGTGTACATGAGACCATGGTTGTCAGGATCCCGATCCTGATCTTAGGATCTTACGATTTTACGATACTGCAAAGCAAAAACGATCCGGATCTTACAAAGGATCTTTAAAAGCTTAAGATGAGTCGATTGGTAATCGTCGGTATTTTCTCATAATCCCGTTTATTAGTACAAGGTATACTCGTTTTATGATTTAAAACAAGTTTGGACTTACGACAAAATTAATCTTTGGAAATAACAAAATTTCGCCATGACCCTTTCATTTATGGAACGTTTCCAAGTCAAAAGACTTTATTGAAAATCAATTTCCCGAGTAATTTATAATATAACGAGTATTTATATAAACCCTAAACCCTAAACCCTAAACGCTAAACCAATCCGTAACTCAAACAATAACCAAATGAATAGTCCAATAAATCCAAATATGTTAGTGTACGGGTAGCATGTCTCGAATAATCCAATAGCCCTCGTGTGTTCCGTTTTATCCCAAATGTCACAAGCAAGGTTTTCCTTGGAAAACCTTGCTTGTGACATTTGGGATAAAACGGAACACACGAGGGCTATTGGACTATTCGAGACATGCTACTCGTACACTAACATATTTGGATTTATTGGACTATTCATTTGGTTATTGTTTGAGTTACGGATTGGTTTAGCGTTTAGGGTTTAGAGTTTTGGGTTTAGGGTTTAGGGTTTAGGGTTCAGGGTTTATATAAATACTCGTTATATTATAAATTACTCGGGAAATTGATTTTCAATAAAGTCTTTTGACTTGGAAACGTTCCATAAATGAAAGGGTCATGGCGAAATTTTGTTATTTCCAAAGATTAATTTTGTCGTAAGTCCAAACTTGTTTTAAATCATAAAACGAGTATACCTTGTACTAATAAACGGGATTATGGGAAAATACCGACGATTACCAATCGACTCATCTTATTTAATATGTTTGTTGTTAGTTATCTCTTTGACTTGTTTTCGTCATCTCGTCTCGACTCGAGTTATTGTCAATACTCTTCTCGACTATTCGGTTATTCATTTTTTTGGAGTGAGTACTCGTGAGTCCGTGTTCTCTACCATTACACGAATGATGATACCAAACCCTTTTAAAAGGCTAAAACGAGATTATTTTTTGAAATGAGAATGATTAACTTTTGAAACCTCTTGCGCATTTGATTTTTTTGGTGAATATCGTGCCGAGTACGTTGCGTTGCGATACGTTGCGTTAAATCGTTTGATACGATATTCATTTTCTTTAACTTTTAATTACGGATAACCGATACCCGCAGGGAAACACGAAAAACCGATGGATAATATTAATCGGGTATCCGGTGGGATATGGGGCGGGTACGGGTATATTATAAACGGGTTCGGGTTCGGGTACGGGTACACTAAACCCCGCCACGAACCCGAACCGTTGCCATTCCTAGTTACCGGCTATAGCCAGTTTTCACCGCCACGTCAAAACCATTAGCTTTTTTTTGTTTGTTGTTGTTGTTGTTGTTGTTGTTTTTATTATTATTATTATTATTATTATTATTATTATTATTATTATTATTATTATTATTATTATTATTATTATTATTATTATTATTATTATTATTATTTTACACCTCTTGCCACGTCATAGTGAAACCAAACCACCACTTCAATAGTCATCCGGAAATTAATCCCTTTACCGGATCAATTGTAAACACACACAATAATCAATAAACCCTAATCAAAACACACATTCTTCTGGCAAACACAAACACGCAAACAATGAATCCAAATAACAACAAATGTATGTTTTTTAATGTTTTCACATATCAGTTGATGATTCATTGTACAATAATTAGTAACAGGCTTTTGATCTATAAATGGTGATGTTTGGGGTTGTTACCGATTCTAATGTAAAGCTGTGTGAATTTATTGTTGAATGTAAAGCTGTGTGAATTTTTAATTTATTCAAGTTTATGCTCTTACAGGTTCAAAGGCAAAAATCCCTAGGTCCAAATTCAAAATCATTTCCAACAAGGTATACTAAAGTTGTTATGTGTTTGTGGCTAAAGTTGTATACCTTTATACCATTAATTAAATTTTTTGAAACACATGGTATGTTGAACTATTAGGAGGTATGGGAAAACACAGATTGGAAGAGAAAGAGCCCTTTCTATTTCTCTAGCGATGAAGAATTTGGTGATGCTGACACAAAAGGGGTAATAATGGTCCATTTAATAAGTGTTGTTTCGCTACTTTTATGAAATTCTCCAGACTTAATCCATTATACTCGTTCAACTTGTAGGTAAATGACAAAGCTGAATCCTCTCAAGCTACTCCCAAAACTTAATCCTCTCAAATACCAGTTGACAAGGCACACAAAAAGAAATTTACTCAGGATATTGTCTTGGGACTGTCGTGTAAGAAGATGGTTTAGGGGTTTAGGACATCCATTAACAGCTTTTGTGTTTGTGTAAATGGTATTTGGTACTTTAATATGGTAGTAGTAGTTCAGACATTTAATTTGGTTAAATGTAATTATTAATGGTACAATAACTGGTAATTAGTAGTTTAACTGTATCTATTTTATAACTGTAATGATAGTATTTTGTGTTCTTGATGTGATGATTGCACAGTTAGATTTAATGGTAGCAGTTTCTGTTGTTGATTTGATGATTGCACATACTTTTTTAATGATAGCAGTTTGTGTTCTTGATTTCATGTTGGTTTATGATTTAATGGTAGCAGTTTGTGTTAAATGGTGTCAGTTTGTGTTCATGATCTTGGTGTAATTGTGTAAATTTGAGTTCTTGATTTGATATGCAGTTTGTGTTCATGATCTTTGTTCTAGATCTTGGTTCATGATTTGCGATTAAGATAATGATATATAACATTTGGAGCCAAAATTTTGATTTATTCAAGTTTATGCTTTACTTAACAGGTTCAAATTAAAGGCAAAATTTTTAAATAATTCAATTGTTATTTTGAAATTAGAATTTGGAGCCAAAATTTTGAAATCGCCTAATTAGAAGCAGTTACCAAGAATAAGGTACGATTCATATTCTTCCTATACCCTCTTTTCTCTCCTAAAAAAAAGACTGCAAAGAAAACACAAAAATCAAATCTTCTATCATCATTACTCTCAAAGCCAAAATCATTTTCTTATACCCATTGTTACTCAAGAGTCATGGGAATTCAACCCATTGTTGATAATCATCTTTTGCTTCCTGCTGATAATGAACATAATGATAACAACATAGACTATGAATCCGAAAAGTATTCTGATGATGAAGATCTAGATGCGCCTGGAACCAACCAATCAGATCGGATACTAGCTAAGAGAGGCATAACCAGGCTATTTAAGTTTCGCATGAAATATGGCAACCCTGGTGGAATAAAGCTCAAGGTAACCTTCGATGCATTGAATAGGGTATCAGGGTTACACAGAGCACTGTTTTCGAGTTTTTTAGGAGATCTGGTTCGTGAGCACATAGGTTTGAAGAATCTTTCCTAGAGGAATGTGAATAAAGAATCAAGAGATAAACTATGGACTGAAATCACTGTACATATATACTATTTTTTAACCCAGTACTACATAATTTTATCTATGCAGTTACATTATGTGCAACTAATTAACAACATTGTGTTAATCTTTGCAGCGATATTTTGATGTTGACGTGACATTCAGAAAATTGGTAATGACTCATCTTGGTAAACTGCTAAGGACTTTCAGAACGAAGCTCAGAGAAGAATACATTTTGCCCCACCTAAATACACCTTCCAAACTGAATGAAGTCCCGGCCAAGTATAGTCGATTTGTGAAATCAGAAGACTGGGTCGAGTTTGTAAACCACACGACCAACGATGCATACAAGGTTTTAATTAGTCATTTTATTTAAGTCTATTTGTCATTTCATAATTTTCAGTTTGCAGCATTACCGCATGTAAACGCCTTATGATTTTGTGTTTTTAGGAGATAGCTGATAAAGCAAAAATGTCGCGTTCCAAAAATATTTATCAGCATAAAATGGGACGAGGTGGATATGTTTATTTTAAAGAGAAAATGGTAAGATTACATGTGTATGCATCTTCATATTTTTGTTTATCTTGTTTTAACTTTACATGTGTATGCATTTGATGTTTATTAGATCAAAAATAAAGAGATTGAAGCAGATAAAGAACCCCCGCGTGGTATAATGTGGTTGAAAGGAAGGGTAAACAAAGACGGCGAATTTCCAGATGATGAGATTACATCAGTGGGAGATAAACTTGTAAGTTTGACTGCAAATTCTATTATTATGCTTATATACCAGCAGCATTAACTGTGTACTAGCAGTAGTAACTTGTATACCAGCAGTATTAACTGCGTACTAACAGCAGTAACTGTGTACTAGCAGTAGTAAACACTAGCCATATTTTTCATTGAATTTCATGAAAAGCACTAACTCCAGCTGAGCAGCATTGACACAAATAAGAGCATCAGTTACTCTAACAGCATCAAGAAGACTTTTAATCCCAACATTTCCTATATTTTTTGTGCAGAAAGAATCTGATGACCAGATCAAGAAATTGTCCAATGAGATTACAGAAACAAAGAGAATACTTACTCAACTGATGGCGCAGTTGAGTCAACAAGGGGTGCAGTTAAATTTGTCATCTCAATTGCCAGTAGCCTCAGATGTAAGCCAACAAGGGTCTACAGATTCCCAATCGCAAGGAAATGTGTGTCCAACACAAGGAGTACCAACAGTATGTATTTCAACATGTTTTTTGTTATTATTTTGTATATATAATGTAACGTGTTTTATATATACATATAGGAACTTGCTAAAACTGTCGGACCCAAGACAAAGCCTAAGAAGCGACAAAACGGGTCTCCGGATTCCTAATCACAACAAAATGTGTCTCCAACACAAGCACTGCTAACAGTATGTATTTCAACATGTTTCTTGTTATTCTTTTGTTTAAATAATTTCTGATATATACATGCAAAAATTCTTTTTTTGTAGACATTTAAGTGCAAACTGTGGCACGTAAAGAAAAGAAATATCGTTGCTTTGGGTACCATATACCAGGCTAATGGAAAGCAAATGTTGCATAACCGACCACTCCCAAATGATTGCTACAGAGTGTCAATTGATTCATCGTTAGTTGATGCAGCATGCATACCAGACGTAGCAAATAATGGGTTAAAAACAGTTAAGGAGTGCGTAAGTGGTTTCGTTGCATGGCCAAAGGATCAAGTTATTCTTGAATAGGAGGTACATACATGTGTTTTTTCAACCTACATATATATAATTCTTCATATTTAATTCAATGTTTGATAGAAGCGTCTTTTGTTTACTACAGGTTACACCAACAAACCCTGCGACTAAATGTGTACCACCGCTACCATCGAAGAAACAATATATATCTGTTAACGACTTAAGGCAACACGCTGCTAAGCCGGTGAAGATTCAAAAGTCTTTAGGTTATGGTACTTGAGAATTTGATTAATTAAGTATGACATTACAAATTTACAGTTGTATATTCTATTCAGTTATATACATTCGAGTTTAATTCAATTTGAAATTTCTTGTGGTTTTAAATAATGTTTTAGCAGTAGTAACTCTGCTTCAGCAGGACTAACTTAGTACTAGCAGTAGCAACTCTGCTCCAACAGTACTAACTTAGTAATACCAGTAGTAACCCTATGACTAAAAGATGCAGTCACATAATATGGTCACGCTTATCAACATTATTGGTCACTCTTTGTTTAATTCGATGTGTGACTAAATATTACAAAAGGCCACACAAACTAAAAATTCATGTGACCATTGGATGAACAATAGTCATGCAAAATACACATTTCTTCACTTTAAACAGCATATGGTCACACTTATTAACACTTTTGGCCACTTTATGCTTAATTGTATGTGACTAAATACCCAAAACAAACATGCTTTGTGTGACTAAATATTACAAAAGGCTACAAAAACTAAAAATTCATGTGACCATTGGATGATCAATAGTCACACAAAATACACATTTCTTCACTTTAAACAGCATATGGTCACACTTATTAACACTTTTTGCCACTTTATGCTTAATTGTATGTGACTGAATACCCAAAACAAACATGATTTGTGTGACTAAATATTACAAAAGGCCACACAAACTAAAAATTCATGTGACCATTGGATGATCAATAGTCACACAAAATACACATTTCTTCACTTAAAACAGTATATGGTCACACTTATTAATACTTTTGGCCACTTTTTGCTTAATTGTATGTGACTAAATACCCAAAACAAACATGCTTTGTGTGACTAAATATTACAAAAGGCCACACAAACTAAAAATTCATGTGACCATTGGATGATCAATAGTCACACAAAATACACATTTCTTCACTTTAAACAGCATATGGTCACACTTATTAACACTTTTGGCCGCTTTATCCTAATTGTATGTGACTAAATACCCATAACAAACATGCTTTGTGTGACTAAATATTACAAAAGGCCACACAAACTAAAAATTCATGTGACCATTAGATGATCAATAGTCACACAAAATACACATTTCTTCACTTTAAACAGCATATGGTCACACTTATTAACACTTTTGGTCACTTTTTGCTTAATTGTATGTGACTAAATACCCAAAACAAACATGCTTTGTGTGACTAAATATTACAAAAGGCCACACAAACTAAAAATTCATGTGACCATTGGATGATCAATAGTCACACAAAATATACATTTCTTCACTTTAAACAGCATATGGTCACACTTATTAACACTTTTGGCCACTTTATGCTTAATTCTATGTGACTAAATACCCAAAACAAACATGCTTTGTGTGACTAAATATTACAAAAGGCCACACAAATTATAAATTCATGTGACCATTGGATGATCAATAGTCACACAAAATACACATTTCTTCACTTTAAACAGCATATGGTCACACTTATTAACACTTTTTGCTTAATTGTATGTGACTAAATACCCAAAACAAACATGCTTTGTGTGACTAAATATTATAAAAGGCCACACAAACTAAAAATTCATGTGACCATTGGATGATCAATAGTCACACAAAATATACATTTCTTCACTTTAAACAGCATATGGTCACACTTATTAACACTTTTGGCCACTTTATGCTTAATTGTATGTGACGAAATACCCAAAACAAACATGCTTTGTGTGACTAAATATTACAAAAGGCCACACAAACTAAAAATTCATGTGACCATTGGATGATCAATAGTCACACAAAATACACATTTCTTCACTTTAAACAGCAAATGGTCACACTTATTAACACTTTTGGCCACTGTTTTTTAAATTGTATGTGATAACTCGAAAAAAATAACACACGTTGTGTGACTAAATCATCACAAACATCACATTTATTATATATTCATGTGGCCATAGGATGGGAAATAGTCACACATACTGATAAATCCAACAAAACTTGTGCTTAATTCGTCACACATATTCGGGTTTTGGTCACTCTTTTTCAATGAAAACGGCCACAAACTAAACAATGTGACCATATGCTACCTACAGTGGCGCGAATTTTCGTCACACACACCCAAAAAAACGTGTGTGACTATATGCATATAGTCACGCTTTTTTGGTTTGACGAAAGCCACTTTCTGTACCAGTGGTGCGTTGGAAGAATTTATTAGCGCATGACCCACCCTTACAACTTACCAATTGTTGTGATATTTTGGATTGTGGTAACTTTTTGTTATCGTTGTTACAGACCGTGTCTCCACCCTATCGAGTCCTCACTCACTTACACTATTTATGGCAACAGTTCTACATGTTTACGTTATGTTCACGAAACCCCATGTAACCTCACAAATTAACGCCAAGATTGGACATTCATTCTAATTTCTCTAAAACTCCTAGTCTAACACCTTTTGGAAACCCACCTCGAAACGCTTACAGTTAGGAGACATCCGTAGTGCATTCCACCTCACCGGTTTTATTTCGAAGGAACGCGTGGTCTGATAAACCTAGAAGTTACCATGAGAACCATTACGCCGAGAATGAAATTAGTTATGGAATTGTTTGTTGTGTGTTTTAAGCCGAGGAATTCACAGTTTGAGGCTTTAGTCATTTGTTATCAGTCGTTGCTGAAATCTTGGGGATCTTGTACTGAATCTTGACGTTTTGATGAATCCGAGTACTTGGTTATTATGTGGAGCTGGAACCCTCTATTGTTCATTGGAATGGTATTCTTGACATAGTGATCGACATCTGTTCCAGTATCCGATTTGTAATACTCATATTCTCTTGTGATTTATTCTCATAACCTTAACGCCCTTATTTTCCTGCTATGTAGAGTGATGGACTTAGGAAAAAACATAACCAAGACTACATGGGCACATCTTGCTGGTGCTCACGCAAGCCCATGGATGCCACCTGCGGTTGTCATCGGCCCTCAAGGACGATTTTTGGTTAACCCCATCCGTGCTATCAGCAACCAAGTTTCACAAAATCTTGCTATGACTTATCAAAATTGGATGGAGCAAGTACCCCGACGGGTGGCCTAGCTGCTAGCCGAGACGGCTCACCCAAACACCTCTGCTCAAAATTCAGGATCAAGTGACGACAAAAACAAAGGTGATGCTTTTAATAAGTTTAACAAGTTTATGTCGATTGGATTTGATGGAACTTGGGGAGCTATTGCCTTAACTCGATGGTTGAAAGAATTGGAAGTTGCCTTTAGGATGTGCCATTGTAAGGAGGAGGACATGGTAGATTTTGCTTCCTCCACTTTGCAAAATGAATCTTGGGTTTGGTGGTGTCCTTAACTCAAGGCTGTTGGGACTGACATGGCCTATGCTATGACTTGGGGACAATTCAAGGAAATGATACTTAAGGAATATGGTCCTAGTGATGAGGATAAGAGATTGGAAGCTTAACTCGGGAGCCACAAGGTGAAGGGCATTGATTTGCAAACCTACACACATCGCTTTCTGGAATTGTTGCAGTTGTGCCCTGAAATGGTTAAGAGCGAGCCTTGTAAGATCGAACACTACATTGGAGGGTTGCCCCCGTCTATCAGGAGCAATGTGACCGCTACAGAGACAACTAGCCTTCATGATACCATAACCGTGGCCCATGCTCGCATGAACCAAGTGATTGGAGATGTTGTTGCAGAAATGATAGCCGTCAAGAGTGTTGGGAATTAAATGTTTCTGACTTAGTACTGTTGGAAGATTACACTAACAACAAACTGTTAGTGTATAACTGAAGAACTGCTGAAGAATAACTAACAGTACAAACTATAAGTTATTACTGCTTGTATACTAATGAAGGTACTGCTGCATGGATAACTGCTTTAGAAGATATGTATTAAGGATAACTATGAAATAGATCTTTTGTATATCACAATTAGTTAGAAATATACGGTAGAATACTTATCTTGTAAAGGAATCCTTAAGTCTATAAAAGAAGATCCTAAGTTAGATGTTTTATGTACGAGTCATACAAGTTTTGTTAAGATTCAAGGTCGTTGTAACCCTAGTGATATTGAGATAACTTGTATTATTCTTGAATAATATTGTATCATTTGGAGTTAAACTCTGTGTTCATTGTTCATACTACATTACTGTTACGTCAAACAAATTCTTCTAAGTGTGGTTGAGTAGATTCCGCATACTTAACTACATAACCTCAAAGTATCCTAAACACATCATAAAGGAGTAACATCCTAAGTGTTTTAAATCCTCTCAAGTGGTATCAGAGCCAGGTTGATACTTTGATTTTAGAAGAACTCTTTTTTAAGATTATGGACATGGAAACTACACAGACTAACATGGCTGCTAAGTTGCCAATGCTGAAGCAAAACGACTTTGAGATGTGGAGGCTGCGAATAGAACAGTACTTCTAGGTGCAGGACTATGCACTCTGGGAGATTATTGAAGAAGGAAACTCCTTTAAACCTACCACATCTGTATCAACAGTTGATGGTAAAGAAGAGACTGTTGTGCAAACCTCTCCAGTGACTACATAAGAGAAGCTGCAAAAGAAAAACGATGTCAAGGCTAGGAGCTTGTTGATGATGACCATTCCCAATGACCAGCTCTTGAATTTCAGCAAGTACAAGGATGCAAAGTCCTTATTTGAAGCAATCAATACAAGATATGGTGGTAATGAAGCCACCAAGAAGACCCAAAAGACTCTATAAAAGCATAACTTTGAAAACTTTAGTGCAACCAGTAATGAGACTTTGGTTTATATGTTCAATAGATTGCAGAAGATTGTCAGCCAACTGGCTATGCTTGGAATGGAAATCCCTCAGGAAGATCTGAACTCCAAGTTCTTGAGGAGTTTGCCTGCTGAATGGGCTATGCATGTGGTAGTTTGGGAGAATAAGCCAGACATTGATTCTATGAGCCTCAATGATCTATACAACAATTTCAAGATTGTTGAGCAGGATATGAAGAAAGCTGGAGGTACTAGTTCAAGCACTGGGAACTTGGCTTTTGTGTCATGTCTTAGTAATTCAAGTCCAGATGAAGTGAAAGCTGTTGTAGGAGTTAGTACTGCTAATGTTAGACTTAAAGTTATTGTCAAAACTTATTTTAGAGGTTACTAACAATAAGTTTTGTGATCATTTATGGACTCTAGGTTGTTACACCTTTGATCTAGGATTTTTTCTATGACTAGCATGATGATAATATTGGCGGAATATTCAAATGAAAGAAATAATACTATCACAACAAGGTTTTTCCAACTTCACCGTTTGTTAATCAAACTAGCCCCAATGCTATGTGATCAAGTATAACACGATTATAATCTAATTAGGGATCAAAGATCCTTGAGGCTAAACAAACCTAACAACATCAGACCCCATGTCTAATGTCCATCAGACCCCACGTCTGATGTTCCCACACACACTCTTTATGGTGCCTTACATTTTAACACACTTGGTGTTGTTGTAATATGTAAGTATGAAGCACCTTGGTGATTAACATCTAACCACACTTTTTATCTAAGGGTAAGATCTTCCTTTTATAGCACAAGGAAGATCTTTTACAATATGATAAGTCTTGTCATCTACTTGCTTTACATGTGTTAGTCATTAAGATACAACTTGTATCTTTGTTTACAACTTTGTTGACTGAACAAATATCTAGATATTATTTATAAGTGACTCATATAAATAATATCTTCTTCATCTTTATCCATCCAGCAGTAGTATGACTCATAGCAGCACCTGATACACTAGAAGACTTAACTGTGTAACCAGACTTAACGAGGAGACTTAACTGGGAGAAGACTTAACCAGAAGACTTAACAACTCCTGCAACAGCTTCATTAGCGTATTTTGCTTATCATTTCAGTATTCTTCATGTTTCATTCTTCTTGTTCTGTGATCATCAAATCTATGAAAATATAATTCCCAACAATCTTCCCCTATTTGATGATTACAAAACAAACACGTTCTTGTACGAATTTCCCTAGACGAAGTAGAGAAATTGAGATAACTAAATCTCACCATGAATGAAACCATACTGTCTTCCCCTTAATCTATGCTATCCACCACATCTCTTCCCCTTTTTGTTATCAACAAATAGAAAAAGTATACAAATATGATCTTTACAACTACAAACTAATACTACACATCCAATCTATCCTTCTAATATCTCAAATTACCCTCCATTAAGCTTTTCGCACTAAAAATGAACTTGAGACAGCAAAATTTTAAACCATCAGTAGCAATATTAATCAATAATAATAAGAATCAATAACTTTCCCTTGTGGTGATGCATAAGTATAATAAATGGTTAAACACTTGAACATTTAAGCTTCCCCTGAAACCCATATGTTAACCATTCGAATCTCCAATTCTGTAGGCTTTTATGATTGATGAAGAATTACCAATCATTACTAACTTGATGATGAAACAAAATAAACCAACCTTGTGTCTTATGTCTTGTACTAAAAATTGACTTTGAACTTATACTAACACAATATAAGTAGACCGAAATCTCTTGATAAAATCATCATCTTCAATGAGACACTGAGCACTACAAAGTAACTCCTTTAAGTGATAGTTAACTAAGTCATCGTCCATCCACCCCTTGACCTATGAAAACTAGATTTAACAAGTCTTTGTCAAACTTCTTGGAGCACAAACAAGTTATCTTCTTACAAAAGGTGTGATAAAACACCTTAGATATAATAAAACACAACTTTGAAAAATTCTACTTCATCTTCAAATAAGCAACAAATAATCTTTTTCACCAATAATAAATTGATAAACAAGCCTTTAATCTTTTAAGAACATAACCCAACTCTCTTCCCTCTGAGTGAGTGTTCTTCCCCTTTGTGTGTGTAAACCAGGAAAGAAAAACCAAAAATTCTACCATACCTCAACTATTTCTGCAGTAGTTTTCAACGATGCATATCTTGCAACCTAAGGGTCATATTGAAGATCCCTCCGGTGAGAATCTACCTTGATATACCAAGAACCTCCAGTAAAAAGTTCAGCCCGATCCAACGGTTAACGAAGGAGTTATCGCCTTTTGAAAACAGCCCTGCAATGAGTTACGAAAATACGAACCAGATCCGAATTTTTCTTCTTTCTTTAGCTAAAACCTTTTCTTTTCCTAGATCCAGAGCCCCCGCTCTGATACCATCTGTGAAAACTTATTTTAGAGGTTACTAACAATAAGTTTTGTGATCGTTTATGGACTCTAGGTTGTTACACCTTTAATCTAGGATTTTGTCTATGACTAGCATGATGATAATATTGGCGGAATATTCAAATAAAAGAAACAATACTATCACAACAAGGTTTTTCCAACTTCACCATTTGTTATTCAAACTAGCCCCAATGTTATGTGATCAAGTATAGCACGATTACAATCTAATCAGGGATCAAAGATCCTTGAGGCTAAACAAACCTAACAACATCAGACCCCATGTCTAATGTTCATCAGACCCCACGTCTGATGTTCCCACACACACTCTTTATGGTGCTTTACATTTTAACACACTTGGTGTTGTTGTAATATGCAAGTATGAAGCACCTTGGTGATTAACATCTAACCACACTTTTTATCTAAGGGTAAGATCTTCCTTTTATAGCACAAGGAAGATCTTTTACAATATGATAAGTCTTGTCATCTACTTGCTTTACATGTGTTAGTCATTAAGATACAACTTGCATCTTTGTTTGCAACTTTGTTGACTGAACAAATATCTAGATATTATTTATAAGTGACTCATATAAATAATATCTTCTTCATCTTTATCCATCCAGCAGTAGTATGACTCATAGCAGCACCTGATTTGTAGAAGATTTAATTATGTAACCAGACTTAACGAGGAGACTTAACTGGGAGAAGACTTAACCACCAGACTTAACTAGGAGAAGACTTAACCACCAGACTTAACTAGGAGAAGACTTAACCACCAGACTTAACTGGGAGAAGACTTAACCAGAAGACTTAAGAACTCCTGCAACAACTTCATTAGCGTATTTTGCTTATCATTTCAGTATTCTTCATGTTTCATTCTTCTTGTTCTGTGATCATCAAATCTATAAAAATATAATTCCCAACAGTTATGACATATTTGGGAATTGCATTTAGTCACATGTATAAGGGCTGTTTAGTTAACGAGTTGGGCTTGTGGACTAGAATAGATAAGTTAGCTTGTACTAATGTATAGCCCATGAGCCAAAGCCCAACCGAAAGCCCAAAGATAGCATTAGCGCGTCACCTAGTTGCTATAAATACCATCCTTGTCTCAACAAGGAAGGATGGATGTTCATTTGTAATAAGGAGGTGTGTGTGTGTGTTATTCTTGTTTCTCTCTCTAGAATTCACACACACCTTCCCCCATTCTTAATCTAATATCACCATGTTTAACCTTTATTTCGAGCATCCCCAACCTCCTGAATATGTGTTTCTTCATGAATCTAGTCTTTACAATTGGTATCAAGAGCTAACCAGGGGCGAATCGTGATAATTTGAGGTGAAAATCGTGATTTGGGGTGTGTTTTATTTCGTTACTGTTCATTTGCCATACATAACGTGAGGCTTTAATGAAAAAAGGTGGTCACTTTTTAGTGTTAACGTGGTTATTAAGGATAAAGCTTCAAGCTTTTTGATTTTTCAGTGAGTTAAAACATAAAAGGTGGAAGCTTTTTGTGTTTAACGTGAGTTTTGGAGAAAAAGTTGTGAGCTTTATTGGCTTTTTACGAGATTTTTGAAGTTTTGATCGAGAAAAAAATGGCTACAAAAGATTGTGGTTCGAATCCTCCTTGCATAGAATTTTTATCACTTTTCTTGTATAAGAATTGTGATAAAAGTGGTTCTTCATCATCGAAAAATCTAAATTCTTGTACAAGAATTTAGATAAAAGAGGGTTTTTCGCAATTCATTTGCGATAGAAAAGGGTTTTTCGAAATTGCTCAAAGCCTATCGCAAATCTGACCTTTTCGCAATTGGTTGAACTCTTTCGCAATTGGTCCCTTTCGCAATTGGTCTCTTTCGCAATTGGTCCCTTTTATCGCTAATGCTGCCAGACTTTCGCAATTGTTTCTCGGACAAAGGCTTTCGCAATTGGTTCTCGGACAAAGGCTTTCGCAATTGGTTCTCGGAAAAAGGCGGGAAAATGTGAGTAAAATTTAATTTGGAAGAGTGACTTAATGGTCAATTTTTACGCGAGATTCAAATTCTGGTACAATAGTGAAAATTTTGGCCTAAAATTCAAATTTTTAGGTCAAAATTTGAATTTTTTCGGGGAATTTTGGCGTAAAAATTTCTTAAACTCAATTTTTTCCAGCATCATTAGAATTGCATTTTATGGCATATTTCACACCAAAATCACAAATGATATTTCTGGTATACATCCTCAAATCCTACCACGTATAGCCAAAAAGATCCTGATCAAGAATCACAATCAAATGACAATGGCTAAATATTGATTGTTATCAACTATGACTACAAGGATGATGATTCATTATTACCTATTTGAAGTTGAAGTGGAATATCACGGGTGCGTGTACTTAGTATCTTGAAGATATCGGGGTTGGTTGGATGCATGATTCTTCGAGATCCTTGCTTGGGCGCTTATTGAATGATTAAGACTTGCTTTGTCTAGTTATACCTGATGTAAGGAGTTACGTTGTTGTGCTCACAGAGTATAGCTATCACTTTAAAGGAGTTACGTTGTAGTGCTCAAGTGTCACACAAAGATGTGGATAATTCAAGATGAGTTCATATACAGTAAAGGAAGGTTGGATGGGTATATGAAACGATCTATGCTTAAAGGAGTTACGTTGTAGTGCTCAGTATAGGTTCTTAGTCATACATTAGTGCAAGTTTAAGTCACAAGTTTGGGTTATTTTACTTCAGTCTCAAGTTCGTCATAGTGGGTTTTCTCCATCAGTAGTCACTACATGAAGCCGTTGTTTTTTATACAGGGGGTTGATAAAGAGTTAGACAATTCCAAATGGTATTATTAGTAGATTGGGTATATCTACATCTTCTCATGAGCTGTTATGGTTAATGATAAAATGCTTCCAGTACACATCAGTATGCTGATTCCGATAAATCGTAATCAGCAGGGGAGAGAAATGAAGATAACTGGGATGCATTTGTTGAGATGAAGATGTTGATACTCTATTCCCCCGAACAGATTCAGGGCACTCATAAAATGAGGTTGTCAGTTTGGGGGAGAGCACTAATTAGGGGAGAGCACTCAGGGCACTCTGAATTAAACCCTAATTAGATTTGCTCACATAGTTCTTCTGCAAGTAAAAAAATGAAGCTGAGAAGATTCTGCAAGCCGAACGAAGTAATGAAGTTTGAAGACCATTCTCAGAAATGATGCGCTCATGTTTTGTATTAAATTTACTTGTAGGGAACATTGTAAGCAATTCCCGTATGACATCACTTTGGGGAGAGATTGTTAGACTTAAAGTTATGTCATATTTGGGAATTGCATTTAGTCACATGTATAAGGGCTGTTTAGTTAACGAGTTGGGCTTGTGGACTAGAATAGATAAGTTAGCTTGTACTAATGTATAGCCCATAAGCCAAAGCCCAAAGATAGCATTAGGGCGTCACCTAGTTGCTATAAATACCTTCCTTGTCTCAACAAGGAAGGATGGATGTTCATTTGTAATAAGGAGGTGTGTGTGTGTTATTCTTGTTTCTCTCTCTAGAATTCACACACACCTTCCCCCATTCTTAATCTAATATCACCATGTTTAACCTTTATTTCGAGCATCCCCGACCTCCTGAATATGTGTTTCTTCGTGAATCTAGTCTTTACAGCTAACCCTAGTGTTGGTGTTGCTAGCTCATCAAGCAGTACAAGTGGTATTCTGAATGATACAACCTATTGTGCCTTCCTAACAAGCCAGAATGATGGGTCAATGCTGACACATGAAGATCTCCAGGAGATAAATGATGATGATTTGGAGGAGATGGATCTCAAGTGGCAGATTTCACTTCTTGGCATGAGGGTTAAGAAATTCTATCAAAGAACTAGCAAGAAGATCAATATCAGCAGCAATGATACTACTAGTTTTGACAAATCTAAGGTAGAATGCTACAACTGTCACAAGTTGGGGAATTTTTCAACGGAATGCAGGAGACCCAAGCAACAAGATAGCAAGATCAAGGGTTATAGAAGCAAGCCTAAAGCAACAGGATAGTCTGGAAGAATAAGCCAGAGACTTCTTCAAAGGTTATGGTGTCTATTGATGGCTTAAGCTATCATTGGAGTTTTATGGCAGATGATGAGGAAGCACCTGATGAGATGGCTCTTATGGCCTTCTCTGACTCTGAGGTACTATCTACTAAAAGTTGTTCTAAAACATGTACTGCTCTAAAAGAATATGAAAATTTAAAGAAACACTATGATGAGCAGAGGATTGAATTAAACCAAACAAATTATAATTTGTCTAATCACTAAAGAGGCTTAGCAGTCCTAGAAGAACAAATAGTGCATTACAAGAACAATGAGTCTGCTTTTGCTGAGGATATAGTTGTTCTTAAGAGAGATTTGTCACTTAAGAATGCTGAGATTAATTTGCTGAAAGCTGAATTAGATAGAATCACTAAGGCAAAAGATAATATCCAATTAACTGTAGACACTTTGGAATATGTATCAAAAGGTGTGAACAAAATTATAGAGTGTCAAATAGTTAATAAGGCTAAGTCTGGGTTGGGGTATAAAACATGTCCACCTCCTCACAGAGGAGTTTCTGCACCCCCAGGAATTGACCTAGAGCATACAGGTTTACCTGAATTTCAACAACCTAAGTTAGAATATGGTTGTAAGCAAAAAGAGAATGTAGTTGCAGATAAACCTATAGAAACTAGTGAGTCTTTTGAGAGTGCAAGTGACACCTCTCTTGCTGAGGATAAGGTGTCAACTGATAAGAATTTAGATGCTCCCACAATTGAGGATTGGACATCTGATGATGAAGATAGGGTTGAAGCTAAACCTGATATAGAAAAGCTAGAAGGAACCAATGTTCCTAAGGTGGTTTGTAATGAAACTGTTAAACCTACAACAAATGTAAAACTAGTTAGGAAAACAGTTAGATACTCTGAGATGTATAGGTCCACAGGCAAGCCAAGAGGTAACCAGAGGAATTGGAATGACCTCAAGTCACATCAACTAGGAAGTGACTTTGTCATGTATAAGAAGGCTTGTTTCACTTGTGGTAGTTTTGACCACCTTGAGGCTTTTTGTCATTACCATCAGGGGAGAAAGATGGTTACTGGGGACAACAGTGTAACTGAAAACTCAAGTCATAGGGTGAACTTAAACAAAACTCAAACTCACCCCAATGCTAATATTGAAGTCTGGTCTTAAACCAATTAGTACTGCTCGACCAGCAGTTAGTACTGCCAGACCATTTAAAACTGTTTACCCTAGACCAGCAGTTTCAAGTGCAAAACCAACTTTCAAACATGCACAACAAACTGTTAAAAGGCCTTCTCATAAGAAAGCAGTGGTTCAAAAACAATTTTGGAAACCAAAGGCATAAACTGCAAAGCTAGCAGTTAGTACTGCTAGCCCAGCAGTTAGTACTGCTAGCCAAGCAGTTAGTACTGGTGACTCTAAAAACACTGCTAGAAAAAAAGGGCTAATGTTGTTAAGGCCTCAACATGTTGGGTATGGAGACCAATCAAACCCAATGGTGCATCAATTGTATTGAAAAGATATGACTATATTGATGCACGAGGCAAACCCAAGTCAGTGATGGCTTGGGTACCCCAAGAAAACTAATTTCCTTATTTTATGTGCAGGGATATTCACAGGATGATGATGAAGATCAAGGTTATGCAGACAGTGGATGTTCCAGGCACATGACAGGCAACATGTCCTATCTTTCAGACTTTCAACCAATGGATGGAGGATATGTTACCTTTGGGGGAGGAATAGGAGGAAGGATTACTGGTAAAGGCACTTTAAAAACCGGTAAATTAGACTTTGAAGATGTGTACTTTGTGCAGGAACTTAAGTATAACCTGTTTAGTGTCTCACAAATGTGTGAAAAAAAAGAACAAGGTTCTTTCTACTGACACTGAATGTCTTGTGCTTTCCCCAGACTTTAAGTTACCTGATGAAAGTCAGGTATTACTCAAGGTTCCAAGAAAGGGCAACATGTATAGTGTTGATATGAAGAAGATTGTTCCTAAAGAGGCCCTTGTTGATGTTGTCTGATGTTGATTAATGGTTTGTTAATTAATAATTAGCATAGTAATTTCGTTGACTCCAAGTTAACGAATCCCTAATTTTGATGAACTTTGAATTCTTGAAAATTGTTGTAATTTGTTGCACTCGAATGGATTTATGATGCAATAAAACAAAATTTTGAACATGATTTTGTAATTTTGAAATTGAAATTTGGGAAGAGAAATTCATCAAGGGATAAGATAAAGAACGTGATACTTGAGTAGGTTGGAGACACGTGTTGGGCTGGAGAGGCTTTTTAGACTTTGTAGAAAGTGGGCTTTTACTCCCACGTTTTACACGATCACAACTTTAGATGATATATGAGAAAAGTTTAACATAAATTAAATTTTTTCTAAAGATTAAATAAACAAATCTTAACCATTCATTTTTTTATTAAATTAAAAAAAAAAACCCCCACTTTTATCATTTTTTTTAAAATTTAAATATCTCACAAACCATTAACTGTTACGCGAGACGAATCATACAATCACGACGAGAATAAAATCATCTTTCTATAGAGGGGCACTTTTATATACTTTCGACGAACTCTTTTTTTGAGTTTTTTTTTTTTTTTTTTTTTGAGTGTTGAAAATTAGGCCATGAAAAATCACCACCAATTTGTAAAATTACACTTGAAATGACATGTGATTTATGAAATCACATATGATTTTTAAAATACCAGTCATAAAATCACATGTGAATTATGACATCACACATTATTAATCTTCGACCCCACGCGAAGCTACCTAGATACGGTGTATTAACTTAATACATACGTCGTATCGATCCTACTATCAGAATGTATAAATACCCCGTTCTTCTCGACATACCAATTATATACACAATTTTACCACACATAGGCGATGACCAGACCACACAAGACACGACCAGAAAGAAGAATTCAGAGCTATAAGAAGGTCTTGCTAGTACTTTAATTCATAGGAAGACTCGTTTATTTGTATTAGCAATCTGTTAATCGTTGAGTTTGGGTCTTTTTCACTATTTGGTCCGACTTAATTGTTTCTAACTTTTATACAGAGTATTTGATGTTTAATTGGTTTCTTATGCATATGTCTTGATTACATATTGAGTTTATTGTGCCTTGTTGACCTTAGGCTCGCACAATTGCTTCATTAAAATCATTTGCATAGTTAATGTAAGCCTGTAAAAGGGATAAATAATACATAAACCTAGTAATCATTAAGTAGTACGCATATACTAAGACTCCACTGAGAGAGAATAGATTTTAGTACTCATCTTATACAGCTAAGCAATTAAACGTGTGACAAGTTTTCCTACTATCGGCCAGACCTCTTATCTGCATATGTCTTCTATCTGTGTACGTGTGTGTCAATCGTCTTTATTAGTTTAATTTACTGTTATACTTAATCTACTCATCGGCCAGTCTCTCAGGCTGAAAACCCCCTGCGTTAGATTAGGTTTAATTAGAACTAACTTTAGGATTAAAATAATGATAGATACTTAGGTGTTAACATTCCACTCTTAGTGATCGACACTCTACTTACCAACTAGGCTACATTGATCGGGTACACTGCCCGTTAGTGTTTGATATAGGTTAAGTCGGCTAAATATAAATGTAAAACTTGATAACAATAAAAACCTATACTAAACAACACATCACAAGTCTTGTTTGCCACAGTGTGTATTGTAATTATCCATACATCATTGTTTGTACCAAACCATCATAAACCTCTGTAGTGATCGGTTATTATTTTAGTCCTCAAAATACGTAGTCTGATGGGAGTAGTTGGACCCTTCTAAAAGAACTCGACATCTAGCTTTGTGTCAGAAATATTGTGTAAGCGACGTGTAAAGGTTTTCTCCGCCGAATAAAGGAGCTTGTTGACTAGTGGAGGATACTCTCAAGTTGGATACTCGGGGAGTGGAGTAGGGCAAGGAAAAAGAGTTCTTGTAGACCGAACCACTATAAACCTTCGTGTTATGGTTTGATCGTTTCGATCCTTCTTGCATATTAATTATTGTTATTTTGTTTGAATGCGTTAGTTGATTTCACATAAACATAACAAAGAAAAGAATTAAAAAAAATGGTAAAACTATTCAACCCCCTTATAGTTTTCCACAATCCGTATCAAATATTTTTAATACGCAATCCAAGACTAATCCGTTGGCCAAATATCTAAAGGTAAACATATTTTTGTCTTTTTATACTTGATTTTAAGGTTAATTAGTTAAAAATATATATCTTTTTGAAACCCTAATTAATGCAAGTGTTAGAAGAAGTTGGGGAAATAGTAGCGTTAAAAGAGGTGGTGGTAGAGGAAACATGTGAACAAACAGTAGAGCAATCATTTGATGAAGAGATAGATGATGAAGATGAAACTGAAGTTCATGGAAATGTCAATGGTGATGGATTTTTTCTATTGAGGAATAGGAACATCAACTAAAATTAGACGAAGACGCATTAAGAGAAACATTAGAAGAAGAAGAAGAAAGGTCTGAAAAAGAGTTTGAGGAAATAATTAGGCAAGAATGAGAGTATGAGGAGATGTTGTTATTGGAATTTGGGGTGGTGGAATCTTATTCTGAATTAGATTAATCTATAACTTATCTTTTAGGATTATTTCATGTTTATTATTGAATTTCGAAGCTGTTAATGATTATGTTTGTTATATGAGTTAAATCACACTGTTGGTCCATTTAATCATCTTCACACTTAGTACTGATACAAAAGTAATGCTATTAGCAGTTGACATGAGTTGATAATGGTGTAAAGTACATACAATATTTTTGTATATTTTTGTGGTTTGGGCTGTAAAGTAACTTTTTGACGTATAACAATGTTATTCTCTATGTGGCATGACCCATATCTTGTCAGGTTTAAATTGACACATCTTAATATTTGTACCTTTCAACTTTATTCACCATTAATCCATTTGGTTTGTTTTAACATCTGCAAACTTTTTCCTCCGACAATATAAACTCTAACACTCCACCTCATTTGTTGACTTGTCACCCCCTCCACTAAAAAATACTCCACTTTAAACAAAGCATAAACCCTAATTTCTAAACGATTAAATAAACCATATTGATTATCCTTTTTCACGATTTGCCCAACCAAATACATAAAAAATAGAAACCCTAATTTCTAATGGATGTCAAGGAAGAAGTCGTGTTCAAAATACATAAAAGTGGCTTTTTACATTTGGCCCATTAAGGTATAAACATGGCTTAGTTTCGAATGTCTATGCTTTAGTCTAAGCCTGAATCATATTTTGGCCGAGATTAACGAAACAAAATGGGCATTAGTTTTCTGTTTACCTAAACAGTCCTTAGAAAATGGTTTGAAATTAATTCATACATATAATGATGTTCATACACTATTTGAAATGGCTGAAAGGAATGGTTTAGTTGATTTGTATGTTGCTTATAATCCACAGAGGTTAGCTGATTATTACTTAAAAAACATGGCCTCTGATGCGGAGGTTCTGAGTTGGGTTAAGGATGATAGTAAGTTACGTTGTTGATATAAATAATGCCTAAACACGTTATTAATATTTTTCGATATCTCTACGTTTTGATAATCACAAAATGTAAAATCATTAATCGGAAAATTATGACGTAAACAAGTATTTAGTTGTAAATATCTATTTCTACAACTCAAATCACTTAAGGTATGAATGAACTAATGCTTAATGCATTATATGATCAAATGAACATTTTCTTAATAACTAGATTTTTTGTAAAACATCAAAAACATTTTATATATTTTTGAAAAACATTTTTGGTATTAAATAAAAATGTTTAATCTTTTATAAAAATATGAATTCAAATTTTTAACCAAAATCAGTTAAAATGTTCCAGAAAAACCTTCCCCACAAAAGGACAAAATTGGCCAACGTTCAGTAAGGGCGGCCCCCTTAATTTTGCTAGGCGGCCCCCTTAATAATTAAGGGGACCGCCCCCTATTTAAGGGGACCGCCCCCGCTCCAGTAGGCCTCCAGCTGTCCAGTTTTTCTCCTATAAATACCAGCCTTCTCCTGGATTTTTACTCACCTTTTGCACACTAAAACTTTCTGTTCTAAATCCTTTCTAAACATTGTAAATCATTTGATCATATTTTCTTAAGCATTGGTTTCTAAGTGATCCAAGCTTCCACCACCAAAAGTGCAAAAGAAGAACTCTACTTCAACTAGTGAAGAAGTGTTATTACTTACCTCATTCAATTGTGTTGTTGTGTAAAGTGTTGTATAGTTGTGATTAGTAGATCTAAGTGTAATTACGTAGTGGTGTTGTAAATTAGTTGTGAATAAGTAGTTGTGAAGTAGTTGTGAAGAAGTAGTCGTGAAGTAGTCGTGAAGAAGAAGTCGTGAAGAAGTCGTGAAGCCGTTGTGAAGCTGTCGTGAAGAAGTCGTGATTAAGTCGTGTAGAAGTTGTGTATAAGTTGTGAGATTGGTTCTAGCTACGATTAGGACTCGACATCTAGCTTTGTGTCGTTAAGCCGGTGTAAGCTAAAGTTGTGTAAGGTTTCTCCGCCATAAGGGAGTTTGTTGACATAGTGAAGAAAACTCTCGAGTAGGTGACTCGAGGAGTGGAGTAGGGCAAGGAAGGTGTCCTTGTAGCCGAACCACTATAAATCTCCGTGTTGTGGTTTGATCTTTCCATCTCTCTCTCTTATTTCATTATATTTACCTTACTTGCATTACTTATCTATATTTGTTTATATATGTTCATATTGATCAAGAGTTGAATTCACATAAGAAAGAATCAAAGTTTTAAAAAGTAAACAAAAGTTTTCATAAATTAAAAAGACGTAAAACTATTCAACCCCCCTTCTAGTTTTCCACAATAGTAATTTACGTTGCTTGAGTTCCACACCTTTTAAAACTAGACATGAATGGAAGGGTGTTGATCAGGGTAGTGTAAGCAAGAAAAGGAAGGGTGGTGTAGTAAACAAGAAAAAAAAAGTGTTGATAAGGGTAAAGGAAAAGTGATTGAGGATGAGGTTGTTGTAATGAAGAAAAAAAAAAGGTTGTGGTAAGCAACTACAAGAGGGGTTTTGATCATAAGGGAAAGGCTATCATGATTGAAGATGTGGGTTTTCTAAACAAGAAGAAGAAGGTTCTACCAAGTATGGTTGGTGCTCTTGTGATTAGAGAGGGTGCCATGGAAAATGTACAAGCAGATTTAGGTGTTGTTAACAAACCCAAAAGTAGTGTAAAAATTACAAACTACGTACTTTTTCTAAGAGTACCAGCATATGTGGGAAAGGCATGAAGCACAATTCATATGTTCAGTGGTGAGTTTTCATCTTGTTTAGTCTTTTGGGCATGTCCTAATTTTCAAACTGTATTCTAACTTGTTATTTGTAACTTGATTTTGCATGTTCATTAGAAGGTTTAGAAAGTGTTTGTTGTTGCAGTTCATGTTCACCAGGATGACGTGTAGAAAGTGATTTCATAAGGATTTTTTTTTTTTTTATTTGGGAAAATGTAATATGTGAACAAATTGGCTCTTAAGGGACAAAATGTTATTTGTGTAATTTTTTTATCTTTTTGTAATTTGTGAACAATTTGTGTTTATCTTACATTTTGTTTTTCTTGTAAATTTCTATGATACGTTTTGTACTCTTGCGTTTATTTGTAATTGTGTATGATTTTCTATATGATTTTACTTCACTTATAATGCAGTTAATTTTAGCAATAACAAACACTAGAAATAGACATTAGAAGGGAAAAAAAGGTTGGAGAGGCATCTTAAATAAAGATGATACAGCTTCGGCTAAGTTCAAAACAACAACTCATGAAAACCAAAATCAAAACACTCACATCCTCAAATGACACCTTCATTAATTTCTTCACAACCAAACACTCCAAATCCTACTTAGCCATCTGGAAATTCTCTGATGAGCTTGAAACTGAGTTTTGTTTGATGAACATTCTTCGATAAACAGTTACTTGATGAACATTTACATGATGAACCTTTTAACAAATCACCACTCAATTTACTATCTATTTCTCTCGAGAAAAAAATCAATATGAACCTTTAACAAATCGTTGTTCCCCTTTTATACATATAAAAAAAATAACTCAAAAATCACCTTTTTACGGCCTTTATTCGCAAACCAAAGCATACCCACGAATCACAATTCATCACTGTTAAAAGCATCACAAGTTTAGACATTGTCCAAACTCTAAAAGCACAAAATTGTTTCATTGATTCATTTCATCAAACACTTTATGGGCATTTTCATAAACACTTGATTTGTTTCAAAATTTAAAAGAAAAAAAAATGAAAAAATTGATGTTGCCTGATGTTGATTAATGGTTTGTTAATTAATAATTGGCATAGTAATTTCGTTGACTCCAAGTTAACGAAACCCTAATTTTGATGAACTTTGAATTCTTGAAAATTGTTGTAATTTGTTGCACTTGAATGGATTTATGATGCAATAAAACAAAAATTTGAACATGATTTTGTGATTTTGAAACTGAAATTTGGGAAGAGAAATTCATCAAGGGGGAAGATAAAGAACGTGATACTTGAGTAGGTTAGAGACATGTGTTGGGCTGGAGAGGCTTTTTAGATTTTGTAGAAAGTGGGCTTTTACACCCACTTTTCACATGATCACAACTTTAGATGATATATGAGAAAATTTCAACATAAATTATAAATTCTTTAAAGATTAAATAAACAAATCTTAACCATTCATTTTTTTTATCAAATTAAAAAAAAAAAAAAAAAAAAAAAAAAAAAAAAAAAAAAAAAAAACCCACTTTTATTATTCTTTTTAAAATTTAAATATCTCACAAACCGTTAACTGTTACACGAGACGAATCATACAATTACGACGAGGATAAAATCGCCTTTCTATAGAGGGGCACTTTTATATACTTTCGAAGAACTTTTTTTTTTTTTTTTTTTTTTTTTTTTTTTTTGAGTTTTGAAAATTAGTCCATGAAAAATCACCACCAATTTGTAAAATTACACTTGAAATGACATGTGATTTATGAAATCACATATGATTTTTAAAATACCAATCATAAAATCACATGTGAATTATGACATCACACATTATTTTTAAAATAACAAATAATATATGATTTTACAAATCACATGTGATTTTTAAGGGCGTAAAATTCAACACTATAAAAACTCAAAAAAAAAGTTCGTCGAAAATACATCGAAGTGTCCGTCTACTAAAAGATAAAAAAATTCTCGTTGCAATAGTGTATTTTTTTCGTTTAATGGTTTACCGTTTGTATGATATTTAATTTTCGAAAGAAAAAAAAAGGTGGTTTTCTTTTTCTTTTTCTTTTTTTTTTTTTTTTCTGATAAAAAAATAAATTATCAGGATTTGCCTATTTGCTCTTTAAAAAATTTGTGATTTATATTGATCTTACGTTGATGATATATTGGTAAGCCAAAGCCCGATATGTCATCGGGCTTAAGATTCATTAGGGTTCTAAGTCATATGGGAAATATGTAATTATTTGAGGTTTCATTAGGAATATATGTAACGAGTAGTGCGACGAACCTGCGCGTTGCGGCGGAGCGGTTATTCTGTAGGAAATTTATAGACAGACGACCGAGAAAGAAAGGCTCCGCGTTCTCCAAGTGGTTGATCTTAGCAGCAAAAGAAAGAAGAAAAGGGCCATGATCCTATGTTCGTGTGTGTTTCTTTTGTAATTCTGAGTATATGTAGAAACCCTTAGTAATAGATAGCAGAATTTTTACTTACACTAATACAAAAATAGTCGGCAAAGTTTTCGCCTAATTCATTTTATGGAAGTCAAGCAAAGGATCGACTGACAGCCCCAATACAATGTTACTAATCAAAATGGCTTATTTTCGTAATACAATGTTACAAAGCAAAATGCCTCAGCTATGGTGCAATACAAAATGTCTTAATGTTACCAATCAAAAGCCTAATTCTTTTTCGGGTATGTTCTTTTTCTGGAAGTCAACCAAAGCATCAGCTTGTTGCCTGATTTGTAGATGCATGTATACTGCAATATCTGATCATTTTGAAAATATATCTTGTGAAAACAGCTTCTTCCTTCTTAAGAATTTTTCTGGGCAAAGATGTGGAAGCCTGTAACATGTGAAAAATAAGACAGATAAAATTGATTGAATTATTTATTGCTATTTAGGTGCTGGTCAAACTCTGTAGCAACGATAATTTTTTTTTATTTCTGGCTATTTTGGAGGGTAGTATGGTTGAGGGTAGCATGGTTTTAACAGTTCACGGGATTTTTTTTTACTTTTTTGGGTTGGCTTGGCTATTTAAAAGAGACTTGAGTTTTATAATTTGCATACAAAATGGTAATCTGCAATGGAAATATTTATGCGTAGAAAATTGGAGCTGAATGCTCGCAATAAGAATATTTTTATTCAGAAGCTTAAAGGTGTTATAGATTTCTTGGCGCCTGTTTAGCATTAATCTTTCCTGATGCTTGTATTTTCAATTTTTGAAGTGTTTGTGATCTGATTGTAATATATTTTTGTTGGTAAAAGCGATAATGCATATTAAGCTAAGATTCGTAAGTTACCTTTTCGTCTCTTGGTAGAATGAAGTCGAAAAAGGTTTTTATGTTGATGCTGGTTATTGTTGCTTTTGTGGTGAATTTTAACTGCTGCAAATGTTTGTGCAAATAATCAGTTATGCATAAAATATTGTAACAGTTATTTGTTAGGTTTTATGCATACTGTTAGTGTATTTGATAATGCATTATACAACATTTACCTTATAGGTGTCCTGTGTCGCAGAAAATAAGTCTGCGCTCCTCTTTTAGATCCTTCAACAGTATATGCATAAAAAAGAAATAATGATCTTCCTGGGCTGTTAAATGCTATTTTGTGACACATAGATCGCATGCTTCATTAGATTTATGTGTCAGAAAATAGCATTTAACAGCTCAGCAAGATCGTGATTTTTTTTTTCCAGCGGTTCAACCTTTCTGTTGTCTCCTCTTCCATGTTGGAAAGGTGAAAATACAGGATGCATGCCTTTCATATTTTGACAATATATTTTTCATAATCAGTGAGCATGGGAATTTTATTTTAAAAAGAGAATTTGAAGTAAGTGATTTAAATTAATGCAACTTGAAGCATATAATCACTAAACACACATTGTATCCCAAAATCCTACCAATCAAACATACCTCGGATCAGCAGCTGCAGTTGAGCGAGGGGCCACACGTTCTGTAGGGTATTCACAATGCAAGAAACACTTGTTTGAGGCTTAGATATGGATCGAATGAACAAGAACTAGAGAGAGAAAGTGGGAACTTCTAGAGAGAGAGAACTATGTGTATATTAGCTTGAAATGTAGGGAAGTTCCAACCCTTCCCTTGCAAGGGAAGGGGTATTTATACATACTACTTAATATGCCCCTAGTGGGCTGTGGAGAGAGTTGACAGAGGGTAAAGACCCGACCCACTCCACAATACTAATTAATAACTAATCTACTAATAATATTACTGATAATCCTACTAGCTATGATGAGCTAATAAGTACTCGGGGTGACCGAGTCTTCAGCTGAATATTCATATTCCTAACAATCTCCCCCTAAGGGAGGTCACCCCAAAAGTAATGTTCTGAATTTCAGCACTTCTTCCTTGGATCTTGACATCATAGCTCGTAACCATTGATTCTTCAATATCATAGATTGTTGTGCAAACATCCGTGATCTTAAGATGACTTCTCTTTTGTCTTGGATGAACTTTGAGTAATCTTTGAAAGTATCATCCCACTTGAGTCTCCAAATCATCTTTCAGTAGTAGGTCTCCATGTGATGAAATATACTTAGAGCCGACATGCTCACACGATATGGTGTCATGATCTTCAGCATCAGAGTTAGCAAAAGTTGTGTTGAAGGTCTTTTAGGTTGATCATGACTTTTTTGATGATGATGTGGTGTGAGCATGTGGTGATGGATTGGCATCTTTTCTGCAACCAGCTACAACAGCAACCAGCTACAGCATTCCACTGCTACACCCGCCAGAAGTTCCTGCATACGACAGTTAGCAACAAATCAACCGGTACTTACAGGTTCGGACTTCGAGATTGTTAACAGCATAGTGTGAAAACTCTCTCTAATCCTTACCAAGACCGTTCCTAATCGAAAACCCACATAGGGCTTTTTAAGATCGAACCGTAGCACATCAACGATTAGGTGAGTCGCTGGAGATCACTCCACGACTGTAGACCGTTTGAAACCGCCGCGATCACTAAGCGTAATCCACAGGGAATTACCGAAGTGACCTGCTTTCAGGGCTGTTTGATGTTGACCCTGGCAGGAATTTCCATTCAATCATTGAGAATTACATTTGTAAATTCTCTCATAAATGTTCTGGCAGATTGCTAAGATCTGCGTAGGACTCATGAGTTTACAACTGGTGTCCTTAATGTTGAACAACCAGTGTAGAAATAATTCGTGTCCCTATGAGATCTTATTATGCATCTCGTGGCTCTAGACTCGATAGTGCGTTTTGATTTAGTGAGCGGAGGCTGGAGAGAACTGCCACCTTTTCAATATCATCTAACTCGGAGTGAGAGAGACGATAGAAATGTATTAAACTCCGTGACAATTGAAACAAGAATCCTTTGAGGGACCTTGAGTGGCTAGGGAGGGTTGTGCAGCGTATCACTGGGTCCATGATACTTTGTCTTCAATGTCAGCAATCAACTAAGTGATTCTGACATCATATGTATTGACCCAGTTTCTGCCTAAGTTGTAAGGAGGGCTATTTCTTTTCACCCTTTATCTTTACAATTATTTTTCATTCTTCAACCCCTTCAGTGCTTACCGAGACTTCATAACTAACACCTTGTTGGGTTTATTCCAGTGTTAGCTCCATCTCAGTCGGCACTCTTCCCTTATCCACTTTTCTCCTTTTTAATCATACCTAAGGACTTCTACACTAACTAGTGGGTTATCCTTGGGTAGATCCCTCTGGCTCTGGTGGGATCGTGGGAACTTGAGCCTAACCTAACCATCCTTATAACTCCATACATTCATTAAAATGGTCGGTCTTTGGTGTACTTCCACGATTTCCATAAACCAAATCTTTGAAAAATCTCTCAAAGTGTTCATGATTCTGAAACACATTTTTGCAAACACTTGAGAGTTTTATATTTTTCAAATGCTCCCCCTCAACATGTGCTCGATTGATTGTTTTATAAATTTGCACATGTTAGGTAGAGCTCGCACCTTTTTGAATTGATCAACTTTCAGTGAACATGACCGATTCGAGACACGCTTACATCACTGGTTAGACCAGCTTGAAATTATTACCCGTCCTGGTCAAGTTCACAGAAAGCTTCTCGAAACGGTACACTCTACTCAGACACATCCTTTTCGAGACACGCTTACATCACTGGTTAGACCAGCTTGAAATTATTACCCGGCCAGGATATGTCCTTTCGATTGATGACAACTTGTGTTTCGTCAATTCATTGGTTACGTCTGAGTCACGATCTCATGCGGTGCCAAATCCTTTTTGTCCATTTGCTCCCCCTCAATATGTGCATCGATATACGAAAGAGTTTAGCACATATGGGAGAGCCTACACTTAAATCCAAAACATCACATTTTCATCAGGTTTCATATTTAAATCACATTCTCTCCCCCGATCAAAAATTTCAAACCTTTTGAGATTTGTGATCCCAATTGATTTAAATAATTTAGAAAACATGGGAGAAAATGTGGTCAGGTTTAACATGTTCTGATGATGAAACATACTTTGCTCCCCCTTAATCTAAGAGGGAGATTCACTGCTCATTATGCACAAGATAACTTTTATGACACAAATGATATTGACCTTTTTTGCGCAGATGATGTGATCATCCGCTTTTCTGAGTGAGTCAGTGGTCAACATCGATTATCCATCCACCAACAAAACTTCTCAAGTATTGTCGATCCCCACTTGGCGAGATCCGAGTAAGTACTGCTTTGTTGAAATGATGGTGGTGGAGGTGAAGGTGTTGTTGTTGTTGTTGCTGCCGATGTTGTTGTCGTGGTGAATTCCGAGCCAATCAATAGAGTTTGAACGTCTGATCAAATGGTTCGAATGGGAACTGGTACATTCATTTTGGCTATGGAATCTGCATAAGAATATCAACACAGATATACATACATACAGATACACTATTCCTAAATAGCTACCCTTCAGTAGCTTTGATGCGTGGTTTTGCAACCTTACAACAGGTTTTACCTCTCAAAGGATCTTGAGAAGTTTGCAATCCCCACCAGGCAGTGTACCTGACCGTTGTAGTATAGTAAAGTGGCAAGTACCGGGGATTGATCGTTCAACTCAAAGAATAGTGTTCGTTAGGATTGAAATTAATCTAACTAGGTCTAAAGGTGAGGGATGATTCTTTTTGTATTTTTATATTTTATGGAAAGCAAGTAAAAATCTCTGGTTTTGGAAGAAGGGGCGGAATTAGTTGCTAATCAACTAACCCAAAAGCTACTAATTAAACTAATATGCAAGAAAAGTAAACTAGGGTTCTACAAGGGAAATGAAGCATGTCTACCTATGATATGTTACTCCTTGCTAGCTATCCAATTCTACCTATTGAATTGTCACACCTTGTTTTAATTGACGGGTTGTATTTCTTAATACCAATCGTGGGGTGGCGTACGTACTTCCCCAACTCTATAAGCTCCTACTTCACTCCTATGTCGAGCCGGCTAAGAAGCTCCTAACATGGGATCACTAGAATTCGCTCATGCATTAAATACAACCAAATAAACCTAGTACGCATTGGTTCATGTTTCTTAAGACGTTCAAGCAAGTTACCGTATAGGAGGTTAGCCAGTTTTCTTAAGCCTAACATCGATATCACCCAATCAAACAAGAGACAATAGGAAACAAGAATTATAAACTAAACCAACTAGATCTATTGAAGTTGTCACGCCCTAATTGATGGAGATGGACACACACATCAACAAGAAATCAATAAGATCTAATTAGTTATACACAAGTTTCACACAATCATAAGTAGACACAAGGTGATTTAGCCAAGCATAATTAATGAAGAGCAATCAACAATAATCATAATTGAAGACATAATATAAGATTGAATCGATAAACAAACCATTACAAGATGTTTATGGCATGATTAGGACCCTCTAAGTTGCTGGAAAAACACCTACCTAAACCCTAGAATCGGACTTAGGGTTTAGGGCTTACAAATAATGAAGTTATGATGTTGTATTTATAGGCAGTTTGCTGTCCGAGGGGTTCTGACGGCGTCAGCCTTAACAAGTGACGCCGTCACATCTAATTTTTCACCAAATTGTAGATCTTTTCGTCCCGATCGCGTGGCCTTTTGAATCACCTAAATCCGAGTTCGTATGAGGATTTTATGGCCAAAACAGTAACAGCTACCGCGCGCGCAAGTTGTGACTAGATAACACGTGATGGCCTTCTTGACGCCGTCTCCCTTTAAACCTCCAAAATCCGTTCTGGCCTATCAGAAGCTGACGCCGTCAGAATATAGGCATGACGCCGTCCCTCTTTAAATTAAGCCGTGACGACCTTGATCACTCCAAAGGGTGACGCCGTCAGAATTCCCATGCAAATTTCTCTGGCTTATCATGAGTAAATTTCACATCCACCACTTTTGCCAAGCCATGACGCCGTCTGGAGTAAATCCTGACGCCGTCAAAGGTAACTTTTTAGCCGATTTTGAGACTTTGTCGTTTTCTTCACTTTATGCTCCAAAAACGTCCAAAATGCTTCCTTTTCCAGATTTCTTCTCAAAAGTACCTAAAATGACAAAAGAAACGATTTAGGGCAATATTTGATCAAATAAATACGATTTAGGGCTTAAATGACCCCTTAAAAGCGGTACACTTTTCGCTTCATCAAATACCCTTACACTTGAGATTTGCTTGTCCTCAAGCAAATGCGCTTTTATTCTAATCAAAATACAAGTTAGGGGTCATTTAATGCAAACATAAAAGTAATTACAACAAATAATCGTTCCATTTCAATCATAATAAGCACGGAGATTACATACTAGCACCTCACAAGTAGTGTTTAGATACTCACATCTCTCAAGTGTCATCAAAATAAATCTCATAAATGAAAACGGATAATATCTCTCACTACCTGTCATAGCAAATAGATTACCATAGGCTTGGGAAAGGATCGAAAACCTCCTCCACTAGGCGTAAGCACCAAAGATAAACTATCAAAGAGGGCTTTTAAATGGGTTATAACGTTAGGTGTAGGGAAAAGGAAAACACGGTTTGGTTGGATAAAGGATATTTTACTGGTGGCGAGTTAAAAATCTTGATCAATTACATGTACTATACAATGTTGCTAAGCCAAGACTAGACTCGATCTTAAGCTAGAAACGAAATAAACCAAAAACAAAAACAAAAACATAAAACAAACATAAAATGAAACGGGATGGTAGTCCGTATGTTTTTTTTTTTTTTTTTTGTCTATTTTTCTTTTTCTCATTTTTTTTTTTTTTTTTTTTTTTTTTTTTTTTTTGATTTTTTCGATTTTTTTTTTTTTTTTTTTTTTTTTTTTTTTTTTTTGCATACACTTTTGCCCTACCATCCAAAATAATACATCATAGGGGCATTGCATCCCCTTACACTTGAACTTTTACATAACTTTACAAATACTAATCTAATGACTCGAATTAAGATAATCAAAACACTTGGAGTACTTTTAAAATATTTAGCACATATGGGGGTAATAAATGATGTTCTTCCCCATTACTCTATTACACTAGTACTTTACCCATGAGTCCCAATCGTCCCAAAACAATATGTACAAGGATATGACTCGACTTAGCAACCATGTAATTAACTAGATAATTAACTTGGGTTTAAACAAATGTTGTAACAATAATGCACTAAAAATGAGTGCATACAAGGTAGGCTAAGGCGATTTGGGTGTACATTTAAGTGGGGTGTAACAAATTCTTCCTTTAAGTAAAATGCTTAAAGGTCGAAACGAAAAGATAGGCTCTGAGGGGTGTACTAGGGGTATCGTGTACTAAAAATGAGTACAACGCAAAGGGTGTGGGAGAATTACTTGACCAATGTAGCCAATGTAATTATAACAAAAACACAGGTGTAAAACAATGGGTTAATCCTAATGCCTCTTATCATGTAGTAAATCTAACTACACGAATGTAGTCTCACTTGTGGCCTCGGAATGGTCCTAACGCAAGTTCTAGAATCTAAGTGCTACCGGTACACACATCATAGCATAAATGCTTTTCCTACCAATTCTAGGGGCGAACCTCACATATTTGGGGGTGGAAAATTTTTTAGTGGTACGGTTTTCCCCCCTTACACTTGAGATGAACATTGTCCCCAATGTTCAAATAACAAGATGTAAAAGTAAATAAGGTAAAAGAATGAAATCAACTACTCCCCTGATTCGCTCGGTGGATAATGAGGTAACATGGTTAGATCTTCTTCCAAGGTAATGTTGAAGCTCCATGACTAATGCATCGCCATAAGCTTGATTCCACATACATCTCCTTGTCCAAAATAACCTGTTAAACCTGAGAAAACAAACAAGAAAAACCAAAGCATCAAACCGAACAAAGACAACTCACAACTAGGTGTAATTCCAGACTTAGAAATAAAACAATAAAAGATATAATGCTTGCGGAATGAATGTTTTGCAGGTTCCTGGAGTTTATAAGTTAGAGATTTAATAAAAACTTTTTATGAAAACAAAACTTTCAAAAATTTCAGAAAATTAAAACCTGACGCCGTCAGGTTGTAATTCCTGACGCCGTCAGAAATGATCTGACAGAATTCTCATGTTAAGTTTCCGGAAAATTTCTGGAAAAACCTATACCTCATTTCCTGGAAATCCTGCAAAATATCATTATGACTCGATACAAGCATTTGACTCAAACAAATACTAATATGTACGTTAATTTAATATTATTATGATTCATGTTCATTTGTTCTAATAAACCGATTTGACTTTCCCTTACACTTAACTTTTGCAAAATACCTTTATATGTAGTTAAGACGAAGTTAAAAACAAAATAAAGCATTTTCACAATTTTAGTTTTGAACATGAATCAATAATAATAAAAATTAAACATACATACGGAAGCAAATAGAATCAAACAAACAAATAAATAAACACACAAAGCAAATAAAGCTTGGGTTGCCTCCCAAGAAGCGCTTGTTTTTGTTCGAGTCACGAGCCTGACTCTACCCTTATTTAACAAAAATAGGGGAGGTTTTCCCTACACTTAGGATTAAGTGCGGGTGAAAGTAGCGATACACACCCTTAGGGTGTGAATATGCCACGTGAGGTGAAGGGGGTGAGTGAATGGCTTCCTTCATCCTAAAACTACCCGGATAATATCGGTTGATGGGTGGGTTGGTTCCTCTTTTTTCTCCTAGATGTAAATCTAAGGATGAAAAGTTGTGTAAAGGTTGAGGTTCCAATTCATCAACACTAGGAAATTCCCTAGAACTATGAGTAAGGTCATCACTAAAAGTGTGCAAACCTATATCCTCTAGTTGTGCTTGGTCCAAGGGTTCTACCTCCATCGGGATTCCTAAAGTCTCTTCTACTTCTTCCGGGTAAGTCACGGGCGGTGTGGGTGCCTCAAATGATGGTTGAGTATTTTGTGGGCTTATGGTGTTTACCTCATTATTCCACGTGTCAAGATCACCTATATCCTCGTCAATTGTTTTCTTAGGTAGTGATAATAACAAACCTAGTGCTTCATCCAACTTATGATTTATTGATACGGCTCTATCCACAATTCCTTGGCAAACTAGGCCGCTTTTCCTATTAGCCTCACTAAAACAAGATCCTAAACATGGAGGTTGTTCATAAGAATCTATCCTAGGTGAAGGCTCATATGATTCATAAGTGTCTCTAAATGAGGTATTTTGAACTTCTTGGTGTTCTAGCCACTCAACCATATCTTGCAATATTAGAAATCTAAGTGAAAGGTCCATTTGAAGCAAATTACAAACAAAATCAGAAAGAAAAGATAGACTACGAGAAAGCTACAAAATAAAAAGAAAATATCTCACTTGATAGGAATCTTGTGAGTAGACCTAATAAAAATAAAATTTCAACCTAAGCAATAACTACTCCCCGGGCTGCGGCGCCAAAAACTTGATTGTGTGGTTTTGCAACCTTACAACAGGTTTTACCTCTCAAGGGATCTTGAGAAGTTTGCAATCCCCACCAGGCAGTGTACCTGACCGTTGTAGTATAGTAAAGTGGCAAGTACCGGGGATTGATCGTTCAACTCAAAGAATAGTGTTCGTTAGGATTGAAATTAATCTAACTAGGTCTAAAGGTGAGGGATGATTCTTTTTGTATTTTTATATTTTATGGAAAGCAAGTAAAAATCTCTGGTTTTGGAAGAAGGGGCGGAATTAGTTGCTAATCAACTAACCCAAAAGCTACTAATTAAACTAATATGCAAGAAAAGTAAACTAGGGTTCTACAAGGGAAATGAAGCATGTCTACCTATGATATGTTACTCCTTGCTAGCTATCCAATTCTACCTATTGAATTGTCACACCTTGTTTTAATTGACGGGTTGTATTTCTTAATACCAATCGTGGGGTGGCGTACGTACTTCCCCAACTCTATAAGCTCCTACTTCACTCCTATGTCGAGCCGGCTAAGAAGCTCCTAACATGGGATCACTAGAATTCGCTCATGCATTAAATACAACCAAATAAACCTAGTACGCATTGGTTCATGTTTCTTAAGACGTTCAAGCAAGTTACCGTATAGGAGGTTAGCCAGTTTTCTTAAGCCTAACATCGATATCACCCAATCAAACAAGAGACAATAGGAAACAAGAATTATAAACTAAACCAACTAGATCTATTGAAGTTGTCACGCCCTAATTGATGGAGATGGACACACACATCAACAAGAAATCAATAAGATCTAATTAGTTATACACAAGTTTCACACAATCATAAGTAGACACAAGGTGATTTAGCCAAGCATAATTAATGAAGAGCAATCAACAATAATCATAATTGAAGACATAATATAAGATTGAATCGATAAACAAACCATTACAAGATGTTTATGGCATGATTAGGACCCTCTAAGTTGCTGGAAAAACACCTACCTAAACCCTAGAATCGGACTTAGGGTTTAGGGCTTACAAATAATGAAGTTATGATGTTGTATTTATAGGCAGTTTGCTGTCCGAGGGGTTCTGACGGCGTCAGCCTTAACAAGTGACGCCGTCACATCTAATTTTTCACCAAATTGTAGATCTTTTCGTCCCGATCGCGTGGCCTTTTGAATCACCTAAATCCGAGTTCGTATGAGGATTTTATGGCCAAAACAGTAACAGCTACCGCGCGCGCAAGTTGTGACTAGATAACACGTGATGGCCTTCTTGACGCCGTCTCCCTTTAAACCTCCAAAATCCGTTCTGGCCTATCAGAAGCTGACGCCGTCAGAATATAGGCATGACGCCGTCCCTCTTTAAATTAAGCCGTGACGACCTTGATCACTCCAAAGGGTGACGCCGTCAGAATTCCCATGCAAATTTCTCTGGCTTATCATGAGTAAATTTCACATCCACCACTTTTGCCAAGCCATGACGCCGTCTGGAGTAAATCCTGACGCCGTCAAAGGTAACTTTTTAGCCGATTTTGAGACTTTGTCGTTTTCTTCACTTTATGCTCCAAAAACGTCCAAAATGCTTCCTTTTCCAGATTTCTTCTCAAAAGTACCTAAAATGACAAAAGAAACGATTTAGGGCAATATTTGATCAAATAAATATGATTTAGGGCTTAAATGACCCCTTAAAAGCGGTACACTTTTCGCTTCATCAAGCTTGCCACATTATAATACCAAGTTCATCTTATAATCAAACCACAATCAGGAACTACGTCAAGCCACTATCTAGCAAGAAAAGCAAATACCAATCATGCACATGGCAATTCACACAGATATCAATATTCAATTCAGGATCTTAGGAACATGATTCTAACATAATAGCAATCTACCTAAGCGGATCCTGAGAACATATGCACAATATCAACAACAATTAAGCAGCAGAGACAAACAACATTTGAAACTCATTCACTTAGTTCATACAAATGTCAGTGGAGCATTCAAGAACATCAAACGCATCGGGTTTTCTAACTTCTTTCAGATTTTGAGTTTTAATGTATATAGGGGATTAAATGAGGATTCCAAAGAGATACAAATGAACCTTCTAGTTATATGAAGCTAGGATACTATAAGCAAGTTGCACATAATGTCCTAAACTTTCTAGCAACTAACACACTTGGTCATTTGATATATTTAAGCAATTTCCTCTTCAACTAATACCCCCATTAACTGCAAAACCTTTTCTAAGAATCATGAATTAATCAAGAAACCCGTTTGATGATATAAAATTTGAATTCACTCTCCCCCTCAATCAATGACCTAGTTAAAGATTTGTAGTCGTTGATTGAGTGACAAATTTTATGCATAATCCAAGTATAAACAAATTTCATACAACACATATTCACCAAGTGTCTCACAAATAATTTTCAGAAGAATCATTGAATGAAAACTATTTGTATACAAAGAAGATTTCTCTTCTTTTTCAAGAAATGATGCACTGAAACGTACATCAGATTGAAGAAACATGGATATAAAGTAATCCATGCCCAGGTGAACATCACCCAGTTGGAGGAACAACCGTCTTTTTGGCGACGTGCTTTCCCCAGTATGAAACGCGGGTTGCTATCTAAAGTAATAGCAAGCCATTTAGACATGTTTCAACAATCCATTTTAACTTCTGCTCGAGCTTCATTTAAAGACCCATGCCAATATTGAATGACATTTCTAAGTCCATAAATGTTATCGATAAACAGAAGACATGCCTAGGTGAAACTATTTTTGGTCTTTTCTAATTTTTTTATTTTTATGGTTTTTCTGATTTTACGTATCTCTATTTACAATTTGCAGGTTTTCTATAATTTTCTATTTACAGTATGTTTTAAGATATGTACAAACTATATTATTTAGTTTAAGACGATGATGAAATGAATACCGAAATGAGGATACGTTCAGTATGTTGTAGAAATATGTGGTCAATCATCTCTTAAACTTTCACCACCAAAGTTGTCGAGGCTCCTGAACAGACGACGGAACTTGAGCCTTCCCAATGTACAGCTTTGATAGCTTCCCCCCAAACCGACAATCTTCATACTGAGCAGATTCTAAGCTCTCTTTCAAGCTTACATAAGGTAAGCGTACAGCGGAAACCGTAGCAAACCACATTAAGTATTGCTGCTCCTTTTTAAGAATAATCATCGTGATTCTCCGTTCGGAGATCCATCACATAAATAAGCAACGAATCATCTCACACTTAAATTAACCTTCTCACATTTCTTCCCGCTGAAGTCTGAAGTAATGCATGCCAAGAGTATCCAGAGACCACTTCCCCCAAGTAGTTGAAGTGATGCAATCAGTCTCGATATATGAGGCCCAAAAACCCGAAGTACACACTCAATCCCATTAATGAAGTCGACAAAGCATCATCAAGATCAATTAAGACCCGAAAATCCCCTTATCTCCTTTCAGGACATTGCAGATGAGAACTGTTACACCAAATTCAGCTAAGTCCCGAGTGTAAGCAATTTATCCCGTATGTAGTCGACATGATAACACCAAGACAGTACCATAACAGCTACTGAGTACTGGATGTACACATTTCCTTCAGTAGGATACCGACTAACCATAGGAACCATCATACAATTGTGTACCTCTTTTATCATCAGAAACTGACATTCTCTTCCACCACGTAGTTGGAATGATACACCTGAAGGAACGAGTTGGAACACTGATTTTCTCTGCGGTTATGACATTTGTCTTCCCGGAATAGTCTTCAATTGAGAAGAAGTATAAAGCTCATCATGTGTACTCATTGTGCATTCAGAGTATGTCTCCTTCCCCCTTGCTGGTTTTGATACCTCAGAATCAGCAACACATTTTACGAACATATTCTTGAAATCTTGTGAGAAGAACAAATTAGGCTCAAGTAGATCAAGTGAGAATTAACCACTGTCGAAACCGTCTCTGACTATCTTTATCAACTCTTAAGTAGGCTATTCGAAGTGATAACTGATGGAGCAATCCCGATATACCAACTTTGAACCTGAAGATAGAATTCCCCATTCTTGTGACTTACGCTTGCACTAATGTTGGAAGAACGGTGTAGAGAATTAGTGCTCCAAGCAAATCTCTAAGTACTCAATACCCAACCAAGGTATGAGACATTAACACCTCTTACGATTATCCACAACGTCATCGGCGTGTGACACTGAGTAACTCCTTTAAGTGATAGTTACCCCGACTGCTGGTAACTAGATAACCTAAGTCTTCAACTTAAATCTTAAGCACTAGCAAGTTATCATTGAAGGTCATGCATCCAACCAACCCCGACTTCAAGATAGAGTAAGATCACGCCTTTGAGAAAGTCAACTTCAACCCCAAATATGTGATACCTGTTCAACTCCGTAGTCACCATTTGATGCCCAACAAGTGAGTGAACCAACAACTAAGTGTACATCGAATCACTTGTTCACACTTCTCCCCCTCAAAGATTGCATATGAGGATGCCATCTTTGATTGAACAAGTGCATATGAGGTTGATCCACTGTTCACACTTCTCCCCCTCAAAGATTGCATATGAGGATGCCATTTTTGATTGAGTGAATAAACGTCCAATCGGATGGAAGTAGATCCACTTGATATCTGAATGAGCATGGAGCAAGTATGAAGCCTTTTGATGAGAATAGTCAGAAACATGGAGAGTCGTATGACCACTTCTCAAATCTCAATCACTCATATGACCACTTCTCAAATCTCAATCACCATGTAGTTGATTCACCTTTCTCCCCCTCAAAAATTGCATATGACGGTCAACTGCCATTTTTGATAGACCGGGTGAATAAGAATACCATCGGCGGTAAGTAGATCCACTTGATGACTGAATGAGCATGAGAAGAACATGAAGCTTGATGAGAATGGTCATAAGTAAGAAGATTCCTCTTCTTTTGAAGATAAAGTGCACTCAAGCGTACACTTTTCTTTTCTTTGATGAACGGGGCCTGAAGAGATGTCAGCAGACGCCATAATGTTGAAGAGCGAGGCCTGCACTGATGTGTACAGACATCATTATGATGAAGAGCGAGGCCTGCACTGAGGTGTACAGACGTCATTATGATGAAGAGCGAGGCCTGCACTGAGGTGTACAGACGTCATTATGATTCCCCTCATATGTTGTGAGCAACCTGTGTCCAAATGTCAAAGGACGATCCGTACGACCTGCATTTGAAAACAGACGAAAGAAGAGAATTTGGAGAGCCGGATCCCCAATTTAGGTTGGGTTCCAGTTGGTTAGTGCAAAGAATCTTTGTGGCTGCTGAAACCATAGGTGCCTTGGTTTTAACAATAGGGGCAACACAAGTAGATGCAATGGACCTGGTTAAGGGACATTGTGTATCTAAAGGGATAACTCTACCAGTAGGCTTCCATTCCTTAACAGGCACTACTCTAGGAATTGTAATCCTTGTTAAAGGGCAATGTTCCCCTAGTGTGAATGTTCGGCCCGTGGGCTTCCACTGAAAGCCCACATTGGTAAACATTTTCCCTGTGGGTTTCCAAGATTGCTTAATTTGTCTAGCTCTCCAAACTTTCCTAACTGGGGGTTTGTTGGACAACTTCAGAAATTTCTTAACACATTTATCATGATTACACGAAATTATGCATTCATTACATGTTTTGCAAAGTGAATTTGGATTCGAATTATGATTCCTTTTGTTCAAATCTGACTTGTTGTTTCTCATGTGGTCTTCTACTTTCCTTTTAGGAACACTTTTAGCTGGTGAAATCCTAGAATTCTTTATGTTTCTCCTAGGTTTTGACTCGCTAGCTTTAGTGTCACTATTAACTCCTGTAGAAGGACTGATGGGAATCTTAGTCTTTTTCACTTCTAGTTGCTGAACATGTTTTGATGTGTTGGGATCTGAAGTTTCCAAGGATACCTCAAAGGTTACATGCTTGTTCTTAATAGTGGATGATGATGCAACTATTCTATCTCTTTGGTTTTGAGACTTAGGGCCCGTGCCAATGGCATATTCTAACTGTTCCTGGATCCTTTTTGTGAGGACGCAGGCATAACCAACTGCCTTATCGAGTGGTTTTCCTATTCTGTCCTCTTCCACAACCTCACGAAGAGTGTCAAGTCCATCCCTAAGGTGACAGAGATACATTTGATGGACAGGTCTGTTTTTTCTCATGGGAAATGGAATAGGCCCCACATCAACATCATACATTTTACAAGCAGAGACCTTTGATGCAACACAATTACAAGTGGTGCATGGCATTTTACCTTTCACCCGAGCCTTAAGATTCTCAATTTCATTTGTAAAAGAGGTTATTTGATCATTGTGATTGCTTCTTGTAACTTTAATAGAATCATATAACTCTTTGAAATGTTGTTTGACCTTTGAATTTTCTTCTCGATAACACTCATTTTCATAATGTAACTTATTTATGGTGTTTTGATATTGAAAATTCTGAGAATCTGAAGACGAAGGTTTATTGGTGCCATACACTTCACACTTGTTGGATTTCAATTGGGCAATTTGGGCCCTCAGCAGTCGAATCGTGTTCGTGTGAGCTTGAATTGTCTCATCTCGTTTGCTTAATTCAAAATAAGTATCAAATTCAGGAGCATCCAAGGATGTCTTGTCATTTGATATTTTATGTTTTTCATTTAAATGTTGATGTTCCAATTGCAAATTAAGATAATCAACTTCTAATTTTGAAAAACGTTTAACCATATTATCATGGTCATCATTTTGAATTTTTTCAAGCAATTTTAAATTCTCCCCCTCAAGCTCAACAACACGATTCTGGGTGACATTTAACGCAATAGCATACTCATTAAATTGACAAGCAGACAATGCAGAATCAGTAGCGGTGTAAAATACATCTTGTGCAATACATTTAGCAATCAAGTTGTCATTAGTGATGAGTATGTTTTTTCTTTCAATCTCACAACTCTTAAGTTCTATTGCATATTCATTCACCTCATTTTCCATGTCTTTAAACACTACTTCCATTTCTTTTATTTCGGCTTTAAGGGCAGTTTGCAACCCTTCAAAATGTTCTTTAAGTAGTTTAAAGAATGGCATGACCTCAGTTAAGTAACACCTTTTTGCATGTTCAAAACACCTTTCCCCCTCAGTAATGCCGGTGGGTGTGATTCTCTTCTTACATGTTTTATCGAAATCAGCAAACAGTTGCCAAAGCACATATAAGCTAATAAAGGTTTTGCATTCAGTGGGAAGAGACAAAGGCACCAAATTCCTAGGTGTATTGGGAGGATACACCGTTATGGACGCAACTTTTCTAATGAGGGGGGTGTTGGCCTTAAGTTTTTCTACCTTAAGTTTTTCAATATCTTGAGACCAAAATATTTGTTCAGGTGTTAACTTCTTTTGAGGGGCAAACACAGTCAAACGATTCTCCTCATAATAATCATGGGGCTTGACTATTATTCGTTTGGCTATGCATTTGGGATCCTACATTTTCTCATTCATTCTTTCCCTAGTTCTCACAATACACCAAATTCCTAGGTGTATTGTAGATATGCTCAGGCGGGTCATGAATAGGCGTAAGCATCACATTACCATCATATAGGGCAGGTTGAGCTGCTTTCATGTCCTTAAGGATGGTTGACTTGGGTTCACCTATCATGATTTTACTATGCTTATCACTCAACTTTTTGTGCCTATGAATCATTTGAGTAGTTTGTCTGGTTTGGTCTTGTGTGTACAACTTATCTTAAAGCTTATTTTTTAACGTCTTGAGTCTAGAGAAATCATTTAAAAGTGTTGTTTCTTTTTCTTTGAATTCTAGCTTAAGTGTAGTTATACACTTTTGTACTTCCTGTTTCTGTTTGACAGACTGTTCTAGCTGACTTTTCAAAGAACTCAACTCTAATTTTAATGTTTCTTCTCTTACTCTAGACTCTTTAATAAGTGTACTCATTTGACCTTCTAATTTATGCTCACGTTCATTAAGCTCAAACTTAGCACGCTGTTCATACATAGCCACTTGTTCTTTATAAATGTTTAGTCTAGTGATCAAGTTATCATCAGGGACAGGCAATTTGTTCTCATGCAGCACATAATCATCATTTAGAACAGAAGATGCACAACTAGGTACAACAGACGCTTCGTTGTGATTCACATATTGTTCATATGGGATAACATCGCTATTTCCCATATTAGCAATATCTGACTCAACAACGTTTGTCTGTTGTACTTTGACGAGAATCTTTTGTTCATGCAACACATTATCATTATTAATGACAGAAGATACCCCATTAGGTTCAGCCGACGCTTCGTTGTGTTTCTTATGTTGCACGTTGTTCCTAGCAGTATCTGACTCAACAACGTTTGTCTGTGGCTGATGAAGCTTGTTTTCTTGAGAATTCGGGCACACAAAGTCTCTATTGGCACCAACATAGTCAAACACGTTTATCTGTCGAACATCTTTGGGAATCTTTTGTTTGTCAATCATGTTGTACAATTTGAGTATCTCTGATATAGCAGAATCTGAAGTATTTGACATGATATTAACGTGCACGGGATTTTACAATTCTATGATTTAAACCGAGAAATAGATTCTTTCGCGGGGTTTTACAAAATCAAGAATAAACCGTGAAATGATGCTTGATATGTGTTATGATGACTGTTGGATTGTTGCACTATTGTTAAGTTGTCACGGTCGATTTGACAGGTGTTTCGCTGAAAACGGAGTTACGGTTCAAAAGTTATGGCCGTTTGAAGTTTTGACGTAAAAATAGCACCTCTGTGGATACAAACCGCCTAGACAAACCGCATACACGCTGCAGAGACAAACCGCGTAGACACAAACCGCATACACGTTGCAGAGACAAACCGCGTAGACACAAACCGCATACACTCCTCAGAGACAAACCGCGTAGACACAAACCGAATGCACTCCTCAGAGACAAACCGCGTAGACACAAACCGAGTACACGCTGCAGAGACAAACCGCGTAGACACAAACCGAGTACACGCTGCAGAGACAAACCGCGTAGACACAAACCGAGTTCACGCTGCAGAGACAAACCGCGTAGACACAAACCGAGTTCACGCTGCAAAGACAAACCGCGTAGACACAAACTGCCAAACACGTCGCTTTCAATGCTTTTTGTCCTTTTGCCTAAACTAGTAATAAGACAAACCGCGTTCTCGATGTGACACAAACCGCGTTCAAGAACTTGTCCAGAGCACACAAACCGCAGCCAAGAACACTTGGATAAACACTTACGAATCACCCAAAAACACCACACAAATCTTAAATCTGTGAATTCAAGCACCAAATACTACTCTTATACTGTTCCTAAGCTAGAAAGTACAAGGTATAACAACTTCTAATCTCTAAACAAGGCACAAAATGAAATTTATGTAACTTATCAATTCGAACTAAAAAGCCTCAAAAACTAGACAAATCCGTGAATACCAACTCTCATGGACCTAACCATGGCTCTTGATACCAATTGTAGGGTATTCACAATGCAAGAAACACTTGTTTGAGGCTTAGATATGGATCGAATGAACAAGAACTAGAGAGAGAAAGTGGGAACTTCTAGAGAGAGAGAACTATGTGTATATTAGCTTGAAATGTAGGGAAGTTCCAACCCTTCCCTTGCAAGGGAAGGGGTATTTATACATACTACTTAATATGCCCCTAGTGGGCTGTGGAGAGAGCTGACAGAGGGTAAAGACCCGACCCACTCCATAATACTAATTAATAACTAATCTACTAATAATATTACTGATAATCCTACGAGCTATGATGAGCTAATAAGTACTCGGGGTGACCGAGTCTTCAGCTGAATATTCATATTCCTAACACATTCTCATTTTTGGCGCCAATATGCATTAAATTTTAAATGCTTCTTCCTCAGTATGCATTAAATGCTTCTTCCTCAGTACAAGTTATCAGAGATAGTGGATTTTTCCACTATCTCATTTTTGGCGCCAAAAGTGGTTTCAACAGCTGAGATTGATTCAAAGGCATCCAAAGGTCAAGAAAGGATCAGAGAAGAAGATGAGATACATCCCACTTTATTTTTGTATAAATAGGTTACAATGTAGCCTGTAATGGGCAAGTAGTTAAAATTAGCATAATCGTATTTTATTTTCAGTAATCATAGTTTGTAATTTCAAGTTTCAGTAATCAATTCAAGTTAAATTAAGCCCTTTTGTTATCAATCTTTGTACAATTTCCATTAGCTAATGATAATTCCAAGTTTTTAAATTTCCATGTTGTACTGAGAATTCAAATTAAGTTAAGTAATTATTGAAATAGCTTCTTAGTTATTTCTATAAGCTTACATAAGCTTTCTATAGCTTTTGATAAGTTTATTTTAGTTTAAATCAGTTCTAACCAAGAAATCCAAAAAAAGTCAATAAAAGTCAAAGAAGCTCAAGATAAGCAGTTTTGGAAGATAAGCTGCTCATGGAAGAGCTTGTTTGGGTTTCTAGCTTGTTGACAACAAGCTAGGGTTGTTCTGATCTTGTTCTTTCTGTTCTATAAGCCATATTCAGTTGTAAGCCTATTTCTCAATTTTTGCTTAATCTTTCCATTTCACTGTTACATAGCTTAATATTAGCTTATCTCATAGATTTTCAGCTTATCAGTAGTTTATAATTGTATTTCATCCATATTACTAGTTCAAATAGCTCTTGTCTTTATTTTACTTAAAAAACACTAAAAAGTCAAAATTAGCCAAATATAGCATAGCTTGTTAAACTGCTTATTTCTGTTTTAAAAGTTGCTTAATAGAGTTAAACTAAGTTAGTTAATAAGTAAAAACCAGAAATTATAAGTTAAACTAGCCTGTGCTAGTTAAAAACCAACACAGAACACCAATAAGGGGTGTTTGGTTCATAGCTTTAATTGGTCAAACTAGCTTGTTACTGTACATTGACCATCTCATCAACTTTGATCCAGCTTATCTTAGATATAATAAGGTGTTTCTAAGTTCTAATTAGCCAATTATATAGATTTTCTAGATTTGAGTGGACTGTGATCATTTCAGTCCATGAAAGGATCAAATAAGCCATATTAAGCCATAAGCTATTTTGGACCTTTTCTCTGGCTTCTTTGAGGTCTTTCTAGTCCATCTAGTGTAAATTAGAGATTTGGTTAAGTTTCAGTTGGTGTGTGCACATCTGCACAGGTCTGCATACAACAGACATCACACAAACCATTAAGCAGTCTGCAATCTTTTTCATGCCATAATTTTAGTGCTTATTTGTCATAATCAGTACCTGAATTTTGGTTCTCTCAATAGTTTTCTAGGTGAACTTTGCTTATTCTAAAAATCAGCCCTTAGCATAGCTTTTTGAAGTCTTAAAATAAGCTTAAAAGTTTGCTATTCCAACTAGCATACACTGAGTCAATCAGTGTATACTTGTTGTGATTAAGCCACTTTCTCAGCTTATTTACAAGCCCTAAATAAGCTCTATTTGGTCTGATCTTTGGTTTTTAAGTTCCTTGCTAGGTCTACTTTAAGAATCAACTGCTTTTGTGGAGTTTAGTACTTATTTAAGTGCTTATTTTTAAGCCTGCAAGTCCCCCTTTGGACTGAAGGTGCCCTGCAACATCAGACCATCAGGGGTGGTTTTTGCTTATTTTGAGCTTATCAGCTTATAAGCCATAGCTTTTCCAGTCTACTTAGCTTAATTAGAGTCACTTCAGTCCCTAGCAACTTATTACATTAGCTTTTAGCTTATTCTATAGCTTATAGCTTATTTCACTAAATCCTAGTTCTAATTAGCCTTGTAAGTAGGCTGTTAAGCTTTTAGAGCTTATTCTAGCTTATTCAGTAAGTTTTAAAAATAGTTCCAGTTTTGAAGTTTGCTTAGTTATTGGTGTGTGCTTATTGTGTTTGAATCATAAAATCAAAAAAAGTAAAATAAAAGCAAAAAGTACCAGAGGTAGGATTCGAACCCTGGTCTCTCAGATAATCACACAACACACTCACCATCTGCCATTGGGACTTTTTCTGTCATAACCTTGCACCCTTTTTTATTTAACCTTCTTTTTCTTTTTAAGCTTATTTTTCAGTTTGCTTATTAACTGCTTATTCAGAAAAGCAGTTAACCCACTTATATTTTTCATAGGTTCTAATTATCATTAAGTAATATTAGAAAAAGTTTCAGAATTTTTAGAATAGTTTTAGTATTTTTAATTTATTTTTCTTTTACATTTAGTTTTTAATTCATAATAAAAAATATAAAAGTCAGAAAAATATAAATCTTTTTTCTAAAATTTTCTTTTGTCATTTATAACTTAGGAAAAATAATTTAGTACTTGTAGGGTTTAATTTTATAGATTTCACTTTTTAATCGCGTTTTATAATTCCCGTAACGCGTTTTTAATATAATTTAGTTTAATCTTAAATTTTTTTCCGTGAGAATTTGTTTCTCATTTGTTAAGTAGAATTAAAAAGCAAAAATCCAAAATATCTAATCTTCAGTTACTCTAATCTAAACCTTCAACAATTGCCCATTCACTCCTCGTTGGGAAACGACCCGGGTAATCACTTACCTGGTATCACACACACACAAACGTGAGTTTTTGCAAGTATCCTTTTTCACAAAGGGGTGATTTGTATTTATTCACGTGTATCCGTCTGCATAATATTTATATATACGTTTTAGCACGGATCAGGTGGCAACTGAATGTAGTGAGACAGTTCAGTGTCAAAAGTTGTGTAGCACAAAAAACAACGACAAAGTATCAATGATGGATGTACACACCATACGAAATCGGAAATAGCTGCATATCTGCAGTAACTGTGATTGGTTGCCATACATTCATCACTGATATTCTGTCTATTTTTGTTACATCGTTTAGGTTTACTCCCTTTGCTTTCCGACACCTATAGTTTCTCTGTCTTGAATGTATAACCATAACAGTCACGGATCATAGTAAACCGTTTCGAATCAATGAATGTGGAATTCAGAAAACATGAAATTATTATCTATTATCTATTATATAATGCAGCATCAACTAAAAACTACAGTGCTGAAGCATCATAAACTGACTAAATGCTGTCGTTCTGTTAATAAAGTATCTTATCCGGCTCAGATCTGTGGAGAAGCTCAGAATTTTATATCATTGGATTGATATTAATAAGTGATCGCAAGAAGTAAATACACCTGGCACGGCTGCAAATCTAAAAGCTTGCCCTGCCAAGAGCCAGGGATTCACTTCTTTAATCAGAATGACAGATTCATCACAGCCTATCATAACCAATAAACGACAAACTCAAACATTTTTGCTCAGATCTGTGAAGAAGTTCTGAGTTTTATATCATTGGATTGATATTAATAAGTGATCGCAAGAAGTAAATACACCTGGCACGGTTGCAAATCTAAAAGCTTGCCCTGCCAAGAGCCAGGGATTCACTTCTTTAATCAGACTCACAGATTCATCACAGCCTATTGTGCAAACATTTGTGCAAGTTTACTCTTAGATATGAAACATCACGACATTTCTACAGCAACCGATGAAAGTTCACGAAGAAGATCTGCGCAGATACCGAGAAAAGCACACGGAAGACACACGTATAAGTCTCCAGTGCATTCTATTATTTGTTAGCTATAGAAAACGGGCTAAAGTAGGTATCATAGACAGGCGCAGATACAGAAACAAAAAAAATCAACACTAAACACACGCCATGGCTGCAACCACAATCCTGGTTACCTCGCCAAGTAACATGCGTTCAGAAAATGTAAGTTGACAAAATTATCATGATCGCTCTACAGAGACAACTGAAAACAGGTAGTGGCTGCAAAATAAGTCTGGTTGCTTAGTTATTGTTTATACTATGCCGTCCGGTAGTTGCCACGCCACTACCTAATTATATAATAGCCACTCTAAGTTGAGGGCAGTTGCAAAACGGACCCAGTTACATAGTTAGTATTTATACTATGACATTCAATAATTGCGTCGCCAATACCTTTGCAAGGCAACCGTGCAACCAACACAGAAGCAAAAGGCCAATAAGTAAATTGAATCACCCAAAAAAATATGAAACGTTGGTTACACCACTTGATATGGCACTCATATCTGCTATCTCCACTAATAACAGGTATAGGTGACATATCAAGTGACTCAACAAACGCATCACAATATCAGACAGTAACTGCATAAACATACACAAACAAATTATAAACCAAATAAAAGAGTACTCGCAGAAAACCATATAAAATCAAGCAGAAGAAAACACAAACCAATATCAACATAACTTTTTTACCCACTCAAAACATCTAAAGATCTAAACCATAAACCATAAAACAACCCAATATGACAGCAAAAAATAGATGCATAAAAAAAGAAAATACGCAAAGCCAACATCCACATATAAATCATAGACCATTCGACAAATCAATAAAGATTACAACTTTTTTACCCACAAAGTTAAAAGCTACAGTCAAAACATCTATAGATCTAAAATCCCAATATCACACCAAAAAACAGATACATAATAGTCATAAAAAAACAAACACATAAACACATATATAGATCTAAATCATAAACCATAAACAAACAAAATATCGGCAGATTACGACAAAAAACAGCTACATAAGCAAAAGATGAACAAATAAAAAAACAGGTACATCTAAAAAAGCAGCTACCAAAACCGATCCGTAACTAAACAATATCGGCAGTCAAGTAGGGTTTCGCCAGAAGACACCAGAAGATGCAAGAATAAGTGAGGTAGGTACCGCATCCAGTGCATTCTATTATTAGGTATTAAAAATGGGCTATAAAAAGCGGTAAAACAAACGGAAGGGAAAAAGCGGGAGGCCACAACCCAATACTGAGTCCAACACTATAGTTTTTAGGTTGACGCCACATTATATAATAGATAATATCTCCACTAATAACAGGTATAGGTGACATATCAAGTGACTCAACAAACGCATCACAATATCACACAGTAACTGCATAAACATACACAAACAAATTATAAACCAAATAAAAAAGTACTGGCAGAAAACCATATAAAATCAGGCAGAAGAAAACACAAACCAATATCAACATAACTTTTTTACCCACTCAAAACATCTAAAGATCTAAACCATAAACCATAAAACAACCCAATATAACACCAAAAAACAGATGCATAAAAAAAGAAAATACGCAAAGCCAACATCCACATATAATACAAAATAGTCATAAAAAAACATACACATAAACACATATATAGATCTAAATCATAAACCATAAACAAACCCAATATCGGCAGATTACCACAAAAAATAGCTACATAAGCAAAAGATGAACAAATAAAAAAACAGGTACATCTAAAAAAGCAGCTACCATAACCGATCCGTAACTAAACAATATCGGCAGTCAAGTAGGGTTTCGCAACAGCTACATAAGCAAAAGATGAACATATAAAAAAACAGGTACATCTAAAAAAGCAGCTACCATAACTGATCCGTAACTAAACAATATCGGCAGTCAAGTAGGGTTTCGCCAGAAGACACCAGAAGATGCAAGAATAAGTGAGGTAGGTACCGTATCCAGTGCATTTTATTATTAGTTAGGTATTAAAAACGGGCTAAAAAAAGCGGTAAAACAAACGGAAGGGAAAAAGCGGGAGCCCACAACCCAATACTGAGTTAAACACTGTAGTTTTTAGGTTGACGCCACATTATATAATCGATAATTCCCCTAAATAGACAATCAATAAAACATAATACCCGTTCAATATATATAAAGAAAAATACATACTAACCGCAATGAGCCCGAAGCCCACAAGCTAGCTTGGACCAACTATAATATTGTCTAATATTTAGTAGTAGTATGTTTCTACTTCTTGTGGTGACCGAGGACATATATTCTTTTTATCATTGTTTGATTCTATGTTTTCTAGTTTAGTGCAATCATATATGCTAGCCTTTCTAAAAGAAGTTGTAATCTTGTTACTTATATCTTCGTGACTGACATCTTGCTAGTTTGTAAAATAAATATATCGTGGCTGTTAAAGAAAAGGTTTAAACCTATGGTTTATCTCGATTTAATAGCTTGACTGCTTTCCGAAAGCTCAAGTAATGTAATGATTTTCTAAAATAGTCTGTAACTTTAGTAACTATGCTATGGTCAAGGGGACAAACATCAAATTATGTTTTTGGTTAATGACGTCAAATTATCCCAGATACAAAGAAGGTAGAGACCTAGAATAAGGGAAGAGAAAGCTTATGTGTCGTCTTTTGTAATATCTATTATCTTTGGTAAACATGTAAAGTCTTTGTACATGACTTTGTATTGTTAGAGTTTATGGAAATATATTAACTCGTGTATGACTAGAATCGAACCTGGGATCATGGGATTGCACACTTTACGTATGAATGATCAAAGAAATAATTAATATATATAACTGTTATACATTTTAATTATTTGGACACGAAACGATAACTAACGGACATTAAGTAATTAACGGAATTGACTAACGACCGTTAAGTAAATAAAGGAAGGACCATTAGTGAAAATAGAGGCTAAAGAAGGATCTAGAACCCATGGGATGGAGGTGGCCGGTTGGGCTAAGGGTTCCCATAACCCTTGTCGACCCAACTATCCAACTTATGCTCCAAGTTAGGTTTTCACTATAAATACAAATCAAAGGGTTATTAGTTTTAGACCTAGTGCATACATACTATAACCCTAAAATTTATTTCTCTCTTCTTTGCTCTAAATATGGTCGACATATCCTTAGGGTATTCGATCCATAGTTTTTGTTAAACAAAATTGTTTTGGTTTAATTTGTGCTCATTCACTAACATCAATCTTTGATCGGTTATAGTACGTGTGTACAAGACTTGGTAGTTTACTAACCTTAGTAAACAATCTTGGATTGTGAAACAAAATGGTAAGGGGTTTTACATTAATCCTTTTATTTGATCAAGAGAAGAAAAGAGAAGTTCGATCCTTGTTCTTGCTAGGATCAAAAGGTATGTGACTTTTATTATTCGGTAATCTTTATACGTGTTAATATATGATCCTTGCTTCCGCTACTCGCTTTGATGTGTGTTTATTTATTTAGATGATTGTCATGTTATTTAAATTCCAACATGTATAGCTTTGACAAAATCTCTAGATGTAAGGCTAGATGGCAAAGGTGTGAAAATGGTAAGGTGACTTCAAAAGTCACACGTGAACTCCTTGGCCAAAGAAAAAGTCACGCGTGAGTTTCAAAACCCAAGACAACTTAAGGTGAAGCACTTGTTAGTTTATGGACATATATTAATAGACGTATGTTAGGATCGAACTGGAGACTACGGGATTGCACACTTTATGTATGAAGAATTAATGATTAATAATTTAATATAAAAGGCTATATTTAATTATTAATTACACAAAACATATAACGACCGTTAGTAATTAATGATAATTGACTAACGACCGTTAACTAATAAAAGGAAAGAGTTATAGATGGAATTAAAGGTCAAGAGGCTTCTAGAATATCCCTTGGGTTATGGCCGATCAGTGGAGGGATTAGGTTTCCTAATCCTACACCAACTTGTTTTCCAAGTTTTTTAAATCTATAAATAGATGGCCTAGGGTCATTGTTTTGTATCTCTTGTACACATACAATACCTAAACTCTTTTTCTCTCCTCTCTTGGTTTGGTTCGACTGATCCCAAAAACCCTTAGGAGTGATCGGTTTTTGTTTTTCATAAACAAAAACGTTTTGTGTTTTCATTAACTAGAATTAACGTTAATTTGGTATTAGTACGTGTGTACAAGAATGTGGTACAAACATACTTTTGTTTGTATCTTGGATTAAATTGTAAAACGGTAAAGGACAATTCTTATAATCCATATAAACCTTAATTAGGGTTCTTGTTCTTAATTGATTCTTGTTTTGTTAGAATCTAAAAGGTATGCATCACTTTTATGCTTCAGTTAATTAATTATAAGTATTTGATATTTGTTCTTCCGTTGCGTGTTCTTTATGTTTATTTGTTTAATTATATAATTGTTATGATACTTAAATTCCAACAGTTGCATAATGAGCCGTTAATAGTGCGTAATTAATTACTGAAACACATAAAAAATTAAATTCTTGATTGATTATTGCATGCTTTAAGGTTTCTAGGTTTTAATTTTTTGAAACCCTAATTTTTTTACTGTTCATTGTCACTGTTCACGGCACTGTTCATCCTTTTTTTTTTTTTTTTTTAGGTTTTGTAAAAATTGTAGAAACCCTAGGTTGCATGCAATATTTTTTTTTTTGTGTTTAATTCATGAATAATTGTTATGTGTCATGGAATTGCATGCGCATCTTTTGATACTTGATTAATTGTTAATAAGTTGATGTAGCTCCATGATTAACGTACATGTTTGATCATGGATCATATGAATATTATGAAGTAATTGTTGCGTGTTTATTTGTTTTACATGCTAATTGTGCTATAATTAATTAGGGTTTATTAGTAATTAAAACTTGTTTGACATGATAATTAACTAATAAATTTATTAATTATAAGATTTGGGAAGACCTAATTTATTGTTTATCAACTTTTTGTGTTCATTGTATATTTTTATTGTAAAACTTACATTAGCAATTGTTGGTACGTGGCCCACCTAGCTCGAAAACCAATGGGAGTTTTACATTAAAAGATATACGTGTTAGTTGATTTGTTTAGCATGTTCATTATTCTTGTCGTTTATTTTTATTAATTGCTTATTTGTTTATATATTGTTGGACATAATTGTAAGCAAAGGGTAATTTTAGAATAAAAAATAAATTGGACTAAATAATGGTGAAACTGGATTTGTTTTTAAGAGTTAAATTTACATCGTTTAATTGAGTGATGATTCTTGTACCCACTAGTAAGAAAGGCTCACCCAATTTTTGACGAACTGTGTGAGTGGTTTAAGGAGGGTACGCATTAAATTGTGACCTAAAAGAAACGTGTACTTAATTAGCCGTATGCTAAACCTTAGTTTCTCCGCCACTTTGTGCGTCAAAATGGAGCTACCTAGTACAACTATTTTTATATACAAAATCATCTTAAGGGTGAATTGACCTTTAATTCCACGCGCCATTTTGTGGTAATTATCCGAAACACTAAGTCTTTTGACTTATGCAAAGTACGATATAGTGGACGATAATTAAAGGTAATTCTTTGATTGGTGAACCCAGTACCTCAATCAAAATTTTGTTAATTTAATCTTAGTGAAATTGGTTAATAAAAAGTCTTTATTAAAACCTATGTTATGAAGTTGTATGCATGATTCTTCATACATAACTTTGATTATACACATAAAAAAACTAGTACCCTTAAAATTTAAGTTTATGTCATCTAATTAAAAGAACACTTGAAGTTGCAATTTACGTCATGTGAGAGCTTGGCTAGATTGTAATGGAAAGGTAAATCTTTATGTTGTATGAGAGCTCAACTGGACACATTTGCAGTTCTTTAAATTAGACAACTTAATTGAGTTAGTTAGTGAGACCTATGACTCAATGTAGGGGATAAACACTCAATGTAGGGGATAAACAGAATAAACGAACAAAACTAGATATTATTTGAATCTCTGAAAGGCGTGTGAACACTTTCAGATTAAATCAATTCGATGGTTCCCCCGAATTATTCAATCGGATACAATTCAGAGATTGAGAACGTTTTGAATGTTTTTGTTTGAGATTGAGGAACCAGAGAGAATAACAATGACCAAAGAAAAAGATATGAATATCTGTCAGGGATTAGAGCTCTGCCCCTTGGAACCTGCCAGGGGCGGCCGCCCCTTGGACCCTGCTCCTAGGGGGCGCTGCCCCCGGACCCCAGTCCCTTAGGGGCTTCGCCCCTAAGATCATAATAAATTCAAATAGGCGTGCACTCAGCACCTCCAAGCCTAAATGATGTCTTATTATGACTAAATTGGTCAACCAAGTTAATCCAATTACACTAAAATTCCCAACACTCAAGACATAAGATGGGGATAAAACATGATTACATTGCAACTTGGTTTGGCAATTGTAAATTCCATAATGATCTAGGAATTGGAAAATATTTGCCACTTATTGTTCGATAATTACCTTGTTGAATACTTTCATTACTAGCACTTCAACTGATGTAATGGAACTATGTCAATTAGGATCCTAGCTTTAAGAAAATTTTATGGTTTATATGAATATTAACCAATGGGTATTTAATTTTCTCAAAGATTTTATTATCGAAAATACAAAAATTGAATTTTGTAAATTCTTTTAAATGTATTAATGAAACATTAAACCGTAAACGTAAGTTATTCTTTTATTGGTAAATTGATGTACACCCGTAGGGGGTTTTAGGTAGAGTCAACTTTACTAAAAGAATAAACCAAGTCTCCTTTCCAAGAGAGAAGCGTGAGACTTAATCCTATTCATTTTCAATAATGAGAAATGTATGATAGGAAACTTTGAATTATCTAAATTCTAAATACATAACTCATAGCAAACTTTAATAGTTAAGAGAATTGCACATTTTATGAGTTATTAAATTAGAAGCTAGACTGATTACCACAAAATTGATAAAAGACAAACTAGCATAATTTATCTAGTTGTTATGCTTTGACCATTTAAAGGTGCTACATACCATTGTAGGGATGGTAGACCTTTTAAGGAAGAAATTGCATGCCCAATTTTTCAAGTTAATAGCACTAATGGATAGTCCATCATCTACATAGTAGGATACACTCTTTAGTGCATAAGTAATTGTTACGTATGGACATCCAAAGGTGTAGGAAAGTTAAAAGCACAATATTTTCTTTCATTGGATAATGAAACACTTACAACGTTGTCAAATCTAGTAGGAGCATTGTGTTCTTATTACTGAATAAGGAATTATTGTAATGATTTCTAATTTAGTGGGAGCTACAAGATTTGTCATCTTGGTAGTAATCTACATTATCTCTAGAATGTCTCAAGATAATTACTTTCCAAATGTAGACACTCATGCTTTTAAGGATAGTCATGTACGTTTCCTTACTAGACATTGTCATCCTACATCTACTTGTTATGCTAATATCAATGACACGATCATATTGTTCTCATAAACAAACGCATGTCATGTTGTTTCTCTGCTACATGATGTTGTTCCATGCACAAGTGGGAGAAATCTTAATTGTGTGCAAGAAACAACACATAGGAATATGATTTAAAGCATTCTCTTGACTGCAAGGTAAGAGACTAATGTTCTAATAAGACTTAAATACATCTAATTCAAGAAACACTTGGTGTTGCAATTTACGTTATGTGAGAGCTTAGCTAGATTGCAACAACAAGGTAAATCTCCATGATTACGTGAGACCGTACATGGATAAATTTACAGTTTCTAAATTAGACACTTATTAGAACATGTGTCAATATGATAACAAAGATTACTTCAATTGAATGATTATATATTCTTAGAATGACATAAATATATGAAGTAATCTAATGCTACTTAAACTTGAAATTTGTGTATTCTTGGAATGACATAAACAAATGAAGTAATAAATTAACTTGAAATTACTAATGAAACCAAGAGGTGGTGTTCATGATTACTTTAGTTAAACATGTTTATGTTTATAAACATGAAGTCTTTTAACTGTTACAAGACTTATAATTAGGGGTGAGCATCGGGCCGGAACCGACCCGTCCCGACCCAATACCGAATAGTCCTGAAACTGATTACCTCAAAAACCCAGCCCGACTCCCGAACCGAATAGTCTCGAAATCACTTCGGTTTTGTCGGTTCCTTTTTAATTTCTCGGTCGGGCTTGAGCAAAACCGAATCCTGACCCGACCCGAGTCCCGAATAGCCGGAAATTTCAGCCCGAATCCCGACCCGAGTTGAGTTCGGTTTGTGTCAGTCGGGGTCGGTCAGGATCGGTTGTCAGTCGTCGGTCGGTTTTGCTCACTCCTACTTATAATAAAGTAAGACGTTAACTTGTTATGTTTTTTAACTAAGACATATACAAGAAGTGATTGAGTTGATTAATGATTTATAACGTATAATGGAATTATACAGTTTATGTTTTCTTGTAGAGACATGGAAATGAAGTGACTTTGTCAAAAGTACTTGTGTTATAAAGCTTGCAATTGGCTGGGAAATTCTATTATATCATTAAAATGACTTAGTTGGTAAATAGATAAGCCAAAAGATACATGGTTATCTTAAATATTGTTAGATTGTCTCACAATATTAATTCTAATCAAATACCACATGTTTATGGTATGTTCAGTTAGAAAAATCAAACTCTTGTTATATTGTTTGATTCAAGATAACTATATTTTCTTTTCTTCCAAAAGTTATCAAGGTTAGAAAATTGAGTATCGATTGAATATACTTAATAAGACTCAAATCTAGAAGATTAATAAGACACCATTTTATTATGGAATGTGATGAATCATATCAAGTCTTAAAATGAAGTTATGAATGTGTTAAACTACTTATGAGTAGGTTATTAACAAACTAATGTCAGAAACTGTCATTGTGTTTTGTAATGTCCCAAAAGAGAACATTTTGTTGTTGCTCTACTTGCTAAGTATTTATAGATAGTTTTTTAATTACTAAAAGCAAGTGGGAGTTTTGATCTTGAAAAGATAAAATTAAAAGATACATAATCTTCTAAAATATACTAGTAAATATCATGATGAGGCAAGACATGTAAATGTTAACCTCAAGATGATGAAATTCTCATTCATAGATCCGCAAGGATATCTCAGATATTTGATTAATATGCTGAGGATCATGAGTTACAGGATTATGGTAAACCTGATAATCATTATGATGCATTACCAAATATTGAATTGGGTAAATTACTCATACTATGAATGTAAAGATGTTGTCCATGAAGATAATCAATTTTTAGAAACTTGGTTTATCTTAGTTGTAAATAGTTAGACTATAGAATGAATATGAGTTTCTTCAAAGATTTTAAATCTTTGTGTAGAAATCATATGGACAATATTGTACACATATTTAATGCATGTCTTATGACAAGATTATTAATCACACTTAAGCAATTAACTGTGATTGAATATTCTTTCCTAAACACAATAAATATATAAAGATTATGATTGTCATATTTAATGAAATTGACAATAGAACATTAAAACTTTTTCCTGAGTAATTACTTGAGCGAGGACAGTAAGTAATTGAAAGGAGTTTTTGAATTCAAATAATCTTTGAAAGTGTACAGAGTGCAATAATCCATGAATGGATAAATCCATGCATTTAGGAGATTATTCTTATGTTTAATTATTAAATCCAATTTTTGATTTATAATTGAAATAAGATAATTTCTAAGTATTCCTGAAAGCTAGTGGGAGTATTGTGTTAATTTCATAAATCATATATGTTGTATAACATATAGGAAGTAACATTCCATATAAGTAAAATGTCAAGTCTTAGTTTGGAATGGAACTTCACTTGAAAGATTTAGAAAATAAGATTTAAAACCTTGAAACAAATGTTTATTATTATTAAACATGTGCAGTAAATGAATCTAATAGAACATGATATATCATTTAGAAAGTTCTAAATAGATATGTAGAACATGAACAAAATCTAAGTCTGACTCAAGGATTTTTCATGTACATCATGTTATTGTTGTATCATACTTGAATGCAAGATGATTTCACAACATTGATATATAATTGAAAGTTATTAGATAACTTGTGTAATGAATATTCTAAATAGAATATGTTTGGACTTAGAATGAAATCCTCAGCCTGGAATTGCTACCAGATTCTATGGATGAACAATATCTCAATCGTTGTGCAAATTGTCATAGCTGTCAAACTTGAAAGTTTGGAAGGCATAAAACATTACACAATAGATATTAAAGTTTATGGAGTTATAGTTGAAAGTTTGATTATCATAAATTGGTGTGTGGAAAACTAGAAGGGGGGTTGAATAGTTTTTACAGTTTTAAACTTTTCTTCGCTTTGTATACTTAATGTGATTTCAAAGTAAAGCAGACAATCAAACAATATATATAAAGCAAGTAAGGAAAGAAATGATCAAACCACACAACACAGATGTTTATAGTAGTTCGGCTACAAGGACTCTCTTCCTTGCCCTACTCTACTCCTCGAGCCTCTAACTCGAGAGTTTTTCTTCACTAAGAAACAAGCTCCCTTCTAGGCGGAGAAAACCTTTACACGTCGCTTACTCTTTATCTGGTACTAAGCTAAATACTGGGTTCTTTACAAGGGTACAACCACTCCCGTTGGTTCTTTAACAAGGGTACAACCACTCCCGACACTCTATGTGTTTTGAGGACTAAAACACTAACCAAACTCTACTGAATGAATTGTATAGACAATGATGTGTGAATACTAACAAGTCACACAGTATCTAACTATCAAGACTAGCAACACATGTTGAAGCTTGTATGCTTGATCTTCTTTGCTACAAAAGAGAATCACTAAGAATGAAATGAATGAATGTAATGGGTTAGTAATGTACAAATGAATGAGTGTATAATTTAATGCTATATGAGTGATAGAGTGCTTGAATGATCAGCTTGCTATTTATAGGCAAAACTGACCAGACAACCCGCAGATTTGCGGACCCAAAAAATTGGTTCCGCCCTTGTACTGGTTTGGTTCCGCGGGGACAAGCCAGCTAAGGGATTACCATATCTTTCCATATATTGTCAAGTCTTGTCAAGATTTCCAAAGTTAACTCTTTAGCTTCAAGATCTTTCCAAAATATATTGTAAAGTCAACTAAGATATGTAGATGATGCATGCCATGATGTCATGTGTATTTCCATTTTTAAGAAATAAAAATAAACATGTAAATGTATATATGTATGTAATGTGTAATTCCTAGTGATCATGTGATATGTAAATGTGTTTTAAAAGGCTTGTTACTAAAATGTAAAAGACTTTAACATATACTTATGCTTTGCTAAAGATAAACCTTATAATTGTCATTAACAAAATAAAGCAAAGATCGTAAAATATAAATAACCTTTTAGGACGATATTTGTATTAACAATCTCCCCCTTTTTGTTGATGACAAAACATAATGTTTATTTTTAAGAAATGGAGTAAGTTAAGTGAAAGTCTTTTAAAAATATAGATTAAGTTAGTTTTATGCAAGTTTTGAAAACTATTTTAAGCATAAAAACATGTACTGTGATGCTAACAGTGATGTATGAACTTAATCCTTTCTCCCCCTTTTTGTCGAAACAAAAAGAAGATATGCGTAGCGAAATGTGGTGAACGATTCTTGGTTATAACTCCCCCTAATTTGGAGTACCAAGAATGATTCAATGATTTTGAGAACTTTAAAAGCTCCCACTTGGATAATACTCCCCCTATTTGGAGTGCCAAGGTTATGATGCATGATCCTACAAAACAAATTGTTAGAATATGATATGCTTTCCCTCGATGTATACTCCCCATTGCTAGGGTACCAACGTATACGTTTCAAGGATGAGAAATGCTACAAAATAATGAGTTAGTATATGATATACTCCCCCTCGATCTATACTCCCCGTTGCTAGGGTACCAACGTATATGATTCAAGGTTGAGAAAAGCTACAAAACAAAGGTTAGTTGTGAATCAATCCAACCAAGTAGCATAATGCATATGTATAGGTCAACCAAACATGTAGTTCAACCCAGTTGACTTTAAAAAGTCAAAAATACGTGTCTGATCAAAAATATGCACCTAAGTGTAGGTGGTCAAATCATTATGAGAATTCAAACCAACCATATTAATAAATCAAACAAACCAAGATACTATGCCAAATAGTGATCACCCATAAGCATAAATATAACATCCATTAATTGAAAATTGTTTGTGACATAAGTCACAAAACATGATGTTACAACATAACAAGAAAATAAATCCTAAAAAGAAAAAATCCTAAAATAAATCCTAAAAGTTCCTATAAAAGGAAACTAGGAAGAAACTAAAAGCTCCTATTGAGGAGGATGAGAAAGCGCATTAAGGCGCTCGAGAATGTGGTTCAAAATGAATCTCATCTCGTTTTGAAGTTCAAGAACCGAGATGTTGGTTCTTTGAACCAAATGGGCGGTCCTTTCACACATGATACAATCATGTCTTGGAGGTGGAAGGTTTGGTTCATGAGTTGGAGGTGGTGGTGGTTGAGTTTTTGATGGTGGAGGTGGTGGTATGTAGTTTGGGGACATAATGGAGGCCATCAAAGTGGATTGGAGGTCCATAGCCTCATGGAGGTGGGAATCCACCATATTTGAGAAAGCATAGAGGCGGTCCAATTCCTCGTTGATTTCTTGTTGTGATTGGGGTTGATCGTTCCACATTGTCTCATCAATGGGATTGAGTGTGGATGTTGGTGAGGTTTGTTGAGGTTGTTGTGGTGGTGGTTCTTGGTCACGGTAAAAAGGATCGTGGATATCCCGATAAATCGGATGGAAGAGAAGAGGTTGTTGACCTTCAAAGGTCATAGGAGGAGGATTGGTAGTTCTTGTTGGAAGGTCTTCCAAAGTTTCAAGATATGGGTGTGGAGAGGTTGGAGGAGTTCTAAACAACTCTAGGGGCTGAAGTTGTGGTGAATGTGGTGGTGAAGGTGATCTAGTAGGTTGTGATGGAGCGGGTGGTGGTGTTGTAGCAACAAGAGTGATTGTTGGTGGTGGTGTGTTGATGATGGTGTGAGGTGGTGTTAGAGTTGCTAGGTTGAGAAAATTCTCATTGGCTATTGGTGAGGAGATGTTGAGTGGAGATGAGTCCTCTGATGATGAATTAGCTAAGTTCACAAAGCAACAAGGATGGACACTCATACGAGTTGTCCTTCTTGCGGGTCTACTTATAGATGAGTTATTTGATTTTGGCATTGTTGAAATGTGAGAAGAGTTGCTCTAAAGTACAGGAATGATAGTTAGTAGTGATGGTTGTTGTGTGATTTGTGATGATCCTGAGGTTCTAATTTATAGACGGTAAGGTGTATTGAACTTTGTGTTTGGATTTGATGTTAATCCATTGAAGGATGGAGGTTCCTAATGATTTGGAACAAACATTTGTGCTAGTCACATCATCTAAGTCAAACCATAGAGATTAAGTTGAGTGAAATGTTGAAGATATCCAGTAAAAGCAAGACCTTAGTGGGAAATCTATTGATTTGATGTTTCCACGGATTGCAAGGAACCAAATTGAGGGTTCTTGCTTGTTACAGAAAGGTAACTCAAATGGAAAATTTGAATATTCAAATTTTGGTGGGAAATGGAATTCTTATTATTCTAAATGTTCCTAAATCATCCTATTGTGCCTAATGATCAGTAGAATAATCCTAAGAACTAGAATCAATGATCTAAGGATCGGGATTAGTCGGGAATTTTGAAAAAGTTACTGTTGGAGTTGGCGGATCCAATCGATAACAAAGGCGGAACCAAAATTTTGGTTCCGCGGAATCCGCAGGTTGTATTTTGGTGGAGCCAAAAATTTCAACAGACAGAACCTAGAATTTGGTTCCGCCATATCCGCCGTTCAAAAGTGCTAATTCTTAACAGAGAGATTGTCAAATTTTGCGTTACCCGTTCAAATCCCAAAAATTCTCCTAAAACATATGTAACTACTAATATGTGATAGAATAAAACTAAAAACACAGGTTCTAACACACGTTTACACATAGATTAATTCGATGATACTAACTTACCATAAAAGTAGGTTAAGCCAAACGGTGGCTTAAGCATGAAAAATTGATAACATCACGTGTTATCGTCCTGAAAAGTTATGTTAGTTCACAGAAATATATCATACAAACATAATATTCTAAGAATATAAGAATTCAACACATCATTGTCTTGGAATTGTCTAATACCAAACATCCCCTAGCCCTCACTTCTTGCTAAGCTTCTTGTGGAGCTTCATGACCCACGTTCCAAGATTCTTCATCATACCTCGAGTTTGACGAAACTCCGCAGATTGGTTGTCGATGGGAGGTAGTTAACTCATATACTCGGGCGGAGGAATCCTAGAATTTGGTAAACCATCATCCTCGCTAACCGATGATGATGATGATGAGGTGGGAGGATGAGCTCGTTTTCCCTTTGCTACGGCTACCCTATGATCACTAAGTGGAACAAAGGTGTGCTTAATCTCGGTGTAGTCGGGAACAAAACCTCTAGCATTTCGAGGGATGGGTGCAAAGGCTCTATAAAGACGGGTGAGAAGCATCCCGTAGGGCATGGCGGTGGTGCCTTGAACCGGAATATCGGCCATTCTTTTGGCGATATAGTAGGCGAGGTTGAATGGTCGGTGGTTTGACACACAATAGAGAATATAGCAAAGACTTGCATTGACATGGTCTTTATTTCCTATGGTGCTAATCACATTTGCCCTAAGAACTTCCTCGAGCTTTTTGAATTGGGGCCTAAGTTCGTTTAGCTCCATGCCAAACGGATCACGATCTACCTCTTTTCCTCGACTAGTCCTAGTATGGGAGGTTCTAGGAACAAAAAGATGAGCATGGATGTCCTCTTTTGAGATTAGAGGTGTGTCGTATGGACGCATACGATCAAGGTTGGAATCGAGAATGGACAATGACCATTTGTCCGAATAGAAACAATCTCCATGACTTGGAACACCTAAGACATCTCCAAATTGATCTAGAGGGATGTTGAACTGAGGTTGGTTTATTTTGAAATGAACATTCATGTAACCATAATCATTTGTGCTGAGACCTACAGTTGCATAGAATTCAAGTATGAATTTGGGGATTATGGGTTCATCGATATCTAGGAGACAATTGAATCGAATGGCAGCAAGTTGTTCTCTAAGAACGGTTCCTTCTTGGAATGAGGGGTCTATGGTTCTACCCTCATGTACATAGCATTTTTATAAGGCTTTGAATATTTCAACTTGTTCCTCACTAAGTCCTTTGGTTTTGTGATGTTTAGGTAGGTATTTGACGGTTTCTTTGTGATCATAATAATTCGCGGGAGGCATGATTATCCTAGACACGAAAATTACATAGTTTAGTTAAAGTATTGAAAATACGTATATAACTTTCTAGTGTGTGCCTATTTGGGAACATTGTGGAGGTGCGGTTATCTCGAATCCTTTTAATGCATGAAAATTTTGTTAATGCAAGTTTTATAATGAAATTAGAGATAACCCAAACACACCTACTTTAATATGGCTATGATTGAATGTACCCAAAAATACATATTAGTTATGCATTCCCTTTAGCATTCAAGAGAAATTATGCAAGTGATGTTTAAAACATAACATTTTGTATTTGTATGAACAATGTTCAAAAACAGTTTTTCCTAGTCGTGAGAAGATTTTGATAAAAATTTCTCATGGGGTTTTTGATGAATAATGATAATGTACTACAAGATGCAATTTCTAACTAAGGAAAACATGGTTTGTGATGCAATTCAGTAAATATGTTTCATGATTTTGCTAAAAATATGCATAAACCCCAAGTTTTGATTTTGTGCATGAAATAGAAATCCTAGACATAGATCAGGAATGTAGATGTGATTAGGATACTTACAGAGATGTTTAGAGCACAAATTGGTGAAAGGAGATGACCTAAATTGTGAGTTTGGATGATTTTGAGTCGAGTTCCAGTAGGTGTTATGTTTTTGGGAGTTGTGATCTACAGTACATGGTGTTTGTTTAATAAACTAAGAATCTGACTCAGGGGGCCACGGATCCGGCGGAACCAAAACAAGGGGTCCGCCCTTGTTGTCGGTTGGTTCCGTGGATCAGGCTGAGATTTTTGGTTTTTGGTTAATCTACGGTTCAAGCTAAGGTTTTATCTACTCACTAGGTTCCATTAGTCCTAAACCAAGTCTAAGAAAGTTAAAGGGTGCTCTCTTAAGAGGTTTAGTGATAATATCGGCAACGTTGTCCTCTGAGGAAACTTTCTCGATTGAGATGTTTCCCTTCTGAACATTGTCGCGTAGGAAATGGTGACGTATTTCTATGTGTTTGGTTCTAGTGTGTTGGACTGGATTTTTGCTAAGGTCGATGACTCCTTTGTTGTCTCAAAGAATGGGGATGTCGTTGAGTTCAATTCCATAGTCGACGAGAGCTTGTTTCATCCACAGTGCTTGTTGACACGCCTTTCTTGTAGATACGTACTCGGCTTCAATTGTTGATATTGCTAGGGCCGTTTGCTTCTTGGCAAACCATGAGGTAAGACAATGCCCAACAAAAGTACAAATGCCACTTGTACTTTTTCTATCGACATAGTCACCAGCATGGTCTGAGTCGGCATACACTATGGTTTCCATTCCCATTCCTTTGGGATACCATAATCCTAAATGTGTAGTACCCTTGATATATCTAAATATCCGTTTAACGGCCTCAAGATGGGATATTTTGGGATCTTCTTGAAAGCGTGCACATAGACAAACACTAAACATAATGTCCGGTCTGCTAGCCGTGAGGTAGAGTAAACTACCAATCATTCCCCTATATTTAGTGCTATCTATGGATTCACTTTCGTCATCCTTGGTGAGTTTGGTTTCGGAAGACATTGGTGTTTTCATGGGTTTGGAGTCTTCAAGACCAAATTTCTTAAGCATATCCCTTATATACTTAGATTGGTTGAAGAATATCCCATATTCTAATTGTTTTATTTGGAGACCTAAGAAAAATTTTAGTTCCCCCATCATACTCATTTCAAACCCATCATGCATAATTTTCAAAAATTCATCGCATAACTCTTGTCAAGTTGAACCGAATATAATGTCATCCACATATACCTGGACTATGATAATATGTGATCCCTTTTTCTTGGTGAAGAGAGTGTTGTCTACTAGGCCCATGGTATACTTATGGTCAACTAGGAAAGTCTTAAGTCGATCATACCAAGCTTTTGGTGCTTGCTTAAGTCCGTATAAGGCTTTCTTAAGTTTGTAGACATGATTAGGTTTTTCAAAATCGGCAAAGCCGGGAGGTTGTGCAACGTACACTTCCTCATTAATAAAATCATTTAGAAAAACACTTTTAACATCCATTTGGAATAGTTTAAAGTCGTGTACACATGCATATGCAAGTAATATTCTAATTGACTCAAGCCTAGCGACGGGTGCAAATGTCTCATCGTAATCAATACCTTCTTGTTAATTGTAGCCTTGAGCTACTAGCCTAGCTTTGTTTCTAGACACTACTCCATTTTCATCCATTTTGTTCCTAAACACCCATTTGGTTCCAATTATGGTTTGATTTTGAGGTTGAGGGACTAATTTCCAAACGTCATTTCTAAAAAATTGGTTTAATTCTTCTTGCATCGCTATGACCCAAGATTCATCTTTTATGACTTCATTAACATTTTTAGGTTCAATAGTTGAAACAAAACAAAAGAAATTACTTTCGTTTTGGACTTTTGACCTTAAGGTTCTTTCGTTAATTTTTCCTATGACGCTGTCTAATGGATGACTTTTAGATTCTTTGATGTTGACTATCTCTCTTTTTACCGGTTCGTCTTCTTTGTCATTTTCTATGTTTTCTTGGTTTTCAACCATTTGACTTTCAACTAAGTCATCATCTACCAAAGGTGATGTCTTAGAGAGAGGTGGACTTTCGTCGAATGTTACGTTCAACGATTCCTCGACTCTTGAGGTTTCTTTGTTCAAAACTATGTAGGCTTTACTACTTTGCAAATACCCAAGAAATACACCTTCATACGACTTTGGGTCGAACTTGGTGAGATAGTCCTTAGTGTTTAAAATGAAGCACTTGCTTCCAAAAACTCTAAAATATCCTAAAGTAGGCTTTTTGCCTCTATATAACTCATATGGAGTCTTTTTCAAAAATGGTCTAATTAATACTCTATTCAAGATGTATGTGGATGTATCTACGGCGTGACACCAAAACTTTTGGGGTATGTTTTGTTCATTTAACATAGTTCTACTCATTTCTTGAATTGTCCTATTTTTGCGTTCTACTACACCGTTAGATTGAGGAGTTCGAGGAGCCGAGAAATTATGTGTTATGCCATTAGCATCACAAAAAGCTCCGAATTGGATTTCGTTATCAAATTCACGACCGTGGTCGGTTCTAATAGACACAATGTTATTTCCTATTTGATTTTGAATTTTCTTACTTAGAATTTCAAATTTATCAAATGCCTCGTTTTTAGTTTTCAAGAACTTAGTCCAAGTATACCTAGAGTAATCATCTCCTATTACCAAAGTATAGAAGTTTCCCCGTAACTTTGTATAGCGGATGGATCAAACAAATCCATATGTAATAATTCTAGACACCTAGATGTAGACACCATGTTTTTAGCCTTATGGCTATTATGAAATTGTTTCCCAATTTTGCAAGCATCACAAAAATGTTGGTCGTATTTCAACTTGGGTAGGTTCCTAACGAGTTCCTTAGATGATAAGGATTGGATTAACCTCATATTGGCGTGACCTAAGCGTCTATGCCATAGAGTTGAGTTTTCGTCCAGAGAGGTGAGACAAAGTTTGTCTTTAGGTGTTTTGTCTAACTTCATAACGTAAACGTTATTCTTTAAAACACATTTTCCTACAGTTATGCCATCCTTAAGTATTTTACTTCCATTTTCACTAAAAATGACGTTATACTTTTTTTGGCATAATTGACTAATACTAAGCAAGTTAAATCCTAAATTATCTACATGAGCAACATCATCAATAGTGAGAGAGTCATGAGAGATTGTACCTTTTCCGATGATTTTACTTTTAAGCTTGCTACCGAATGTGACATTACCTCCATCATACACTTGGTAGGTTGAGAAAAGGCTTTTGTTTCCCGTCATGTGTCTTGAACACCCACTATCTTTGATCCACTCATCCGGTTCTAACCCGACTTTCAAGCACACCTAAGTTAAAGAAAAACTCAAGCGTTTGGTCCCCAATATCTCATGGGTCCATTTGGGTTAAACATTACATTATCATGGTTCATGTATGCAAATGGTGGACAAGTGTTCCATGACATGTAGTTGGGACCTTGAAAGTTCCTAGACATGTTTTGGTTCCAACTATTTTGATGATGATGCTGTGGATTAAAGTTACTCTTAGGAAAGGGGTGTTTGGGAAAACTAGTTTTAGGTCTCTGTTGAACCGTTTTAGGCCTAAACTCATTTTTAACTTGACATTTTCTTATAGTAACTACTGGTTTTTGTTAGTTAACAGTTGTACTAGTGCTAGGTTTTCTTGTGACTTTAACGAACTCAGTACGATCCGAAGTACAAACTTTCAGCAACAGTACCCACGGACCCTTTGGTCACTACTGGCGGAACCAAAATTTTGGGTCCGCCAGATCCGTGGGTGTCTTTCTTTGTTGTAACAGGTTCTTGTACTTTCACTGTTTGTTTCATAAAATCATTTAAGTTTCCTGACTTCATGAATCCTAGTCTGGTTTTATCATGAGGCAACTTTTGAATTTGCATTAACTCATCTGCTAAACAAATGTTTTTATCAAACCTTTTAAACTTAGAGTTTTGTTTGATAAGATCTTCCTGTGTGGTTTTAAGTGTTTCTAATTCTAGTTTAAGTTCCTGACATGAGACACATGTTTCTTTAACACTTTTACCCTTTTCTAATCGTATTTCTTTTTCTTTTAACCAATGGACTTCATTTTCTAAAAGTGTCGTTTTGGTTTTTAAGACTGTATTTTTGTTTATGATTTTTAGAGTAATATCACACAGTTTGTTATATTATACTTCTAAGGTTTCATCATCAATAGAGGAATATGACGAGTCAGAATGTACCTCTTCTGAGTCATGAGCCATGAGAGCAACTTCGTCGTTCTTAGGCTCGTCGTCATCACCATCACTGTCACTCCAAGCTCCACTAACGAATGCTTTTTGAGACTTGTTCTTTGGAGGCTTTGGACAATCTCCAATTAGGTGACCGGAATCCCCGCACCTAAAACACTTCCTATCCATTTTTCCTTTCTTATCATCACGGTCTTTCCAGAAGGATTTCTTTTCTTCACGAGGTTGTCTTACGAACTTTCCTCGTCTCCTAAAGAACTTTTTGAAATCTCTAACGGCCATGGCATACTCTTCGTCTTCACTACCCGAACTAGACTCTTCATCACTTGATTCTACTTTAACTTTTAAGGCAATGGACTTCATCTTCTCCTTTTTGCCTTTAACTATTTCTGAGTCTTTTTCCATTACCATCTCGTGAACTTTGAGATTTCCGATGAGCTCGTCAAGTGTCATGCTTGAAAGATCTTTGGATTCTTCAATAGCTGTCACCTTTGCTCTCCACTTTGGATGAAGTGCTCTAAGAAATTTCCTGACAAAGTTCTTACTAGAAAAAGATTCGTCAAGTGCTTTAAGAGAAGTAATTATAGTATTAAACCTAGCAAAAGCACTATCAATGGTCTCATCTTCAGAGATAACAAATTGTTCATATTGTTGAACAAGAAGATCAATTTTGTTATCTTTGACTTGTGAGTTCCCTTGATGAGTGATAATCAATGATTGCCAAATATCCTTAGCCGTTTTACACATAAAAACTCTTTCATATTCTTTCTTAGGTAAGGCATTATAAAGCATCATTTTGGCTTCATTATTTTTGGCAATCAGCTTCTTTTGCTCATCACTATGACGAGTAAGAGAAGTACCCTCATCCCGACCACCTGATATATTAGATATAGGTTTATTATCACCTTCTACAATAATATACCACAAATCTATATCCTTTGACTTCACATAAGTTTCAAAGCAATTTTTCCAATATATAAAGCTATTTGGTTCAAATAGTGGTGGTCTTTGCATAGATTGCCCTTCTTTGAAGTTTTCAAAATCCATTGATCGTTTCAAGTTTTAAAATACAATATATTTTGAAAATCTTGAGTAACGTAGCTCTGATGCCAATTGTGAAAAACTAGAAGGGGGGTTGAATAGTTTTTACAGTTTTAAACTTTTCTTCGCTTTGTATACTTAACATGATTTCAAAGTAAAGCAGACAATCAAACAATATATATAAAGCAAGTAAGGAAAGAAATGATCAAACCACACAACACAGATGTTTATAGTGGTTCGGCTACAAGGACTCTCTTCCTTGCCCTACTCCACTCCTCGAGCCTCTAACTCGAGAGTTTTTCTTCACTAAGAAACAAGCTCCCTTCTAGGCGGAGAAAACCTTTACACGTCGCTTACTCTTTATCCGGTACTAAGCTAAACACCGGGTTCTTTACAAGGGTACAACCACTCCCGTTGGTTCTTTAACAAGGGTACAACCACTCCCGACACTCTATGTGTTTTGAGGACTAAAACACTAACCAAACTCTACTGAATGAATGGTATGCTTGATCTTCTTTGCTACAAAAGAGAGATCACTAAGAATGAAATGAATGAATGTAATGGGTTAGTAATGTACAAATGAATGAGTGTATAATTTAAGCTATATGAGTGATGAGTGTGCTTGAATGATCAGCTTGCTATTTATAGGCAAAACTGACCAGACAACCCGCGGATTTGGCGGACCCAAAAAATTGGTTCCGCCCTTGTACTGGTTTGGTTCCGCGGGGACAAGCCAGCTAAGGGATTACCATATATTTCCATATATTGTCAAGTCTTGTCAAGATATTCCAAAGTTAACTCTTTAGCTTCAAAATCTTTCCAAAATATATTGTAAAGTCAACTAAGATATGTAGATGATGCATGCCATGATGTCATGTGTATTTCCATTTTTAAGAAATAAAAATAAACATGTAAATGTATATATGTATGTAATGTGTAATCTCTAGTGATCATGTGATATGTAAATGTGTTTTAAAAGGCTTGTTACTAAAATGTAAAAGACTTTAACATATACTTATGGTTTGCTAAAGATAAACCTTATAATTGTCATTAACAAAATAAAGCAAAGATCGTAAAATATAAATAACCTTTTTAGGACGATATTTGTATTAACATGGTAGTTGAGGTTGTCACATACATTATGAAATATTATGTGGCAATATCAAATTATTTGAATGCACACATATAAGAGCTTCACTAGTTGAATTCTTGAAATAAGTATTCTCAAAATTCCGATAGATCAAAGTTGATTGATTTATGTCTTGTCAACAAGTATGATTATCATGACTTAAGACATAATTTATCAACTAGAATTTTCATGCATTGATCTATTTAATATTTGGATAATGGGTGTTAAACAATTATTATTTATAATGAATTAAAATAATTGGTATGTTTATTTTCATTTATAATATATTGTATCATATATTTGCATGTTTAAATCCATGAAGAATTTATGTTATTTTAAATTGTCCGTTGTCAATTTAATGATATGGGAATATCATTAAACTAAGACAAATCTGAGTATTGGTAGAATATACTTGAAAGTATATTGATGCGTAGACATACCAATTTCACATGATATTCAATGAATTGAATATAGGACTTATCCCAAACTACATGATTGTACTTTATGGATCTTGTCATTAAGTAAATCATGAAAAATTATCCCCAGACTTGAGATACCAGAAAACTGTCATGTATGTAGTGCATTTCTGTAATTCAATTTAACGTTATACGTAACTGGTAGTAATAAGGATTGTTTTCAGAAGTGTTGCAAAGTTTATGGGTTTTGCTTGTAGTCAATAAAGAATTTGTTCCTTCAAATTCGTTTTGGTGTTTAATATTGTTGGGCCCCTCGTAGGGTTGACAAGATGTTTGTAAGGCCTTTCCCAAGATCTATCTGGAATACGTTCAGATGATTTGGTAATCTTGCTCAATCATATACAACGAGAAACAAGAATAGTTAAATAAAGGAATGACTTAGATCCATATCCTTATTTAACATGGTATTAGAAACAAAAGGATAATAATAATGATGAATCATTAAAAGGTTTTTACAGGAGACCTTACTCGAGTTGTACTAGAGGCATCGAAATGTTGCTAGACACTAACCGATGTGATTACACTATTAATATATGTCCAAGTGGGAGCTGTTAGTTTATGGACATAAATTAATAAACGTATGTTAGGATCAAACTCGAGACCACGGGATTGCACACTTTACGTATGAAGAATTAATGATTAATAATTTAATATAAGAAGTTATATTCAATTATTAATTACACAAAATATATAACGGCCGTTAGTAATTAACGATAATTAACTAACGACCGTTAACTAATAAAAGAAAAGAGTTATAGATGGAATTAAAGGTCAAGAGGCTTCTAGAATATCCATTTGGTTATGGCCGATCGGTGGAGGGATTAGGTTTCCTAATCCTACACCAACTTGTCTTTCAATTTTTCTAAATCTATAAATAGAGGGCTTAGGGTTATTGTTTTGTATCTCTTGTACACATACAATACCTAAACTTTTTTTCTCTCCTTTCTTGGTTTGGTTCAACCGATCCCAAAAACCCCTAGGGGTGATTGGTTTTTGTTTTTCATAAACAAAAACGTTTTGTGTTTTCATTAACTAGTATTAACGTTAATTTGGTATTAGTATGTGTATACAAGAACGTGATACAAACATACTTTTGTTTGTATCTTGGATTGAATTGTAAAACGGTAAGGGACAATTCTTATAATCCATATAAACCCTAATTAGGGTTCTTGTTCTTAATTGATTCTTGTTTTGCTAGAATTTAAAAGGTACGCATCACTTTTATGCTTCAGTTAATTAATTATGAGTATTTGATCTTTATGCTTCCGTTGCGTGTTTTTTATGTTTATTTGTTTAATTATATAATTGTTATGATACTTAAATTCTAACACCACTCACCTAGTTTACTTCGGTATGATGTGGGGCCGGGTATATTATTTTATAGCTTTTTATTTTGCTTGTAAGTGTATGTGGCGTATTTAGTGGGGTATATTTGTATAAAATGAGTAATTTAATGAAATGTGAGGGTAAGGTGACCTTGACCACAAATAGGTGATTGTGTGTGAGGGGAAGTGAGAGGAGAGAGAAAGCTGAGGTAGCACATGTGGTTCGAGAGCGAGCATGATGGTAGTACGAGGTATAACTGTATAAGGTATGTACTAATCTTTGACAGGAGATTGACAAAATACATGGTACTATACTACATACAACAGAAATCATGTAAAAACAAAATTCTTGTTTGTCATAACTTTTAGTTTTGGCACTTCCCATCATGTGAACACCACACGTTCTTTGTGCTGTGACTCAACACACAATGAGGCCCCTCAGAACTTCAAGATCAAAAAGTAATAGGTCCATTTAGGGCTGAGTGTGTGAAAACATGAAAGCATTTATTTTTCTCTTTCCCAGCTGGACCACCACATCTTTCAGAGAGCAAAATACAATAAAATTTCGCATGCGGGTCCCGAAAGACTAAGAAGGGAGAATATAGAATTTTATTAGAGTTTGTTTATAAGTTGTTGTGTGTAGATATGTGTATTTTAGTGGTATTTTTAAATGATAAATAATAGAAAAGAGTAAATAGAATAGAAAGAATGGGTTGCACTGATTGGAGAAAAGTTGAAAAGAAAAATAAATAAAGTGTTTTTTGATAATGTGGCGCTATGTGACGAGGGAAATACTCGACCACCCTCCACACTTACGTGAAATTTCTTTGTTGTTACGTACAAACAAAATGTCCTTTGCATTAAGGGACCTACCAAACTTTAAACAATAGTCTCCCACCATTTCTAGATTTTGTATCTTTCTTTTTTGGAACTTACTGTTTTAGCCATCTTGTATTTACTCGACACCGAAATGCTATCTACTACTATTACGTACTTTGGATTATCAACATTTGTGTCCACTTATTTCACGGAGCTTCTTGAAAAACACACTAGATGTTCCACTTCTAAAAAGTCATGTTTCAGCAATTTGCAGAAGATTCTCCATCCTTAATTATAATGAGTTATATTATTAAGACCCTTTTATAATTTGACAATAAAAGGTTTTAGTCAAAATGTATAAATCGCGATGCACACCGTATAAACCCGCAATGTACAGGGCCTCACGAAACCGTCTATGAGAGGGTCCGTATAAACTCCCGCAATTATAATAGCTTAAAATGGAATTTTACAAGTTTTAGGCTTCTAGTGGATGCCAAGTTGCTCATAGCACATCCATTGTGCACCGTATGCCTTTTTAAGTACAAAAAAGGTACAAATAGTAACTTATACTTCCATAGTGCATCTTCCATTATGAACTTCTATGGTGTCCACATAAATGACTTTTATAATTTACTATACGATATTTTGCTCTTGAAACTGGTATATTCACGCACAAAAAAAATGATACAAACAAATTTAAATTTCATTCATTTATCAAAAGAAAAATACTTATTGTATGTGTAATTCAAGTTCATCAAGTTCTAACAAGTTTCTTATAAAATTGGTTATCTTCATGACTTTATAATTTTCCCCTTTCAAAACATATTTCTATTAGAGAGTACTTTGATCATTATATCTTTCTTTTAAAACCACAAACAAAATCAAATAATACAATTATTTGTTGGTAGACTATTATTGAGTGTCTAGTATATTTCGTATTGGGTCAAGCCCGGCTAGCCTTTTAATATGTTGTATCTGTATTTATATTGTAAATTATATCATATAGAGGATGCAAAATGCAATTGCCTTTCATTTGTATTGTTTATGAACAATCAAGTAGAGGAATTTGTATACTTCATATCATTGCTTTTCGAAAACAAACTACAACAATGAACATTTACAAATACAATTCACTACAACATGAAATAAAAAAATAAAGTGTCTATTACAAACTCAATTTGTACAAGAAAGGTAACTATTATTATACAATTAAAAACATGTATATGATAGAAACATTTAGATTCAAATTACCAAATCTTTGATCCCCACACTTTTTGCAACTGCTACCAAGTTGGTCGTATACATCGAGCACACCCATGGTTTATGCTAGAAAATCTTGTATCGACCCATCGAGCAGAAACTACAACCCATTAACGTACATGTAGGCAACTTCTTGAACTGTGACCCAAATCTTTAAGCCAACTACTTCTTGGGTTTAACCAAAAAAAACCCGTATCGACCTATATAACATACATACCAGTTGGAAACATGTCGTCAGTCACAAGTGCATGTGTCTGACCTAGCTTTTGTGTAAGTATAGTAGAGTTGCCTTTCACAAGGCCATATTACTACGTAAACTACCACCGACTTGTTGAGGTTCGAAAAGGGCGAGCTTAATGGTCCCACTATTACAAGATCTATAAACATCGATACATTCCTCTAAATCGGCATCACACGTTAAAAGAACCCATTCGGAATCATCGTCAAAGTACTTGAGATGAAACTGGCTGATCTCATTTATACTAAACCTCTTAGCAATTTCTACTAGTAATTGATTGTAACCCCAATCCTTTTGCAATCGAAAACGTACCTTTTCTTCACCATAAGTGATTTTAACTCTCTGAACAGTTTCATCTCGGGCATTATTCCCATTTTTCGGGGGTAGTGTTGTGGGGAGCTCGGTTAGCAATTTATGGCTATGTGATCTTTGAAAAACTTTTGGTTCTTGTTCTGGATCTTGATCTTGACTATAAAGTGACACATGAAGCCCTGCATCACTACGAGCTCTTTTCAAAGCACCACTACCAATATCTTCACCAGTCGGCGTGCGCGGATGTGGGTACGGATGGGTCCCACTGGAAGATGATTGACCAGAACTCGAGGTTTGACTGCATGAAGGTGAAACTGACAATTTTGTGACACCCTCGATGGGCTTTGAGTCGACTAATTGTTGGAACTTTGGGTTTGTTTTAGGATCAGGGGAAGCAAGATTTGGGAAGTTCGAGTAAAAAGACTCGATCTGGAATGAACCTGAGGCCCCATGAACGGAATCCATGACAAGCTGGATCTTTTGTAATGAATGGCCAACCTTTTTAATCTTTCGCGAAGGCCAACGTTGTATACCGTGCTGTCTGCATATCCTTTTCAACGTTGTAGGACAGACTGCAAATATAATCGCATAGAAAACATTTTTTAGAACTTTGTCCAATTTTTTGGTTTATTTTGTATAATGAATGCGTTAGTTATAAATAGTCAATTTATTTCATTGAAAAGCAAAAAAGTGGATCTAACAGAATGCTTACCACCAAGGTGTTTTGCAGCATCTTTCAAACTCCCAGCAAAATACTGTCTAAGCATTTCCAAGGTGATTGTTTTCTCTGTTTTGGAACCGCCACGACGTCTCTCAGGCCGTTTGATATTATCGGTGACCAAACTGCCCTCACCGGAGCCCGACTCATTTGTTTGTTGAATCAAATCCAAGGTTATGTCCGTCAAGATTTCTTCGAATTTCGGCACTATTTCTACGCTTCCGGGAGCTTCTTCCAACAATTCCTTGTCCGTGACAATCCTTAAACTCCGGCAAACGTTTTGTATAATAACAGACAACGAGTTAAGCAAACTCTTCTGCTCTTCTTCATCTGTACAATCAACCGGTAAGAAAAACTCCAAAACATAATCAACATTAGCCGTGAAAGTGCTTCTAAGACGTAATGCCACAACCCCACATAAATTGAAAATCCGTGCATGGTGCGATAACGGGTACTCGGTTTTTGACATCAATTTCACATCAGGAAAATAACACGGTTGGTTTGTCTTGAAGGCTCTACCCACCACACCTTGACCTTTTAACAAGTGGTGCTCGGAACAAGCTTCTTGAAAATCTTTGTAACGCGGATCATGCACGTAGCAAGCGGGGTCCACAGTTGATATACAGTGTATTAAGTTTGTGTCTGAATGCCGACATCCGCCTTTCCCTTGTTGTGTACACGGTATCCATGTTTGAGCCAATGGCAAGTTGTGAGTTTTGCAAGCAGATTTTAGGATCTCCAAAATTTCAGGTAATGCGGCTTGATATAAACCATCGGTCATCTGGCAATATATTTTGATTAAATGTTAACAAAAAAAAAATTAAAAAAATATCATATTCTGTATTCTTTGTTTGATGTTGTAATCACTGACATATTACCTCGGATTTTTGAGAGTTGGAAGACTCGGAACTCCTGAGATCAACCGCCTGTCAAAAATCAAAAACTTCAAAAAGTTTAGTAATTTCTCAACAATATTTCGTATCAACCCTGGAACATGACATATAAACAGATAGAACTCAAAGTGATTATTCTCAGACTGAGAATCTAAATTAACTAGTCACTTGCTTAAGGGTTGTTTGGATATAGGTTTTGGGGAACAAAATTATCTTCTGCCCAATAGTCTTTCCTTATTTCGCGCAGATTTTATTATTTGACATTTATCTATTACTAGTTACTTCGATAAATATATATTGCCAAACACTCAAATATCTGACGGTTTGATCATTACAATCTCTATATTTTGGACAGAAAATTTTCATATTACACCAAGCTTATAGAGTTGAATAAAAAGGCTATTGTAATTACAATGATAAATTAGAAGGAAAAAAATTACCTCAAGAGCTTTACAAACACCTTCGATCTCGGGAGCATAATTATTCTTTTGCGTAGTCATAACAACTTCGATAACCCCAAGACAACTTCGACTATCCTGATTAAAAATCGGGACAGCAACACTTCCACGAACATCATACTGCTGGGCATAAGTAACTCTAGGGTACTCCTCATCTTTAAAAAACCGAACATCAGGAGTCCATTCTGGAACTTTTCCCATAAATACCCTCCCGGGCAATCCAATGATATCCTTAGAATCACTGTCGGCTGCAAAAGTATAACCTTCGGATATGTGTCTATAATTAGAAAGTTGTGGGCAACCCGGACCAAGTGAAAAAAGTTCATCACTTGTACTCAAAACTTTTCTTCCTCCTCGATTTTCCGGTAACCATATTTGAATAAGCGTGTTTTTGTTTAGTGCCGAATTTTTTATATTCTCGATCGCGTAGATTAATCTTTCTTTCACCCCGATGTTTACACTTGGTGGGATCCACCATCTTCGGGTCGTCTCAGAACTTTCTAGAAAGTTTTCTGATTGATTAGGAAATCCGAACGGATTACTAACAAGGGATTTTGACAAAATCCCATCTTCAGTTTGACTTTGACTAACCGCAAGATTCTTGAGAATTGACGATTTTGCCCTTTCTTCTTGAACATCTTCAGGCACACGATCAATGTTGTTGAAATCAAATGGAGGCCATATAAACTGAGTATCGAAAATGGGATTATTAATGTTATTATTGTTTATGTATTCAGATCCATCTGTAGCTTGTAACCAACATCCATCTACAAAGAGTTCATCCATGTATTCGAAATCCATCATGGAATCGGATGGATTTCCAAACATGTTATTAGGAGAAAACACACCATCATCCATAGCTCTACTCTTGTACTCGAATCCCACACAAACTTTATCTAAAAATTGCAACTCTTTTGTTCATATCTTGAGCAAAATCTGTCAAAAATAAGAAAACAGAGAAATTATACTATTTGATGATAAATCGAAATGACAATTTAAAACTAAAGAATTCAATTCATAGCTAAGGGAGTAAATATCTGGAAGATATACCTGCTAGCCTCTTGTTGACTCTATCGCCGGGTCTAATCTTGTAATCGAAATATCTAAAACTCGGTACTTTTTAGTTTATATCTTGATCAAAATCTGTCAAAATTGAGAGGAAATGGAACAAGAACATTACATTCACGAAAACCGGACAAGATTTTGGATACTTTAACACCACAGCACTAAGCTCTACTGAAAATCCCACAATAGCAATCTAAAAATAACAACTTTATTGATCAAATCTAAGAAAAAGAATCTTAAAAATAAGACTTAATCCAAAAGCCAATCTTGCACTCTAACTCAACAAATTTAATCCAAACTCACAACTTTATTTTTCATATTTGAACCCAAAAAAATGAAAAGTCAAATGATTAAAAGCCACATAAATATAAAATGAAATTAACAGTGAAAAAGTGCAAAAGATTATATGCTTGGCAAATGAAATAAAGATTCTATCAACATGAACTAGTCAAACTCATAATAACAAACCTATATTTGCAACTAAACTTAAATATTCCATTTAAAAGGTAAATAGTAAACAAACAAATATACAAACACAAAAACAAACAAAACTTGTTATTCTTACAGATTTCACAAGATTGTAACCATACTTCCACTTGCAAACTTAACCATCACCAAAAAAAAAAAAAAAAAGACCAAGAAAAAAAAGGTTTTGAAAACAAGATTCTTGAATATTCCAAATATGAGTTTAGCACATTCTAATGTTAACAACACTAATGTAGAAACACATAGAACACACCTTAAAAAGTGTTTTGAAACATAGATATTATCAGAACATATAAATACATACCTTGTAAGTTGTAATAATCATACATATGAAAGTGTTCTTGTAAACTTCTCTAGGGAATCTTGGAGGATAGTCAACCACTTGCTCTAGAGAGAGAAATAAAGATACCAAAGATAAAGATTCAAGTTTCTTTATCAAGTACTGATGATGCAATATATGAAAAATTATATCCTAAGTTAAAATAATATAAAAATGGGTGATGTAAGATAATACTTACTAGTAAAATATTTTATTTAAAAGTAGGCGAGAAAATAAATAAATGGAAAAAATGTTGGGTGTGTGTGGATGTTGGATGGGTAAGCAATTTACAACTTGCGAGTTGTGATATAGAAAGGCAAAAAGTTAAGCTTTTTAGTCATGCAACTAGTAACATATTCATTTTTAGACTATTGCTTTTGGTTTTTATAATCTGGCCACTATAGTTCTAAGACCGGTAGCAATGGCAACCCAATAAGTGACCAGGCATATCAGCGCCACATCAGTTTCTCTCTCATAAACCAAACACATGACCAAACACCCGTAGTAAGGCGACCCTTGTAATCCACCAGCTTTTCACAATTGTGGGTAACGAGGACTTTTTTATCCGCACTTCGTTGCGGGACACAAGATTATACGCGAAATTTTCTCCGTTACACAAACGTTTCCTATAACTCAAGGATCATTTCTGATATCGGTAAGTAAACTATTTATGTTTTTTTTTTTACACAAACGGTACCCAATTTTAACGTAAGAATTGTGTCTGTAATCGCAAGTGTTCGTTATACAAATAATCCCTAGGTTAACCTATAAACTGTTTATGTAACCACAAGTAACGAGAGAGACATTTTTTGCAAGTTATAGGGACTTTTTTTTAACACACGAAAACCAAAAGGACATTTCTGTAACTTTTTGTTACAGGAACAGTCCTTAAATTTAACTGAGAGATTGTTTATATAATCAGGAGTAAATGGTAAGGACCTTGTTTGCAATATTTCAAGGACTATGTTTGTAATCGTCAATAGACCACATGTACTATTTGTTAATGAATTCCCGTGTGAAGTCTGATTATGGCTGTAATGCGTGGATCAGGTTTAGGAATACTAGTTGGAATGCTAGTCCAACTCGTATAAAGTTTATCCTAATATGGAGTAGTCCTCATTGATTTAGGATAGGTTTTAATGTAATCCTAGTTATAGTCTAGCGCGTCTAGGTTAGTCTATATATACCACGAGAGATAGGGAATTACATTGTATCATTGAAGTTTTAGAGTTAAGATTTCTTCAATAGAGCATTGCGTGTTTCTGACAATGATTCTTAATATTACCGTTACTGTAACTTAAGTCGTGTTCCAATATTCATACTCCAATAACCATAACCAGTATTGATACTTTAATAACCAGTAACAATACTTTATAATTGGCATTAGAGCTTGCGTAAAGATTTGGTGATCTTTACCTGCATTTTAGGGTTACAAAAGCCAAACACGATCCTAGAAACTAACCTGCGCATAGGGGGTTAGTCGTGTGTTGATCCTGTGGGGCACGACGTGGTCATTTGCACCACTTATGTGATCCTGCTCGATATTCTCCATAATTGCACAAAATGCACCAACCCTACAACGAACCCTATTCTTCCATTTGGAAATAATCGAGTCGTACGTTCTTTCTGAACCAGTTTTATTTGTAAAGTACGCTATCACCTCCTCCCAAAACCCCGACCTCTTGATAGCGTTTCCTCTCTCGGAATTTTCCGACACATGAGTCCAAGCTTTACATAGTGCGACCTCTTCCGCCTTTGTCCATGGTGTTAATACAAATAAACCTTAAATTCGTTTATTTATATTTTACGATCTTCTAATGTTTTGTCGATAACAAACGTAAAATCATTTTAACGAAATAAATAAAATACGTAACGCTTTGAGCCAATAGTTTACTAACTCATTTCACTAAACAAATAAACCTTAAACATATTTAGTTAGCAAGTTTACATAAAACCAAAACCATTTTATAAAAACACATAAGTAACTTGGTTACTTACATTTTATAAAATGCATGAAACAAACTAGGAAATATTTGGGCTATCCATGACCCAAAAACCAAGTCCATGACCCATTATCCATGGAGCTTGATCCATAACCCATGACCCATTGCATGACATCATGTATGACATCAAAATGGGTAAAACCCATGACCCAAGATGTCTTTGACATCAGGCATGACATCATCTATCCATGGATCATAACTCGTAACCCATAACCCGGTTTGTAACTCAAAATCCGGACTGTTGATACCAGTTACCCGGATCCCTTGGATTACACTGGCCAGATCCCTCTGGGAAGGGATCCTCCGGAACCTGGTGAACAGTGGACAGAATGCCTATAAATAGTGATACATTTTTCTCTTGCTCCTCACACCTTTTAGAAATATCTTCTCTCTATGTTCTAAACTCTCTAACCTCATATCTAAAGGATCTTTCTATGTCGTATCTCTTTGTGATTCTCTAGGTTCCTTCTAAAGGCGAGATCACAACCTCTTGAAGACTTGCAAGCTCGTGATATGAGTTGCTAGAATTCTTCTTTTCCAAGATCATAGAAGTGCATCTTGTTCTTTCTTTCTTCTTCTCAAAGGTGTTAGAGATGTGTTGAGTCGATAGGTGTAAAAAGGACGTTGATTCCTTTTAGTTGTGTTGTGATAGAAGTGTTGATCGGGTAGTGGTTCCTCCATTGTAATGGAACCCGGTATCTAGCCTTGTACTGGATATAGTGTAGGCGATGAAGGTTTGGCTTTACCTCGTGGTAAAGCTCGGTATTTAGCTTTGTACCTGATAAAGTGTAAGCGAAGTTGTGAAGGCTTCTCCACCAGTGAAAGGAGTTTATCTAGTGTTTACGGAACTCTCGAGTTGGGTACTCAGGGAGTGGAGTAGGGCAAGGAAGGTGTCCTTGTAGCCGAACTACTATAAATACTTGTGTTGTGGTTGTGTCTCTTTATCTCTCTCTCGTAGTTTAGTTTTATATGCTTTTCTACTACTAATATTCAACACGTCAAAACTAAATTGACATAAATCGATCTATAAGTTTTAATAAGAAGTTTTAATTGGTAAAACTATTCAACCCCTCCCCCCTCTAGTTTTCTACACATGGTTTGGGCTTTGGCTCTTGGGTTGCGACATTCTTGCCCTTGGTTTGGGCCTTCGCCTTTGTATCACGTCTCGAAGGCTTCTTGGGTTTGACGGGTGACGTCTCTTCGACATCGTCATCATCTTCAACCGGAATGGAACCTTGAACGAACCGTGGTGCGAACCATAACCCGAACCTTGCCCCATCGAAACATCTTGACTCGGATAATGATGACTCGCATAATGTTGAGTCGGATAGTTTTGACTCGGGTATTGTTGAGTCGGATAGTCTTACATAAACTCCCCCAAATCCATATCAAGATTAACACCCTCAAGCGGGGAAAACGCTTGATTCAGTTGGGAAGACGTCGAGAAATCCATGGTAGGATGATACGACGACCCACTTGGTGATTGGTGAAAATCGAGATTAGGACTATACGGTGGGTTGAATGGACGATTAAGGTAAAACGCGTTTTGATTTTGTGGTGGTTGTGGTGGTTGTGGTAGTCGTGTTTGATATGGCCAAAAAATGTTTCACTATCTCCGGCTAACCTTAACAGAAATACCTCCCTCCGACTCTCCGTTTTACACATGTGACCATGATTGTAAAGTCTCCAAAACTATTGTGTTCAAATCATAGAACATAACACCAACGTCAACGAAGTGTAAATTGATCAAGTTTAGTGGTCCTATATTTTATTGATACAAAATGCGCAGTCGGCTACGTTTTTTCTCCTTAAGATTCCTTTAGGTGCGTAACACATACTTTTAATAAAATTTCTAAAGTTGCTTCGATAAACATATGAATACTTTTTGAATTTTCAATTAAACTCAACAAATTCTTTAGTATTAGTGTGATATAAAGATACATATTTCTTGTTTCATACACGGGTAATAGTTGATATAGATGTGCATAAGTTTAAAATTAATTGGGTTTCTTGGTTACAAAATCCTAATTGTATGAGTTTGTAATCTTTTCTAGCTTCTTGCTATTGTTTTTAATAAAAATTTTCCGTTAGGCTGCCCACAGTAAGGCGACCAAATCCCCTCATTTTTCTCTGCCACGTCAGCTTTCTCTTTCCAGCGACCTACAGGCGATTGGGTGCCCCACTAAGGGCGACCAAGTTCTTTTTTTTTTTTTTTTTTTTTTTTTTTTGTTTGGCAGCCAACGTTACAAAATTAAAGCATATATTGCCTTTTCAACTAGCTCGTGAAGCTGACCAACTTGTGGAGAACGAGTAGGTCGATCGACTCCCCACAACAGGGAAATCGATCGCCTAAATCGATCCACATTCGATTTCGATCGACTACTGCATCAAGCCTTAAAAAAGAGAGCAAGTACAGTATCCTAAATGCCACGGACGGAGCTTGAATCATTTCTTTGAAGGATCCAAAGTATCATTAACTTAATTTAGAGGACCAACTGATTAGATAATTATTTTTTGCACTAGCTCTATAAACAAATTACACTAAATACAAAATCGTTTGGAGGGGCCAAGGCCCACCCTTGCCCTATGGATCCTCCATCCATGGTGAATGCTCGTCTTCCGTTACGAGCTCATTAATATGGGACGGATGTATAGTTGTTAGAACTATCGATTGTTTCGAATTATTTTTCATGTATGTTATTTGATCATATGTTAATGCATAAAGTCTATCGCATTATTTAAAATACGGTAAAATAAAACCCTTCAGATGGATTAAAATTAACTATAACAAGCTATGACAAAGTTAACAGATCAAAACCATATAAAGATGTTGTAAATGAATGTCTTTGTTTTCAAATTCTTAGATCATGGTATTTAAGGGAAAAAAATTATTTAACGGAATATAATTGAATAGAGCTATTTGATGAATTCAAACTGATTTTATTTATGGGTTTGTCTAACGGATACCCATAGGGCACTACTTTAATCTTATTAATTGGACTCGCACTTTTTCTTTTAAATCATAAAATGCATTTAATACAAATTAATTAAACACATATATTACCATAATTACATGTAATATTCAATTTAATGAACTCAACATTTCCTTTTTAATTTAGCTAAGCCAATGCCCTATGGGTATCCGTTAGACAAACCCTTTTATGGGTCAAAATACAAGAATACTGAGTTACTTTCTAATTCCTTTAACCACTCAGGAGTAACGTAGTGACAAAAATGTTTGTGACTTAAATACGATATTACAAACTTAAGTAAAAAAATGAAGTTTTATTGACAATATATATATATATATATATATATATATATATATATATATATATATATATATATATATATATATATAATATATATATATATATATATATATAGTGAGACTTTCTTGCGAGAACCATTTATCTGCGAAAACTGACAGAACCACCAAAAAAATACATGCACGCCTTCAATAATTGTATTTTTGCACATATGTTCTAAAAATAACATATATGTTTTAAAAAAAAGCATGGTTGTTCTAAAGAATTTGATAAGAAATTAGAAATACAAAATTTTTCTTTGAAGGTGTACATCTATGTTCTTATAAGGCGTGCAATGACAATATTGCGGCCGTGTGTAAGGTTTTTGTGAAAAAAGATGATGAGTTCATGATGATATTGAAGAACATAGGTGGATACTTACGATTATTGATGATTTGCATGTATTTTTATTTTATTTTAAAAGGCGTGCATGTATGTTTTTGGTGGTTCTGTCAGTTCTCGCAGATAAGATGGTTCTCGCAAGAAGTCTCCTCTCCTACTCTGTCTCTCTCTCTCTCTTCTCTCACTCTCTCTTCTCTCTCTCTCTCTCTCTCTCTCTCTCTCTCTCTCTCTCTCTCTCTCTATATATATATATATATATATATATGGTAAAGTTAAAATAAAAAGACAAATATCCGTACACTACGTAAAAGGATTTTTTTTTCAAAAAAGTTCGCGAAAAAATCCAAAAAAATCCACAAGATCGGGTATGTTGATGCATAAAACTTTTGTGAAAGAAGTTTTTCTAATTTTGAGTTTTTATACGTTTTTTTTAATGCACAAAATTTTCAACTTGTTTTAGTTAGATTCGCAATGTTATTTTGATTAAAAAAATCAAAAGAAGTTGGGTGCAATAACGAATTTTTGATGCACAAAAAAATGATTTAATACACAAACGTATTTTTTCATTATTTTTTTGGAAAAAAGTATCTACTTTTAGAAAAACTTCCTTCACAACTTTTTCATGCACCAATTTACCCGATCTTGTGAAATTTTTTTAGATTTCTTCGCGAATGTTTTTTTTTTAAAAAAAATCTTTTTACGTAATGTACGGATATTTATCTTTTTATTTGATATATATATATATATATATATATATATATATATATATATATATATATATATATATATATATATATAGGGGAGGGTTAATGTGAGATCAAGCTTAAAATTCTAAAAGTAAGACCCAATATGGACCGTTGGATCTTTTTATTTGTATTAGATGAGATCAACATTAAATGAGTAACATTATGTTAATTAAATAAGGTCTCAAGGGTATTTTGGAGAATTTATATCTAATTGTGGTCAATCTTTTTCAAAATTTTGGCTATTATTTTATACAAGAATCTGGTCCAGCTTATTTATATAATAAACTGATACGCAACCGGAAATACCAGATGCATCAGCAAACAAAACTAAAAAAAACATTGAATACAGCATCTGATGTACAACTCTATACACAACCCAAAAATTCAAAAACCATCTGGTACACTATTTATTATATTCCAATTGAAGACACAATATAAAAAAAATACAAAAGATGAACTAATACAATATACGGAATGATACATTAATTTTTACCAACTAAAAAATTGATCCGTGTATGAACATTAGAACTGATCGGAACTCAGAACTCGTACACCAAAATAATTGTTACACTAGAACTGATCCGGGTATGAACATTAGAACTCGTACACCAAAACAATTGCTATGGGTATCAACATTAGAAGTCGTACACCAAAACAATTGCTACGGGTATCAACCAAAAAAACGATATCCAGTACAAATCTGGTACATCAAAACAAATATATATGCCCATAACACGAACAAATTATCACAACTAACTACAAATCTTGTTTGCTACAAAATAGGTACAAATCTGGTACCACATGAACCATCTCACGATTCACCATACCTAATCATCTTGAGCTACTTGCCGGATTATAAAACCACCACGACCACTTGTCGGATATGGTTCATAAGACGGAGGCGGTACATATCAGAAACCCACCACGACCACCTGTCGGATATGGTTCATAAGACCGGCGATGTATCTGGAGTACCGGCGACACATACCATAATATATCACCAACGAAAGTAACGGTTTATTAAATTGGGGGTCAGAGGGTCGGCAATGGATGTAGTTTTTTATTTTGGAAGAGAGAAGGGACGGCGAAGGCGGTTTTCAGTCAGCTAGGAAGATGGCGATGGTTATGGATTTTGGGTCGCTGGAAAATGGAGCATATGTCATGGATTTTATGTCGCCAAAAAATGAGATGTGGAGAAGGAGAGATTTGTGGGAGGAAGTAAGATGTGGGAGAGAGGAAATGAGATGTGGGAGAGAGGAAATGAGAAGGGAGTACGGTTGTTATGAGTTTTAGGATTAGGTTATTTAGTATTAGATGAACAAAATACATATAATACCCTTTTGTCTATATATTTAATTTTCAGTTTTTTCATTAACCAAAATCCGCTTGTCACTCATTGATTGGGTAATTGAATGATCTTATTTTTACAACTTTAACAATGATCTTATTTGATCTCAATTCTATATATATATATATATATATATATATATATATATATATATATATATATATATATATATATATATAGTTAAGATCAAATAAGAAGTAAAATTAAAATAAGAAGGGTAAGAAGAAACCACGACCACACATTTCAGATGCACCTACAAAAATGGTGCATCTCCCCTTAATTTTTTTTTTACATTAATTTTATAATATCGTAAAATTCTCTCTCTTATTACATACTTGTTATGATATTATAAACTTAATGTAAAAAAAAAAACAAAAAAAAAAACGATTAATTCCTTTATCCACTTATAGGTAGCTTAGTAGCATCTACCCTTTTGTTGCCATAATTTTTATTATATTTAAATTAAACCGGTAGTAAATAACGAATGTAAGTTTCATCATGTACATTTGTTTAAATTAAAATATAGAATTAAGATCCTATCAAGTTTGTATGAATATGATCGGTCATGTTTATTCACAAATAAAATAGCAGGCCCTATAATGGACCCACTTTTGTTTTTAGAGAAATGACCGGTTATTTTCATCCAAACTTAAGAGGGTCTCAATCCTAGACTATATTATAGGTTTTTGAGATTAGACTACCCGTATTGGTAGCGAGTGAGGGTCGATGAGCAAGAAAAGTCACGCGCCACGCCACTATGGGGTTGGTCGGTCACACGCGAGAACAGCAAGAAAACGCCTCACAATGGTGAGGCTTTCAGTTTTCGATTTGTGTGAAAATGTTGGCCCCACTACATTTTAGTTACCTATAAATAACCTTTAAACTTCAACATTTTTAAACAAAACTTCACATTATATACTCTCCGCTACTCTCAATACCATTTTATATAACAAAATGTCTTAACAAAACACTCCCCGCAACACAAAACATTATTTGTGTAATGTTTACGGCTTTTATTTCATACTTGTACGTTTTAAATTACCTGTGTAACGTTTTTATTTTATGAACAAAAGTTTTAGTTTTTAATTAAATAAAAAATGGATTAACCGGTGAGGGTGTCGTGACTGAGAAGGAGTGAATGTAAAAAGGTTGAGAGAGAAAGTTGAAATGAAAGTGAGTGAAAGTATTTTTTGATGACAGATATATATACTCTTAATTATTATTTGGGAGGGGTTATAAAAATACAAAGCAAACCCTCCGGGAAGGTGTACTTTTATTTATTTATTTAGTTTTTATTTATTTTACTTTTTTTTTTGTAATAAGTTTGTTTTTTTTTTTTTTTTTTTTTTTTAAATGTTTATTTTAGTGTTTATTTGTTATGTTTTTTGTGTTATGCTTTTTGTATTTGTATAATATGTTTCTATTTAATTAAACAACAACAATAACACGTTAAACATTAACACATTAAACAACTACAACAACAACTGTTATTATTCAATTAAACAACAACATTAACAGATTATTTAAAAACAACAACACCTACTACACATGAAGATTATTTATCTCATCTAAAAGCTCATGGAGCATTGCACCCGACTAACATGCGTGATCCTCAAGATTCCTTGCCAATTCCAGTGATGCCTCCAGCGTCTTTATTCTTGTCATCAACATCTTATTTTGAGGCAATAACATCTTTTTTCTTGTTTCAATCTTGTCAATCTTATTATCTTTAGCTACGCAGTTTGAGCACTGCGTTGAAGAAGAGGCTTGACTAAAGTGCTTGTTTTGAAAAGCATCCTTCCACATAAAGTATCCACACCCATAGTCTTTTGTTCCTAAAGGACATGCATAATACGGTTGACCATAAGTAGCGTCTGTACGGGATGTCCTTTCTATAATCAATCCTCTCCGACAGCGACACAAGAAAGGATTTTTTTCGTTCCACCTGGCCAAAGAATTCGTATAATAATTTACAACATAAATCAGTAATGTTATTGTTAATTTAAATAAATTTTTAATTATTTACTATGTTTTGAACGTGTCAGAATACAAACAGTTATTTACAACATAAATCAGTAATCATTTACAATATTTTGTCGGTATAATTATTTACAACATAAATTAGTAATCTTTTACTATGTTTGTGCTCAACTATTCTCAATAATTTCAGTATACATGCGTTGTCGATCGGAATATAAAGTTTCCCATGCGGATGCATTGGGAACTATGTACGACCTCCATTGTGGGTGAGTAGTGGGGAGTGGTGAATTTCCATTCAGCGTCACATAAATGAAGTGAGCACACTCGTCGTGCCCCACACGGGCAATTACAAGGGGGCCAATTTCTTGTGATAAGTTTGGACCGGACAAAAGCGGAAAACACGTATAACTTTGTTGCTGTGATATAGATACAACTGGACGGTTAATTAGTGAAACAATAACAAACCCCGTGTTTGGCATACTCATGCAGTAGGCCCGCGGTGCAAATCCATCTTCGAACCAGTCTACCGACCTCCGAATTCGGTTAAAGTCATCTTGCCACCACATACTTATGTAATAGTCCCTGCGATTGTCTAACTCTTGCATTAAATGAGCTCGAATATCGCGCCACCTATCTTCGTGGAGACCAATACCGTGGGGGAAACACCGAAACCCACAATTTTCATCACCTCGCACATTATAAATACTTATGATATATCGATGGAAAAGCTCTGGAATCTGCTCCATCAAATAATCGCTAACTTCATTTCCAACGTATAACTTGTGTCTTTGTTTAACTTTGGGACCCATGTATGAACTATGTCTCGCAGGTTCTTTGTTCAAGTCCGGGACTTTTGTATATCTTGAATGTGTGCTTCTTCAGTGATATACGGTGAACGAAAAATAGTTCCTCAAGCTCATTATGCTCATTTACCCTTTCGTGATATGTATAACCTGAATGCATCAAATGTGAATAAAGGACTTGGATTGGAGTTCTATCACCTATTATGCCTCCACGGATCTTATTTTGTGTGTTATATATAGTTCTAACGCTAGACACGTTATCCGGATTACGCTCATTTATTGACGAAAGTATATGACGTGGTGGTACGTGATACTCTATCAATTGTTTCACTAAACTGAACTCATCATCCTTTAATGATAAAAACCATGGTTTCTTGGCTGTTTTTGGTTAGATATGTGATGGTTTATGATAAAAACCATGGTGGTTTCTGTGGTGATACGTGATGGTTTATGATAAAAACCATGGTGGTTTATAGGGTGATACGTGATGGTTTATGATAAAAACCATGTCGACTTGAAAATTTTTAGATCTTGAAAACTTTTTAGATCTTGAAAAAAGACTTGTTGGTTGGCTTGGTTTTTTTAGATCTCGTTTGGTTGGTTCTTTTTTTACCAATGATTTCCACAAAAAAAAAAAAGACAACCGCTTGGTGGCTTTGGTTTTTTTGAAAAACAATAAATAACGATTTAAACCCTCGTAAAAAAACGATTTAAACAAGTTTAGATCCATGGTTTCTTGGTGATTTGTGATGTTTTTGGTGATCCATGGTTTATTGGTTTCTTGGTGATGGCGATCTGTGGTGTTTTTTGTAAAACCATGATTTCTTGGTTGTTTTTTGTTAGATCTGTTGGTGAAAAACAAATCTGTGAGGTTTTATTGTTAGATCTTTTTAGATTAAAAAAATTGATGGTGGATCGTATGCTTTTTTAGATCTTGTTGTTTTAGATCTAAAAAAAAGACTTTTGATGGTAAAAAATAGATGGCAACATAATTTTTATAGATCGTATGCTTTTTTAGATCTAAAAAATAGATAGTAAAAAATTATGTTGCTTGTTAGATCTAAAATAGATCGTATGCTTTTTTGTGATGGAGATGCTTTTTTGTAGTGGTTTGGTAAAAAAACATAGATCTTTTTAGATCTATGAAACTGCTTTTTTGTGTAAAAAAGCATAGATCTTGGTAAAAAAGCAGTTGTTCTCGTTTTTGCTTCTATTAAAAGTTTCTTTGAAGGTGGTATGGTTTTTTATATTGTTAGGAATATAAATATTCAGTTGAAGATTCGGTCACCCCGAGGACTTTGTAGCACATCAGAGCTCGTAGTATTACTAGTAATATTAGTAGTAGATTAGTTATTATTATTATTGTGGAGTGGGTCGGGTCTTTACCCTCTGTCAGCTTGCTCCACAGCCCACTAGGGGCATAATATTTAGTCAAGTCATGTAGTATATAAACCCCTATCCTCATGTGGAGAGGGTTGGACCTTCCTACATTTTCAATACATTTTCCTTTCTTTGTTTCTCTCTCTAAGGTTCCACATCTCTCTCTCTAACTCTTTCTTCCATTCGATCCAAAGTTAGATCCCAAACTTGTGTTTCTTGGTTTGTGAATATACTACAATTAGTATCAAGAGCCATGGTTAGGTCCATGTGTGTTGATATTCACGGATTTGTGTAGTTTGGGGTTGTTTTTTTGGTTCGAATAGTTTTGCCCTTAAAATTCCATTTTACGCCTTGTTTAGTTGTTAGAAGTTGGTAAATCTTGTACTTTCTAGCCTAGGGACAACATAGGAGTAGTGTTTGGTGTTTGGAATCACAGATCTAGGCGTTGTGTGGTGGTTTTTGGAAGATTAGAAGGTTGTTCATAGTGGCGGTTTGTCTCACGGTAAAAAGTTCTTCGTGGCGATTTGTGTCTGACTGGGAAAGAAAAATAGCGATTTGTGTTTTTCTCGAGGTAGCGATTTGTCTCTTTACCGGATTTGGCAAAAACGACAAACCTCTACGATAGTGACTTGTTTGGCGTTTTGTGGCTGGCGTTTTGTCCCTGATAGTGACTGTTCTGTCTTTTGCGACTTAGCGATTTGTGTCTGGCGTTTTGTGTCAAAGTAGCGACTTGTCCAAGTTTCAGAAAGTGGCGTTTTGTGTGTAGCGACTTGTCTCTGTCAAGATAGCGATTTTTCCTATTTCCAAAAGTAGCGATTTGTCCTATGACTGGCGTTTTGTCCTATTTCCAAAAGCAGCGATTTGTCCTAGTTCCAAAAGTAGCGACTTGTCTTGTGACTGGCGTTTTGTCCTATCTCCAAAAGGTAGCGTTTTGTTTGTAGCGACTTTGTTAGGAACACGTTTTGTTAATTATACAAGTCTTGTTCATTTAAGAATGTTGCACGATATGGACTTTAAATTAGCATTTAAGGACCGGTCCATAAGAAGTCCATGGGCCGGCCCTCCTCTTATTTTCTTTCTAGAAGTTATCATGTAAATGTTGCCCTAACCCAAAGCCTATAAATAGAAGGCATGGGGCATCATATTTTGTGTTGGTTTTTCATGTATTATGCGCAAACCTTGTCCTTGAATCATTCGAATATTGAAAGCCTTCCTTTACATCTTATTCTCATCTTATTCTCTTTAGCTTATTAGCTTATTATCTTTTCTCCTTTTAGCGTAGCTTAATATATAGTAGTAGTACGTATTTACTTTGTTTTTACGTGTGTGTATTTGAGATATTAGTGACCTACAAGTGGTATCATACGCCAAAGGTAGTTAAGTTTAGTGTTTTAAGAGTAGATTTAATCGTTATTTCATTTGGTTTACTTGGTTTACGTAAGTTTTTGTGATTCGTTGCGTTAAAAGTGTGAAAAACGTGAGTTTTGCAAATCGTTGCTTATTCTTTTTCATCTAATCTTCGTGTTTTAAGGAAAAAGTTGTAAACTTTGGTGCAAATTCGTTGTGTTAATCGCTAATATTTACTAGTTTTACGTTTTTCATCATCCTACAACGTTTTGGGTTGAAATTCGAAGGAAAAGGGTTTCTCGCAATTGGTCTGCAAAAATTCAAGGGTTTCTCGCATTTGGTAAAAAGGGTTTCTCGGAATTGCTAGTTTAAGGGTTTCTCGCAATTGGACTGAACAAGGGTTTCTCGCAATTCATCAGCTTCTTCGGATTTGGTACTCGGTGTTTCCTTCCTTGTATAAGTTTGTGAAACTACCTCGACTTGGAATTATTCTCATCTTTTGTATAAAAGTTTGAGAAAGTGATCGAAATTGTAATTTTGAAAATCTTTCGAAATTGCTTGATCTTTCGAAATTGTAATTTTGAAAATCTTTCGAAATTGCTTGATCTTTCGCAATTCAGAGTTATCTCTCGCAATTGCTAAGTTCTTTCGCAATTGAAATTGTTTCTCGCAATTACAATTCTCTTTCGCAATTGGTGAATCTCTCGGAATTACTCAGATCTTTCGCAATTGGACAACCTCTTTCACAATTCAGAATCTCTCGCAATTCAAACAGTGTTTCTCGCAATTGGACTAAGAACCTTATGTAAACTTAAAAATAAAACATCATAACTCTTAAAACACATCTTAATTATCTAAAGATCCAACAAAATGTCTCAACCACCTCACTTCAATTACTACTATCAGCTACAGCAATATCCTCAACAACAGCAATTTCATCCTCAGTATCAACAACAACAAGCATTCGTGCAACAACATCAATTTCTCTCTCCACCACAAGTATCCGCACAACAAATCATGCAACAAAATCAAATGCTGAACAATCCATCCTACTCCAGAGCGCCACATTGGTTTAACAAGATGTGTGAGGCAATCAGTAGTCAGCAATCCCGACATGAAGCTGGGAATCAGGATACTCCACCTATGCTGACACCTGGTAACTATGTGCAGTGGGCAAGTAGATTTCTCAGATTCATTGAACTCCGCAAACCCCATGGGAAATATCTTAAGCAAGCCATTGAAGAAGGACCCTTTCCACTTCCAGTAAATGTTGTTCCAGGAACTACAGAACGAGATGAAACATCAACTCCCATTGCTGTCGCTAACTACACAAATGAACAAACACTGCAACAAGAGGCAAATCAATTGGCAATGTCTTACATACTTCAGGGGATTCCTAATCCTATTTACCGAAGTATTGATGCTCAAAAGACTGCCAAAGACATGTGGGAACATGTGCATCTTCTCATGGAAGGGACTGAGTTAAATCAAGAAGACCTTGTGTCAAAGCTTTACATGGAATATAACAATTTCATCATGGAACCAGGGGAGACAATTGAATCATACTACCACTGTTTCACAAATGTTGTAAATGACCTTGATCGTCATGACATTAAGTTACCTAAGATTGCTATCAATTCAAAATTTCTGGGTTGCCTTGGACCAGAATGGCAGAAATATGCAACATTTGTCAGGCAAACTAAGAAGATTGGTGAGGTCAAGTATGGACTAATGTATGACTTTCTGAAACAACATCAATCTGAGGTAGATAAGGAAGTTGCAGCACGAGGCGGTTTCATCCCAGCACCAACACCTAACTCACTTGCTCTCGTTGCTCAATCCAACTTTCCACTACCAAACCAGGAATTTGGTCAATCATCTTTCCAACCAAGTTTTCCACCACAATCTTCTAACCAAATCATCCCATATGAAGCACCATCACAATACTCTGACAATCAAATGGTTCCATATAACAACTCAGATTCCATGTTGTACTCAAACGCTGATTATGATGAAGAGGAGGATGCTTTCAACTCTCTTAATGAAGCATTTGGATTAATTGCTAAGGCATTTGGCAAGTTCACCAAATCCAACAACCGTCTTCGTTCATCTTCCAACACCAGGAATCAAGCTGTTATTAATGATGGCAGAGTGGAAATTCACAATCGGTCTTCGGGAAGATATGGTTCAGGAAACAGTGGAAACTACGGGTCTCAGAGGTTTCAGTCAGGAGGGAATAGGTTCAATTCAGCAGGGGGTAACAGGAACAGTGTGGGTAATACTCAGAGCAGAAATCAGATGACTGGGAATGCACAGAAAGGCATTGCAAATACTTCAATCACATGCTACAACTGTGGTGGGAATGGTCACATGGCAAATGCATGTCCAAAGCCTCGTACTATGGGCAGTGCATATCACAAGGAAGCTCTTCTGATGGCTCTTAAAGATGAAAAGGCAGCAGGAATGGTGACACAAAATGAGCAAAGCTTCATGGCAAATGCTACATCTGATGATGAGATGGAAGATCTTGAGGCAAATGCTGCAGTAATGCTCATGGCAAACATGCAAGAGATGAACATGTCCGAGACAGGCCCGGTCTATGACACCGATGGTCTATCTCAGGTACCTGATCCACAATGTCTTATACATGAAATTGCTTCACCATCTGCATCTTCATCTACAAATGACAATTCTGTTCAACATGATTCATCATTCTCATCTCCATCAGATGATCAAATAAACACTGTTGTATCATTTGATGATGATAAAACCGTCGTTTCATTTGATGATTCAATTGACGATGAAAATTTGGATCATCTTGAACAAAATGATCCTTTGACTGATCAAGATTCAGAGCTTCAGGCCTTGTTAATGACCACCCAATCACAAATTGAAAAATGCAATGAAATCAATAATAATCTGAAAGAAAAGATTGCAATGTTAACAAAGTACAATGAGTGCTATAAACTACAACTTTCGGGATATCTTAAACAAGATAAACGTGAAAAAGGTTTTGAAATTGCTTTCCAACAAGAGTATGTAAAAGTTCAAAATTTAGAAAGTCAAGTTCGTGAGCTAACCGTTGCCAAAGCTGAGCTTCTCTCTCAAAAAGAAAAGGATCAATTTGAATTCAAAAATCAAATTGATGCTTTAACTTCTGAGTTGTTAAAAACTCAATCAGAGCTTTCAACATCTCAGTAGGATCTTCTTGAAGAAAAGCAAGCTACTAGGAAACGTGTTGACTCATATCTTGAGGAAATTCTGGATTTGGAAACCAAACTCAAAGAATTTCAAAATGTTGTGTATAAAACGGGTAATTCTGTAACACAAATTCAAAAAATGACTGTGAAACCGAGTCCTAAAGGAGTAAGTTTTGCACTTGGAAGTGACAAACCCCGTAATTTACACATAGCACTCAAAGACAATCCTAAGTTATACAATGAAACATTTTTGTTAGATGATACCTTTCAACGTGTTGTTATGTATTCTATTGATGAAGAAACTGATTTTCTTGCAAACAAGATTGAGGGTCGATCAAATTCACAAAAAGAGTTTTCAAGAGTACATTATGATTATAATGCACGACCTCATTTGAGCAAATCATTTGTCCCTCCTAAGGACCATCCAGAACAAACGTTAACATACACAAACATAAATGCTCCTTCGTCTATAACTTCTGTTCCCACAACTGCTGCACAATTCAAAGATTGTTTGACAGAGGATCTTGTTGATCCACAAATGCCTCAAAAATGTCGAGTTCTTCGATATTTTCAGACATTTATGGACGACATTTCTCGTTTGGAGAATGAAATTGAGTTTAGTTCTCAAATTCCTGTCTCTTCTTTTCTTTCTCCTGTTCAAAAAGAAAAGAAAGAGATTCTTCAAAAGAAAATTCTTCCTCATGTCAGAAATCTGAAGAAATGCGCAACAAAATGGGAAGATGAGTTATACACGGAAGTAGCATCTATGAAAACCATTTTCAAAGCCAAAGATGACAAGGTTCAACGTCAAAAACTTCAAAAGAAATTTTTAGCAAAAGAAAATGATCGACTCTTAGAAAAAGTTTTGCGTTATGACGTTGTTTCTGTGATTATGAATTCGCTTTATGAGTCATGCAATGAATTACTTGTGAAAGATCATACTGTAAAAGTTGAGATGTTGCAAATGGAGATAGAAAATTTGGTCAAAGATAATGAGGATCTTCGACAAATTAACAATGATGTGGAAAACAAAGTTTTTAATCTTCAAAAAAGGCTTGATTGGTGTCAAAATCAAAGTGCTGAATTTGAACTAAAATTTCAAAATCTCATAAGATCTCTATCATTTCAAAACAGTCATGTTCCTGAAAATCACAAGGAAACAAAGGCTTTCTTAAGACTTAAACTGTTTGAAAATGAAAAGGAACTAGATGAAATTCTTCAAAACAGAAATGACACAGTCCGCCTCAACAGAAAATTAGATTCACAAATTCAAGAATTCCAACACATCATTGTTGATCTGAAGAAGAAAATCAGAGTTTTAGATAAAGGCAAAGCAAATGTTCATAAGATTGCCCCAGGGATGTATGTAGTAGACAAAACAATTACCCACGCATCAGACACAACCACTAATGCAAACACTTCTACTTCCACAGGACTAGATACTATCTCTAAGGCTAGCAGTTCCAAGACTCCCAAGAAACAACAGAAGAGTAGAGTCAGGAAGTCTAGGAATGGATCATCTAAGTCTTCAGAAGTTAAAGAAAGTAGTTTGAATAACACAGATGTAATGTCAGGAATAGAATCGACCTTAGCTAAGTCTAATTCTAAGAATGATGTAACAAATGTTGAATCTATGAATGATAATGTTGATGTTTTGGTTGATGCTAGTTGTATTGTTTGTCGTGCTAGTATATTATCTGGTGATCATCAAAACTGCATTGCTAAAACTCTATTGAAACGTAAAAAGAAACGAACTAGTGGCTCTTCCTCTAGGCTCAAAACTGTTGCCAAGTCCATTTTAGAGAAACCACCACTAGTTGTTTCTGAACAAACCGTTGAAACACCCATAGCCAAACCCAAGACAACTAAATCACCTAGTGCATTCATTAGGAAAAAGGCTGAGACTAGTTGGACATGGCAACGTTGGTTACAAAACACTGCAAGCTTTAAATGGGTTCCTAAAATAATTAAATCTTGTGTTTCTAACCCAACGGGTCCAACCGTTATCAATTCTCCACCTGTTTCCAATATTTGTGATGCAGGTGATTCAAATTGTTCTCTGGATTGTTGATAGCGGGTGCTCCCGACACATGACCGGCAACCTCAAGCTTCTCACAAACTTTATCGCAAAGTTCATTGGAACGGTCAGATTCGGGAATGATCACTTCGCTGCAATAATGGGCTATGGAGATTATGTAAATGGGAACATCGAAATCAGTCGTGTATACTATGTTGAAGGCCTTGGTCATAATTTATTCTCAGTGGGACAATTCTGTGATGGAGACTTAGAAGTAGCATTTAGGGAGAAAACTTGCTTCATTCGTGATCTTCAAGGAAATGATTTGATGAAAGGAAGACGCGGAACCAGTCTATACACCATATCCTTTGAAGGCATGACAGCTTCATCTCCTATCTGTTTACTCTCCAAAGCTAATCCCACAAAGGCTTGGTTATGGCATAAAAGATTGTCTCATCTCAACTTCAAAACCATGACTGACCTTGCAAGGAATAAATTGGTTGACGGATTACCCAAATTTAGATATGCCAAAGATCATTTGTGTTCTGCATGTGAACAAGGGAAAAGTTACCGTGCTCATTTTCCTCCCAAAACAGAACACATCACAGATCATGTCCTCCAGCTGCTACATATGGATTTGTGTGGTCCAATGCGGGTTCAAACAATTAACAGGAAAAGGTACATTTTGGTAATAGTTGATGACTACTCACGATGGACATGGGTCTACTTTCTTAGGAAAAAAGATCAAGTTCCTTCAATGGTCATCACGTTTCTCACAAAGATTCAAGTTCAAGTCCGTAACACCGTCAGGATTATTCGCACAGACAACGGCACTGAATTTAAGAATCAAACCCTTCGGGAATACACTGAGAAGAATGGGATTGTTCATCAATATTCAATTGCTCGCACTCCCGAACAGAATGGTGTAGTTGAAAGACGAAACCGTACGCTTGTGGAAGCAGCTAGAACAATGTTGATCAATGCTCAATTACCAGATTACCTTTGGGCTGAAGCTGTTAATACTGCATGTTATACTCAGAACCGCGGCATGATCAACAGACGACACAACAAAACTCCATATGAGCTTATACAAGGCAGAAAACCAAATATCAACTACTTTCATGTTTTTGGAGCACTGTGTTACCCAAAAAATGATACAGATGATTTTGGTAAATTAAAGGCTAAAGTAGACATCGGGATATTCGTTGGCTACTGTGAAAATTCTAAGGGATATAGAATTTGGAATCGTCGGACCGGGGAAATTCAAGAGACTATACACGCCAATTTTGATGAACTCACGGAAATGGCTTCTGAGCAAGACCGCTTAGAACCCGAACATAACCGTCTAAACTTCCCTGAATCTTCGGCTGCACCTTTACCTTTTAACAGGAAAGATCTGGAAGATTTGTTTGCACCTATGTTTGATGACAGTTTGGTTAACAGTACGTCAGAGGCTTCCACAAGTTCCGCTGCTCAACAACTCCCAAATCAAGCACCTGATCCATCCGCATCTACCTCTACAGTAGTTGCTGACGATGCACCACAACCTGAACCATCATCATCCATAGATAAAACACCTCAACCAGCAATTGAAGATTCTTCCCCCATTTCTAACCAAGTTCCAACACCACCAGATTTTGACGGAAATGCCTTTTTCAATCCATTTGCTCCACCCCCAACCATTCCCGAACCAGGAGAATCTTCCTCGAGCAACATGGAACCGTCAAATCTGAATCACAACATTCAACACTACCCATCTACTCATAAATGGACAAGGGATCATCCGTTAGTTAATGTGATTGGCAATCCAGATAACCCAGTTATGACACGACAGAAACTCCACACAGACGGTGAAACTTGCATTTATGCTCTCACCGTTTGTCAAGATGAACCGAAAAATATTAAAGAGGCCATGACTTATGACAATTGGATTGAATCAATGCAAGAGGAATTGGATCAGTTCAAAAGATTGGAAGTCTGGGAACTCGTTGAAAAACCAGATGGAGTTTATGTTGTGGGCTTAAAATGGATTTGGAAAAATAAGCTGGATACAGAAGGCACGGTTATTCGTAACAAGTCACGATTGGTTGCTAAAGGATATAGCCAAGAAGAAGGAATTGACTTCGAGGAATCTTTTGCTCCAATGGCTAGGCTTGAGGCAGTTAGAATGTTCCTGGCATACGCGGCTCATAAGAACATCACAGTTTACCAAATGGACGTGAAGACAGCATTCCTGAATGGACAACTTCGTGAAGAGGTGTATGTTTCACAACCAGAGGGCTTCGTCGATCCAGAACATCCTAATCACGTATACAGGCTTAAGAAAGCCCTCTACGGCCTTAAACAAGCCCCGAGGGCCTGGTACGACAAACTTTCAGCATTCCTTATTGCTAATCATTTCACTAAAGGATCTGTAGACCCGACTTTGTTTATACAAAAACACGGGGAGGACATTCTCAGCGTACTAATTTATGTGGATGACATCATTTTTGGGTCTACCCATAAAAAGTACTCAAATGCTTTTGCAAAACTTATGAAACAAAACTTTGAGATGTCCATGATCGGTGAACTAAATTTTTTCCTAGGATTACAAATTCACCAATCACCTCGTGGTATATTCTTGAGTCAGTCTAAATATGCACAAGAGATATTAAAAAAGCATGGCATGACATCTAGTGACACCTATAACACCCCTATGTCCTCCTCATCCCCGAAGCTAGATGCTGACATACATGGGAAACCCACTGATCCTACAAATTATCGTAGCATAATTGGGTCTCTCATGTATCTCACCGCTAGCAGACCGGATGTTGTATTTGCCACATACCTATGTTCACGCTATCAGTCTAACCCAACAGAAAGACATTTATCTGCTATTAAAAGAATCCTTAGATACATCAAGGGAACCATTCATTTGGGGATCTGGTATCCAAAGGATTCTGGTTTTGCACTAACTGCTTTTTCAGATGCGGATCATGCGGGATGTATTGATACAAGAAAGAGCACATCCGGTGGTGTTCAATTCCTAGGTGATAAGCTGGTGTCCTGGCAGTCAAAGAAGCAAGATTATACGTCTCTATCATCCACGGAATCAGAATATGTAGCCATGTCGGCCTGTTGTGCTCAAATCATTTGGATGCGATCACAACTGATGGATTATGGTTACATATTCAACAAAATCCCGATGTACTGTGAGTCCAAAAGTGCTATCGCTATCTCGTGCAACACAGTGCAACATTCCAAGTCCAAACAAATCGCTCTCAGATATCACTTCATCAAGGAGCATGTGGAGCAGGGTACCGTTGAGTTGTATTTCGTGGGAACGGAACACCAATTGGCGGATCTTTTCACGAAAGCCTTACCTCATGATCGTTTTGTGAAACTGGTTCACCAAATTGGAATGAGATGCTTGACTCCTCAAGAATTGACGAACTTCCTCAAGAACAACTAATCAAGTCAAGCTCTCACACTATCTTGTATATAATTATTAAAAAAAAAATGTGTGTGCAAGTACAAACCCTTATTCAACATTTTGTTCCTATTAACCAGTCTTTATTTATTTCTGAACAAATGTTGAGGGGGAGACACAAAATTTCAAAAAAAATTTCAAAAATTTGTACTTGCATGTTTTCTGTAACACTGTTGCTTTGTATTGGTTATGATGGTATATCCTAAGGCTTATTTGCTAAATGGTTAGGACTTTGATGGTAACAACAAAAGTTTAGAGGACCATAAGTGCTAAATATTGAAAAACGTTTGGTTAGGATTAATTGTGCTAAATATTGAGGTTAAGGGACTAATTGTGAAAAAAGGATAAAAGTTAAAAGTAAAGAATTAAATGCACTCTGACTTAACTGCGGTATTCATTTACTTTCACTGCTATTCTTGTCTCTCGCATTTACTTCCACTCAACAACCCAATCAACGGCTAATATTGATTCTGATCATCCGTTCAAGTTTTAACTAATCTGTGAGTGTTTTTATGAATATTATGTGATTATAACAAACGGTTTTCAAGGAATTAAAGATCCAACGGTGGATTTTGTGTAAAATGATTATCCATAATTCTAGGTTTTGCGTAGATTTGGGGATTTTTTAATCCTATGTGTTACGAATGATTATGATTGTACTTCTGTGCTTAGAATATGATTGTATAACATATATGCATGCTTAATCGTACCAGAAATCCATATGAATGTTTATTCTTGATTTTAGGGTTTATGTTCATAATTTGGGGATAATCGTATGCAAATGTTTTGGTATAATTAGAGTGTTGTTATGTTGTTGTTATGATATGAATTGAACCTTGGATACCTCAGATTAAGCCCAGAAACAACAATTAGCCATTAATTGAAATTAAGGGTTTATGAAGAACACGATGCACCAGCAGTTTGATTCTAGAGATTTTGTGGTTAATTCATGTTATTACTTGGACAAAATGCGAAAAATAACTATGTGAATCCATTGCAATTAGCATGAGATCATTAATTTGTGTTAAAATGATATACAATGAAAAAATCTTGGTGAAAAATCGTCTTCAAAAGGGTTTCGGAATTTCTTGTATAAGATATTCTCGAATTTGCAATTGCTTTCGCAATTGTCATTTGCTTTCGCATTTGCCATTGCTCTCGCAATTGGTGGTTGCTATCGCAAATGGTAATTGCTCTCGCAATTGAAAAACTTTTCTCGCAATTGGAATTTCTCTCGCATTTGAAAATTTTTCTTGCAATTGGAATTTCTCTCGCATTTGACAATTTTTCTCGCAATTGGACTTTCTCTCGCATTTGACAATTTTTCTCGCAATTGGTACTTTCTCTCGCAATTGGTAACTTCTCTCGCATTTGTCAAAGTCTCTCGCATTTGACAACTGCCTTAGAAATTACAAATTTCCAAAGAAATTACAAATTTCCTTAAGTCTTGTCAAATTAAAGAAAAGGTTTCTTTTGCAAAATAAAAAAATGATCAATTCATAGATTAACAATTGCAAAGTCATGTTAATAAAGGATGTTATGTGCAAACATTTAGTCTCAACTAATGCTAACACATATATCCTGCAAATTGGTTTCATAATGCTGTTTCAGATTATCCACAATGTCTTCACAACAACAACAACAACAACCACTTCCATTGATCACCAAAGCTGAATTATTCCCACAAGGATTCACGGCTAAGTATGGCAAGAAAAATTCAAGAGTTGTCTTTGACAACATCAAGTGCGCTGAACCAAGTTGTCGCATTGTTATTGAAATCCTCAAAAGACATGAATGCTGTAGTATTTTGGAGGATTCAGATAGTATTCCTGAGTTATACATCCATCAGATGTGGAGCACTATCAACCCTGATGACAGTAACAAATTCTTCACATGCATTCTTGACAGAAAACAAGTCAAAGTCACACCAGCACATCTACGTGAAGCTTTATCTCTACCTAATCCACCGGATATCTCACGACAATACTGGCCTTCACCCACTGAACAAGACATTCTCAACTTTCTCATTGGCATTGGATATGATGTAGATCCCAATCTTCCACTCAACATTATCTCAAATATCAATGCTAAGTCCATTCCTTAACCATGGAGAGCAATGTACTACATTCTGATTCGATCGGTGTCTGGAAGAGACAGTGGACACGAACATCCAAGACTTTCTCATGCTCAACTCTTCTGGGGAATTGTTACCAAACATAACCTTGATTTTGCTGCTATTATCTGGGAAGATCTTATGTTTCAAATACATGCTCAGTATAGAAAACCATTGACGAAAATTCCATTTGTCCGTTACACTAAGTTGCTGATCAGTCTTCTCCTTGATAAGCATCATGATATTTCTAATAGACCCGAAGACAGAGAAAGACATGTGATAAAGATGGACACGGATTTCAAATCAGTATACTTCCCAAAGGATAGCACTCACAAACAAGGTCTTAAGCTATTTGATGTTCTACTTACTGATGAGGTCAAGGAAACTCCTGCTTACGAAGATTATATTTAGGCTTATGAAAAGAAGCTTGTCGGCATAACTAAACTAAATGAGGGAACAGGTTCTTCCAAGACTCGTTCCAAAAGTAGTAGAGCTAGTAAAGCTGGAAGTGCATCAAGTGCTTCAAAAAGACAACCCCCAAGCAAGAGGAGAATTGTAAAGACTGCTCCAAAACCAAAAGTTGAAGACATTGGTATTCGTGATGAATCTTCTGAATCCTTTGAAGACACTGAACCAGAATTGGAAATACTTAATGAGCAAGAAGCTGAGTTTCAAACAAAGCTTGACATAGAGAATGCAACTAAGGCAAGTATTATACAAAAGAAGATTGATGAAGAGAGAAGAGCAGATCTACATATCAGAGTAATGAGGGAATTAGAAGAAAAGAAGAAGGAAGAAATTGCTAAGGGAGCAGGAGGATCAGGAGTCATTCCAGCACCAGTTTTATCCCCTAATCCGGTTAATCAACCCGGTGAATCAAAAACTTCCACAGTTCAGCCAGATACGGTTAATCAAACCGATATGGCTACATCTATGGTTCCCCCTCCTCAATCAAGCTCGGTTAATCAACCCGACTTGGAGAATCTAACACAATCTGAATCAGAAAAGATAGTCTTCACAGAAAATGAAATTTCAGATTCAATGTTTGATGACATCCCACATTAAGAGGAGGTACACCACCATGATGACACTGGTGAATGGGGAAATTCTGATGAAGAAAAGGAAATTACTGGAACAAAGGCTACAGAAGCTGCAAATGAGCTGGAGGCACTTGCTGAAACAGAAAAGAAAAGGAAGGAAGAAGAGGAAAGGAAACAAAAGGAGGATGATGAAGCCGATAACTACATTATCTCTCCACTTCATGATCCTATGAATTTTAACAAGTCTCCTCAACAACAACCACGAGATCAGACTCCTCCCATTCCTTCTCCCAAACCTATCACACCTCCTAATTCACCTCCCAAGCATCTAACTCCTCCAGAATCACCGAGAAACATTCCAAAACCTTCACCTTCATCTCACAAGGATCCTATACCTCCTAATTCTTCATCATCTATACCTTCACTCACTCCATCACCATCAAAATCACCATCATACAAAGGCAAAGCAACAATGGCAGAAAGAATTAGAACAGTCATGAAAGGCAAACATGTCAGTAAAATCGCCAAAGTCACAAGAGTTGAAGTCCTCTCACCCATATCCAGGAAAATAAAGAAAGCAACCAAACTTGCTCAAGCAAGAAAAGAGAGCAAGTTGCAAGAACAAATGACAGAGATGAAAAACCTTATCAAGGATCTGTCTGATCAAGTCAAGGAGATGCAGGAAACAAAGCAGAATATGGATGAGTTTCTTACTTTTGACATAGAAGATAATATCAAAAGTAAGACAAGACATTATGTCAAACGCTTCACTGCTGATCTTCAGAAAAATATTAACGAGCATGTCAATACTCAACTTGATGTCAAGGTCAAAGAAGCAATTATCTCCAATTCTGGCTTCAAGCAACTCAAAGACTTCACCACTGAAGAACTCAAACTTGAACTTCTCAACAGATTCCATGCTATGACATCACCTTCTCCTGAAGATATCAGTCTCATGAAGTCTATTGAAGCACACATTGAGAAGGTTTCTTGCAAAGTTGCTGCTGATAAGGGTAAAAGGATTCGTGATGACGACAATGAGGACCAAGATCCAAATCCCACAGAGAAGAAACAAAAGATTGGGATTGGATCTGGTATTCACATTCAGGAACCAACAGAACATAAATCTTCTTCACCACCTCCAAAACATCAAGAATCTGGTCCTAAGGAAATCGAGCATCACTTTGAACATTTCATTAATGAAGACATTGAGTTTCAACCTCAAGATGATCCACCCCAACCACCTCCAAAACCAGCAAAGTCTAAACCTTCCAGCAGTAAGAAACCTTCTGAAGAACCAGCTGTGGTAACATGGTTGGATACTGATGAAGATTTACAAGGAAATGACTAGTTCGACCATCTTGCAAGGGCTCAGATCAACAACGACGAAGCTTCCAGAATAGAAGATAGCACGTTTGAATACACTCAGAAAGTCAAACATGCATTCAACATCAAGAAGATGACAAAAAGAGAGCTTCGTAGAATAAAAAATGATGCCTTCATTCTTTTAAAAGATAAATCTGCAAGTGCCGCCGAGTTGGAATATCATCTGGAGAACATTGCTCGGGCACTATCCAAAGATTTCGATTGGACAAATCCAGATGTATTCAGGGAAGGTGGTCTTGACAGTAAGAAACGTCCATACATCACTGACTGGACAAAACCACTTCCTGTGATCCGACCATACCATGGAATGTCAGAAATCCCATTCGAATTCTTCTTCAATCAAGATCTGGAACTACTTGTACATGGGGCTTCTAGTAAAGTCAAATATGCTACCTCAATCACATTCACTCCTGCTGCGAACTACATCAATCCTGCCATTGAGGAAGAAGCTAGACACCGTAAACTCTTCATCAATAAAATTGCAAAATATGATCGTGACGCTGAACTTGGAATTCACCACTGGTTTGACAAACGTAAGTCGTGGTACAAGTACAAGCTTGGCCTCATGGCATCCCGTGAAAAGGTGTTCAGTGATCTTCGTATCAAGGCGGTGCTTGATGCCAAGGGATCACAAAAGCTTGGCTACACTTTCATTTCTAAGATCACTGTTCGCAGACAAGATGATCTACTTTACACGTTCAATGAAGCAGATTTTCCCGCTCTCAATCTCAATGACATTGAAGATTTGTATTTGATGAAAGTACAAGGGAAGCTGAATCATCTTAATCCTACTCTTCTGTATGCGTTTAGCACGGCTATCTGTCACTTCATCAGAAGAACGGTTATCAAAGAACGTGTTGAGGATCTTCAGCTTGGAGTTGAAAGCTATCAAAAGAAGTTGAATCTTGAGGAACCCATGTTTACTCTTACTGACAACAGAGAGCCTCAGTACTTACTCAAGAACGACCCTGTCTTCGGATTCGTCTACAGAAGTGCCACAAACACAAACCGTTTCATGCCACATAAAGAGATTCACAAGTTCTGTGATGACATTCTAAAGAATGTTTGAGAAGGGTTCGTTACACGAGTTCAGGATCAAGTATTGAAGAAGCACAAGAAATGGAATCATCATCAGCTTAGGCAAGTCAAGAATTTTATCTGGTCGATCGAAGAAAGGCTCTACCGAAGGGATCAGATGAGGAGGTTGGAAACATATGTTGGTGGTCGTCCTCCATTTGCCATCAGATTATTTCAGAGGACAGATCCACAATTCACCACTTTTGGCAAAGGCGGTTAATTGTAAGAATTTGATTTCAATATTCATTATTCATTCATAATTCTTACTTATATATGACTGTAATATGACAACGGCTTGTGCACACATAACAGTGTACAACCCGGTCCCCAAAGAAAGGACCCTGAGGCACGATTCAGTGCCTCAATCCTGAAAAAGGAGCGAAAGCTTCTTACTTATGAGCAGAATTTAAAACCAGAATTTTTTCTAAAGTTTTTTCCAACATTCTGCTCATAAGGACAAGTATTCCCTTGTTAAGGGGGAGTATTTGAAAATTATAATCTTTGTTCAGAATAATATAAATGTTCTTGAAATTCTTCCCTAAAACTCAAAAACAGCATATTTTAATCATAAACGTTTTCCAAAAACATCCTGAGTATGTTATTTTTGAGGGGGAGAAGTAAAAGATGATTAAAATATGATGTCTCATTTGCTGGAATCTCTTGTGCTCAAACTCAGAATTGACCCTCGAATTGTCGATAGGAAAAGTCAGTAGTCGAAAGGAGATGTCCCGGACGGGTAATAATTTCAAGCCAGTTTATCTGGTGATGTAAGCGTGTCTCGCAAAGGACGTGTCTGAGTAGAATGTACCGATTTCGAGCGATAATCTTTGAATCTGATCTGGACGGGTAATAATTTCAAGCCAGTTTAACTGGTGATGTAAGCGTGTCTCGCAATGATCAGGTTCATTGAAAGTCAATCAATTCAAAAGTGCCTACTCTTTCCGGCATGTGCAAATTTCAAAATTATTACTTATGCGCACATGTTAAGGGGGAGTCTTTCTGAAAATCATCAAACTCTCAAGGTGTCAACAAAATGTCTTTACAAATTATCGACACTTTGAGAGATTTTTCAATGATTTTGGTTTTATGGCATCATTAGGATAGTCATGGAGTTATAAGGTGACTAAGGTTAGGGAAAACCGTCCTATGATCCGCCAGAGCCGGAGGGATCTACCCAAGGACAACACCAATAGTTTAGAACTAGAAAAGTCATAGGTATGATATAAAAAGGAGAAAATGAATGAACGGAGAAAGAAGGGGTTGAAGAATTAAAAAGAAAAGCAAAGAAAAGGGTGAAAAGAAATAGCCCTCCATTTGTTCAACCTTAGGGCAGACACCGGGTTCAATTCATAATCTACTGGTTGATGAGCATCACCGGTATTGAAGACTAAAGACGTCATGGACCCAGTGACGCACTAATAAACCTTCTAAGCCACTCAAGTGTCTCTCAAAATACATTTGTTTCATTCACACGGAGAACCCTTCATAATCTATCAACCTCTTATTACGAGAGTGTTGATATTGAAAAAGAGGCAATCTGCTCCACGCCTCCGATGACCAAACAACTGTGCACTAATTGAGTCTAGAGCCATGAGATTCATAAAAGATCTCTTAGGTACACTTAGTATTACTCTGCTGTTCTACATCATGGGCAGCAGATGTAAAATTAAGAAAGTGTCCTTCGCAGATCTTAGCAATCTGCCGAGAACATTCATGAGAGAAGTCACAATTGTGATTATCAATGATTGAATGGAAATCCTGCCAGAGCAACATCAAACAACTCTGACAGCAGGTCACTTCGGTAACTCCTTGTGGGTTACGCTTGGTGTTTGCTCCAAACGGTCTACAGTCGTGGGGTGATCTCCAGCGACTCACTGAATCGTGGGTGCACTTCGGTGTGTCCGTGTTATCCCTTTCGGGGGAATCCGGTTCAGAACGGTCTGGGTTAGGATTTGAGAAAGTCTTCACACTATGCTGTTGATGATCTCAAGTCTGAGCCTGTAAGTACCGGTTGGTTCGTGCTGATGCTGCTGTTGCTGCTGCTGCTGCTGAGGAGCTGGAGTTCGACCATCAAGACTCCATCATGTTCATATATTGAAGAAATATTCTCTCAAAGACTCAGTAACATCAAAAGTACAACATATGATATAGAAAAGTCATAAGTTCAAGCATCTCAACCTTTCTCAAGTTTAAGATTGAAAAATGAGGACATGTTGCAGAAAACAAGTCAAAGACATATGAGCATGATGGAGAAGACGAGAAGACGTTGGAGATTGGCAGATCGAGACAACATCATATCATCTTAGAACAAGAACAAAGATACAAAGATTATAAAGACGTCGGAAGCCTAAGAAGCAAAGAAGACGTCAAGCAACATTGATGATCAAGACTTAGGGGGAGATTGTTAGGAACACGTTTTGTTAATTATACAAGTCTTGTTCATTTAAGAATGTTGCACGATATGGACTTTAAATTAGCATTTAAGGACCGGTCCATAAGAAGTCCATGGGCCGGCCCTCCTCTCATTTTCTTTCTAGAAGTTATCATGTAAATGTTGCCCTAACCCAAAGCCTATAAATAGAAGGCATGGGGCATCATATTTTGTGTTGGTTTTTCATGTATTATGCGCAAGCCTTGTCCTTGAATCATTCGAATATTGAAAGCCTTCCTTTACATCTTATTCTCATCTTATTCTCTTTAGCTTATTAGCTTATTATCTTTTCTCCTTTTAGTGTAGCTTAATATATAGTAGTAGTACGTATTTACTTTGTTTTTACGTGTGTGTATTTGAGATATTAGTGACCTACAGACTTGTGTCATTCAAGACTAGCGTTTTGTGGGTAGAGATTTGTGTCCACCAAAGTAGCGACTTGTCCTATCAGAATAGCGTTTTGTCCGTGGCGTTTTGTGTCTTCAGGGTAGCGATTTGTCTATTGTGATTTGTAGTTGCAAGTTACTTTTAGTTTACGGTTTGTCTCTTGGTGATTTTAGATAGTCCCGTGAAAGATTCGATTTCTCGGTTAAATCACAAGAACTGTAAAATCCCGTATACTTTGTTATCAACATGACTAGCACTGCATCAGATGACATTCAAGCAGCGGGGTCTGATACCCGTCCGCCTATGCTTGATAGGACAGACTATGAGTCGTGGGCACAGAGAATACGGCTTTATTGCTTGGGGAAAGAAAATGGGGCAAACATCCTTAAGTCCATTGATGAAGGACCATTTCAGATGGGTACTACCAGAGATGCTGTGACTACTGGTGAAGATGGCACAGTCACATTTGGTATTGACAGACCTCGCACTTACAATGATCTTACTGAGGAGGAAAAGAAGAGGTATGATGCTGACAGTAGAGCCTCAAATATCATCATTCAAGGTCTACCAAAGGATGTCTACAAACTCATCAACTTCAACACATAAGCCAAGGCAGTATGGGACAATGTGAAGATGATGTTAGCTGGATCAGAACTCACAAAGGAAGACAGGGAATCTCAATTGTATGATGAATTTGAACATTTCAAAATGAACTCAGGAGAGAATATCACAGACTATTATGTGAGATTCCATAAGTTGGTAAATGACATGAGGATAATCAGAATGACGATGCCCAATATCCAACTTAACTCCAAGTTTGTGAACAACATGACTCCAGAGTGGGACAGATTTGTCACTGCTGTCAAATTGAACAAAGGTCTGAGGGACACCAACTATGAACAACTATATGCCTATCTCCAACAACATGAGAAGCATGCTCTCTTTGATCGGGTGCTAAGAGAAAAGTTGAATCCTTCAACTTCCAATGATCCACTGGCCTTTATGGAAACTGTTGTACCAAACACTCAACCATCATCCAACCAAGGATACCCTCAACTTCAATCACCATCATCTGCTATGAGTCCTCAACTTGACTCAGGCTATACTCAGACTGACAAAATGCTGGATAACCTCACCAATCAAGTATCATTACTTGTTCAACAGTTCAAAGCTTCTCTCCCTCAGACCAACAATCAGTTAAGAAATTCATCCAACCCGCGCAATCTTGCAATGGTGGAGGATGGAAAAATTGTGGTTCAAAATGTGCAAGGGAGAGCTGGAAGAAACATGGGTCGAGGTATTATGCAGAACAGAGCAGGGAATGCCAACCAGGGGCAAGGGAAACAGCTCAAGTGCTATAATTGTGGAGGTCTGGGACACATTGCCAGAAACTGCAATCAACCAAAACGTCCTCAGAACTCAGATTACTTCAAGGACAAGATGCTGTTGATGCAGGCTCAAGAGAATGGAGCGGTATTGGATGAGGAAGAGTTGTTGTTTCTAGCTGGTGATGGGGGTAATACTTTTGATCCGGATGTGGATGAGCAACCTGTCCAAGATCTGGCACTCAATGATCCTAATATCTTCCAAGCTGATGATTGTGATGCATTTGACTCTGATGTGGATGAAGAACCAACTGCTCAAACTGTCTTCATGGCCAATTTATCATCCTTGGCCTCTCCATCTCGACAAGCTGGTTCTTCAAATGCTTCTGTGATTTCTGAGGTACTAAGACTATATGACACATATGAAATAGTTGATAAACAAAAGTTTCCCAACGAAGTACAACAGGCAATTGTCTCTTACTCAAATAATGTTGACATGGAAAATAGCAATATGATTCCATATGAACAATATTTGATTCACAAAAATGTGCCTGATGTACAAGATGGCGAATCTTCTGTTGATAATAATGCTTGTGTTGTTGATAACTTGTGTGCCTTAGAAAATACATGTGAAGTAGATAATGCATGTAAGAAACATGAAAGCACTGTACTTGCACCACATGATGACTTGATCACTAGGCTAAACATATATGAGGAACAAGTAGCTATGTATGAACAGCGCGCTAAGTTTGAGCTGAATGCACGTGAGCAGAAAATGGAAGATCAAATGTGTACTCTTCTGAAAGAATCTAGGGTAAGAGAGGAAACATTAAAACAAGAGTTAAATTCTTTGAAAAATCAACTAGATTTATCTGTTAAGCAACAACAGGATGCTCAAAATTGCATAAGAATACTAAAGCTAGAATTCAAAGAAAAAGAAAAGGAACTCTTAAATGATTTTTCTAGACTCAAAACCTTAAAGAATAAGCTTGAGGATAAGTTGTACACACAAGACCAAACCAGACAGACTGCCCAAATGATGTATAAGCACAGAAAGTTAAGTGACAAGCATAGTGAAAGCAATGTAGGTGAATCTAAATTAGCTATTCATGAGATTGCTAAGGTAGCCCAACCTGCATTAAATGATGCCAATGTGATGTTTATGCCCAATCATGAACCACCTGAGGTTGTATCCTTGAATGAAGCTGATGAGATAGAAATGCGAAAGAGAGAAAGAATGAATGAGAAAATGAAGGATCCCGAATGCATAGCCCACCGAGTAATAATCAAACCCCATGATTATTATGAGGAAAATCGTTTGACTGTGTTTGTACCTCAAAAGAAGTTAACACCTGAACAGATATTTTGGACACAAGACATGAAAAAAATGAAGGAAGAAAAACTTAAAGCCAATACCCCACTCATTAGGAAAGTTGCGTCCATTACGGTGTATCCTCCCAATACACCTAGACATTTGGTTCCTCTATCTCTTCCCACAGAAAGCAAAACTCTAATTAGCTTATACGTGCTTTGGCAACTGTTTGTTGATTTTGATAATACATGTAAGAAGAGAATCACACCAACTGGAATTACTGAGGGGGAAAGGTGTTTTGAACATGCTAAAAGGTGTTACTTGACTGAGGTCATGCCATTCTTTAAACAACTGAAAGAGCATTTTGAAGCAATGCAAACAGCCCTTAATACAGAAATTAAGGAAATGGAAAAGGTGTTTAAAGATATGGAAAATGAGGTAACTGAATATGAAATAGAACTTAAGAGCCGTGAGATTGAAAGAAAAAACATACTCATCACTAATGAAAATTTGATTGCAAGATGTATTGCACAAGATGTATTTTTTACTGCTACTGATTCTGCATTATCTGCTTGTCAATATCATGAGTATGCTATGGCTTTAAATGTTACCCAGAATCGTGTTGTGGAGCTTGAGGGGGAGAATTTGAAATTGCTTGAAAAAAATTCAAAATGATGACCATGATAACATGGTCAAACGTTTTTCTAAACTTGAGGTTGATTATCTTAACTTACAATTAAAATATCAACACTTAGAAGAAAGATATAAACTATCAAATGCCAAGACATCTTCGGATGCTCCTGAGTTTGATACGTATTTTGAATTAAGCAAACGGGATGAGAAAATTCAAGCTCACACGAACACGATTCGACTATTAAGGGCTCAAATTGCCCAATTGAAGTCCAACAAGTGTGATGTGTATGGCACCAATAAACCTTCGTCTTCAGATTCTCAGAATTTTCAATTTCAAAACACCATAAACAAGTTACATTATGAAAATGAGTGTTTTCGAGAAGAAAATTCTAAGATTAAACAGCACTACAAAGAGTTATATGACTCAATTAAAGTTACAAGAAATAGTCATAATGAAAAGTTAACTTCTTTGTTAAATGAGATTGAGAATCTTAAGACTCAGGTGAAAGGAAAAATGCCAAGTACATCTTGTAATTGTGTTTCATCAAAGGTATTTGCTTGTAAAATATATGATGTTGATGTGGGGCCTATTCCATTTCCCATGAGAAACAACAGACCTGTACATCAAATGTATCTCAGTCACCTTAGGGATGGACTTGACACTCTTCGTGAGGTTATGGAAGAAGACAGAATAGGAAAACCACTTGATAAGGCAGTAGGTTATGCCTGTGTCCTCACAAAAAGGATCCAAGAACAGTTAGAATATGCCATTAGCATGGGTCCTAGGTCTAGCAACCAAAGAGATAGATTAGGTGTCTCATCATCCACTATTAAAAACAAGCATGTATCCTTTGATTTACCATCCAGAACATCAGAACCCAGCACTTCAACATCAGGAAAGCATGAGTTAGTAAAGCAAACTAATGTTCCCAGTATTACTTCTACAGGAGTAAAAAGTGACACTCAAGCTAGCGGGTCAAAGCCTAAAGGCAATGCAAGGAATGATAGGACAGCGCCGGCTAAGATTGATCACAAGAAAAGAGTAGAAGCCCAACCTAGGAACAATAAGTTTGTAACGACTAGATTGAATCGTGTTGATTCTAGTATCAAAAGTACTGTAATTAATTCGAATTCTAATACGGTCTGTAAAACATGTGACGAATGCTTAATTTCTGTTAATCTTGATGAATGTGTTGTGTCGTCTCTGATATCTCATGCACCACCCCATGTTAAGCATGTTAGGAAAACTGAAAGAAATATGAAAATTTGGAAAGCAACAGGAAAAATCTTCACTAATGTTGGGTATCAATGGAGACCCACTGGAAGGAAATTCAGTTTAGGAAATAAGAATCCATTACCTAAGTTGAGTAAACATAAGATTGTGAGGGTTAAAGAATGGAGACCAACTGGTCGAATCCTTCCATTAGGAACACACTGCCTTTCTAATAAGTCTTCTGATAACTCTAGGGTAGTTTCCCCTGTAGAGGCATCAGTATTAGAAATGATTGTTGCTCTTAAACTTGTGTGTGCTAACCAAAAGGACCCCAATTGCAAGTGGGGATCCACATATTTCAGTTATCCATTGTTGTCTGGTTTCAAATGCAGGTCGTACAAATCGTCCTTTGGTATTTGGACTCAGGCTGCTCAAAACATATGACTGGGGATCGCTCACGGCTCAAGAACTTTGTGAAAAAGTTTATCGGGACAGTTAGATTCGGGAACGACCACTTTGGTGCGATTATGGGTTATGGAGATTATGTGTTCAGTGACAGTGTAATCTCACGGGTTTACTATGTGGAAGGATTAGGGCATAATTTGTTTTCTGTGGGTCAATTTTGTGACTCAGATCTGGAAGTGGCTTTCAGAAAACACACATGTTTCGTCAGGGAATTGGATGGTGTAGATCTTCTCAAAGGTAGTCGGGGTACAAATCTATACACCATATCTATTGAAGAAATGTTGAAGTCCTCTCCCATATGCTTGCTTTCAAAAGCCTCTAAAACAAAATCATGGCTGTGGCATCGTCGTTTGAACCACCTGAACTTCGGTACCATCAATAATCTTTCCCGCAAAGATCTGGTTAGAGGTATGCCCAGATTAAAATATGAGAAAGATCATCTCTGCTCTGCATGTCAACTGGGCAAAAGCAAGAAACAAACCCACAAACCTAAAACTGTCAACACCAACTTGGAAGTTCTTCATACCCTCCACATGGATCTGTGCGGTCCAATGAGAGTACAAAGCATAAATGGAAAGAAATATGTTCTGGTAATAGTAGATGATTACTCTCGGTTCACATGGGTAAAGTTTTTGAGAACCAAGGATGAGACTCCAGAGGTGATCATTAAACTGATAAAACAACTGCAAGTAAGGCTTAACAAGACTGTCAGAATTATCCGCACTGATAATGGAACTGAGTTTTTCAATCAACAACTCAGAAACTTGTATGAAAATATTGGCATCACACATCAGAAAAGTATACCTCGCACTCCTCAGCAGAACGGTGTAGTTGAATGACGGAACCGTACTCTGGTAGAAGCTGCAAGAACCATGCTTATATTTTCAAAGGCACCGATGTTTCTCTGGGCAGAGGCTATTGCAACTGCATGCTACACCCAAAACCGATCTCTGATTCATCCCATTCATGAAAAGACTCCCTATGAGTTAATTCATAACAAGAAACCAGATCTCTCATTTCTTCGTGTGTTTGGTGCACTTTGCTATCCAACTAATGACAGTCAAGACTTGGGAAAGTTAAAAGCCAAAGCAGACGTAGGTATTTTTGTTGGATACGCACCAGACCGTAGAGGGTACAGAATCTACAATAAGAGAACCCGACAAATCATGGAAACCATCCATGTCACGTTCGACGAGCTAAGTGAGCAATTTGCTTCAGGACAAACCAGTTCTGGACCCGATCCTACACTTTTGACACCTGGACCAATTAGTTCAGGGCTTGTACAGAATCCCACGCCTGCAGAATCTTTCGTTCCACCAACGAGTGAGGAGTTGAAGAAGTTATTTGATTCAATGTTTGATGAATATTTTGAGCCAACTGATGTAACAACTTCAAATGGTGCAGCTGATCTTCCTATTACTGAGGCTAATGTTTCGCAAGGTTCTGAAGACCCATCAGCTTCAGTTTCAATCAGTATCAATGCCCCAGTTGCAAGTCAATCACCATCATCATCAAATGCTCAATCCTCTCCGGTGCAACACGATTCTGCAGATGATCATTCTTTAGAAGTTAATCCGTTTGCTCCTACAAATGATGTTCCTTTTGAGAACATATTTGCTCCTGAACCCTCAACAGACACGTCCTCTGTCGAAGAACACAGTACGGCAACATCAGTTCAAAACCCTCAACCTCATGACCATCTCAGAAAATGGACCAACGATCACCCAATTGACAACATCATAGGCAATCCCTCTCGTCCTGTATCCACTCGTAAACAACTAGCTACAGATGCACTGTGGTGTTTCTTCAATTCCGTTCTGTCTAAAGTCGAACCAAAAGATACCAAAGAAGCAATGACCAAAGACTGCTGGTTCGAGGCCATGCAAGATGAAATCTACGAATTTGATCGACTTGAAGTATGGGAGTTGGTGCCTCCTCCAGAGTGTGCTATGATTATTGCTCTCAAGTGGATTTTCAAGGTGAAACTTGATGAGCATGGTGATGTTTTAAAGAACAAGGCACGGTTAGTTGCAAAAGGATACAAACAAGAAGAGGGCATTGATTTTGAAGAATCATTTGCTCCAGTTGCTAGAATTGAAGCTATTAGAATCTTCCTGGCCAATGCTGCAAGTCGGAATATGATAGTCTACCAAATGGATGTCAAAACAGCTTTCCTGAATGGGGACTTAAAGGAAGAAGTATACGTGAGTCAACCTGAAGGATTTGTGAACGCTGAACATCCCACTCATGTTTACCGCTTGAAGAAGGCCCTTTACGGGTTGAAGCAGGCACCTAGGGCATGGTATGATACATTGTCCAAGTTTCTTCTAGCAAATGGATTCACAAAGGGTGCTGTTGATCCAACGTTATTCACCAGGAAGTCAAGAAAACATCTACTACATGTTCAGATTTATGTAGATGATATCATATTTGCTTCATCTGATCCTAGTGAATGTGATAGATTTTCAAAGGAGATGAGTTCTAAGTTCCAAATGTCAATGATGGGACAAATGTCGTTCTTCCTAGGATTACAAGTATCTCAAAGTCCCGGAGGCATATTCATCAATCAGTCCAAATACGCACACGAGATCTTGAAAAAGTTTGGATTTGATTCAAGTGAGCCAGTTGACACTCCCATGGTAGACAGAACAAAGCTAGATGAAGACCCTTCAGGGATTCTAGTTGATCAAACAAAATACAGAAGCATGATTGGATCCTTAATGTACATTACTGCAAGTAGACCAGATCTTCTATTTGTTGTTTGCATGTGTGCGAGATATCAATCCAAGCCTACCAAAAAGCATCTAGAAGCAGTAAAAAAGGTTTTCAGGTATCTTCAAGGAACAGTCCATATGGGTCTCTGGTACCCTAAGGACACGGCCATGGAGTTAACGGCTTATGCTGATGCTGATCATGCGGGGTGTCAGGACACCCGTCGAAGCACTTCAGGAGGAGCTCAGTTTTTGGGGGAGAAGTTGGTTAGTTGGTCTTCTAAGAAGCAAATGAGCACGTCCATATCTTCTACTGAGGCTGAATACATTGCTATGTCAGCCTGTTGTGCACAAATTCTATGGATGCGGTCACAACTCTCAGACTATGGATTCTCATACAACAAAATTCCTCTATATTGTGACAACAAAAGCGCCATTGCCCTTTGTTGCAACAATGTCCAGCACTCCAGGTCAAAGCACATCGACATCAGGCATCACTTCATCAGGGAACAGGTTGAAAAGGGAATTGTGGAGCTGTATTTTGTGAGGACAGAGTTTCAGCTAGCAGACATCTTCACCAAGGCTCTCCCGAGAGAAAGGTTTCAGTTTATTCTCCCGCGTCTTGGAATGAAGAGCTTGACACCTGAAACCCTCAAGTGTCTTCAGGATGCAAAGGAGGAGTAAAGGGTTATCTTCTCATATCCTTGTATATATTCGTATATATCTTTAAAACAAAAAGAAAAATAGAAAAATATAAAACCTATAAAAACCATAAAAATTGAAAAAATTAGAAAATACCAAAAATAGTCTCATCTAGGCATGTCTTCTGTTTATCGATAACATTTACGGACCTAGAAATGTCATTCAATAATGACACGGGTCTTTAAATGAAGCTCGAGCAGAAGTTATACTAATTGGTTAAAACATGTCTTAATGGCTTGCAGTTACTTCATACTGCAACCCGCGCTATCCATTGAGGAAAACTCGTCGCCAAAAAGACGGTTGTTCCTCCAAACTGGGTGATGTTCACCTGGGCATGGATTACGTTATATCCATGTTTTTTCGATCTGATGTACGCTTCAGTGCATCATTTCGTGTAATAGAAGAGAAATCTTCTTTATATCATAAACTTTCCAGTTCTATGATTCTTTAGGAGAGTTTTTGATGTTTCACAAGGTGGTAAATTGGACTTAAATTTTCACAAATACTTCTCGTTCAATTGAATGACTACAGCTCTTTAAATAGAAAACGGGTCATTAATTGAGGGGGAGAGTCTTTGTTCAAATTTTTTGACACCTTTTTCTAAACATTGTGCAACATCAGCAGTGACACTCTCTCTTGGTTTGAGGGGGAGTATTGTATACTCCATTATCAGAAAGCATTAAATCAGACACATTTTCTCCCACATTTTTCTAACTTAGTTAAATCACTTGGGATCATAAATCTCAATTGGTTTGAAATTTTTGATCGGGGGAGAGAATGTGATTTAAATATGAAATCTGATAAAATGTGATGTTTTGGAACATAAAAGTAAGCTCTCCCATATGTGCTAAACTCTTTTGTATACCAATGCACATATTAAGGGGGAGCAAATGGTTTGTTGAAACAACAAGGATTTGGCATCTCATGTGAGCGTGACTCAGACTTAACCAATGAATTGACGAAACCTATACTGTCATTGATCGAAAGGACATATCCTGGCCGGGTAATAATTTCAAGCTGGTCTAACCAGTGATGTAAGCGTGTCTCGAAAAGGATATGTCTGAGTAGAGTGTACCGTTTCGAGAAACTTTCTGTGGACTTGACCAGGCTGGGTAAAAATTTCAAGCTAGTCTAACTAGTGATGTAAGCGTGTCTCGAATCGGTCATGTTCACTGAAAGTGGATCAATTCAAAAAGTGCAAGCTCTACCCAACATGTGCAAATTTATAAAACAATCATCCGAGCACATGTTGAGGGGGAGCATTTGAAAAAATATAAAACTCTCAAAGTGTTTGCAAAAATGTGTTTCAGAATCATGAACACTTTGAGAGATTTTACAAAGATTTGGTTTGGCAATCGTGGATGAATACCAAAGACCGGCCATTTTAATTAATGCATGGAGTTATAAGGATGGTTAGGTTAGGCTCAAGTTCCCACGATCCCGCCAGAGCCGGAGGGATCTACCCAGGGACAATCCACTAGTTAGTGTAGAAGTCCTTAGGTATGACTTAAAAAGGAGAAAAGTGGATAAGGGAAAAGTGCCGACTGAGATGGAGCTAGTATTGGAACAAACCCAACAAGGTGCTAGTTATGAAGTCTCGGTAAGCACTGAAGGGGTTGAAGAATGAAAAAGAAATGTAAAGATAAAGGGTGAAAAGAAAGAAGCCCTCCTTACAACTTAGGCAGAAACCGGGTCAATACATATGCTGTCAGAATCACTTAGTTGATTGCTGACATTGAAGACAAAGTATCATGGACCCAGTGATATGCTGCACAACCCTCCCTAGCCACTCAAGGTCCTTCAAAAGATTCTTGTTTCAATTGTCACGGAGTTCAATACATTCCTATCGTCTCTCTCACTCCGAGTTAGATGATATTGAAAAGGTGGCAGTCCTCTCCAGCCTCCGCTCACTAAATCAAAACGCACTATAGAGTCTAGAGCCATGAGATTCATCATAAGATCTCTTAGGGACACGAAGTATTCCTACTCTGGTTGTTCACCATTAAGGACACCAGGTGTAACTTTATGAGTCCTACGCAGATCTTAGCAATCTGCCAGAACATTTATGAGAGAAGTTACAAATGTAACTCTCAATGATTGAATGGAAATTCCTGCCAGGGTCAACATCAAACAGCCCTGAAAGCAGGTCACTTCGGTAATTCCTTGTGGATTACGCTTAGTGGTCACGGCGGTTTCAAATGGTCTACAGTCGTGGAGTGAACTCCTGCGACTCACCTAATCTTTGATGTGCTACGGTACGATCTTAAAAGGCCCTCTGTGGGTTTTCGATTAGGAACGGTCTTGGTATGGATTAGAGAAAGTCTTCACACTATGCTGTTGACGATTTCGAAGTCCAAACCTGTAAGTACCGGTCGATTTGTTGCTAACTGTTGTATGCAGGAACTTCTAGCGATTGTTGTAACGCCCCGTGACCAAAAACAACCAAAAAGGTGAAAATTTCTCGCAAAAACACACCCAGAAACCGACATCCAGTTACTCTTTTATGAGCTGACAAAAATCAGTACACATTCAGCCATTGAGGCTATTTTTAGATGAAAGTAGACTCAAATAGCTTCAAAACGATAGGTCATACGACTCATTTTGACTTACGGATTAAAAGATATGATTTTTCGAAAACTGCCCAGATAAACGTGACGCCGTCAGAAAAATGGTGACGCCGTCAAGAAGGCCATCATGAACAAAACTGTTAAGCCGTGACGGGCCAGAGAATTTCTGGTGTTTAAAGGGTGACGGCGTCAAGGTGGCCATCAAGAACAAAACTGCAGTTTTTGACAGCAAAACACCCAAATTTTTAACACCAAATCACCCATAACACTTAACCACAACATGACCATTTAAACACAAACATAACTTAACATTCCTAATATCTTACAAAGTTGTTACTACAAGATCTTGACCCGTAGCCTTTCAAAATGGGTGAAAACATGCTAATACCAAACATCCCCTTAAACAATCCTTCAAAAACACATTTCATACATAAATGCACAAACTACTAGATATCCAATTTGACTTCTTCACAACAAAACATTTCCTAACATATTTAAAAGAGTGTTGGTACATCGACATGACCCATAACTCCCCAAAATGGGTAAGATTGGCTAAATGCCAATCACCCTCATTTCTACCATCATAACTACAAACATAAAGACTTCATAACATGCACATAAACTTGACTCTTGAACTAACACAAACAATGACCGTTGACTAACAAAATGACCATATGAAAGGAAATATACCCAAAACACGAAAAGACACGTCGGGGGCTTCCAACTTCAATATGCTTGGTCCAAAAGAACGATCTCCTACTACAACTCCGTCTAGTACAAGGATACTACTACGCAATCACATAATCTTATCTTTACCTTTGCTTGACCCTTCGGTACCTATCAAGAAAAACATCACAACTAAACACGTAAGCGAAACGCTTAGTAAGTACATGGCAATAACAAGCTAACAATGTATGATATAAAATCATAACATAACCATAACTAGTCTAACAACTAGTTAAGCTAGCGATATAGGGGCACTTACCTCACGCCGACATAGTCGACCTAAACACAATCAACCCATAAGGTTGAACCTCATCCCATAGTTAGCCCAACGACTAACTAAGCTACCTCTAGAATGGATCCAAACTAGCTAACGCACCCTATATCCTATCTTTCACCATTACCATGTAAACAAACATGATAAAGCTAACACATAAACCATTATCATACATAATATATGATAAAGCTAACAATAACATGTTAATACCAATGTACTTACCTCAATCTTTAAGCTCAAACACACTAACAATGGCTTTCCCCACTCCTTACTTGCTTCCTATAACATAATCATCTCAATTTAGGGTCTAATTAACTAGCTAATCATAAAATTATCAACACTTGATCACTATGATCAAACATAAACCCTAATTCACTATTTGGGGAAGAACACTTACTTGATGGGATATGTAAATTAAGGCTTCTTGGATACTTAGCACTACTAAATGATGATAGAAATGACTTGAGATAATCAAGATGGAGCTTCCCTCCTTTCTTTTTCTAAGAACCGATCTTCACCACAAGGGACAAATAAGAGAAAAATCTGGACATTTCTAATATTAGCTAGACTTACATATTTATTAATTACACTTTGCCCAAATGGCAATATTAGCCCTTCTAGTTCTATTCTTTCCAAAATGCCCTCTCATTTATTATTTAACTAACTAATATCACAAAACTTAATATACAACATTTAATATTTACATAACTAGTACCTTATCGGGATACGGGTGTAACAATTCTCCCCTCCTTAAAATAAGATTTCGTCCTCGAAATCTACGCTTGGAATAAATGAGGATACTCATTCCTCATCTTCTCCTCTAGCTCCCATCTAATGCTCGTACCTTTACGATGTCTCCATTGCACTTTCACTAATGGAATTTCTTTGTTTCGAAGTTGCCTCACTTTCCTTCCTAGAATCGCTTCCGGCTCATCCTTTTGTGAAATCAACTCCGGATCAATTTCAATATCATCTAAAGTGACCACACTAGCTTCATCCGCTAAGCACTTCCTCAAGTACGACACATGGAAGGTATTATGAATACCTCTCATTTCTTCGGGCAATTCTAACACATAAGCTACTTCACCAACACGTTTCAAGATTTTAAATGGCCCTATAAACCGTGGACTTAATTTCCCTTTGTTCTTAAACCTAAAAACGCCCTTCCACGGAGAAACCTTTAGCATAACCATATCACCTACCTCGAATTCTATTGGCCTTCTTCGATTATCGGCATAACTTTTCCACCTATCTTGTGCCGCCTTAAGTCTTGCTCGAATCATCTCAACCTTTTCCGTCGTTGCCAACACTATATCCGTGCTAGCCAATTCTCTCCTTCCCACTTCTTCCCAACATACGGGCGTCCTACACTTTCTTCCATATAGCATCTCATAGGGTGGCATGCCTATACTAGCATGATAACTATTATTGTAGGCGAATTCAACTAAGGGTAAATGGTCATCCCAATTTCCTCCGAAATCAATCATGCAAGCTCGAAGCATATCTTCTAAAGTCTGGATCGTCCTCTCGCTCTGCCCATCGGTTTGAGGATGAAAAGCTGTGCTCATATGAAGTTTCGTACCTAACTCTTCTTGGAAATCTTGCCAAAAATTTGAAGTGAACCGCCCATCTCTATCAGAAACTATTGAAATAGGTACCCCATGACGCGCGACTATCTCATTAACATAGACCTTTGCTAACTTATGAACAGGCATATTCTCCCTAATTGGAATAAAATGCGCACTCTTAGTCAAACGATCAACTACTACCCAAATGGTATCATTCTTCTTTTTCGTCTTTGGCAATTTCGTGATAAAATCCATAGTAATCTTCTCCCACTTCCAAACTGGAATGTCTAAGGGTTGGACTTTTCCGTAAGGCTTTTGGTGTTCGGCTTTCACTTTCAAACAAGTTAAACATCTCTCCACATACTTCACGCAATCTCTTTTCATACCCGGCCACCAATAGTTTCTTTTCAAATCAAGGTACATTTTCGTAACTCCCGGATGAATAGAATACTTCGACTTATGAGCTTCTTCCATGAGTAATTCTTTGATGTTGCTTCGAAAAGGAACGTAAACTCTTCCATACCGTGTTTTAATCCCTCGACTGTCTTCATCAAAATGAGGAATATGAGAGGTGATACGTTCTTTCTCTTGATTCTCTTCTCTCAACGCTTCCTCCTGAGCCAACTTAATTCTATCAAAAAGATCAGATGTGACAATCATCCGTAATGAGTGAATCCGTGTACTCTGACGACTTAGCGCATCCGCTACGACATTCGCCTTGCCGGGATGGTAGCGAATTTCACAATCATAATCCTTCAGTAGGTCTAACCACCTACGTTGCCTCATATTCGGATCTTTCTTATCAAGAAAATACTGAAGACTTCTATGGTCGGTATAAATTATGAACTTCACACCGTATAGATAATGCCTCCAAATCTTCAAGGCAAAGACTACGGCCGCAAATTCAAGATCATGAGTTGGATATTTCTCTTCGTGCTTCTTTAGTTGTCTTGAAGCGTAAGCGATCACTTTACCCCTTTGCATAAGAACACATCCAAGACCGGAATAAGATGCATCACTATAGACCACCATGTCTTCGGTTCCCTCTGGTAACACTAAGATCGGCGCTTCACATAATCTCTTTCTTAAAGTACGGAAGGCTTCTTCTTGCTTCTCGCCCCACACAAAAGGAACATTCTTCTTTGTGAGTTCGGTTAACGAAGATGAAATTTTGGAGAAGTCTTGAATAAATCGTCGATAATAACCCGCGAGTCCTAGAAAACTTCGAATTTCACCAACGTTCTTCGGCGCTTGCCAATTCATCACGGCCTCGACTTTAGACGGATCTACTTTAATACCATCAGGATTTATAACATGACCAAGGAACTGAACTTCTTGCAACCAGAATTCACATTTCGAAAATTTAGCATACAACCTTTCTTTTCTCAACGTTTCAAGAATTTCTCGAAGATGAACTTCATGCTCTTCCTTACTCTTAGAATAGATAAGGATATCATCAATGAACACTATAACAAATTTATCCAACATCGGTCTACATACACGGTTCATGAGATCCATGAAAACCGCCGGCGCATTCGTGAGACCAAAAGGCATAACCGTAAACTCGTAATGTCCATATCGGGTCCTAAAGGCCGTCTTAGGAATATCTTCCCCCCTAACCTTTAATTGGTGATAACCCGAACGGAGATCGATCTTTGAAAACCATCGAGCACCTTGAAGTTGATCAAAGAGATCATCGATTCTTGGCAATGGATATACATTTTTCACCGTGACTTTATTCAATTCACGGTAATCAATGCACATCCGCATACTACCGTCTTTCTTTTTAACGAACAAGATCGGAGCTCCCCATGGTGAGCTACTTGGGCGAATAAAACCCTTGTCAAGTAACTCTTGGAGTTGACTCATTAACTCCTTCATTTCGGACGGAGCAAGACGATAAGGAGTTTTGGCAATAGGAGTAGCACCCGGAACAAGATCAATACGGAACTCAACTTGTCTATCGGGAGGAATACCCGGCAAATCTTCCGGGAATACATCACGGAATTCATTTACAATCGGAACATCGTCGATATTTTTCTTTTCTAAACTCGTATCTACTACATGTGCCATAAAGGCTAGACAACCATGCGATAGATATTTTCTAGCCTTCATTACGGAACAAAGTTTTAACTCGCCTTCCCTCTTATCACCATAAATCATCATTTCTCGACCACTAGGATTCACAACTCTAACGATCTTTTGTTTGCATAGAATGGCGGCATTGTGTTTGCTAAGCCAATCCATGCCAACAATAATATCAAACTCTCCAAGCATTATGGGGATTAAGTCGATCCTAAAAACATTCTCATCGATCTCAATTTCGACATCACGATACACATCGGACACTACCACCACTTTACTATCGGCGATTTCAACTTCTATAGGTACGGGAAGCTTATCTAACGGAGTGGACAATTCTTTACTAAAGTTATAAGAAACAAAGGACACGCTTGCACCAGAGTCGTACAAAACACGAGCGGGTTTGGAATTAACGAGAATTATACCTGTGACAACATCTAGACTCGACTTCGCCTCTTCAGTACTCATCTGATAAACACGAGCTGTAGGCCTTGGTACCTCAATCTTTTCTCCTTTAATCGGCTTGAACGGCTTCGCTTGCTTAGATTTAGGACATTCACTTACCTTATGTCCTTCTTCATTGCACCCGTAACATATTACCAAAGGCTTGGTGCAATCCTTGCTAATATGACCAGTATCTCCACACTTATAACATCCCTTCATCCCGGATTTACATTCTCCCACATGATTCTTACCGCACCTATTACACTTAGGAGGTAGCTTTCCCGTGTTGTCCTTCCTTGTAAAATCGAACCTGCCTCGCTTACTAAATGTTGATGGATGATCATGCTTCCTTTTTAAGTCCTTCTTCTCTTTGCTTTTTATTCTATCCAAGTCCGCTTCACGAGTACGTGCCCTACTAAGAAGATCCTCCATGTCGGTGCACTTGAACGGTGACACTATCGTACGAATTTCATCCTTGAGCATCCTTTGAAATTTATCAACTTTAAGCCTCTCATTATTAAGATATTCCGGACAATATTGTACCATGTCGCAAAACTTTCCCCACAACTCATTCACCGTTTCATCCGTTTGCACTAGGGAATGGAAAGCTTCTCTTATTTTATCAATTTCCTCCGCCGGAGCATACTCTTTCATGAACACCTCTTTAAATTGATCCCACGTGCACGATTCTCTCCAAGCACTACCTTTCTCGTTCGCCTTGCCTTCCCACCATACTTTAGCTCGTTCACGAAGATAATTAGTAGCAAAGTTTACCTTATCCTCTTCTACACAACGACTCGTACGAAAAGCCCCTTCTATATCGGTAATCCATCGAGAACTCTTTAGCGGATCAAGAACCCCCGTAAATGTAGGTGGAGCACAAGCAGTGAAATCACGATAAGTAGACTTCTCTTTCACTACTCCGGGTCTAGCATTCGGGTCATTCAATAACTCTCCACTCTTCTTAAGCTTTTCTATCTCCTCTTTAAACATCTTTTGCACATTCTCGGTGGTTTGTTTAACATAATAGGGCATGGTCTTCTCAATAGCCCTTCCTACCCTATCGGTCACCAAAACGTCCAATTCTTTCAACTCTTCTTTCGTGAAGCTTTTAGGGTTAAAATTTTCCGGTAGAGGTATTGTCTTGACACTACTAGAATTCCCTTCATCATTTGAATCACTATCATCATCATCATTATGGCGAGAGGAGGTCGTCCTTAACACCTCCTTATTTCGGATATTCGCCATCTTTTCTACTAACTGAAATTTAGCAATTCACACTATTAAACAAAATCATATACATATTCGATGCATGAATGACATATCTATCTTACACTAACACCCTAGCGTTTATCATCCATGTATAGCCTAAATGATTCCAATCTCACATATGTATCATATTTTTATCACTACGGTGGCCAGGCGTAGTCATAAAAATACTTAACATATGTGTTCCCGAAATCACCCAAACAATACACAAATAACAAACACCGATACTACCCGCGTCTACACAAGGCCTAAGTCTAGGAAATCCTAAGGGGAAATCCTAATTCTCTTAGACCGAAGCTCTGATACCAAGTTGTAACGCCCCGTGACCAAAAACAACCAAAAAGGTGAAAATTTCTCGCAAAAACACACCCAGAAACCGACATCCAGTTACTCTTTTACGAGCTGACAAAAATCAGTACACATTCAGCCATTGAGGCTATTTTTAGATGAAAGTAGACTCAAATAGCTTCAAAACGATAGGTCATACGACTCATTTCGACTTACGGATTAAAAGATATGATTTTTCGAAAACTGCCCAGATAAACGTGACGCCGTCAGAAAAATGGTGACGCCGTCAAGAAGGCCATCATGAACAAAACTGTTAAGCCGTGACGGGCCAGAGAATTTCTGGTGTTTAAAGGGTGACGGCGTCAAGGTGGCCATCAAGAACAAAACTGCAGTTTTTGACAGCAAAACACCCAAATTTTTAACACCAAATCACCCATAACACTTAACCACAACATGACCATTTAAACACAAACATAACTTAACATTCCTAATATCTTACAAAGTTGTTACTACAAGATCTTGACCCGTAGCCTTTCAAAATGGGTGAAAACATGCTAATACCAAACATCCCCTTAAACAATCCTTCAAAAACACATTTCATACATAAATGCACAAACTACTAGATATCCAATTTGACTTCTTCACAACAAAACATTTCCTAACATATTTAAAAGAGTGTTGGTACATCGACATGACCCATAACTCCCCAAAATGGGTAAGATTGGCTAAATGCCAATCACCCTCATTTCTACCATCATAACTACAAACATAAAGACTTCATAACATGCACATAAACTTGACTCTTGAACTAACACAAACAATGACCGTTGACTAACAAAATGACCATATGAAAGGAAATATACCCAAAACACGAAAAGACACGTCGGGGGCTTCCAACTTCAATATGCTTGGTCCAAAAGAACGGTCTCCTACTACAACTCCGTCTAGTACAAGGATACTACTACGCAATCACATAATCTTATCTTTACCTTTGCTTGACCCTTCGGTACCTATCAAGAAAAACATCACAACTAAACACGTAAGCGAAACGCTTAGTAAGTACATGGCAATAACAAGCTAACAATGTATGATATAAAATCATAACATAACCATAACTAGTCTAACAACTAGTTAAGCTAGCGATATAGGGGCACTTACCTCACGCCGACATAGTCGACCTAAACACAATCAACCCATAAGGTTGAACCTCATCCCATAGTTAGCCCAACGACTAACTAAGCTACCTCTAGAATGGATCCAAACTAGCTAACGCACCCTATATCCTATCTTTCACCATTACCATGTAAACAAACATGATAAAGCTAACACATAAACCATTATCATACATAATATATGATAAAGCTAACAATAACATGTTAATACCAATGTACTTACCTCAATCTTTAAGCTCAAACACACTAACAATGGCTTTCCCCACTCCTTACTTGCTTCCTATAACATAATCATCTCAATTTAAGGTCTAATTAACTAGCTAATCATAAAATTATCAACACTTGATCACTATGATCAAACATAAACCCTAATTCACTATTTGGGGAAGAACACTTACTTGATGGGATATGTAAATTAAGGCTTCTTGGATACTTAGCACTACTAAATGATGATAGAAATGACTTGAGATAATCAAGATGGAGCTTCCCTCCTTTCTTTTTCTAAGAACCGATCTTCACCACAAGGGACAAATAAGAGAAAAATCTGGACATTTCTAATATTAGCTAGACTTACATATTTATTAATTACACTTTGCCCAAATGGCAATATTAGCCCTTCTAGTTCTATTCTTTCCAAAATGCCCTCTCATTTATTATTTAACTAACTAATATCACAAAACTTAATATACAACATTTAATATTTACATAACTAGTACCTTATCGGGATACGGGTGTAACAATTGTAGCTGTGGAATGCTGTAGCTGGTTGCTGGTGTAGCTGGTTGCAGACAAGTTGCCAATCCACTACCACATGTTCACACTACATCATCACTGTTATTCAACAAAGTCATGATCAACCAAAAGACCTTCAACACTGCTTCTGCTAACTCTGATGCTGAAGATCATGACCCAGAATAGTGTGAGCATGTCGACTCGAAGTATATATATCATCACATGGAGACTTACAACTGAAAGATGACTTGAAGACATATGTAGGATGATAACTTCAAAGAATACTCAAAGATCATCCAAAACGAAGAATCGGTCATCGCAAGTTCACTGCTGAAGGCACAAAGATTTTTAAAGTTGAAGAATCAAGGTCTACGAGCTGTGAAGTAAAGATTCAAGAATAGAGTGCTAGAATTCAGAACATCAAATCCGGGGTGACCTCCCTTAGGGGGAGATTGTTAGGAATATAAATATTCAGTTGAAGACTCGGTCACCCCGAGGACTTTGTAGCACATCATAGCTCGTAGTATTACTAGTAATATTAGTAGTAGATTAGTTATTATTATTATTGTGGAGTGGGTCGGGTCTTTACCCTCTGTCAGCTTGCTCCACAGCCCACTAGGGGCATAATATTTAGTCAAGTCATGTAGTATATAAACCCCTCTCCTCATGTGGAGAGGGTTGGACCTTCCTACATTTTCAATACATTTTCCTTTCTTTGTTTCTCTCTCTAAGGTTCCACATCTCTCTCTCTAACTCTTTCTTTCATTCGATCCAAAGTTAGATCCCAAACTTGTGTTTCTTGGTTTGTGAATATACTACAGATATTTTTGAGGCTGGAGAAAAAAAGATCAAAATGGAGCAGTTGGTTGCTTATAATGATCTTTTTGATGCTGAAAAATTTTGTTTGAGAAGTTGGTTTAAGCAGTTTGTTATGAAATAAGCAGTTTGTTGAAACTGCTTATTATGAAATAATCAGTTTTTTGAAATTGCTTATTATGAAATAAGCAGCTGGTTTAAGCAGTTTTTATGATAAGCAGTTTGTTGGTTTAAGCAGATATGAAACTTGGTTTTTGTTAAAAAAAACCGAGATACGGCGATGATGATTTAAAAAAAAACGTGAGTTTTGGCGTGGCATAACCGAATGGACGGTAAATTGAGTTTTTTTTTTCCACTTTGCAACCTTCAAATTTGCAGCCAAAATGATAAAACGATAATAATCTGAGCCTATTAAAAATCTCGATTTATCATTTTTTTTATAAGCGTTACACATTTTTGAAAGTAATATATGTAATAGCGTAAAATTATACCTCAGTCGTGTAAAACGGTGATGTATTAATCGTATTCCGATTGAATTTCACGTCTTGTTACTTACTTAAATCTTCAGTGAAAACCTGTTACTTTCTATTGTTGTAGTTTGTGAATGTCTTTGTGTTTGTGAAATGTGTTTGTGAGCAGTTTATAACATTGAGAATGCAAAACATATCGAATCTTCACTATTGAAGATTGATATAAAGCCTGCAACTAAAACACAAACCGGGGGAAAAAACGTGAGTGAAATTTTATGGTACTGATACAAAAAAAAAAAAAAAAAAAAAAAAAAAAATTAACATTAAAATAAAAAAAAGTGATACAGAAACTAAAATTAAAAAAAAAAAAAAAAAAAAAAAAAAAAAAAAAAAAAAAAAAAATGAATGAATGAAAGAAACTATAAAAAAAACATATTTACAAAAAAAAAAAAAAAAAAAAAAAAAAAAAAAAAAAAAGTGAAGTGAGAAAACGTATGACACAATAGTACATAGTACTAGGGAAGGTTTTTGGGTTGATAGGGTATTTATGACACGACCTTTGTTATTTGCTATAGAAAATCATTTTGTAGCTAAATGGCTACATCATCAAGCGGCGTGCATGATAATCGCGTTTGACATTTATTCTATAGTTGCGTAATTTAAACGTATGTTGGCGCGCGTGAATGTATTATCCGATAAGAGAATCAATTACTGCAATTTGGAATCCACCAAACTTAATTAATTAATTTAAAGCCTCTAATATTTCATAAATGCCAAGAGCACCCTTTTTCTTTCAACGAGTTGTGTAACCCGCGCGTCGCGGCGGGAGGTTTGCATATGTAAGTTGGGCATGTGGTGATGACTGAGCAGTATGGGTAATATGGAATAGTCTGGGTAGATTATTCAGTGAAAAATTTTCGTCATATTATGGAACGGATGATCCATATAATAATAGTAACATAAGTCGACATCTAGCAATAAGCAATGTACACAGGTAGCAATAAAAGACAATGACATATGATTAAGTATCAAGAAATAATGTTGGACCTTTGTAACTGATGACCATCATAAAGTTTTATAATGTGTTTACATAGCATCGAATCTCAGCTTCTCCATGCATCGAATTTAAGCTTCTCCATAGTATGATATTTACTGTATAGAAAAAAAGATGTCAGTAAGGTAAAAAAGCTAAAAGTCATTGCAATATCTAAATTTGAATAATACTTATCTTTGTTTGGTTCTTGTAGCAACATCAAAAGGCTGTTAAGAAATGACAAATGTATTGGGATCGTTAGTTTAATATTAGTGCAATGTGTTTTAGCATCATCAATTAAAAAAAAGTACCATATAGTCATCATTTTTTATGTTTAGAATTTATTTTTTATTGAATGCCAAATTTATTACACAACTTACCTGCTTTAAGTTTTTGCATATCACCTCCTTAGTAAATCTTGTTGGAAACAAATCATGTTCAACATGATAATCCTTACACTGCCACTGCAACAAATGCAAATTAATGTTATTTCTTATTGAATGCTTACATCAATTGTTCATATTGTTAGTATAAAAGGCTACAGATAATACTTACCAAACTATCCCACCAGAATCAGCGCTATGAAGAGCAGTAGCTACCAGACACCAATAGACGCTAATTATTAAAAAAAGTAAAATCTGAAGTAACACGAACCTGTGATGGTTCAGAGCACAGGGCAAATCCAACACCTGATATCAAAATTCACATCTAACATTGCAAATCAAAGTACTTGGCAGATTGTACTTCTATTGGCAGATTGTATTTCTGTTTTCCGTTCCACCATATACCAATGCGAATACATACATCACCGTGGTAAGAAGCCCTTTTACTGATTTTATTCAACTTATTTAATAGTATTATGTTAATGAAAACATGATTTTGATACAAATTTTTTCTTCAAAAACTGTTCTGTCTGTAAACCTGATTTTCATAGAATTTTTTCCTTTAAAAACTGTTATGTCAGTTCATAATATGAGGCTCAGATTCATTAGTATTCTCAAAAAGTTCATCATTTCCTTTTATGACCATCATAACCAATAGGCGGGCATGCTGAGCTTTAATCGATTTACTGTTTGGTTCAGAATCGCAAGTGTAGAACTGGATAAGGGAGTGGCTAACCCGGCATGGCTGCAAACACGACGTTGTGCTGCCTTGCCAAGATACGGGCCACTTCCATCCATTTACCATCTGTAACTTGCGTTAACCTACAAATTGAAGATGGAAAAAGTTACTAAATTTTACAAACCACACACTATGAAGGGCTCTTACACAATGTAATTTCAATTTTAAGACTGTCTGCGATAACAAAAAACTAAAGTAAAAATGTGAAATGTGGATCATTTGAATTACCTCTGCCTCAGAGTATAATGCTGGTACAAACGGAGTCGGAAAAATGAGGCTCAGATATGCCTTTCTATGGGCGACTTGACACACCCACCATGGCTGCATCCACGTAACATTCGTGGTTACCTTGCCAAGATACGGGAATGTGTCAGCCACACTCATGGAAGATTTAATTTGCAAAAAAAATCATCATCGCCCCACATAACAATAGAGATGGTAGCCCTGCTGTTCCAAAACTTGCCGTTTTGAACAGCCTTTAGAATATACACCATTATAATTATAATTATAAGTAAAGTATAAACCCCGTGTACTGTTCATCATAGACTTATAGGCAACCATCTTTTTTTTTTCACCTGTACCCAACCCAAGGAAGCAACACCTTATTAGTGCTGAAATAAAACCCTAAAACAAAAGTCCATATTAAAGACCACAGAAACACCAATAGCATTCATAAGCCTACAAATTAAAGACCAAAAAAAAGTTAGAAACTACTTATACTTGTTACAAACATTTGACCTAGTTTTAACAAAGTCCTTATAAATATCATCTAATCAAAACATAAAGCAACTTAAATCGTATTCCAAACAATTTATTTAATCATCATAATAAAAAGGAACAATAATACCAATTTATATAAAAGTAAATAAATAAAAAAATTATACATGAGTCTGCAGCAACTAACACAAATATTTCATCAGAAAACCCAAACTCAAAAACCACTAATCTTTAGCAGCATAACAAAACATAAGCAAAACATGTATCTCCTTCTACTTATCAAAACATTAACCAAAATTCAAAATCTTACAAAACCCATCAACAAAAAATGAAAGAGAGTTACACATACCCCTGTCGTTGAAGTCTTTACTCTTCCTCCCTCTCTCACCTTAAGATCCGACACCGATCCAACACCGGAATTACCCCGATCCGGCGAACATCGTATCCTTATTTCTCATCTTCTCGATTCGATCATTGGTGCGTATATGGAGGTTTTTTGTGGGCTGTGGAAAATGTGAGACGGTTCTGGAAGACCAAATGGCACAATAAGATAAGAGCCATAAATAAAAAAAACTCGTTCTGTAGCTGCACTCACAACGTGCACTGTAGATATAAGTTACCTGGATCGGGATAATCAGATCCGTCGGGTTTTTTTTTCCCGGTGTCGGAGCATCAGAGAGAGGAAGAGAGGTTAAATGTGAGTGAGATCCGAATAAGGTGTTGGTTGTTCGGTTCGGGTACGGGTCACAGGGGAAAGTGGTTGCCTATAAGTCTATGATGAACAGTACACGGGTCACAGGGGAAAGTGGTTGCCTATAAATCTATGGTGAACAGTACACGGGTTTTATACATGCCAAGAGCACCCTTATACTTTCAATTAATGTCATGAAGACCCTTTGATCTACAAAGTATCTCTTGTTAGCCCTCAAAAACTACAACAACAACATTCAATCACATCATACACAGGTTATGAGTATTGTAGAATGTAGACAGTCTTATCCTATCCATGAATAGAAGGATCACTTAGTTAACCCTCGTTTCTTCAAATCAATCCAATTATCCCATTTAAGGATTTCTTTTTAGGGGGCGTTTGGTTCGTTGTAACTATCGTAATTGAATGTAATTGTAATCTGATTAGATTACGTAGCATGTTTGGTTTGTCGATTGGAGAGATTTATAATTCAGTTTACATTACGTAGGCTGTTTGGTTTACGTTGTAATTGTAATTCAGTCACTTCAGTTAAATCAAATGAGGGAATTCAGATTACATAGAAAGTTGGATAAAAAGTTTTGAATTACGTTGTAATTTAAATTTTTTACTTTAAACTCAGTATTTATTATTATTATTATTATTATTTATTTTTTATTTATTATTATTATTATTTATAAACATCATTGTCTTGAACTTAAAAGATTACAAGAAATTATTATTTATATTAATCTTATAAAATTTTTAGCATTACTGTATTATTATTGATTATAATTATTATTATTATTAATATTTTATTATTATCTTATAATTGTTACTTTTTTTCAAATTTAACTTTATTTTTAAATTAATATTATATTAAATATTTTATTATTATTATTATAAACATCACTTATTAGATCTTCATAAATTGACCGAAATTAAAATTACTTCATTATTATTTGAATTATAAAGACTGCATTTATAATTCATATCAAATTTACACTAATTCATATTACAATTATAATTTTATTTGAAAATTACAATTCATTCAATTAACATTACAATTCTTCAATATTACAATTCTCAAAAACCTTTGCGAATCAACCCGTTATAGTTTTGTTTTAATTCATGTTTCCAAAGTGAAAAAAAATGAACCGTAAAAGAGAAAACTTATGTATTATATAATTATCTACACTTGTCGAAAGGTCTTATGAAATGTCTTTTAATCTTTGATAGGCGTGTGACATCTACATTTACTTACTTTTAATTAATTACCTCGCTTCGACATAAATTCCTAAATTTTGTTGTTGTTGTTTTGATTACAAGTTACAACTTACAAAAATGATGCTATGAAAATGAGAATAGCTTTGAGTAAATTGTAACTCGTGGATTAAAATATTAATCTAGGAGTAAACATGAAATGGGATTATACGCGTAAAGAATTAAAATTACTTAAATAAAAGAAAAAAAAAAAAAAAAAAAAAGGAAAAAATAAGAGAAGAAAGAGATTGTTAGCCACACATTTCAAATAAGAGTGAGAATTTTAAGGGGGATGCATCTATTTTTGTAGGTGCATCTAAAATGTGTGGTTGTGATTTCTTCTCAACCTTCACATTTTTTTTTTTTTTTTCTCATTTGATCCTAACTTAAATATCATCTTTGATTATTTTACATGTTTCAAGTACACTATATCAAGAGTAAAAGATTTTCAAAAAGTGAAAGAAAAAAAAAAAAATGTTGGAGCAACTGAAATAAAATCAATGGTAGTGCTCAATTTACCATGTAAGAGATGTGGAGTTATCTCACTCGCCAATTTAAATCAATTTGGTCAAACATCTAGATTTCATCAAGCAAAAATTTGATTATAAAACTAAATGCGTCGATTTTGTAAAAAAAAATTAAAAAAAATGGTTAATTAATAAACTTTATAAATGTAACAAACACCCCTAAACTTTATATATATATTTTTTTTTCAAAAAACATATATTTTGTTGTTATATATAAATACTATGGGGATAACATACCTGCAGTTGGGGGCAGGGGAATTGCCTGCCTTCCCCTTTGTAAAAAGTTTGAAAAATGTACAATTTAGCCCCTCCGGTAAGTGACTGATACACATTTTCCCCCTGTCCCCACCCTTTTTTACAAAGAGAAGCAGGCAATTGCCTGCTCCCCAACTGCAGGCATCATTTTCCCAAATACTATTATCTTAATCTATACTACATATAAAACATGAATGACTCTCTCTCCTCTTGGTCTTAAAATTAAGACTTACAAGCTATAATGCTTATTGTACAATACACAAAGCACTATTAATGATCTTTCTCATCAATCTTAATTTTAAAACTTACAAGTCTTAAAGCTTAATATACAAAATACAAAACACTATTAATTTGGTCAAGATATTTAATGTAATCAATTAATTAATTGGTCAATAAATATAATTAATTTAGTTATTAAAACACCCCTTACATAAGAAATACAAATTATCAAGCATATTGTACAACCAACTTAAACACAATTCCTACATTAAATGTTACTAATACAAATAATAAAATACATTATACAAATATTCAAGCACGAACGGGCAACGGGCCAAACGGGCTAGAACCCGAACGGACACGGGTCAAACGGGCACGGGCTAAACGAGCACGGGCCAAACGGGCTAGAACCCGAACGGACACGGGCCAAACGGGCACGGGCTAAACGGGCACTGGCCAAACAGGCTCATGTTATACGAATGACTTTAAAAAAGACCCAAAAAGACGACATAAATTCCTTAGTTAAGGAGTTAAAATACGTCACATGAAATTCTTGATATCCGTAAATTTATTATTAAAAAGAACATAATAAACTAAAATATATGATTCACCGGAAAATATTATTTCAGGGTACCCGCCGCCGCAACCCGCTGGTACCCTGCTAGTATATTAAAATGCTACATCCACATACATTTAAAAAAAAAAAAAAAAAAAAAAAAAAAAAAAAAAAAAAAACTTCACATGCACATGTGGCAGGTGAGTTGCAGCAATCACATTGTGTTAAATTTTATCTTTCTTTTTTTCATTATCTGTATTTATTTGACACATGTATACTTGAAAGTTTTTTTTGTGAATTATGTGTGGATGTAGGCAACATTACTCAATGTACTCTGAATGTATATGAACGGAATTACAATAACAAAATGAAAGCACGAGTTACTATGATGTGTAAACAAATATACGAGATTGTACATATACGAATAATTCATGTTATTCCCTCTTTACAAGGTTAGGTAAAGATATCCGGAAAAATATTTTTTTTACTATCCATGTTCAATAACGACTCATGTTATTTCCTTTTATAAGTTTAACCCGCACATAAACGGGTTTCTAAATTAAATACATCTAAATTTTTTATTAATAGTAATATAAATATCAAAATGCAGGCACGACCCTATGAGTTACTACGAGATGAAAACATGTTGACGATATTGTGCATATAGCAACGACGCATGTAATTACTCATAAAAGTTTAAATAAAGATATTCGAAAAATCATCTTTTAATGGTCATTACGTGTTATTTATTTTTCCCATCTATTAATCTTCTTTGAATTATTTATTTTTGTAATAAAAAATTCAACGATCTTCTTAAAAAAATTAAGTTTTGGTTAATAAAATAAGTGTTTGTAAGTTATGCTTTGTGAATTGTATAAAGTGATATATCTACAAACTCTACAAGTAAAATCTATACTTTTGTTTGTTTGTTTCTGCTTTACGGAATCTAACTAATGCAACAAGACGTTGTGTGAAACACTGGCAGTATTGGCTTTTAGATGAAAAAAATTCATAGTTTCAACAATATGTCGCAAAAATGAGTTAAGTTGGAAATAAATATCATCGTCGGTAATGCAAATTTCCCTAACCATATACTTTATGTTGGTGTATGTGTCCGAATAATGTTTTCCGAAAGGCACAAAGGTATTATTTAAAGTATTACAGGTATATGCATCCGAACGACGTATGCGGAAGAGACAAATACATTCTTTAAAGTATTACATCATCGGTCTTCAACCGATAATGCAATACTGGGGGGACATGTTGACGTATGTGTCCGGACGGCCTGTCTCGACCGTCCGTCCGAACGACATGGAGCCGTCCGGAAATACCGAAGGGCACTCGACTCATCCGTCCAGTATCACTGTAAGTAATGGGACATGTGGCGTTTACCTTTTGGACAGATGGCAGCTGCAGACGCCGCCGCCGCCCCGGGATTTACGGGATTATGTCAGCGACATGTTTCCTGAAAACCCGGCGCCGCCATTTCAGGTATCGAGGCTGGGCACTATAAATACCCAGCTCATTTACTACTCTCAACTAACTAATTTATTAGCATTTACTTCATACTATTGTTCATAACCTTTCGGAATACCAAATACTTACTCTCACGCCGGAGGTGGGCCCTGGGATAACACCCGGGGCGAGCCAAACACGTATTGTTGTGTGCAGATACCCGAAGGATCCTTAGTAGCCGAAGGGATCGACACACAAGCCTCTCAGAAGAACCATTAGTTAGTTCAACCGAAAGGTCTCTTTTATTTGTCCGAAGTGATTGCAAGAAATTACTTCAACAAATTGGCGCCATCCGTGGGACCTTCCGCTCGATCTACCTAAGGTTCGGAATGACGGGTCCTACACCAACGTTCGGAATGACGGGTCCTACACCTCTTTTTACCCCTGTCCGGAATGCGGGGGAAGCCGGGGGATCCGGAGGAGAACTAGACTCTCCGGATGTCCGAGCCCTAATCGAAGGTCATCTTTCAGCCTTGAAAGAGTTGTTCAAGCAACCGAGCAATCGCAACCTGATAAGCCCCAGAATGCTGAGGCTCGGCGACGAGTATGAAAATTCAGAGGAAGAGGACGTTGAAGGGTCACCATACGGCAAAGGGAAAAAGGTGGACGATGACTTGAGCAAACCGTTTAAGGAAGTAATTAAGTGCCCGTTCATGAAAAGGATCATAGAGTTCTCATCTCCCAAGCACAAGATACCGATGAACCTAAAACTATACCAAGGAACCACTGATCCAGACGACCACATCAATCGTTTTACCGGAGCAGGAAATCACGAAGAATGGCCCATGCCCGTATGGTGTCGAATGTTCCAACAAACCTTGGACGGGAAAGCCAGGGGATGGTTTGATAAGCTCCCGACAGGAAGCATTGATAGTTGGGATGAGCTTCAGAGGAGGTTTTTGAATAGGTTTAGTATGTTAAGGGTAAGCACTAAGGACCTCACGGAGATCAACAAGATTCACCGGAAGGCTAATGAGAGCCTTTCGGACTTCAAGGAGAGATGGGTGGGCGAGGTTAATTATTTCCCAGACGCTCCCGAAATTATGCAAATCGGTTCATTTCTGAACGGTCACCACTGCCCGAAATTGGCAAAAAAGTTCTCTGACAAGATCCCTAAGACTGTCGATGAGATGTTGGAAAGAATTGATGATTTCATCCGTGCCGAAGAGGCTTTCCGGACAACAGAACTGCCGAAGGGAGAGAAAGTGGAATCTCAGCTTAACCCATACCACAACAGAAGTGACCAACAACCAAGGCCCCTTTTCGGAGGAGATCGCCGCCGGAATAACCTCAAGATTGATTTCAAAGGACGCAGGGGTGACTACTATGCTCCTTATGTTCCCCCGAAGCATGACAGCTCTAGCCGGATCGATCCTTGCCGCACTGATAACCGCCGAAATGAGACAAGGCCGATAGATCTGAACGCCCTGACGAAGACACCAAAAGAGATATTGGCAACCGAGCACCAACTGAAGTTACCACAGCCTCCTCCCACGAAGGGGAAGATACAAAAGGATTGTGCGGACCGGTATTGCGACTATCATGGTGAGAAGGGACATTATACAGATGATTGTTGGCAGCTCAAAGAGGAAATAAGAGCCGCACTAAATACAGGGAAGTTAGACCATTTATTGAAAGGTCTCAGAGGAAAAGGAAAAGCTACCCAAGGGGATAATCACCAGGGGAACAAGGGAAAAATTATTAACATGATCCAAAGCTCAGCAGCCTCTCAAGGAGGAGAAAAGACAGACTCAGAAGAGTGGATGAACCTTCCGATAAGTTTCCCGTCCATCTTTACGAATAAGATGTCGAACGAGCCACTTGTGATTGAAGCCGAGGTGGAAGGGATGACAATACAGGGAGTCTACGTGGACCCTGGCGCTTCGATGGAGATAATGTATGAACACCAATTTGAACGGTTAAACCCTTCGGCTAAGGCCCGATTGAAAGAATCCAGCACTACTCTGGTAGGATTCGCAGGGAAGCCCGTTAAGCCGCGGGGATCGATAGACTTAGAAATCTGCTTCGGAAGTCAAGGCCGATCCCGGAAAGTCTGGATGGAATTCGCTGTGATTGATTCGCCCTCCTCCTACAACATCATATTGGGATGCACCGGGTTAAGGAAATTACGGGCCATCCCCTCGACTATTCACTCGATGGTCAAGTTCCCTACTCCAAGCGGTATAGCAACACTGACCGCACGTCCAATAATTCAAGAGCACCACGGGTCAATGGAGGAACGGATGAAGGAAAAGGAGGTAAAGGGAGAAGCTTGGAGCGCTGAAATAACAAAGGGGTATGCCGGAAGGAATGCCTGTCATCCGGAAGATTCACCGCAGGAACATGGGAAGGAATCCGTTGTCGGAGAGACGATCCGATGCTACAACCGAAGGAATCCTTACAAGTTGACCAAGGTAGGAATAACGGTTCAGGTAACTGTTAACACAAAATAACCATTTCACTATTGCTATTTCATTCTCGCCAATGTTTGTTTTCATTATAAACTAACGGAAGGAACAAAAATACCTTCGTAACTAAAGGCAGGTAGTCTCACATGCCGATGGAACGAAACTAATAGGAGAACAAGCCAAGAAAAGCATGAACCCACCGAAGGAAGGGAAACTTGCCAAGCGGAACCACACGAGCCACGCAAGGATGGAAAGGAAAGCACCGTTGATATGACGGACAACCGATTGTTGAAAATGTTTCCATGAATACTTGGTTTATATATCTTATGTAACGCCCGAAAGGGCTTGGTATTAACTATTTAAATGACAAATGCAGCTATCCCACCGTTGAAGGGAGGCAATTTTCCTACAATACGTTCTTGCAATACTTGTTACATTCTGAACATAAGTTGAAAGTGACCCCTCCGAGAGGTTCGCGCCCTCCGGAGAGTTTTGTGTGTCAATGTTCAAAGATGGTATGCCCAAAAAGGGGCCTGCCATATAATTTCTGAACATAAGTTGAAAGTGATCCCTCCGCGAGGCTGGCCCCCTCCGGAGAGTTTTGTGGTCAATGTTCAAAGATGGGATACCCAAAAAGGGGTTACCATAACGGCACCCAAAAAGGGGTGACCGAGTAATCATTTATTATACTTTGAACATAAGCCGAATGTGACCCCTCCGAGAGGTTCGCGCCCTCCGGATATTTTCGTGGTCAGTGTTCAAAGAACGGCGTGTGTCCCCCAAAAACGTATAAGCTTGTACCTCCGGAACTATGCAAATAGTGAAGGTAATAAAAAACAAGTATTATACGTTCGTAACAAAAATCTAGCTCCAACGTAAGCTTGTACCTCCGGAGCTATGCAAATAGTGAAGGTAATAAAAAACAAGTGGTACGTTCATAACCCGAATGTAGGCCGAACGTCAGCTTGTACCTCCGGAACTGCGCAAGCAGTAACGGTAATAACAAACAAGTGTTCAGCACACGTTCGGGGGTCGAAAACGCAGGAGGAACGAAAGGATAATAAGTGGTCCACAGAAGCTAAAGTTGACCAAGCAATCCGAAACTATCATCTTTGGGAAACTAAGTTGTTACATTTTTTGCTCCACACATGTGATATAAAAAAAATAAAAAAAAAAAAAAAAAAGAGAGAAAAGAGGAGGGAGAAAGACCTGATAATCATTGATAATGGCAAGTTTATAAAATCTGATAGTCCAATCCGAGTATTCAAGGGAATACACCATCGCACGAACCAAAATGAAAGCTCCGTAAGATCAAAGCAACACTAAACATCCCGGTTTACCGAAGGGGTAAATTACTCCGGAAATAAATAAAAGCGATGCGTAAAATAAGAAACATGGTATAGGCCGAATTATGTAAAGCAACCACATGGCTAGATACACAAATAAACAGATATCATACAAATTGTACGCTACAAATTATTACAGTCATCCGAATCAAATAAATTGTTTTTGGCTCGAAGGCCTTACATCCACAAATGTTTTTTCAAAGTAACAGTTTAAAAAAGCTTCACAAGAAATCCAGAATGATCAGGAGGCCGACTCATCCACTCCAGCAGAAGAGCCCTGGACGTTAGCAACTTCGGTCTCAGGAACACCGGAAGTTGATCCAGCGGCTGCACCGGCAGGTTGGTCTTCGGCGGAAGTAGATGGAGGCGGGTCAGGAAAGATCTTCAGGATTTCATCAAGAGATTTAAGGTAGGAGCTGCTAATCTTCTTGATGTAGGGATACTCGGCGGTGAATAGCCCGTCGTACAACGGGTTGAACTTCTTGCCAGCCTCCACATCCAGGTCGTCCGTCTCGGCCACAATTTTAGCCACCTCCTCCGGCTTACGACCTACAACCACACCCTCCATAAAACCGGATTGTGAAGACAAGCTGAAAGGGCCCGCCAGATGCTCCTTATATTCATGACTACTCAAGAGACGGCGAACCACCTCCGGGATGACATCTTTCACAACCTTAAACCGATCCGCCTCCGTTCGGCCCAGTCGGGCGATAAGATCCTTCTTTACCTGGTGGAGGGCCAGATTGTCTTTTACCTCTTCGCTCAGTTTGGACTTGGCCTTTTCCAAATCACCCTCCAAGGCACTGATCCGTTCCGCCGCGGCCAGCCTCTCGTCCTCCACCAACTTCTCCAACTCCTTAACCTGACCCATCAACTCCGATTCTTTCACCATACAGGTGGAATGCTCGGTCCTCAGCTGTTTGAGCTCTCCCCCATTCTTTTCGAGGTTTCCGCACTGTTGATGGGCACGATACAGCTCATGATGCTCATGAAGAAGATTTTCAAACCGGAGTAACAGGTCCGATTGAGCTACGGCTCCCATACCCAATAGCTTCCAGGCCCTTTGGGCAGCTTCAGCATCACCCAGATTCTCCAGGAACGACTCTTCCTTCGGAGTCGGCAGATTCAACATCAAATCCCGACAAACTTCCCAACCATCCAAGCGATCGTCCTTGCGAACTTTTCACCCCGGAACGTGCAAAGCAGCAGGGTCATCCTCATCAGTTACTTTCTCCTTCCCATGGCCAGAGCCAGCGCCGGAAGAACCCCCTATGTAAAAAGAAAAAAGACAAGAGAAAGTAAGAATGAGCAACGGTTATTATCAAAATGAATGCAAAGGCAAAATGCAGGGAGTGACATTTCCGAAAGGCTTACCAGCACCAGCGGCCTCGGACGTGAAGCCCACGCCAATACTTCCTGGGCCCTCCGGCTGTTTTCTTCCGGCCGAAGAACCTTGGCCCTCCGGCTGTTTTCTTGCGGCCGAAGCATCTAGCTCCACCACATCAGCATCTTCGTTCGGCCTACTCCGCTTGACCGACCGGAATTCACCACCTCCTTCCACATTGCGTTGAAGGCGGAATCTAGTCCCATGTTGCTGGGACCGGGACATTTGCCGAGCAGCGTTTTGCTCCTGTTTCTTCCTATTGGCCTCCAATACTTTATCATCAGGTACCTCGACCCCTGTTAATTCAGCCGTCTTCTTCGGGATGTCGGCATTAGAAGTGGCAGGAATAGTCACATGCGTCTCGTGAGACTGACCTTCCGGATATTTATCCCCTCGCGCCACAGACGCATCCTTTCGGACTTTTGGCTTCTTCAAATATTGAGACATTGTGATAGCTGCAAAAGACATAAGAACGTTAAACAGTTAAGAAGTAAGCACATAAAATATACCAGTTAGGGAAATACGAAACAAAGGCTGCAAGGCTATACCCTCCCCCTCGGCATCCCTTATGGCGACCCGATAGCCGGGATGTTCCCAATGAGATGTAAGCCCAACGGCATAGAGAAAAGCCCGAGGAACCTGGATAAGATCTATCACACCCTGAGCCAGTCGGTCAGCATCCGCAACATCGAACTCTCCTCCCGGATACGGATCCGATATATCCGAATAATGATGCCTCCAAGGCATGGCGAACGGAATGGCTCGTCTATCTATCAGAAAGAAGTCGCGTTTCCAACCCTTCAAACCAGTCAAAATTTCCCGAAAGCATACCCTCTTCTCACGACCGACCCTTTTTCAAAAGAAAACCAATGGCCTTGCTTACTCAGTTTGTAGAAGGCCCGGAACAGAGGAGTAGTAGGATTGATATGTAAGCTTCGGCAATACACTTCGAACAAAGTCGCACGATGCATTCCCAGCGGAACCAATTGAGAAATATGAACTTTATAATATTTAATAACACCCAACAGGAAGGTAGAGAAAGGTACACTAAGGCCACCCTCAATGAAATATTCCAAGTACAAGTCGATAGCATCGTCTGGTAGTTCTTCCATTGTCATACCTTTCGGGGGTAGCCGCGGATGCAAGTCTGTCGGTATACCGTAATCCATAGTTATCCTGTACACAACCTCCTCGTCCAATCGAGAGGTGTACTTTTGAATGTCAAACTTGGGAGGAAATGCCTCAACCCCTTGAGTATCCTCGTCATGAGTCGAAGCAAGAGAATCCGACATGGTTTAACCGGGGGAAAGCGGGATATAGCCGAACAGCAAAATAAATACAAGATATGGGTGGTTCGGAACGTACCTTTGCAGACGAAGGACTAATATGAAAGCCGCTTGGATTGACTCACAATTACTGTTTGGAAAATAGTACCGCAAGGCGTCTCGAAGTAACGTATAAAATTACGGTAATAATGAGTGACACAAATGAGACTATTTATAGGTAAAAAGGAAGACGTGAAATGTCGCGCCCAGTCAGGCGCTGACGTGCCAGCACCTCCACCCACACGCTAGACACATGCGCACGTGTCAACATTCTGTGGTTGCGATTCTTTTTCAATAATAATAAAATATATGTAACTTGACTCTCGGCAAGTCTAAAATAATGCAAGACATGCTCAAATCTAACGGTCCGGGCCGACCTGAAAATGTCAAAGTATCACACCATCGGCACAGCCGATATTGCAAGATGAAACCCTCCTGGTAAAAAAAATAAAAAAAAGGTACAATGACTCACCAGGCAAACATGACAATTATTCTTTGAAAAGGCAATAATAATTGTTGACAACCTAGACCCCTCGGAAATGGTAAGAATGGGGCGTACGTGTCTGGGCGATGGTCATTAAGTCAATATAAGTAGCAAGGCGTATGTTGTAAATCGCAAAGGATTTAGAAAGTATTGCAATGATAATTTCTGTACATCGAAGTCATCATATCATGGGTAATGTCAGAATTTTCAAAGTATCACAACATCGGTAAAACCGACACTGTGATACTACATGTTGGTGTATGTGTCCGAATAATGTTTGCCGAAAGGCACAAATGTATTATTTAAAGTATTACAGGTATATGCATCCGAACGATGTATGTGGAAGAGACAAAGACATTCTTTAAAGTATTACATCATCGGTCTTCAACTGATAATGCAATACTGGGGGGACATGTTGACGTATGTGTCCGGACGGCCTGTCTTGACCGGCCGTCCGAACGACATGGAGCCGTCCGGAAATACCGAAGGGCACTCGACTCATCCGGCCAGTATCACTGTAAGTAATGGGACAGGTGGCGTTTACCTTTTGGACAGATGGCAGCTGCAGACGCCGCCGCCGCCCCGGGATTTACGGGATTATGTCAGCGACATGTTTCCTGAAAACCCAGCGTCGCCATTTCAGGTATCGAGGCTGGGCACTATAAATACCCAGCTCATTTACTAATCTCAACTAACTAATTTATTAGCATTTACTTCATACTACTGTTCATAACCTTTCGGAATACCAAATACTTACTCTCACGCCGGAGGTGGGCCCTGGGATAACACCCGGGGCGAGCCTAACGCGTATTGTTGTGTGCAGATACCCGAAGGATCCTTAGTACCCGAAGGGATCGACACACAAGCCTCTCGGAAAAATCATTGGTTACGTGTTATTTATTTTTCCCATCTATTAATCTTCTTTGAATTATTTATTTTTGTAATAAAAAATTCAACGATCTTCTTAAAAAAATTAAGTTTTGGTTAATAAAATAAGTATTTGTAAGTTATGCTTTGTGAATTGTATAAAGTGATATCTCTACAAACTCTACAAGTAAAATCTATACTTTTGTTTGTTTGTTTATGCTTTACGGAATCTAACGAATGCAACAAGACGTTGTGTGAAACAGTGGCAGTATTGGCTTTTAGATGAAAAAAATTCATATTTTTAACAATATGTCGCAAAAATGAGTTAAGCTGGAAATAAATATCATCGTCGGTAATGCAAATTTCCCTAACCATATACTTTATGTTTAACTATCACTATAATAATGAATATAAAAGCCAACTAGAAGATTAAAATGATAAAGATGCTAATTTCAAGGAGAAATTGCGCATCTGTCACTAGATGGATTATAGTATGTAAATTCCTTTAAAACTGCCAAAAATTGATGTTACTTGTGCTAGTGAAAATATAAAAATGCAATTAGCATGTATATTACTTGAAAATAACGATTACGCAGATTTTGAGGGGTTAAAAAAAGTAGTTTGCAGATGAAAAAAAAAAGCTGAGTTTAAAAGTTGGCACATGTGACTGAGTGGTCAATGGTGCAACAAATCAATAATTGGCAACATTTCTAAATTTAGTATTGTGGATTCATATCGCATCAAGAAACCCTTTTGTAAATACAAATATAGTAAAACAAGTTGGCATTCCACAACCATCGAAATGTGAATAAATCTGAAAATATATTTTAAAAATTGTTACAACTAATACTCAAATCAATATCACGTCACATGATCTACTTGGAAATGCCAAAGCATCACTAAAATATACCAAACAGGAGAGCTTTGAGAAAAATAATTACGAGATACAACATCAGTTCTACGGTTAAACTTCGCTGTTATCTTGCGTACGAGTAGTTAATTTGAACTGAAAAAAATGCTAGTTGTTTGGCGATCTCTACCTAGATAAGGAAGACGATATAAGGCAGAGGTTTTAATTTGGATATAGTAAAGACGACTCTTAGTTTAAGTCGAGGTGGAGTTGTATCTGTCTTGAACAATTGTATAATGTATATAATCGATTCAATCATTTTAAATTTTTGTTGCACTTTATTTCCTTATCAAACTAACAAACTATAGGTTTCCCAACGACACCTAGCGAGTAGAAGCACTATCACGAGAGTTGACAGTCACTTGCATTAGATTCCCCAATTTGTAAAGAAAACCAAAAACAAATTCAGGTAGAACACGTATACGTGCCCAAAGTTGGTAAAATAACAAATTTAATTGGCACACAACTCATATATAAAAAGTGTTCGAATTTAAATATCATGACAAGCATATAAATAAACATAAAACATTAAAAACACGCAACAGAAGCATAAAAATCAAATACTTGTAATTTAATTAACCGAACATAAAAGTGATGCGTACCTTTTAGCAATTTCAAGCAATTAAATAACCAAGAACCAAGAACCCTAAAAAACTAGGGTTTATAGAAATCGACTACACCTTAGTCGATTGGGAAAAAATTCACAAACAATAATGTGTTTGTCCTTTGTTCTTCTACACACGTATTGGTAGCGATTCGATGCGAAAAGATAGGTTCTTGAATCACAAAACAAACCAAACACTTTGTTTGAGCTCAAGAAAATCGATCCCTAAGGGTTTATCAGTTGAGTCACGTTTAACAAACGCCTCACAACCCCAGACCTTTAAGTAAGACAAGTTGGGAGATTTTCCATACCATAACTGGTATGGAGTCTTATCGACCTTCTTGTTCAGAACCATATTTAGAATGCGAACAACAGATTCTAAAGCATAATCCTAAAAGGATAAGGAAAGAGTTGTATGATTAAACATTGATCATACCATATCTAGCAATGCATGATTCTTTCCCTCAGATACACCATTTTGTTGTGGAGTATATGGAGATGTGAGATGCTGGACAATTTCACATTCAGCTAAATAATCTTTAAACTCATGGCTTAGGTATTCACCACCTCTATCGGATCGAAGAGCTTTAATCTTCTTTCCTAGTTGCAATTTTACTTCATTCTTGAAAACCTTAAATGTTTCAAACACTTCATGTTTATGTTTTCGCAAGTAAACATAACCATAATGAATGAAATCATCTGTAAAGGTTAAGAAGTAGCTAGCATCCTTCCTTGACACATGTCTAAGTTGTCCACATACATCTGTATGTATCAAACCAAGTAGATCAAAAGCCCTTTCCATACGTTGTGAAAAGGGTTTTTTTATCATCTTCCCAGATATACAAGATTCATATTTATCAAATGATTCATCATTGATATTTTGCAAAAACCCATTATGTTGTAGCTTTTTCATGCATTTCTAGCCTATGTGGGCAAGTCTACAATGCCAAAGATAAGAATCCAAGCCAGTCTTGATTCTCTTATCACTGATGCTAAAGACATAATTATTTTTTTCATTCACAATAAATGTGTGAACAAAACCAATATCTTTCAACAAGGAAACAGAAACGACACCTCTAATTATAGACGGTGTGTAATGACAATTATTCAAAACTAGTACTAAGCCCAAAGGCAAAACTAAATCGAATGTTCCTATGGCTTCAATAGCTGCATGTGCTCTATTGCCCACGTGCAGGTATTGCTCCCCATAGGCCAGCTTCCTTGCCCCTCTAAGTCTCTGTAGTGTATTGCAAATATGAATACCACATCCAGTATCGTATACCCAGGAAATTATTTTATGAGAAAATGCAAATAATTCAATCATAAAGAAGTTACCTGAAGTGTTGGCGCCATGCCCAGTATTCTTGAACTTCTTTGTTCGCAACTCATCAAGGTAGAGAGGACAGTTCCTCCTCCAATGTTCTACCTCATTGCAGTGGTGGCAAGCCTGACCCTTATTAGGATTCTCTTTCTTCTTAGGAGGGTTTTTCTTAGGCTCAGGTTGGTAAGCCATAACTTGCTTACCTTTAGCTTTGCCTTTACCCTTCTTGTTTGCTTACGGTTTTGGCTTGTTTATCCTACCACCTTGAATAGCAAGTACCTGAGGTGTAGGAGCCTTCTTTGGTAATCCTTTTTCAGAATCAATTAGCATTCTGTGCAATTCACTAACTGTGTTCCCCACGCAATGCATGTTAAATTTGCGCATAAAACCACTAAATTCCTTGCAAAGGGATCTATTGATGAAGCCAACACATACACCGGGTGAGTAAGAATAACCGAGTTGCTAAAGTTGGACCATGTAACTTTTCATTTCCATGCAATGAGTACACACAGATTTACCAACTTCCTACCTACAGCTGTGTAGAACATCAATCAAATCATACAATTCTACAACTGCAGGTTTCTCAAACATACGTTTGAGTTCGTTGAGTATATCATAAGAGAAAAAATGCTCAAATTTCTTTTGCAAAGCAGGTGAAATCATTCCCAGCATCATTCATGCAACATCATTATGTTTCTCATACTAAACTTTTCATGCTGCTTTTTCTTCTGTAGTTGCAGTAGGAGCAGGTTCAACAGGACAAGGCTGATTTAAATTATTTAGTCTTTTAGCCACTCACAGGACAATCCTCAGTGATCTATATCAATCATTGAAATTAGGTCCAATCAATTTTTCTCGCTCAAAAAATGTTTTGAACACAGAACCTAGTATAGTGTTATCGGGTTGAGCCATTTTTACAGAAAAAGTTCAAAAGTTAGTACTTTCGATAATTCAACCATTCAAGAAAATAAAATACCCTTGGTAAATATTCATATAACCATAGAATTTTCTTGAAACTAAGACCCAAATTGACATAGTTCCATTACATCAGTTGATCTGCTAGTAATGAAAGTATTCAACAAGGTAATTGTCGAACAATAATTGACAAACAATTTTCAATTCCTAGATCATTATGGGATTTACAATTGCCAAACAAGTTGCAATATAAGCATGTTTCATCCCATCTTATGCCTTGAGTCATAGGTCTCACTAACTAACTCAATTAAGTTGTCTAATTTAGAAACTGCAAATTTTTCCAGTTGTGGTCTCACGCAACATGGAGATTTACCTTGTCATTTCAATCTAGCTATGATCTCACATAACTAAATTGCAACTTCAAGTGTTTCTTATAATTAGATGGCATAAACTTAAATTTTAAGGGTACTAATTTTGATGTGTGTAATCAAAATATGTATGAAGAAGCATGCACACAACTTCATAACATAGGTTTTATCAAAACTTTACTCATTAGTTTTTGTGAAAACGTAGAGGGGGGGGGGGGGTGAATACGTCACCGTTTAAAAACTTTAAATCTTTTGTATCAAATATCCAATCAAGCTTGCCATAATATGAAAAATGCCAATTATAGTCTTATGACTAATATAAAGCATATAGTAAAACAAGTTGTCACACAAGTATAAACATCAAGCCACAACACAAACAATAGTATGGTGCAAGTATAAAAGTAAAGCAATAAGTAAAGGAAAGTGCAAACCGGACACGATGATTTATAGTGGTTCGGTCACGGAGCTCCTCTCCGCCCTACTCCACTCCCCGAGTACCCAACTCGAGAGTTACTTCACTAAATCAACAAGCTCCCTTCTTGGCGGAGAAAACCTTACAAACGTCGCTTACACTTTTTCCGGTACAAAGCTAAATACCGGGTTCTAGTTCGAGGTAGAACCAACCTGACGTCGCCTATACAATATTTCCGACACTAAGCTAGATGTCGAGTTCTTTCTCGGGTACAACCACTCCCATTATGTTTTATGGCACAACATAACAAACCTTGTGTTTTATGGCACAAACACATAAACCATCTAATCTAGTTTGTTGAATATATTGTGATGATACAGTGATGTTTACAATGATGATCCATGACACAAATGTCTAATGGATATGAATGACTAATCTAAATGAACTTTCATTGATAGGAAGCCTTCAATGGATGAAGATCACAAGTTCCCTGAGCTTGTTGTGATAGATCTTCATATATGTATGCTTGTGGTGGATGATGACTCAAGATCTCTGAGCTTGCTTCACAGGATCATTTCGGGAGTATGCTTACAACATAATGAAAGTTAGAAGCATTATGATCATGTGTTATGAGGGTGTTTATGAGTGTTACTACTGAGCTAAATATATGCAAACATGGTAGAGAGAATATGTATTCAAGTGGTTGAGAAATGAGTGAACAATGGGCTGCTATTTATAGCCAACAAGCTCAGCAACCCACGGATCACACGGAACCAAAAAATTGGTTCCGTCCTTGTTATTTTTTGGTTCCGTGAGTGAAATCTTTCCAAAATCTTTATCAAATCTTTCCAAAATATCTTTTGTGATCTTTAGAGATTTAGATGACACTATGCATGAGGTAATAAAAGAGTGTTTTCCTTTTTATGAAAAATACATTTAAACAAATGTATATACTTACTTAAAAAGGTAAGTTACTTGTATATGAAAAAATGTAAGTAGCCTTTTGTAAATAAAATATCTAGTTGAGTGCTTGTCAAAATAAAATGTATTTTGCCAAGTGTAAGTAAACTTTAGTACTTGTATGAATATTATAGTTAGTTTACTTGTACAAATAAAAGTATATATTTGTTAGACATTTTACAAAAGATGTATTTGTATAAAAATACTTGTGAATGCAAAATGTAAAATGAGGTTCGAAATAGAATGGTTAACCTATTAAAATACTTAGTAACTCTAAACGTATTTTAAACATTCTAAATGATTTGTTAAGGGGTTTGATCATAATGCCACATAACAAACATGTACGAACCGGTGTTGTAGCATACGAGGACTTGAGACGTTGAGAGGTGTTGAATGTATGTTGAGACAAAATATGATTACGAGTAACTTGTACATTTTACGTTATGTATCAAGTTACATGTTTGTCATCAATAAAAACAAACGAGACTGTATAGATTAAATATCGTAATATTTGCACTAACAATCTCCCCCTTTTTGATGATGACGAAATATGTAAACGTTATAGATAGTAAAATGTAAAAAGTTACTTGTGTCCGTATTACCTTCTACATTACCTTCTCCATTTACACTCTTCTCCCCCTTTTGTCAAAACAAAAAGGGTGTGTCCTTGGAGTTTTAAACTTCATTTCTCTCTGAAAAGGCGAGCTTGCATCATCCCTAGTGAAGTTAAATTGTCTACTCCAATCCCCTATGGTTGTTGCGTCCCCTAGGTTATTGCCCTTGCTTGGTAGCGGATTCATGGATCAAATTAAGACTCTTAACCTACATCAAGGTTAGTTTTGTGCAACATATAAAAAATATATGAGAAATGCATGATGAATAAAATGCACATAGCAAACGATACACATGGGTAAGCTATGTTAGACTATCTTCTCCTCCTTTTTGTCGAAATACAAAGATGTGTCGAAGAATGAGAATGATTATGAATGCGTGCATGCTCCCCCTTGACGGTTTCTCCCCATTGATCGAGGCGTCAAGGTGTGATTAAAAAGGTACAAAACAAATATTAGTGCAAAACTATATTCGTCCTTAGACGAGTATGTGATATACAACTAAGTGTGTATAAGATGCATTCTATAAATGCTTGACGGAAGCTCCCCCTTGCTTTAGGGCGTCAAGATGAACCTACAAAACAAATATTAGTATAATAGAAGCTTTGTCTTTAGACAAGTATGTCATATACAACCAAGTGTATAGACGATGCAATATGAGTGCTTGATGGATATTCCTCCTTGTTCGAGGGTGTCAAGAAGCACCTAAAATAAGGAAAATAATTGATGCAAACTACATCCTTAGATGAGTATGTTATATACAATTGAGTGTATATGATGATGAACCTACAATGAAAGAATTAGTGCAATATATTTCATCCTTTTGACAAAGAAAAATAAGATGTATATATGCAATATATAAATGATATAATCACAAGCAACTCAAAGTAGAGAACCATGATTATGAAATCAAAGATCTCATAAAGTGTAGTCTTCTAATAAGAATTACAATCATAAGAAAAACGAGAATATAATATGATAAGAGCCTACAAAATAATGCCTAGAAAGAAGATATGAAGTGAAGTTGAAATATTAAGAGTTAAAGTGAGTGGTGCTAGTGTTGGTGTCGGTTTACTAGTAGGATTCATGTGGTGATAACTCGGTAGATGACTCAAGATTGATAAAAGTAAGTTTTCGCTAATCCATGGTGGTGATGATTAATGAAAGTGGTGATGGAAGGTAGTGGTGATAACGTAGACAACTATTAAAGAATTAGAAACACGTATGTATAGCAAATTCTATAAAAATAGAAAATATGGACTCATGCAATCCTTATCTAAAATTCACAACTTAAGGGATAAGCAAAGAATGTGACTCTCGTAATGCATAAGGGTTACGATTTGAATGATGTTATTGACGCTAACAAGAACGAAATTCATTCATTGGTTGACACAAATTATAAAAATGACCTATTCTAGGTGACAATGGGAGAGAGAGTATTAACATAGTTTTGACCGACATGATCTTTTATGACATTATCATCTACTAAAGATGATGTATCATGCCATGATATACGCTTGAATGGAATTAAAGGAAGTGAAGACAATAAGCATCTAGGACCAGAAATTCCATATAAAAATACTAAATACCTATATGAGGATGAGATTGACATCATGCGATGGGAGTGTGCTGGTTAGACCAACGTGTTGAAAAAGTGTTGGGAATGACAGTTTTGATTAATATACCATTTTCACTGACAATGACGTGCATGATATGTGTCGAGGAAGAAAATGATGAGATCCTATGATGGTGTTCTAGACAATGAAGTTGTGAGGTCCTGGTTTAAGAAAAATCCTACACTCCATTTAAATTAGTTGTTGGTTTTGGAGATGAAGAAGTTTGTCAAAAACATGATGTGTTTTTCACTTGATGAGGTATTGGTGCAAACTTGTGATGTTGGGTTAAAAAGGCTTGAAACACTTGTGGTTTTGTTAACCGATTTTAGCTAAATGGGGTGTACCTATGTGTTGGTATTTGATGTGTTATTATTCGAGTTATATAATTTATATCTAGATTTTACCAGAATGTTAAACTAATAGATACGTAGGCAAGTGTACCTATCGTATGCTAGTATAGCATTGGTAAGAACCGAGAGTCGTATCCCAAGATGGTATGATTATTCGAATTATAGATCTTGAATGCTAGTTAAACTAATTAACAATAAAAACTAAAAGGGGGGAGATGCTTATAAGATAAAATATAAGCTACTTGAAAAGAGATTTAAAACTAAATAACAAATAAAAGCGACAAAAGTTGAGTTGTAAACAATTGATGGAAAATGTATTCACTTAGATTCGATTACCCCTAGAATTTGGATAACAGTTAGATTAAATAAAAGATAAGATCATATTATATGGTGATTTCTAATGTAGAAAAGATTCCTCCGTCGACTTGTCTAAACCTACAACTATTGGAAAGTTAATCCGAATGTCTTCGCAACAACCACCTCAAGTTATGCATTAAGCTTATTCAACTGATTAATGAGATTTAATGGGATATGTTTAATGGTTAAAAACATATAATGATAACAATAGTTGTCACTACTTGCAATCATGCACACATTTTCGATTTAGATTAATTAACATCTCAAACCCTATTACTATGTCTAGTCTCAAGCCTCAATCATTTAATTGCTCAAATGATCAAGAATAAATATTATACACATACGGATTGTCATCATAATATGCATACAATACTCATGATAAGAAACAATAAAAATCATAATCAAACACATATGGTTCTTTATTAAACTCAATAATCATCCATATAACCAATATTCAAATCACTAAAATATGTTATCCATCATCTAGGGTTCATCTACTCTAAGCAAATACTATGGAATTTAGCCTAGCATAATAAAAAGAACAAACATAACAAGAATTAAATAAAGGTTCAACATGATATTTAAACAATAAAAGTTCAAACCGAATAAAATTTGTGATCCCGTGTTTGCGTCTGATTAAATGCCAAACCAAAAGTAAATTAAACAAAGGTTTAACAAAAGGAACGAATTGCCTTTTTCCGTTCTTGTTCCAGCCGTCAAAAAAGAAAGTAGAACTATGTTTTATTTTTCTTTTTCTTTTTCCGTATGGTCCAACACACAGCAGCCAAAAAGTAAAACACTCCTTTCTTTTTAGCCAAAAAGTAAAATACTCCTTTCTTTTTTTCACTTCCTCTGTGTCTGTCTCTTTTTAATGATATCCGAACCCCATATATAAAGTATAAGGCCCTTTCTTTTTTTCTTCCTGTCCACGTCAAGGCCAAGGCCTTTTTATTTTTTCTTTATTTCTGGCGTCAATTCAAAACTAGCAGGCCTTTTTATTTTTTCATTGTTGCATCAAAACCAAACACAAGGGCTACCAACTTGTGTTAATTGGGCTTCCATCAAATTGAATAAATATTGAGCCTTATCACACAAATCACGAGCTGGTCTTTTGAGCAGAATTATCCACCAGCTAAATTCTGATTTTCTTGCACTTTATATTTTTAATATATAGAATTCTTTTTCTTCTTTCCGTGGCCTTTTGAATCAACTAAAACGGACTTCGGACGAAAAAGCTATGATCAAAATAGTGCAACAACGTCCAAAGCTTCACTTTTCTTTACTTTACTTCAATTCATGCCAATTTCCGTGTCTTTTCACCAATTGCTCCATTTTTACCTACGATGCGAAATAATAAACAATTAAGTACCATTTCTTATATAAAACAAAATAAAAGAACAATAATTGTGAGATAAATGATGCATATGAACACTACCTATTTGATCACATCAAATATCCCCCCACTTGACTTCTACTTGTCCTCAAGTAGACTCCCGATTTCAACTTATAAAAACATCTCCCAAACAAAAGTCTAGGAAATAAATCTTAAATAAATTACTCAATCAAAAGTACGCACAACCAAGCACCTCACGAATAGGAAATGAAAACACTCAAACCGCTCAAACTAGTCTATGTGGTAACATTTAGTGAATCGCTCAATTGCTCGGTCGTGACGAATATTCTATCATAAGCTTGGCAAGGATACACATCTCCACCACTAGGGTCTAGACGCAACTAATCTAAAAGGCAAATGGGTCAGAACAATTAAGGCTTACGGGTTAAGGGTAGAAATTAGACATGAGATAACATATATGAATTGGTGCAAAAATAAAAGAACAAAACAAATAGATTAAAGTCCAAAAACATACCAAATGTTGCTAGCTACATTCTTACCACAAACCCAAAGAAGACTCTTATCATGGACTAACTCACGCTTTAACACGGATAAACACACTTTAGTGACACACGAATGAGACTCAAAGAAATCACGGTATCATTAGACATACCTAATTGGCTCAACCAATCAACCAACTCCCATTCATCCCAAGAAATATAAGAAATAGTGGTTTATAACGACCACTAATACAAACTAAAAAACGCATAGTTGGTTTATTGTGACGACCAACTAAAAATAATATTGAGTTGGCTTAAATGACGTACCAACTATCACACAATCTCTCATTTTTTATTTTTTATTTTTATTTTTTTTAATCTCTCATTTCTTTTGGCTCACAAATCACAAAAATTAAAAATAGTAATAATGGTTCATAACTTTACCATTTCACGAATAATAATACATCTTGAATAAACTTGGAACAAATAATCAAACTCGGATGACATCATACAGGTGAAAGTAAGACAAACCGATATACATACTAACGCATACTTTCACATTCCCATTGCATTGTGCAATTTCCCGACCAAAATCTCTCTCAAGAAAAATCAAACGAGAACTCACACGAAACACAGGACATACAACCAAATACATACCAGTAACTAGCAACCAACCATAGGACTTAATCTACACGGTAGGCTAAGGTGTAATGGTGTAACTAAACATAAACATATAATGTGGGTAACAAACGAAAGGAAAGGCTCAACAGGTTTTCTAATGTATCTTACTCTAATAATGAGAGTAACAAATGGGTTTATACGGGGGTTAACTAACCAGTGTAGTTAGTTAATATAAACATAAACATGTAAACGACATGGGCTATTTGGGTGAATCATAATAATTTGCCTTCTAAACTAGTCAACATCGATTACACTAAGTTTCCTTAATGCAATGCTCATTATTGTGGTCTTGACGCGATATACCAAGCCAAGTTCTAAAGTCTACTACAAGCCACCGGCACACTCATATTTATGTGGAATTTATGTATGATGGGGGAAAACGGAACAGGCTCAAATCCTCACAATATGTAATAAGGGTAATGTGTGCGGGTTATGCGACTAGTGATCTACGAAAAACATGCCAAAATTTTTAAAAATTAAGCATAAATTAAGCATTTTTCGTAAAACTAAGGACAAGTAGAATTCGAATTCTATTCCCCTCCCCACACTTAATATGTACAATGCCCTCATTGTACAAATATCAAATAAAATACGGGAAAAATAGAATCAGAAACGGAATACTCCCCTGATATTTCTTGATATGGAATGTGTGCTCGGTATGTATCCGTTACATGTTGCTCCAAGAGTTTCAATGTTGGCTAAATCATCCTTAAACAACCTGTATAGATTTCCAACTGCAAAACATAGCTCAAACAACAAATGCGTAAAACGGATAAAACATTATATTATAACCAATCTATCATCTAGAGCACAACATTCATTTTTTTTTCTTTGTATATAGCAAACTAAGACAAATTAAAATTCAAACAAAAACTGTAATAAAAACTAAAGATAAAATAAATGCAGATAGATCAACTAAAAAATCAAAATGCAAAATATACAAAATTGCTTTGTTTATAAATGAGTCGTTAGCTCGACTCCACCCCGCATTTAGTTGTTCTTGGGGTGTAGGTCGAGGATTTCCTCGCAATCCTTGTCCAACGGGCTCTCCAAATAATGCTTTACTCGATGCCCGTTAACCTTGAAGCTTCCCCCACTTGGGTCCTCCAACTCCACAGCACCATGTGGAAAGACTTGTTTGATTTTAAACGGTCCACTCCAACGTGACCTAAGCTTTCCCGGGAATAACTTCAATCGTGAATTGAACAAAAGAACACGATCTCCTTGCTTAAACTCTTTATTAAGCTTAATGTGTTGATTGTGCCATTGTTTTGTTCTTTCCTTGTAGATCATCGAATTTTCATAGGCCTGATTGCGAAATTCATTTAACTCATGAGTTTGTTTGAATCGATGATCGCCCGCAAGAAATAGATCCATATTGCATGATTTAATTGCCCAATAAGCTTTATGTTCAAGTTCCACGGGCAAATGACATGCTTTACCGTATACTAGCCGAAAGGGAGTGGTACCTATGGGCGTCTTATAGGCGGTTCGAAATGCCCATAGTGCATCATCTAATTTCTCGGACCACTCTTTCCTATTATTTCCAACGGTTTTCTCCAAGATCCTTTTAATTCCTCGATTTGTCACTTCCACTTGCCCACTCGTTTGTGGGTGATAATCTATGGGTCACCCCATAGCGTTGCAATGCCTTTTCTAATTGGCTATTGCAGAAGTGTGTTCCCCTATCACTAATTAAGGCCTTTGGCGAACCAAATCGAGAGAACAACCGTTTCAAAAACTTAACAACAACCCTAGCATCATTAGTTGGTAGAGCTTGTGCCTCTACCCATTTCGAGACGTAGTCTACTGCCACTAGGATATATTTGTTACCATGGGAATTGGGAAATGGTCCCATGAAGTCAATACCCCACACGTCAAATATTTCACATACTTGAATAATGGATTGGGGCATCTCATCTCGCCTTGAGATATTTCCAGCCCTTTGACACGCATCACAAGATTTTAGGAAATTGTGCGCGTCTTTGAATATGGTGGGCCAATAGAAACCTGCTTCAAAAACTTTTCTCGCAGTGTTAGCTGCAGCATTGTGTCCTCCAGTTGGTCCACTATGACAATGCTTCAAATTTTGCATAGCTTCCTTTCCATGCACACACCTCCTGATAACTTGGTCTGCTCCAACTCGAAAAAGATAGGGATCTTCCAAAGGTAATGCTTAATATCAGCAAATAATTTCTTCTTTTGTTGATAAGACATTCCCTTTACAAGGGTCCCCCCAGCAAGATAGTTTGCGATATCGGCAAACCATGGGTACTCATCATTTCCATCAACATACATTAAAGACTCGTCGGGGAATCTATCATTAATATCATATTCGTTAAGCTTTTCTGCATGTGGGTTCTCCAACCTAGATAAATGGTCCGCTGCTACGTTCTCAGCATCACTCTTGTCTTTGATTTCAATATCAAATTCTTGTAGCAGAAGTATCCAATGGATCAATCTGGGTTTAGCATCTTGTTTGTTGAACAAGTACCCACGGGCAGCATGATCGGTGAACACGATGGTCTTAGACAAAACCAAATAGGACCGGAATTTATCAAATGAAAATACAACAGCTAGCAACTCCTTTTCAGTTGTGGTATAATTTTGTTGAGCTTCATTTAGAGTTTTGCTAGCGTAGTATATTGGTTGGAACTTCTTCTCTCTTCGTTGGCCTAAGATGGCTCTAACCGCATAGTCACTTGCATCACACATCAACTCGAATGGAAGGTTCCAGTCAGGAGCCACCATAATGGGTGCGTTAACAAGCTTCTCTTTCATCAAGTTGAATGTTTGTATACATTCAGAACAGAAAACAAATGGGGCATCTTTCTCTAATAGTTTGGTCATTGGAAGAGAAATTTTAGAGAAGTCCTTAATGAAACGCCTATAGAAACCGGCGTGTCCTAAAAAACTTTGAACAGATTTGACGGATGTGGGTGGAGGTAATCTAGCAATGGTGTCAATCTTTGACTTATCAACCTCTATTCCCTTCTTAGAGATTTTATGGCCCAATACAATGCCCTCCTTCACCATGAAGTGGCATTTCTCCCAATTTTAGACCAAATTAGACTCCTTACATCTAGCTAACATTTTGTTCAAATTAGAAAGACAATGGTCAAAGGAGTCACCAAAAACAGAGAAGTCGTCCATAAATACTTCCATGTAGTCCCCTACCATGTCATGAAAAATAGCTTGCATGCATCGCTGAAAAGTTCCTGGAGCATTGCACAATCCAAATGGCATTCTCCTATATGCAAATGTACCATAAGGACAGGTGAATGTCGTTTTCTCTTGATCCTCAGGTGCTACAGGAATTTGAAAATAACCTGAAAAACCATCAAGAAAGCAGTAGAACATGTTCCCAGATAATCGTTCAATCATTTGATCAATGAAAGGTAGAGGGAAATCATCCTTTCTTGTCGCATCATTCAATCGCTTGTAATCGATATAGACTCTCCAACCAGTCACCGTTCTTGTTGGAATTAACTCATTCTTTTCATTGGTGACAACAGTCATACCCCCTTTCTTGGGGACTACGTGCACGGGACTTACCCACGGACTATCAGAGATTGGGTAAATCATCCCCGCATCTAGAAGCTTAATCACTTCCTTTTTCACCACATCTTAAACCTTTGGATTGATTCTTCGTTGTGGTTGCACCACTGGTTTGTACTCATCTACCAGAAGGATTTTGTGGGTGCAGTAGGAAGGATCTATACCTTTTATATCAGATATTTTCCATGCAATAGCTTCTTTGTTTGCCTTCAATACTTCAATAAGCTTTTCTTTCTCATTTCCTGTTAAATCAGATGATATAATAACAGGTGGCTTTGATTCGCTTTCGCGAAAAGCATATTCCAAATGTGGCGGAAGGTCCTTGAGCTCAAGATCAGAAGGCTCTTCAAGTGACGTCTTCAGCTTTTCTCTTGTGCCAGTTTTAATCTCCTCCTCCTTGTTTGACCTTGATGATGGATCATTCTCTAACAAGTATGATAGTTCTTCAAGAACCTCTTCATTACTCATGTTCGTATCCTCTCCTCCAATAAAATTGGTGTCAAACAAGTCTTCCTCAAATATTTCTTGAATATTTTCTTCAACAAGAGGTTCAATAGTATCTATGTAATAAAGAGTGTCATCTTGCTTTGGAGAATATTTCATGGATTTGTCAATATGAAAGATCACCTCTTGATCATCTACCCGTAGAGTCATTTTCTTCTCATAGACATCTACTAAACAACGAGAGGTGGACAAGAAAGGTCGACCTAGGATGAGAGGAACTTTGCTATCCTCATCCATGTCTAATATGACGAAATCTACCAGAAACACAAATCGATCAACCTTAACCAACATGTTTTCTACGATTTCGCGTGGATATTTAATCGACCTATCAGCGAGTTGAATGGTCATACTTGTCGGTTTTGGTTCACCTAGACCAAGCTTGGCATACATTGAGTAAGGCATCAAATTGATGCTAGCTCCTAAGTCTGCCAAAGCATTATTCACACTTAGATTTCCGATTAGGCATGGAATGGTGAAACTTCCGGGATCAGACATCTTCTTCGGTAATTTGCCATCCAAAATGGCAGAACATTCTTCACTCATTACGACAGTAGACGAGTCCTCTAACTTCTTTCTGTTAGTTAGGAGGTCCATCAAGAATTTCGCATATTTTGGCATTTGCGAAAGGGCCTCAACAAATGGCAAGTTGACATGCAATTGCTTGAATAAGTCAAGAAACTTACCATACTGTTCTGCCTCCTTTTCTTTCTTGTACCTTCCAGGATATGGGAGTTTTGGTTCATACGGTTTAAGAGGAGGTTTGACATGTGTTGTGCTCGGAGAGCTTTGGGGTTGCACCTTGTCATTTACCTCTCCGTTTACCGGTTTGACAACATTTTCGTTAGATGGGAAAGGAGGATCAGTAGTTTGCTTACCACTTCTAGTAGTAACAGCATTCACATGTGCATTCGGATTAGTTTCCGTGCTACTTGGTAAGCTTCCTGGTTGCCTTTGAGACAACATCTTTGACATTTGACTCATTTGGGTTTTCAATTCTTGAATTGAGGCTTGTTGTTCTTTCATGATAGCATTTTGTCCAGCGACGTATTGAGTCATCAATTCCTCAAAATTGGACTTCTTTTCGTTGTGTTGTTGTTGAGGTTGTTGGAATGGTGTGCGGTTGGTCTGGTAGAATCCCGGAGGACCTTGCTTGTATGACAAGGTGTTACCGTGCGACCCACCACCTTGAAAATTTCCTTGTCTTTGGTTTACCCAACAAGCATCCTCAGACAAGCTCATTGGTTTGTCATCACAATCCTTTGTTAAATGAGGACCACCACAACACTCACATCCTACTTGCATAGCGACGACGGTAGCATTTAGCTTATCAAACTTCTTATTAAACATAGCCATCTGATTAGTCAAAGCGGCTATCTCGCTCACTCCATCAGCTTCAACAGCCTTAACTGTAGCTTTTCTGCTCACTCCATCTGGTGGTGCATACCACTCATGAGTATGTAACGCGATGTATTCAATCAATTCATAAGCCTGATTGGGGGTCTTATGCATGATTGTCCCTCCAGCTGAGTTGTCAATCGTGTTTCGTGTAGGTCTATCGATACCTTTATAGAAAGTTTGCACGATCTTGTGTTTACTGAGACCATGCTGAGGACATTGACGAAGATACTTCTTCAGTCGTTCCCAAGCCTCATAAAGAGTTTCACTCGGCATTTGAACAAAATTAGTGATTTCACTAATAAGCTTTTCGGATAAAGCGGGTGGAAAGAATCGGGCTAATAATTTCTCTTGCATTTGGTCCCAAGTGGTGATGGAACCTGGTGTAATCGACTTGAGCCATTCTTTAGCAGTGCCCGTGAGAGTGAATGGGAATACGCGAAGCATAATTGCGTCTCCATCTACATCTTTGATTTTGAAAAGCTCGCAAATTCCTAAGAATGTGTCGATGTGATCGTTCACGTCTTCTCCTAACGCGCCACTGAATTGGCAATGATTAAGGATCATGTGCATGAATTGACCCTTAATTTCGAAGTTGTCAACCTTGAGTTCGGGACGAGCGATTGCGGAACTCGCCCCCGTTCGAATAGTTTTGGCCAGTTCGGCCATCGTGCGGGTATCGTCTCCCATCTCTTCTTTTTGAAATTCGGTATCTAAGTCGGACTCAAATTCGGAATCCTTTTGAGAGGTTCCAACAGAATCAACTACTTGCTCCTTCTTACGAAGTTTGCGAAATGCTCGCTCAGGATTGGAAAGTGGTGATACGATTTCAGACGAATCTTTTCTGGTCATCCACTGCACAAATGTGCAAGAATGACGAGAAACAAAGAGAAATGAAAAAGAACGTTACGCGGAAAACACTTAAAATGAAGGAAGAAAATAAAAAGAACTTTCAAAGGAATAAATTCCAAAGAAAGGATCGATTAACTAACAACTTAATCTATAACTCAAAATGAATACACCGTCCCCGGCAACGGCGCCAAAAACTTGATGTGTTATTTTTCGAGTTATATAATTTATATCTAGATTTTACTAGAATGTTAAACTAATACACACGTAGGCAAGTGCACCTATCGTATGCTAGTATAGCAATGGTAAGAACCGAGAGTCGTATCCCAAGACGGTATGATTATTCGAATTATAGATCTTGAATGCTAGTTAAACTAATTAACAATAAAAACTAAAAGGGGGGGGGGGGGAGATGCTTATAAGATAAAGTATAAGCTACTTGAAAAGAGATTTAAAACTAAATAACAAATAAAAGCGACAAAAGTTGAGTTGTAAACAATTGATGGAAAATGTATTCACTTAGATTCGATTCCCCCTAGACTTTGGATAACAATTTGATTATGTTGGGAATTAAATTAAGCAGTTGGTACGGTTCTGTATAAGTTAGTACGGTTGAAGTGTTGCTGAAGAATACATCAACAGTTGGTACTGCTGATGAAGAAAGTTCGTACTGCTTATAAGATTAAGATGAAACCGTATGAAGATAAATATGGAATGGATATGATGTATATCTTATTTGTATAGATTGATACGGTAGATTGTTTACTTGTAAAGGACTCTTTATGCTATAAAAAGAGATCCTTAGTTAGGGTTTATAGACATCCATACGTATATGCATCATTAAGAGCTTCACGTTTTTCATTGTAATCGTTCAATATATTGAAGCAAAGTGTTTGGTTAAACATTGTCTTGTTATTCTTACTGTTACATTCATACGATCACATACATTTACCAAACACATATTCTTCTAAGTACTTGGTAGTAAATTCCGCGTGCTATCAAGTATATACTCAAAGTATCTCTAACACAACTCGTGTGTTTAGATCCGGTCAAGTGGTATCAAAGACAGGTTTCTGATACTTTGATTTAGAAGATCCAGAAGTATTCATTAACTTGCTACAAAAAAGATGGACATGGAGACACCACAAACCTCAATCCTTGTTAAACTCCCCATGCTGAAACAGATTGAATACGATTTATGGCGGCTCAGAATAGAGCAATATTTCATGGTGCAAGACTATGCAATATGGGATATAATTATCAATGGTGATTCATTCAAACCAATTCCAACTGAACAAACACATGCTGATGGCTCAAAGACAACAAAGCTCAACACTGAGCCTGTTACTAATGAGGAGAGAATAAAAAAGAAGAATGATCAAAAGGCTAGGAATTTGTTACTAATGGCAATTCCTAATGATCAAGTGCTGAACTTTAGCCAATATGAGACTGCTAAGACCCTTTTTGAAGCAGTGGTGGAAAGATTTGGTGGCAATGAAGCTACCAAGAAGGCACAGAGAACTCTACTTAAACAAAGTTATGAGAACTTCACTGCATCAAGCAATGAAACTTTGGACCATATCTTTAATAGGCTTCAAAAGATCATCAGTCAACTTACTGTGTTGAAGATTGTGATTCCACAGGAAGACCTCAACATGAAGTTTCTTAATAGTTTACCTGCTGAATGGAACACTTATGTTGTGGTTTGGAGCAATAAACCAGAATTGGAGAAAATGACATTGAATGAGCTTTACAACAATCTTAAGATTGTTGAGCAGAAGGTGAAGAAGAGTGGTAGCACCAGTTCTAGTTCAGGGAATATGGCTTTCTTATCTTCTTCAAACAGTTCAAATCATGAAGATGAAGAAGCAGTTGGTACTGCTAAACCAACAGTTAGCACTGCTAGTGTAAAAACTAGTACTGCTGGCTTGACTGAAGAGACCATATATGCATTTGTGTCAGAACAATCTGGTGGGTCTAAGATCTTTAATGAAGATCTTCTTCAAATTGCTGAAGATGATTTGGAAGCTATGGATTTAAAGTGGCAGTTGGCTTTGATAAGCATCAGGGCTAAGAAGTATTACCAAAGGACTGGGAATAAGATTACCTTCAATGGAAGAGATGTTGCTGGGTATGATAAGTCTAAGGTGGAGTGCTATAATTGTCACAAGATGGGGCACTTTTCCAGGGAATGTAGAGGTCCAAGACAACAAAGCAACCAGAGTCAAGGGTTTAAGAATCAGCAAGGAACAAGGAGAACAGTTAATGTTGAAGAGCCTTCTTCCAAGGCTATGGTAGCTGTAGATGGAGCTGGATTTGATTGGAGCTTCATGGAGGAAGAAGAAGAACCAGCTAACTTGGGTTTGATGGCTTTCTCAGACTCTGAGGTACATATTGTTCAAAAATGTTCAAATACTTGTTCTGCTTTAAAAGATTATAAGTGTCTTAAGAAACAGTATGTTGATCTTAGAGTAGAATTTAATCAAGTAAATTTTAGTCTGGCAAATCATAAAAGAGGACTAGCTGTTTTGGAAGAACAAATTGTGTTTTATAGACAGAATGAGTCAAACTTCTTTGATGAGATAGGTGTTTTAAAAAGGGATTTGCAACTAAAAGATGATAAAATGAGTGGACTTGTATATGAACTAGAGAAGCTTAAAAAGAAAAAAGAAAATATTCAGTTAAGTGTAGATACTCTTGAACATACTTCAAAGGGAGTTCAGAAAATAGTAGAGAATCAAATACTTAACAAAGCTAAGTCTGGTTTAGGGTACAAGTCTGTTGCACCCCCTCTTAGAGGAATGTTTGTTCCACCAGGAATTGATTTAGCTCATACAGGTTTAGAAGAGTTTAAGGATATGGATTTTCCTGGATATGGTGTTAAAGTGAGTGAGAATCCTATTAAATTTGTTAAGGCAGAAGATTCTTTTGTGAGTGCTAGTGATAAATCTCTTTATGAGGAAAAGATGTCCTCTGATAGGAACTCGGATGCACCAACTATTGAGGATTGGACATCTGATGATGAGGATGCAAAGGTTAAGGAGGTCAAACCTAATGTTGTTAAGGTAGAAGTTAAACATGCTCCTAAAGTGGTTAAGACTGAAAACATAAAACCAGTTAGGAAAAGTGTTCAATATGCTGAGATGTATAGGACTAAGATCAGATCACCTGTTTCTGAGAGTAGTCATAGGAACTGGAATCACTCAAAATCTAAGCAATTGGATGATAAGTTTGCTATGATTAGAAAAATGTGCTTTGTTTATGGAAGTTTTGATCATATGGCTGCTTATTGTGATTCTAACCCATGGAAAAAGAGGGTTTCTAGGAATATAAGGGTGAATAGGAATAACAATGCTAGGGCAACTTAAAACAGTCTAACTAGATTGACAAGCCCTAATACAAATCCTAAGATGTTACCCAAAGCTGTTATGTTAAAGACTGGCATCAAAACAGTTTCAACTGCTAGTCAAAATAAGTGGTTTAATAACAAGCAAACTGTTTCAAGTGCAAAACAATTTTCAAATCATGCACAAACAGTTAAAAGGCATTTTTATAAGAAAACAGCAATGGCCAATCAGAAATGGATGCCTAAATTTAAACAAGCAGTTCCAACTGCTAGGTCAGCAGTTCCAACTGCTAGACCAGCAAATCCTACTGCTAGGCACTTAAATGTTAAGGGAAAAAGGAGCAATGCTGTCAAGGCCTTAGCACATTGGGTTAGAAAATCTACCAAACCCAATGGTGCATCAATGACCTCCAACAAATTTTCTCATCTTGATGCACAAGGCAGATCCAAACCAGTGATGGTTTGGATCCCCAAAAGAAACTAACACCTTTATTTTGTGTGCAGGAACATCCTTCAAATGGTGAAGAAGATAGAGGATACTCAGACAGTGGATGTTCTAGGCACATGACTGGCAACATGTCCTATCTTTCAGATTTCATAGCATTGGATGGTGGACCAGTTGTCTTTGGTGGTGGTGTTGGTGGACGGATTACTGGTAAAGGAGTCATAAAAACTGGTAATCGTGATTTTGATAATGTGTATTTTGTACCAGAGTTAAAGTACAACCTCTTTAGTGTGTTACAGATATGTGATAAAAAGAATAAGATTCTTTTTACTGATACTGACTGCCTTATTCTTTCTCCTGATTTCAAGCTACATGATAAAAATCAAGTATTGCTTAAAATCCCCAGAAAGGGTAATACATACAATATTGAGATGAACAACCTTGTTCCTAAAGCAGGTCTTACTTGCCTTGTTGCAAAAAGCCACATTGGAAGAATCAATGTTGTGGCACAGAAGGCTTGGTCATGTTAATTTTAAAACCATTAACAAAATTGCTAAAAATGGATTGGTAAGAGGTTTACCAAATAAAACTTTTCTCATTGACCAAACATGTGTTTCTTGCCTTAAAGGTAAGCAACACAGAGCCTCATGTAAGCCAAAGGTCCAGAACTCTATTTCTCAAGATTTATATATGTTGCATATGGACTTGTTTGGTCCTACTTCTGTGAATAGCTTGAATTTTAAGAGATACTGTCTTGTTATCACTGATGATTTTAGTAGGTTTTCTTGGGTGTTCTTTATGAGAACTAAGGATGAAACTAGTGAAATCCTTAAGACCTTCATTGTTGAAGTAGAAAACCTAGTTGATAAAAGGTTAAAATAATCAGATGTGACAATGGGACTGAATTTAAAAATAAGGTGATGGATGATTTTTGCAGAGAAAAAGGTATTAAGAGGGAATTTAGTGTAGCTAGAACCCCACAGCAAAATGGAGTACGTACTTCCCCAACTCTATAAGCTCCTACTTCACTCCTATGTCGAGCCGGCTAGGAAGCTCCTAACATGGGATCACTAGAATTCGCTCATGCATTAAATACAACCATAAAAACCTTAGTACGCATTGGTTCATGTTTCTTAAGACGTTCAAGCAAGTTACCGTATAGGAAGTTAGCCAGTTTTCTTAAGCCTAACATAGATGAACAATCATCCAATACAACTAATAACACACTAATAACCAATAATCAATAGCTAGGTTTCATTAGATCTAAGCAAACACAAGATAAATCTAGCCTAGCATGTTAAAAAAAAGACAAGAACAAGATAGAATCAAACAACACATAGACATATTGAATGATTAATTGATAACTTATCTTCAATGTAACATGGAAGATCTCAAGGCAAAAAGCCTTGAAAAAGCTGCTAAAATCGTCTTAGGGTTTCCTCCCAAAATTACACACAAAAGTTCCACACTAATGACAAAAAATTGCAAAACTATATATAGAGATTAAGGGCTGACGGCGTCACGTTGTAGATTCTGACGCCGTCACCTCGCCGCTTTTAGGGTTCCCGGATGGCCTTCCTGACGCCGTCCCTCTTTAGACCTCCAAAATCCGTTCTGGCTTATCAAGGCTTGACGCCGTCAGATTATGGCTTGACGCCGTCCCTCTTTAAATTAAGCCGTGACGACCTTGATCACTTCAAAGGGTGACGCCGTCAGATTTTTCATGCAAAATTCTCTGGCTTATCATGAGTAATTTTCATATCCACCTTTTTCTTGCCAAGCCATGACGCCGTCCAGGGCAATACCTGACGCCGTCAAAGGTACTTTTTAGCCGATTTTGAGACTTTGTCGTTTTCTTCACTTTTATGCTCCAAAAACGTCCAAAATGCTTCCTTTTCCAGATTTCTTCTCAAAAGTACCTAAAATGACAAAAGGAACGATTTAGGGCAATATTTGATCAAATAAATACGATTTAGGGCTTAAATGACCCCCTAAAAGCGGTACACTTTTTGCTTCATCAAATACCCTTACACTTGAGATTTGCTTGTCCTCAAGCAAATGCGCTTTTATTCTAATCAAAATACAAGTTAGGGGTCATTTAACACTAATATAAAAGTAATTACAACAAATATTCGTTCCACTTTAATCATAATAAGCACGGAGATTACAAACTAGCACCTCACAAGTAGTGTTTAGATACTCACATCTCTCAAGTGTCATCAAAATAAATCTCATAAATGAAAACGGATAATATCTCTCACTACCTGTCATAGAAAATAGATTACCATAGGCTTGGGAAAGGATCGAAAACCTCCTCCACTAGGCGTAAGCACCTAAGATAAACTATCAAAGAGGGCTTTTAAATGGGTTATAACGTTAGGTGTAGGGATATGATAAACACAGTTTTGTTGGATAAGGAATATTTTACTGGTGGCGAGTTAAAGATCTTGATCAATTACATGTACTATACAATGTTGCTAAGCCAAGACTCGACTCAATCTTAAGCTAAAAATAAAATAACAAAAACATAAAATAAAACGGGATGGTAGTCCGTATGTTTTTTCTACTTTTCTTTTTCTCATTTTTTTGTATTTTTCTTATATATATATATATATATATATATATATATATATATATATATATATATATATATATATATATTTGGACATACACTCTTGCCCTACCATCCAAAATAATACATCGTAGGGGCGTTGCATTCCCCTTACACTTGAACTTTTACATAACTTTACAAATAACTATTCTAATGACTCAAATTAAGATAATCGAAATACTTGGAGTACTTTTAAAATATTTAGCATATATGGGGGTAATAATGTTGTTCTTCCCCATTACTCCATTACACTAGTACTTTACCCATGAGTCCCAATCGTCCCAAAACAATATGTACAAGGATATGACTCGACTTAGCAACCATGTAATCAATTAGATAATTAACTTGGGGTTTAAACAAATGTTGTCACAATAATGCACTAAAAATGAGTGCATACAAGGTAGGCTAAGGCGATTTGGGTGTACATTTAAGTGGGGTGTAACAAATTCTTCCCTCAAGTAAAATGCTTAAAGGTCGAAACGAAAAGATAGGCTCTGAGGGGTGTACTAGGGGTATCGTGTACTAAAAATGAGTACAACGCAAAGGGTGTGGGAGAATTACTTGACCAATGTAGCCAAAGTAATTATAACAAAAACACAGGTGTAAAACAATGGGTTAATCCTAATGCCTCTTATCATGTAGTAAATCTAACTACACGAACGTAGTCTCACTTGTGGCCTCGGAATGGTCCTAACGCAAGTTCTAGAATCTAAGTGCTACCGGTACACACATCATAGCATAAATGCTTTTCCTACCAATTCTAGGGGCGAACCTCACATATTTGGGGGTGGAAATTTTTTTAGTGGTACGGTTTTTGTGCTAGTCATATAACTCCTATCCGTGAGACGCTCATTAAGATCAAAGTTTCACTCCTAGATGTTGTAAAAAAATTTAAATTTGGCACTAAAATTGCCCTAACAAGTATTTATCTCAGTTTTATTACACATCTACTATTAAACAAACAAAAATCAAGCATAATAGCATTCTCTAATCGTACTTTTACCCCCCTTACACTTAAGATGAACATTGTCCCCAATGTTCAAATAACAAAATGTAAAAGTATAAAGTAAAAGAATGAAATCAAATACTCCCCTGATTCGCTCGGTGGATAATGTGGTAACACGGTTAGATCTTCTTCCAAGGTAATGATGAAGCTCCATGACTAATGCATCGCCATAAGCTTGATCCAACAAACATTTCCTTGTCCAAAATAACCTGTTAAACCTGAGAAAACAAACACGAAAACCTGCATAACATCGGCGGGATAAACTCTATATATAAGGATATAATGCTTGTGGAATGATAATTTTGCAGATTCCTGGAGATTATAAGTTAGAGATTTAATAAAAACTTTTTATGAAAACAAAACTTTCAAAAATTTTCAGAAAATTAAACCTGACGCCGTCAGAAATGATCTGACAGAATTCTCATGTTAAGTTTCCGGAAAAATTTTGGAAAAAACCTATACCTTACTTCCTGGAAATCCTGCAAAACATCATTATGACTCGATACAAGCATTTGACTCAAACAAATACTAATATGTATGTTAATTTATTATTATTACGATTCATGTTCATTTGTTCTAATAAACCGATTTGGATTTCCCTTACACTTAACTTTTGCAAAATACCTTTATATGTAGTTAAGACAAAGTTAAAAACAAGATAAAGCATTTTCACAAATTAGTTTTGAACATGAATCAATAAAAATAAAAATTAAACACACATACGGAAACAAATAAAATCAAACGAACAAATAAATAAACACACAAAGCAAATAAAACTTGGGTTGCCTCCCAAGAAGCGCTTTTCTTTATTAACGAGTCTTGTAGCTAGACTCAAAGTCACGTACATTACGTGATTCCTTCATTGGTCACGGTTCCTAGGTCATTCTCATTTCTGGTTTTATACTCCGGTCCTAATTTCAAACAATCCTTATAGAAACCGGATATCCTTCCCATAACATAGTCTACTCCTTTATTTCTATCCTCATCATTCCTATAGTAGACCGCTTGCTTAAGCTCCTTCTCAACATTTGACAAGTGTTGGAATTGTTCTATCTTATATGGCATTTGGTAGTTTACCTCATCGGTCTCATCCTTAAATCTAACTATCCCTAAGGAAGGCTCATAAGTCATTCTAGAAACCTCAACAAATGGTTTTCCAAAAACTACTTGAGTTAAGGATGCATCGACTATTGGGCGGATATCTTCTACAATTACAAAGTCGGTGATATAGGTGAAGTTTCCTACATAAACCGGTAATCCCTTAACTCTTCCCGTGAAGTTACTCATCCACCCCTTGTCGTGGAACATCCTATACCCAAGTTGATTTTTCATTATCAAGTTGTAGTAGGCTCTAGTCATGCTGTTTATGGGTGATCTAAGGTCGATGTAGGCTTTCCACACATGCAAATGTCCGATGTTGCATGGTATGTTGTGATTAGAAGGGTCGCCTATTTTTATAATTGGTCTACCTAGGAAGTATGGTGTCTCGGGGTCATCGAATAAGTTTGTATGATATGCGCGCTCTTCCTTAGTGGGTAGCCTATTGAAGTAGTCCTCATCATCATCTACTTCTTCAATCTCACTTGTCCTAACTTCCTTATCAACCTCGACTTTCTTAACCTCATCCTCAGGTTCACTATTATCCTCATTCCTATCAATTGGTTTGATAGTGACAATGTTGACGAAGTGGACGTGTTTGGATGAAGAGGGGTCTTTTACTTGGGGTCCGCTATTTGTGTTCCTAGCGTCCTTATGTGGAGGTGATAGCACTTGGTTATTGAGGGCTTTCAATAAGTTGTCAATCTTATTGGTCATCTCCGTTTGTTGTTGATTGAATTCGGATTCAAACTTAGCTATCCGAGCTTCTTGAGATGCCATAAATTGAGACATCAATCCTTCAAAGTTATTGGTACTACCATTGCTGGAAGGATTGTTGTTGAAAGTACGGTTCGAGTTGGAACCGCTTGATTGGAAACGATTAGGTGGGTTGGAAGAATTGGTTTGTTGTGCGTTTTGGTTTTGTTTCCACCTAAGGTTTGGGTGATTTTTCCATGATGGGTTGTATGAATCACCGTAGGGGTTTGGCTCGGGTTTGAAAGTGTACCACTTGTCTCCCGCTCCGTCGGTACGCGAGGATGCGTAGTCCGCAAAAGCTTGTTCGGGGAGTTTCATGCAATCACGAGTGTCGTGGGGACCACTACATAATTCACATAAAGAAGTGATTTTGTTCACTTGGCTTGAAGGTTTAGGAGCCTCGTAGGATTTCATGAGAAACTTGACTTGGTCTTCAAGTTCTATGATCCTACGGTCGGAAGTGCTTGAATTGTTCGAAGGCAAAGATATTGCCTTGACCGTTTTATTCAAATCACGGGGATCACTCCAACTTTCGTTGTCATAAAGAGCAAGATCCTCTAGGAGAGCCCATGATTGTTCCGCACTTAGATCACGTAGCATACCACCGGCCGATTGGTCAATGGTTTGCCTCGTGGAGAGATTGATATGGTCATAGAAGATTTGGACTTGGAGCCAAAGTTTTATGCCATGGTGAGGGACTTTTTGGAGTAAGTCCTTGAATCGATTCCATGCCTCGTAGAGGGTTTCGCCTTGACGTTGTTGGAACATCAAGATAGCATCCCTTAGCTTGGTAGTTCTTCCCGGTGGGAAAAACTGAGCAAGGAAACGAGTAGTGAGATCATCCCAAGAGGTGATGGATCCTGCGGGTTGACGCTCTAGCCATTGACTAGCTTGGTCCCGCAGAGAGAATTGAAAGAGACGTAGTCGGGTCGTCTCTCGCGTGGCAACATCAAGGTCTATAGAATCAACGATTTTGAGAAAGTCCTTGAGATGTTGATTAGGATCTTCAGAACGAAGTCCATGGAATGCGCATCCGCTTTGCACCAACCGGATGGTGTCGGATCGCAAGGGAGTGACATTGGCTCCTTGAGTGAGCTCAATGGTGTTTCGATAGCCATGGTGGCTAGGACGGGAGTACTCTCCTAAAGTACGGGCTCTAGGAGGTGGTGGTTGTTGTGGTGGGTTGTTGGGATCAAGGATATTACCACCTTCCATGATGTCGGATGGTAATGGTTACGAACAAAGAAACGAAGAAAAAAGATAGACTAAAGAAAACCTAGAAAAATAAAATAAAAATCTCACTAGAAAGGAATCTAGTGAGTAGACCTATAAAATAAAAATTCAACCTAAACAATAACTATTCCCCGGCAACGGCGCCAAAAACTTGATGCGTGGTTTTGCAACCTTACAACAGGTTTTACCTCTCGAGGGATCTCAAGAGGCTTACAACCCCACCAGGCAGTGTACCTGACCGATGTAGTATAGTGTAGTGGTAAGTACGGGGGATTGATCGTTCTCCACAGGGAATAGTGTTCGTTAGGTATGAAAAACTACTCTAATAGGTCTAAGGGTGAGAGAAGATTCTTTTTATGTTTTTATAATTTTATGAAAGCAAGTAAAATCTCGGGTTTGAAAGAGTGGGCGGAATTAGTTGCTAGTCAACTAACCCAAGTTACTACGAATGCAAATAAAATAAAATGACAGAAAATGAAAATGTGGTGAAACTTATATGGAGAGAAATGTGTTTACTTAGATTTCCTTACTCCCTAACTATCTTTTACCGGTTGATTAGTGTGTATTAATTGCGTGGATGACGGGTGTATTCCTTAATACCAATCGTGGGGTGGCGTACGTACTTCCCCAACTCTATAAGCTCCTACTTCACTCCTATGTCGAGCCGGCTAGGAAGCTCCTAACATGGGATCACTAGAATTCGCTCATGCATTAAATACAACCATAAAAACCTTAGTACGCATTGGTTCATGTTTCTTAAGACGTTCAAGCAAGTTACCGTATAGGAAGTTAGCCAGTTTTCTTAAGCCTAACATAGATGAACAATCATCCAATACAACTAATAACACACTAATAACCAATAATCAATAGCTAGGTTTCATTAGATCTAAGCAAACACAAGATAAATCTAGCCTAGCATGTTAAAAAAAAGACAAGAACAAGATAGAATCAAACAACACATAGACATATTGAATGATTAATTGATAACTTATCTTCAATGTAACATGGAAGATCTCAAGGCAAAAAGCCTTGAAAAAGCTGCTAAAATCGTCTTAGGGTTTCCTCCCAAAATTACACACAAAAGTTCCACACTAATGACAAAAAATTGCAAAACTATATATAGAGATTAAGGGCTGACGGCGTCACGTTGTAGATTCTGACGCCGTCACCTCGCCGCTTTTAGGGTTCCCGGATGGCCTTCCTGACGCCGTCCCTCTTTAGACCTCCAAAATCCGTTCTGGCTTATCAAGGCTTGACGCCGTCAGATTATGGCTTGACGCCGTCCCTCTTTAAATTAAGCCGTGACGACCTTGATCACTTCAAAGGGTGACGCCGTCAGATTTTTCATGCAAAATTCTCTGGCTTATCATGAGTAATTTTCATATCCACCTTTTTCTTGCCAAGCCATGACGCCGTCCAGGGCAATACCTGACGCCGTCAAAGGTACTTTTTAGCCGATTTTGAGACTTTGTCGTTTTCTTCACTTTTATGCTCCAAAAACGTCCAAAATGCTTCCTTTTCCAGATTTCTTCTCAAAAGTACCTAAAATGACAAAAGGAACGATTTAGGGCAATATTTGATCAAATAAATACGATTTAGGGCTTAAATGACCCCCTAAAAGCGGTACACTTTTCGCTTCATCACTGATAGTTTTCTAAAAACTATACGTGGACAAAAGTGTTTTCAAATCCATTCCAATTAACTTTGATTTTATCTCAAAAATTTTTTAAACAGTTAGTACTGCTAGTTTCAACTAGTTTGTACTGTTTTTTCAAACTTGGTTCATTCTAAGTTTATGCTCTATGATTCACGTCTCTCAGAAGGTTACACATCTGGAAGTGTTAAGAGCAGTTTGAAACTCCAAAACTGAATTGATGGTAACTTGTACAAATTGTCATATTGGATGCTGAGCTCGAATGTGCTATTTTCTAGTACATCTGATGGTGAAGATTCTTCCAAACAGGGGAGGAATTAAAAGTTTGTTCAGTTGCTGTTAAAGACGATTGTGTAACTCAGGGGAGGTTATAAATTCAGAATCTGAGATAAGTGTGAAGTTTATGCTGATAGTGAATGTTTAAGTGCACAAGGAGATAAAGTTTATTCATTAAAGTGGTGCATTCATTACATAAGAAGAAGTTTTGTTTCCTGGATTCGAAGACAACATAACTAACACACAAACCTAAACACATAAACCTAACACCTTCATCACTACTCAAGCTTCCTCTTCCCTTTATCCTTAAAATCAGGCATGGACTTGTAAACTCTGGTATGTGCTTAAACACATACCTTTTCTTGACCAAATTATTACCAAAACGACAAAAAACTAACCAAAATGCCAAAGATATTTGTGTTTTTATGTTTGTGATCATGCAGGTACGGATATTTTGAAATATGGACAAAATCAAGCAAAAGACAAAACGAGCACGAGATTTGGAAAAGTGTCAAAAGCCGAAGCCGGGGATCAAAGATATGCTCATCAGTCAAAAGTCAACCTTGAAGAAGCAAAGATTGTCAAAAATAGCCCTTGGATCAACTTTGAATAAATGGCAGAAAAAGTCCCTTGAATTTACACCTTGGCAAAATTTACCCTTAAACCTAATTCCTACTACTAAATAGCCAAATCAAATAAACCCAAAGAAAATAAATAAAGTCCAACCCATGAATAAACTAAACCCAACAGCCCACTTATCCCACAAGCCCATTTAAATAAACCCGGATCCCTTTCACCACTATCCTACCCAAACCCGGTCAATAGACCCACCAACCCAGTCAATACTTCATTAAACAATGAAATAGCGCCTTTTACTGTTCTTCTTCCTCAAAGATTTACCCGTACCCCGAAATTACCCACCTCAACCTCGTACTAGGAATCATTCTAGAAGGCTGACATGTCAGGAATGTTGTCATAATCCTTCCCACGTGGCGAATTGAAGCTATTTGATTGGTCGAAGTGAGGTGGAAGGCAATCCAAGGGCTGTGATAAGAGATATATGTCGACATCAAAGGATTGGAGGGCTGAGATTGGATGATGAGGAGCTCTAGAATCTTCCTCAAAGGCTATAAATAGCCCTAGTCACTCACAGCAGGAAATGTTAGATAGTTTGTTAGGTTTTTAGGTATTAGGAGTAGGGTAATGTAGGTAGCTTTTATTGTAGTTATAGCTTATTGTTCAGCTTTTTGTATTTCCATTTTCAGCTTTCAATATTGTACACTATTCTTCAGTTTTTTTATAAAAGTCAATTTAGTCAAACTGCTTACTGGTGTATTTTAAGTTCTTATTCTGGTGTTTTCTACTTTTTAGATCTTGAAATTGAGAGTTGATAATAGTTTGCTTAATGTTTTTCACTTATTTCTGATTTCCATTTAAAATAGTATAAAAGTCAAATTATAGTCAAAACTGCTTATTGGATTAAGCCTAGTGCTTATTGGGTTGTTTAAGTACTTTTCAAGTTTTAATATGGTTGGAGATTAATTTGTTTCAGAAAATTGAGTTTTAGGTGATCATAGCTAGGTTAATTCTCATAGCAGCCTACATTATGGAGTGTTTGGGTTAGTAGGGTCAAATGGGTAAAAAGAGGTGGCTACTGTTCATTTGTCCATTGGGTGATTTTGATCTAGACTCAGTGCACTTATTTTTGTTGATTTTAGAAAATTCTAAGCTGTTTTGAATGATTTTGGTAATTTTGAATAGAATAGTGCAGGTTTTGGGATCACGCCTGATCTCATAAGCTTATTTAGGAATAAGCTGTTAAGGTTGTTAAATTTAGATGCCTTTGAACCCCTTTTAGGTCATTAAGAAGAATCACATAAGTTGGAATTAGAATCAATAGGATTTGGTAATTACTACAGTCTGCATATCTGCATAGTATTGTCCCAACTTAGCACTTTTTCAGCTTATTTTCTTCTCATTGATAAGCTTCATTAAGTCTGATTTTTGGTACACAAGTAGATTTAGGTATAAGCCAGATCTATTTCAGCTTTTTGAGGTCCCTAGAGCTTATTAGTAGCTTATAATTAGGGCTGCAAGTTGGGTTGTTCAAGCCTGCATAAGCAGCAGCCTATAGCCTTTTGTTCTCATTGTTAACTAGCTTATTAGTGCCTTATATTTTAGTTGCTTTAGCTTATTCAGAATAGGTTTAAGTTAGTTTTAGCTTATTTGCTCCCTTGCCTTTAGCTTATAGGATTTTAGATAGCTTTTAGTTTTAATAATTGCCTTTTTAGTTCTTCATATCTGTCTGAATATCTGATCTAGTCAGTTCCAATCAGCCCACTTTTCAGCTTCTTATCTGCTTATCTCCTTGTACTCATTACTTGATTTTTGGTTTTATAAGTAGCCTGTAGTATAAGCTTTATGAATCAGCTTTTGGTTTCCCCTGATTAGCTTTTGATTAGCTTCTAGAGTAGCTTAAAGTGGGCTGTTTGCTCATTGCTTCTTCCCTAATTTTGCAACTGCATAAACTGCTTATTGGCTTATTTCATTAGTTTCTTTGGTCTTATCAAGTTGATTTAAGCTCAAATTAGTGTGTTAATCCATTTGTGAGCTTTTGGTAAAAATTGGACCCAAACTGCTTATTAGGGTTTAGAAAAGTTCCAATTTCATTTTTCTTAGCTTCTTTATATAATTTTAGATTTTTCTGCAAAATTTCATATATTTCCAAAATCATTTACTATTTTTAAATCATTTAATTAGTTTCTTTTAGTTTAAAATTCATAAAAAAATAAAATAAAAATCAAAAAAATATATTTCTTTTTTCTAATATTTTCTTTTAATATTTAGAATGGTTAATTGCTTTACGTTGTCATTTTATATAATTTATTATATGCTTTCTAGTGTTGATTTAATTTCCGTAGTTATAATTACCATATCCCCACTCTTACTCACCATTCACTACACGTTTCTCGATCCCGAAATCACTTATTCCATTCACACCTTCGTCGGGACAACGAACTCGGGGTTTTGCATATTTCTTGTGTAATTCCCTTTGGAATATAAATTGTTTATATCAAATTTTTGGCGCCGCTGCCGGGGAGGGTTGAAGTGAGTTCGTGATTCCGAGTTTCGATTCGTGTTTTGAAGACCCTTCCTCATGGAGTTATCATTTCCATTTGTAAATATTTTTATCTAAAAACCCAAAAAGATTTTCTCTTCAAAATTTATTTTCCTTTTTCCTTTGTGATTTTCCATGTTTCTAAAATTTAAAAATCCAAAAATATTCTTCTTAATCCTCTTATCCGTTTGATTCTTTATCTCTTACCCTCCATCCGTTTAATTCTTCTTCTCTATGTCTTCATCTTACCATTACGGTTGTCAATGGTGTGGAGGTCCTCATAATGGTGGGAATTGTCCCGGTTGTAGCATGGTGGAATCGGGAAACGGGTTTTTCTATGACCAAAATCCTTATTCTTACCATGAAACACCTGACTATTTCAACCAGCCACCACACCATGAGATGGAAACATATTCTTGTGAATATTGTGGAGGTCCACACCCGAGTTTTGATTGTCAAGCAAGGAATACGTTTGTCTATGAACAAGTTCAATGTAATCAAAACTTCGGGTATGACCATTTTCCATATAATTCACCGAATCAGTCACAACAATCATATTGTTGTGAGTACTGTGGAGGTCCTCACTATAACTCTGATTGTCAAACGAGGAATCCGCTTGTCTATGAGCGTGGTCCTTGTAACAATTATGACTATTCTTATCATGACCAACCTCCACAGTACCAAATGATTCAAACACCATCTCAAGAACTTTCTCAAGACATTCTTCATGTTCTAAATTTAATTGAAGAAATTAAGGATTCGATTAAAAAACTTCCCCAAGAAGATCCTCATCAGAAAACTTATGGAGAATTTCTAGCTGAAGAACAAGCAGCTAGAGTAAGCTCCCAATATTGTCAAACTTTTGTTTACGATGACGACGATGATGAGGACTCTATGTGGGGAGTTTGTGAGAGTTCTTCAGCTGCAGCCACTCCCGTTCAGAAGAAGCTTTGCTGTAGTTCGTCAGTTGCTATCACTCCCGTCGAAAAGCAGGAAGACAAACGAAGCATGGAAGAATTATTAGCAGAGGAGCGGATGCAACTTATCAGAGCTTTATATGATAAACATAGGGTCGAAGACGATTATGACAAGGAGTGTACCCCCGAAGTTCTTGAAATTTCAGATAAACCTCCGAGTGGCAATCCCACTCCGTCTTCAGATCCTATCATTTCCGACTCTTCCCCTTCCCTCACTCCGGTTGAGGGAAGTGATCCTATCTTGGAAGAGATCGATGCTTGCCTCAAATATGATTCAATTTCTCCGGATATTGATGATTTTTGTAACGCCCAGTACCCGTTTAGACTAAAAATTTAAACTTTTTACGCAAAAAGATTTGACTTTCATGGACCTACTGACACTCTTTTGACAGCTGACAAAAATATATAAACATTCAGCCCTTGAGGCTATTTTTAAATGAACGTACATTCAATTACCTTCGAAACGATAGGTCATACGACCCTTTTCGACTTACGGATTAAAAGATATGAATTTTTGAATATCGACAAAATCTGGAAACTGGCCCATACCGCCGGCGTGGCCCCAAAATCACCCCCATGCCGCCGGCATAAAGCCAAACCGGGCGGCATGGGCCCTCTGGTCAGTTTGGGGGTTTCCCAAACTCATCCATGCCGTGGGTTTGGCCTCCAAACCTCCGGCATGGACCTGCAACTTCCCAAAAACACTTTGTTTTCATCCCGTTTTCGCTATAAACAACCCTTACGACTTTCGTTTTACACCAAACTTGAACCACTTCATTAATTTAACATAACCAACACGTTCCAACAACACTTGACCCGTTTACAACCCAACGTGGGTACAAACACACTTAAATCCAAACGCCCCTTAAACATTCACTAAAAACACTTAAAACACACTTGACAACTCGTTAGACCCCCAAACCATTACCCGACTTTGACACACATTATACGACTCATAAAATAGACTCTCGGGGTACAACTTTGACTCGAGCTCGGTATTCTACCTAGCTCCTAATGCTTGTTATCTTCCAAATCCATTCCAAACTCTTATGCTACACTCCAAGCCTTCCATTCCGCCGCACTTAAGCCTACAAAAACATTGACAACTAAAAGAATAAGCTTACGCTTAGTAAGTAACCCAACATAAAACATATATCATACACATACTTTCACATAAGCATCATAACCGTTCTAAAAGCTCCTAAACTACCACATTCAAACCATATCACACATATTCTCATATCATAACCATTTTCAATCACAACAACCATAACTAACTACATACCTTAATTAGTCCAATCCAACAAGCTACACACCCTTAGCCACAAACCACTAGCCATCCATACTTAGCTTATAACCATTCTAAGTCCAACTCCTATACTCTTACACAACCACAATACATACATGATAAATACATACATAACACATGTTTTAGGGAGAGTTACTTACCTTCAATCCAAGCTAAGCTACTAACATAAATCCCCACCAACAACATCTTCTAACCATCATCATCATCATAATCATCATCTTCTACAATTAACCAAAACCTAACAACATAATAATCAATAACATAAACAAGGGTTAACATAACCCATTAACACACTCATCTATCTTCCTACATCATCATATCATCATATGATCATATCTTGATCATATGATGAAACCCACTTAATCCATCATCTATAACCTCATTAACATTAAGAATATAGATACTTATAAGTGATGATTATCACTAATGAAGGCTACCAATACTTGATCTTCACCTATTTCTTCTTGGATCATCATTTTGCTATTTCTCTCTCTTTTCCATCTCTCTAAAAACCGGCCTTCCCTCTCAATAATGGAGGAAGTATCTAGATAAAGCTAGATAAGCTTAGTTAGGTAGCAAATTTGGTCTTTGGCAAGAATGGTCCCTTAAGTCTATTTCTTCTTACTTTAGTCACAACTAACTTATAACACCTTTAACACTTGACAACCTAAGTCCCTTTAGATTATACATCATACCTTATATAACTACATTAGTCATACTTTGACTATTAGTTTGACTATCGGGTTTGACCTCCACGTAACTTTGTTGACCAACCAATCACATAAAGTCTTTATCCATTTTCCATCTAAGGTGGGGCCTACTCGAAACCGGGATACGGGTCTAACAATTCTACCCCCTTATTTAGATTTCGTCCCCGAAATCTTTCGTCTATTTCTAACCAAAACTTAATCTCATAACTCCTCTCATTCTTAGCACCTCATTTCCTAGTTTATTTAGTGCAACGATCTAAATGATCTTGCAACTCTATGCATACTATAACATATCACATGCCCTAATCCACATTACCCCCGCTTACTTCTATACCACACAACTCTTGCTTAGATTTTACATAATACAAGATTTACTTATTATCGCCAATCATCATTCTAATTCGCTCTATTACCGTTCCATCACCATCTCACTCGTTTTATCCCCTACCCTGGTTCTTTGACTACTTGCTACTTAAGAACTCGTACTATTTGACTTTACATCATTACACTCGACTAATACGTTCACATTCTTTTATCTTCATTCATCATCTTTTGCACCACACCGCAAGGCCCATCATATCATCATTACAATTTCTCCGTCCCATCAAGGTTCTCCTAAGTCTCAACTAAAAGCCATGGTCTAATTCTAACCCTCCTATCTTAATCCTTACAATTCCTAACTAACTCTAAACTCCCGCTTTCTACTTCTCTAACCCTACTCGTGCCGTGTCGGCAACACATAGCCCACTCGTTTATAATTCCTCATTTACATGGAGAGGTGTCCCAATCGATGTAAATCCAGAAATATAAACTCATGGTTATGTACTCCCGACATAACACTACTACTCCTATTTCCAATTTTTAACTTTTATTATTTCATCATTTTCTTTTTATTACATTATTTTTACCCTTCTTAGACTTGGATCCATCACATTATCACATTCATTATGGGGATACTTTTATATGCCATGGACGTAGGCAACCCCTTGCCGGTGAAGGCAATACTTTTCATCCCGAAAGATCTTTAACATTCATCCCGAAGGATTCCTTATCATTCCTTTACTTGGTCATCCCGAGGGATACCACATTCAACATTCATCCCGAAGGATCATTACATTCACACTTTATCACATTAACAGTGGATCCAAGTCATAAGCACCGCACACACATAATTACATTCATTTATTTTAGTGAAATGCAAGCGCATAGAGCATATGAGCCTGCTTATTATAATTACACACCTCTACGTGTTCTACCATCCTACATCCTTAATCCGCGTTAGTTATTTTCACATCTTTACTTTACCTTTTAGTCCACTCGACTCATTTACATCTAGACTTCTCACATTTTACCAACCGTAACTCATGCATTCATTATAGTGATTACAGCTAATCGCCTTAGCCGTAATATGATAATTTCAAGACAACGCCTTTATCTCATACACACTCCTCTCATTCTTTCTTACATTTTTAATCCACCACATTCTTATTCGCGTATCTTACCTCTCTTCTATTAGTCTCACTCACTTCCTTTACATGTAGACCTTACATAGATCGTCAACTACAACACATTCATTCATTATTAATAATTACAGCTAATCGCCTTAGCCGTAATATAATTATTTCAAGACAATACCTTAACCTCATACACGCCCATCTCATTATAGCTATTAGTACTTAGGTAATTTTGTTTTATTTCATCATTTACTCAACCCCTATGCCTTTTCTCATTTTGTAACTCTTCTAAGTTCGTCACTGACTTATTATGTATATATTTATATCATTTCTTCACTACACACATTCAACGTTACCACACGTTCATAATCATGCTCCTAATACTTGACTCTCCACTAACCCATCTCTAATACCTCATTAATGATCACCACGCTAAATATAAATGCTCACAAGGCCATGCTTTGATCATCACTATCACACAAATCACGCACTTTCATTTTTAGTCACATTTCCTATAAACCACCACACAACTTATAACATCCATTCACCTTCGCTAAACTACCATAGCACACAATCACATAATCATATAATAATTACCGAGACAGCCCGAGGTGCACGGTAATCCTATTACTCACACGTCAAGTCTTCCACTACCTATATCACATAAGACACATCCCTAAGTCCCCATCATTATACCCATATAGAAATCACATAATTCATCTCAAAACTCAAAATTCATATCCTATAACTTACATAATATTTGCCCGCCTTTCTTAAACTTAAACTTAACGCGTCTACGAGTGGTTTAAGTCTAGGAAACCTATAGTGGAAACCTAATTCACTTAAACCGAAGCTCTAATACCAAGTTGTAACGCCCCGTACCCGTTTAGACTAAAAATTTAAACTTTTTACGCAAAAAGATTTGACTCACATGGACCTATGGACACTCTTTTGACAGATGACAAAAATGTATAAATATTCAGCCCTTGAGGCTATTTTTAAATGAAATTATATTCAATTACCTTCGAAACGATAGGTCATACGACCCTTTTTGACTTACGGATTAAAAGATATGAATTTTTGAAAATCGACAAAATCTGGAAACTGGCCCATACCGCCGGCATGAAATCCATGCCGCCGGCATGGCCCCAAAATCACCCCCATACCGCCGGCATAAAGCCAAACCGGGCGGCATGGGCCCTCTGGTCAGCTTGGGGGTTTCCTAAACTCATCCATGCCGTGGGTTTGGCCTCCAAACCTCCGGCATGGACCTGCAACTTCCCAAAAACACTTCGTTTTCATCCCGTTTTCGCTATAAACGACCCATACGACTTCCGTTTTACACCAAACTTGAACCACTTCATTAATTTAACATAACCAACACGTTCCAACAATACTTGACCCGTTTACAACCCAACATGGGTACAAACACACTTAAATCCAAACGCCCCTTAAACATTCACTAAAAACACTTAAACACACTTGACAACTCGTTAGACCCCCAAACCATTACCCGACTTTAACACACATTATACGACTCATAAAATAGACTCTCGGGGTACAACTTTGACTCGAGCTCGGTATTCTACCTAGCTCCTAATGCTTGTTATCTTTCAAATCCATTCCAAACTCTTATGCTACACTCCAAGCCTTCCATTCCGCCGCACTTAAGCCTACAAAAACATTGACAACTAAAAGAATAAGCTTACGCTTAGTAAGTAACCCAACATAAAACATATATCATGCACATACTTTCACATAAGCATCATAACCGTTCTAAAAGCTCCTAAACTACCACATTCAAGCCATATCACACATATTCTCATATCATAACCATTATCAATCACAACAACCATAATTAACTACATACCTTAATTAGTCCAATCCAACAAGCTACACACCCTTAGCCACAAACCACTAGCCATCCATACTTAGCTTATAACCATTCTAAGTCCAACTCCTATACTCTTACACAACCACAATACATACATGATAAATACATACATAACACATGTTTTAGGGAGAGTTACTTACCTTCAATCCAAGCTAAGCTACTAACATAAATCCCACCAACAACATCTTCTAACCATCATCATCATCATAATCATCATCTTCTACAATTAACCAAAACTGTTAGGATCTCTGGGAAATAAGAGTTTCATTGTTGCTGCCGATAGTGTTAAGCTGGTTCCTGCCGATAGCTTTGGTTCCTGCTGAAAGCTCATTGCTGCCGACAGTGTTATCTTGTTTCTGCCGATAGTGTTGTTGCTGCGGATAGTATTATTTGTTATCCGTATATTTAGAATGTTTGTTAAGATTTATTTTTAGAAGAGATTGTTGTTTATCTCTTCACACGTTTACTTGTAGAACGGATTAGGGTTAGGTCATCTTGTTAGTATATAAGATATATCCGTCTATGAGTTTATGTACACCTTTAACGTTTTCAATATTCAAGATCACAATTCTTAGTTCATAGTTTGATCCATAGAGGATCATTGTCGTTTAGAGTTTTCTTCTTTATTATACTTGCTGTTTAGTTTCCGCATAAACGCTTGTATTGCATACAGAGGTTCTTGTTTATACCAAGCTCAATCAAGCTCGAAGTTCTCGATCCTACAAGTGGTATCAGAGACTGGTGAGGATCTCTGTCAAAGAAGATTGGTTTTTGAAGCAGTTCGAAGGAACGGAGGAAGATCTGAAAAAAAGGTTTTCGTTAGCAGCGAGTCTTTGGTAATCGTTAATTTGATTTTTGATCTGATTGGTTCATAATTTAATTGGGTTTGTCGATTACTTGTTACCTCGTACTGTCATCAATTAATTGGATTTGTCGGACTCAGTTTGTGTGTAAAAGCGAATTAAATCTGTCGGTATTGAATATATTAATTGCTGATTGGGAGTTGAAGTTTTTATTGGAAGTCAACGTGTGGGGAAATTGGCTGACGTTATCTTGCAGTGTTTATTAATTGATTGCTTGAATTCAATGTGTCGGTGGAAAAATAGTGGGGCTGAGGAATTAAATGGTTTGTCGTTTGTGAATGTGTTTGTTGTTTACAATTTATTGTGAAGCAATTATTGAAAGAGCAGTGATTTATTCGATTGATCATTTAATTTTGGTCAACGTTGGATTGCTGCTGCTATTGATTTAATCTTGGGTTTTGTTCGAAGATTATTGGTCATTTGGGTTTCATCAGTGAGTGGTGAAGTATTTTTGATCAGTCAGTGGGCATTAACTCTGGTCTGTGAAGTGGTGGTTTAATATTGGTCAGTGTGGTATTTATTCTTGTCTCTGAATAGTTTTGCTATTAGTGTCGAAGAAGCCTTTTTCATACCATTCTCTTAAACTATAATAAAATGACTTCATCCGGAACTGATGAATATGAGAAATGGGCTAAGAAGATGGAACAATGGATCTCCAACAGAGATCATAACCTCTGGAATATTATTCTTAATGGGAACAGCAAGAAGAGCATTGAGAGAGATCATGAAGGGAAAATAATCATACTTCCACCTGTATCAGCTGAGGAGCATGTTGCTGTACAAAGAGAGACCAAGGCAAGAACTCTTTTGCTTCAGGCTCTCCCAAAAGATCACATGGATAAATTTCAGCACCTGGATGATGCTAGAGAGATCTGGCGTGCTATAAAAACCAGATTTTTAGGGAATGATGAGTTCAAGAAGTCCATGCTCAAGCAGGAGGTCGAGGAGTTCAAGATATCAGTGGCTGGAGACTTTGCTTTGATGGGTTTTTCATCTCAGGTACCAAAGTGTCATTTTGGTTGTCATGATTTATATGCTTTGCTTAAGAAAGATTTTGATGAAATGAAACCTAAATATAATGAATTGTTTGTTGAAGTCAAAGCGTATAAAAATGCTGTTAAAACCTTAGAAAAACAAAAAGTTTGGTACCAAAATAATCAGGTAGCATATGAGGAAAAGATAAGGGTTTTAGAGAGGGACTTGAAAAATACCACTAATGAGCTTAAATATTCTGAGTCTCAAAAAGCTAAGGTGGTGTTAGAGAAACAGGATTTGCAGACTAAACTAGACAATACCTTGGGTAGGTTTGATAAATGGAAAGAAACATCTAAAAACCTAAACAAGCTAATTGATAGTTCTATGTCTGTCAGAACAAAACGTGGTTTAGGATTTGGAGACTATATAGGGCAAGATCAAGTTTATGACCCTAATGAGTATAGTGTTTTTAACCCTGAACCTGTAGACTATCAAATTCCTGTTAAGTTTGTCAAGGAAGGAGAATTGCATGTTGTTCCTCCTCCTATAAGAGGAGTGTTTAAGCCTGTCCCTATTCATTCAGACCTTGACCTTGACTCAGATGAATCACTCATGACCTATGGCAAAAAGTCAAATGACTTGCCTAAACCTGATGACTTTGTCTCTTGCTCTTTAAGTGACAAGTCTTCTGAGACCAAGACCAATGACTTTGCCTCTTGTGATTCAAATGATAAGTCAACCACACCCAAGTCTGATGACTTCACACCAAAAATAGCTCGTGTGGAATCCAATTTAAAGACAGCTACTTTTAGTCCTATTAAGAACAATTTTGTTTCTGATTCTGTTTGTGAGAAGTCTTTGTGTGATATGCAAGGTCATGATAAGAAAAGTCAGGTTAAGAACAAAAAGATTAAAAAGAAATCTTGTTTTGTTTGTAGAAGTTACTCTCACCTTATTAAAGATTGTGATTATTATGAGAGTAAAATGGGTAATTGTGTTCAACAAAAGCAACCTAGGTCAGTATGGAAAAATGTAGAGAACATTCCCCCATTTGTCCCTAGAGCAAATGCATTTCCTAAGGCAAATCGACCAGCACCAGTTCCAGCTGGTCAAACCAAGTCTACTGGTTGGAAAAGGAATGTTGCTAGACCATTCTACATACCTATTAGCACTTACTTTCAGAATGGTTTTTGGCCTGGTTATTATGACCCAAGGTATATGGGGGGAACAAGATGGGATACTGGTGTTAAGCCCTCAACAGGTTGTTCTTGGACAAATAAAAGGAAAGGTTCATTCTGGGTACCCAAGAACAATAGTCCTTGTCAGGTGCATTGATTGAGGGGAGGCATAAGCCTAAGGGGAGGCTTATTTTTGTTGTATATTTTGTGCTAACTAACCTTTTTGTTTAGTTTGTTTTGTGTTCTTTAACTAAAATAATGCAGCTACTGAATTTGTTGCTTCTTATTGTTAAGAGAGTGGTTACTGCTGTTGAATATTAACTTGGTCATGGCGTTCTGGTATACTGATTTGTCTGGCTATTTGTTCGAATTGATTGTGGGGCTGGATGTTATCATCAGAATAAATCTCATATTGATCTGATAAAAGTAATGGGTTGAGTGATGTTGACTTTCGGTTTGTCGCTTGTCAAATAATGGGGCTTGAATATTGTTCTTCTCATTGATAAAGTGAATTGCACGTGCCAAGTTGATTTGTGCAAGTGGACATCCCAATTTTCATATATTTGTTTAATCATACAAATTAATTATCTCAGTGATAAGATATATCTCGTACGAATATATTTATTGGGAACAGATATTGATTTATTGATCAGTAGAAAGTCAAATAAGTGGAGCTGTGTGATTGGATGTAGCTGCTATTGGTATTGAACAGATCATTGGTCTATGGATGTTTAATTCATGGGACTGATTGATTATTTTATTGATCGAATCAAGTGGGGTCAATTGGTCGCTGTGGGAAATTAATTGGGAGAGTAAATTAATGGGGCTGACTAGTGTGACGTTGGGGCTATTAAATTACTCGTCAGCAGCAATGGTTCCTGATGTCAGCAGCAATGGTTCCTGCTGATAGTGCTTCTGTTTCTGCTGACAGTATTACCAGTTCCTGCTGAACACCATTCCTGCTGCTCGGTTCCTGCTGTTCGGATTCTGCTGGTAAAAAAAAAAATAAATAAATAAATAAATAAAAAAATTATACATTTTTTTTTTATCTTTTTCATTTTCTTTTCTTATTTCCTTTTCTTTTATTTTGGTGTGTTTCTGATTTGTTTTTCTTAGTTAAAAAAAAAAAAAAAAAAAAAATTGTATCTTTTGTGTGCTAATAAGATGGTTTTGAGTAACACCTTGCAGGTACAGTGTTGGTGTTTACATCTGCACAACAAATGGTGCTCAACTCACCATGTCTTGCAGACAAGAAAGAGTTGGCTCACCATGAGGGTACGGCTCTGGTGTGATAATCAAATCCGTTGATAGCTGTAATAGCTTGCTCAAAGCTATAGGGTACTTCAACTCACCCATGATTCATTTCTGAGAGTTGCAAATGGTTCTCAATTCACCATGGATGTAACCCTTTATGGGATCCAAAGGATTGGCTAGTCCACAAAAGTATGGTTTGTGGTAAAGACACTTGGTATCCATATTTGGTATTCAATTCACCAAGGTTTGCTGTAACCTAAGAATTGACTAGTCCTGAGCAAACGGCTACAGGTAAAGACAAGTCAAATCCGTTTATAGTTGCTGATTTGCTAATAAATCAGATGGTTATCAATGTACCATGGTCTAACACACCTAAACATTGGCTACTCCAGTAGTGATGGATATTGGTAAAGAGACATCAAATCCATTAATTTTCAATGATTCACCTCTCACAGGAGTTAACACACCTGGATGTGATGAGAATAGTATGAAACTTAAAGTGATTTGATGTACATATTGTCATAGTAGCAGCCAAGTTCAAGTGAAAGTAATGGTGACCAGTATACATGTTTTGAAGAAGATTTCTTGTTCCTGCTGAACTATTGAAGTTGCTGCTGGATGCTATAGAAGCTGGAATCTTGCAAGTTATGGATGTTGCTGCTGGTTACTTAAAATTGTTGCTGCTAAGTCACAGTCCTCAAGCCTGAGAAGTTACAAGCTCTATCACATTGGAATCTTGCAGGTTAACCTAGTCAACCTCAAGATTAGGGGAGGATTGTTAGGATCTCTGGGAAATAAGAGTTTCATTGTTGCTGCCGATAGTGTTAAGCTGGTTCCTGCCGATAGCTTTGGTTCCTGCTGAAAGCTCATTGCTGCCGACAGTGTTATCTTGTTTCTGCCGATAGTGTTGTTGCTGCGGATAGTATTATTTGTTATCCGCATATTTAGAATGTTTGTTAAGATTTATTTTTAGAAGAGATTGTTGTTTATCTCTTCACACGTTTACTTGTAGAACGGATTAGGGTTAGGTCATCTTGTTAGTATAAAAGATATATCCGTCTATGAGTTTATGTACACCTTTAACGTTTTCAATATTCAAGATCACAATTCTTAGTTCATAGTTTGATCCATAGAGGATCATTGTCATTTAGAGTTTTCTTCTTTATTATACTTGCTGTTTAGTTTCCGCATAAACGCTTGTATAGCATACATAGGTTCTTGTTTATACCAAGCTCAATCAAGCTCGAAGTACTCGATCCTACAATTAAACAAAACCTAACAACATAACAATCAATAACATAAACAAGGGTTAACATAACCCATTAACACACTCATCTATCTTCCTACATCATCATATCATCATATGATCATATCTTGATCATATGATGAAACCCACTTAATCCATCATCTATAACCTCATTAACATTAAGAATATAGATACTTACAAGTGATGATTATCACTAATGAAGGCTACCAATACTTGATCTTCACCTATTTCTTCTTGGATCATCATTTTGCTATTTCCCTCTCTTTTCCATCTCTCTAAAAACCGGCCTTCCCTCTCAATAATGGAGGAAGTATCTAGATAAAGCTAGATAAGCTTAGTTAGGTAGCAAATTTGGTCTTTGGCAAGAATGGTCCCTTAAGTCTATTTCTTCTTACTTTAGTCACAACTAACTTATAACACCTTTAACACTTGACAACCTAAGTCCCTTTAGATTATACATCATACCTTATATAACTACATTAGTCATACTTTGACTATTAGTTTGACTATCGGGTTTGACCTCCACGTAACTTTGTTGACCAACCAATCACATAAAGTCTTTATCCATTTTCCATCTAAGGTGGGGCCTACTTGAAACCGGGATACGGGTCTAACAATTCTTATCTTGATCCGGAGGGAGATATTCATTTACTTGAGAAATTACTGAATCAAGAACCATCTCTTTCTCTCCCTCCGAAGGAAGTCGAAATCAATCCACCAAAGGAATTTGATGACCTTGTTCCCGAAACCTTCAAAACGACTATCACCAACCCTCTGTTTGAGTTCGAATCTGAGTTTACTTTGATTTCTGATAACCCAATCTTTGATATTCAGATGGAGGAGAGTGATGAGTCCGTAACGGAACATGAGCTCACAGATTCTCATCATATGATTGATTCTCTTCACGAGGAGTTCTCCGGTGAACTCGCTCCTATCATATCTCCTCCAGAGTACGATTACTTTAATTTTGAGGATGATCCTGACCCGGGGGGAGATGTACTCTATCATAAGGATTTGCTTATTAATGGCATCATCCGAAACCTCCCTCCCGAGGTTTTTATTGATGGTAACCATAAGAGCTTCCATGATGACATTCAAAATCAGAAAAATGGTAAATTTGAAGATGAAGAATGGATCCTCATTGTGATTAAGATCCTTCTCCCTTTCTTCACTTATTCGGTGACTTCTCTTATCCTTCACTCCTTCGGGAGTGAAGACACCATCTTTGACCCCGGCATTTCTCATTCTTTTAAGCCGAGGGTATCTCATCGGAGTGGAACTTTCATATGCTTCAATGTTTATCCAAACATCTTGAATGAAAGTCCGATGGAGATTATCTTTTCCACATGCTCCCCCAAGAACAAATAAATTTGGGGCGAGTCTAAGCTATACGACTCGATAATAAACAAGCGCTTCGTGGGAGGCACCCCATGCTTATCCTTCTATCTTCTTTGCTATTTTTCTAATAAGTGACGTGAGGAGGGGCACCTCTTCCGTATCTTGTGTTTCGTGGTTTTCTGTGATGTGTCCAGGATTTGCCCGAATAATGAAGACTCTCGTGCTCGTGGTTTGCTTCTCTCCACTCGAGTTTCATCATTCGTTGCTCATCCGATATCCTTAATCTTATCGTTTTACGTTTATCTTTGGCATAATTAATAAACGGCCTTAGATTTATGTAGGAGAACCCTTACCTTTAAGACATTGAGGACAATGTCTCGTTTTAGTCTGGGGGGGTGATCTTTCGATCTGATTTTTGCCTTGCATTTGTGCCGTTTACTCTCGCAACCCCGTTTTTCCTCCAAAATTGAAAAAAGTCCAAAAAAAAAATGAGAAAATTTAAAAAAAATTTGTGCAAAAATATAATAAATTTTGACATTTTGTTGACTTTCCGCTGGTGAGAGTAGGAATAAAATTCTGACTTGATCAGGCGTGTTGAGCCCTAGCTTGTCCCCTTAACCATTCGGCTAAGCATTCGCGGATCTTATTATTTAAGATTTTAAATTTGCGAAGAACGAGAAATGATAGAGTTGTTTATAAGTTAGATTGCTAAACGTGGAGTAGTTGGATCTCTTTAGAGCTCATCGAAGTTACTTGTGGCCTTTTGCTCCCACAAAATTGTTTCACTATATATAACTGTAAGAATAATTAAAGATGTTAGGTTTTGCCGATGATTAGTTCTTGGTCTTCTTAAAAGAATCCTTGCTTTAAAAATTGGGTACACATCAAGGTTACTTAATAAATACGTTTAATAATAATAAGTTAAGTGCTCTAAGCTACAGATTCGAGATCGGGCCTTGGATCCTTATTTCCGGAAGGCGTTTAGGTCTTGGCTACCCTCTTGCACCGGCCCTTGGACCTCTAGTTCAGGAATGTGTGAGGTCTTGGTCTAACCACCTTGGATCCTCATTTCAGGAATGTCTAGAGTCTTGGAATACTCCGTTGTAACAGCCCTTGGATCATTTATTCCGGAAGGTGTAAGGTCTTGGAACTAAACCGTGAAGCTCCGTCGTTTAGGGTACGCAAGTGAAAAGTTAGTGATAAGAGAAAAAAAAAATGAAAAATGAAAAAAAAAATGGTGATTAATGAAAAAGAGAAAAATGAAAAAGTCAAAAATATATATAAAAAAAAAACCTTGATGTGGACCTCATTTTCAAAGCAACGGTTCTCGAGAGAAGATTAAAAACTACTTAGCGTCTTAATTTAGTATCTTTATCGGACTAAAAACCTATCGAAACGAGAAAATATGAAGCAATTCATTTCTCACCAAAAATAAAATAAATAGAGGCAAATTAGGAAAATGGGAGCAAGAGGTAATTACACAAGTAACTTCCATGGGTAGTGTTGGCATCTAACTTGTAAATAGACAATGATTTCGTTTTTAAGCTTAGTTTGGGGGCTCGTGAAAAATCAGGGACGACGAATTTTATCCAAATGGTCACTTCTTCATGAGTCGTGTTTCCTACTCGTTGAAAATTTTGCAAAAATAGAATACAAAAATAGAAAAAAAGGAAAAATGGGGAGTTTTTAGAACCTAAAGATTTCTTAATCTCTTTTGAAAATTTTGCTACTTCTCAAAGTTAGTAAAAAGAGATTGGAAATTTTTGGTTTTGAAAACGTGTTTTTATAACATTGCGTGAGGACACTGCAATATCTTAGTCTGGGGGAATTTTGGTATGTGCTTAAACACATACCTTTTCTTGACCAAATTAAGACCAAAAACTAACCAAAATGCCAAAGATATTTGTGTTTTTGTGTTTGTGATCATGCAGGCACGGATATTTTGAAATATGGACAAAATCAAGCAAAAAGACAAAACGAGCACGAGATTTAGAAAAGTGTCAAAGGCCGAAGCCGGGGATCAAAGATATGCTCATTCAGTCAAAAGTCAACCTTGAAGAAGCAAAGATTGTCAAAAATAGCCCTTGGATCAACTTTGAATAAATGGCAGAAAAAGTCCCTTGAATTTACACCTTGGCAAAATTTACCCTTAAACCTAATTCCTACTACTAAATAGCCAAATCAAATAAACCCAAAGAAAATAAATAAAGTCCAACCCATGAATAAACTAAACCCAACAGCCCACTTATCCCACAAGCCCATTTAAATAAACTCGGATCCCTTTCACCACTATCCTAACCAAACCCGGTCAATAGACCCACCAACCCAGTCAATACTTCATTAAACAATGAAATAGCGCCTTTTACTGTTCTTCTTCCTCAAAGATTTACCCGTACCCCAAAATTACCCACATCAACCTCGTACTAGGAATCATTCTAGAAGGCTGACATGTCAGGAATGTTGTCATAATCCTTCCCACGTGGCAAATTGAAGCTATTTGATTGGTCGAAGTGAGGTGGAAGGCAATCCAAGGGCTGTGATAAGAGATATATGTTGACATCAAAGGATTGGAGGGCTGAGATTGGATGATGAGGAGCTCTAGAATCTTCCTCAAAGGCTATAAATAGCCCTAGTCACTCACAGCAGGAAATGTTAGATAGTTTGTTAGGTTTTTAGGTATTAGGAGTAGGGTAATGTAGGTAGCTTTTATTGTAGTTATAGCTTATTGTTCAGCTTTTTGTATTTCCATTTTCAGCTTTCAATATTGTACTCTATTCTTTAGTTTTTTTATAAAAGTCAATTTAGTCAAACTACTTACTGGTGTATTTTAAGTTCTTATTCTGGTGTTTTCTACTTTTTAGATCTTGAAATTGAGAGTTGATAATAGTTTGCTTAATGTTTTTCACTTATTTCTGATTTCCATTTAAAATAGTATAAAAGTCAAATTATAGTCAAAACTGCTTATTGGATTAAGCCTAGTGCTTATTGGGTTGTTTAAGTACTTTTCTAGTTTTAATATGGTTGGAGATTAATTTGTTTCAGAAAATTGAGTTTTAGGTGATCATAGCTAGGTTAATTCTCATAGCAGCCCACATTATGGAGTGTTTGGGTTAGTAGGGTCAAATGGGTAAAAAGAGGTGGCTACTGTTCATTTGTCCATTGGGTGATTTTGATCTAGACTCAGTGCACTTGTTTTAGTTGATTTTAGAAAATTCTAAGCTGTTTTGAATGATTTTGGTAATTTTGAATAGAATAGTGCAGGTTTTGGGATCACTCCTGATCTCATAAGCTTATTTAGGAATAAGCTGTTAAGGTTGTTAAATTTAGATGCCTTTGAACCCCTTTTAGGTCATCAAGAAGAATCACATAAGTTGGAATTAGAATCAATAGGATTTGGTAATTATTGCAGTCTGCATATCTGCATAGTATTGTCCCAACTTAGCACTTTTTCAGCTTATTTTCTTCTCATTGATAAGCTTCATTAAGTCTGATTTTTGGTACACAAGTAGATTTAGGTATAAGCTAGATCTGTTTCAGCTTTTTGAGGTCCTTAGAGCTTATTAGTAGCTTATAATTAGGGCTGCAAGTTGGGCTGTTCAAGCCTGCATAAGCAGCAGCCTATAGCCTTTTGTTCTCAGTGTTGACTAGCTTATTAGTGCCTTATATTTTAGTTGCTTTAGCTTATTCAGAATAGGTTTAAGTTAGTTTTAGCTTATTTGCTCCCTTGCCTTTAGCTTATAGGATTTTAGATAGCTTTTAGTTTTAATAATTGCCTTTTTAGTTCTTCATATCTGTCTGAATATCTGATCTAGTCAGTTCCAATCAGCCCTCTTTTCAGCTTCTTATCTGCTTATCTCCTTGTACTCATTGCTTGATTTTTGGTTTTATAAGTAGCATGTAGTATAAGCTTTATGAATCAGCTTTTGGTTTCCCCTGATTAGCTTTTGATTAGCTTATAGAGTAGCTTAAAGTGGGTTGTTTGCTCATTGCTTCTTCCCTAATTTTGCAACTGCATAAACTGCTTATTGGCTTATTTCATTAGTTTCTCTGGTCTTATCAAGTTGATTTAAGCTCAAATTAGTGTGTTAATCCATTTGTGAGCTTTTGGTAAAAATTGGAACTGAAGTGCTTATTTTAAGTGCTTATTCGAAACAGCCTTTGACCCGAACTGCTTATTTGGGTTCAGAAAAGTTCCAATTTCATTTTTCATAGTTTCTTTATATAATTTTAGATTTTTCTGCAAAATTTCATATTTTTCCAAAATCATTTACTATTTTTAAATCATTTAATTAGTTTCTTTTAGTTTTAAATTCATAAAAAAGTAAAATAAAAATCAAAAAAATATATTTCTTTTTCTCAAAATTTACTTTTGTCATATAGAATGTAGGAAAATTATTTTCATGCCCGTAGGATTAGTAGTGCTTCAAATTCACTTTTTATTTTGCGCACTTACGTTTATTTTTATTAAAACACTCGTTTTTAGTTTTAATTACGATTTAGGGTTAATTGCTTTACGTTGTCATTTTATGTAATTTATTATATGCTTTCTAGTGTTGATTTAATTTCCGTAGTTATAATTACCATATCCCCACTCTTACTCACCATTCACTACACGTTTCTCGATCCCGAAATCACTTATTCCATTCACACCTTCGTCGGGACAACGAACTCGGGGTTTTGCATATTTCATTTGCAATTCCCTTTGGAATATAAATTGTTTATATCAAACTCCTTTGTCTTTGATCGAGTTTCACACCTTCGGACTTGGGAGCCCTATCACTTGTTTATCTAGTTTTGGTCGTGGTTGATTCCTTACAGGCACTGAGATCTTACTCATACCTGACACAGTTTTTTCGATCTCTCTTGTTAGTAAAACTGACAGTGGAGGTGGATGTGCTTGCTGATCATCATCATCAGAGGAAGTTGGAAGGTCATCATCAGAAGATACTTCTTCAGCTTGTGGAGATGGATTCCTGATAGTCAGATTAGTGTAGTTCGGTGGAAAGTAATTTTTCCATCCTTCACTTTCTGAATTCGAAGATGAATCTGATGAAATCTCAAAAATGTTTGGATTGGATGAACTCATTGTGTTTGATAGTTGTGGTTTGAAGAATGTGATGGGTTAAGTGTCGAAAATTCAAGAACTTTTATAGAACCAATGGAGATTTAATGTCATTGAATGCTGGGTTGGTATTAGGAATTAATTCCTTGAAGGAATAAGTTTAATTATGGAGACTTTTGAAGAGTTGACCGAATTTGATGTATTATTATTGGTCAAAAGATGGATATGTGAAGAAAATTCCCAAGTGTTTCAAGATTGAAGATAAGTGTTTGAAAGAATCCACCCCATCATATAACGTTGGAGTTTAATTCAAGAAACTTGTTGATTTGCATAGAAATCATAAGTTTAGGGGAGGATTGTTGGGAATTAAATTAAGCAGTTGGTACGGTTCTGTATAAGTTAGTACGGTTGAAGTGTTGCTGAAGAATACATCAACAGTTGGTACTGCTGGTGAAGAAAGTTCGTACTGCTTACAAGATTAAGATGAAACCGTATGAAGATAAATATGGAATGGATATGATGTATATCTTATTTGTATAGATTGATATGGTAGATTGTTTACTTGTAAAGGACTCTTTGTGCTATAAAAAGAGATCCTTAGTTAGGGTTTATAGACATCCATACGTATATGCATCATTAAGAGCTTCACGTTTTTCATTGTAATCGTTCAAGATATTGAAGCAAAGTGTTTGGTTAAACATTGTCTAGTTATTCTTACTGTTACATTCATACGATCACATACATTTACCAAACACATATTCTTCTAAGTACTTGGTAGTAAATTCCGCGTGCTATCAAGTATATACTCAAAGTATCTCTAACACAACTCGTGTGTTTAGATCCGGTCAGATTAAATAAAAGATAAGATCATATTATATGGTGATTTCTAATGTAGAAAAGATTCCTCCGTCGACTTGTCTAAACCTACAACTATTGAAAAGTTAATCCGAATGTCTTCGCGACAACCACCTCAAGTTATGCATTAAGCCTATTTAACTGATTAATGAGATTTAGTGGGATATGTTTAATGGTTAAAAACATATAATGATAACAATAGTTGTCACTACTTGCAATCATGCACACATGTTCGATTTAGATTAATTAACGTCTCAAACCCTATTACTATGTCTAGTCTCAAGCCTTAATCATTTAATTGCTCAAATGATCAAGAATAAATATTATACACATACGCATTGTCATCATAATATGCATACAATACTCACGATAAGAAACAATAAAAATCATAATCAAACACATATGGTTCTTTATTAAACTCAATAATCATCCATATAACCAATAGTCAAATCACTAAAATATGTTATCCATCATCTAGGGTTCATCTACTCTAAGCAAATACTATGGAATTTAGCCTAGCATAATAAAAAGAACAAACATAACAAGAATTAAATAAAGGTTCAACATGATATTTAAACAATAAAAGTTCAAACCGAATAAAACTTGTGATCCCGTGTTTGCGTCTGATTAAATGCCAAACCAAAAGTAAATTAAACAAAGGTTTAACAAAAGGAACGAATTGCCTTTCGCCGTTCTTGTTCCAGCCGTCAAAAAAGAAAGTAGAACTATGTTTTCTTTTTTTTTTCTTTTTTTTTCCTATGGTCCAACACACAGCAGCCAAAAAGTAAAACACTCCTTTCTTTTTAGCCAAAAAGTAAAATACTCCTTTCTTTTTTTCGCTTCCTCTGTGTCTGTCTCTTTTTAATGATATCCGAACCCCATATATAAAGTATAAGGCCCTTTCTTTTTTTCTTCCTGTCCACGTCAAGGCCAAGGCCTTTTTATTTTTTCTTTGTTTCTGGCGTCAATTCAAAACTAGCAGGCCTTTTTATTTTTTCATTGTTGCGTCAAAACCAAACACAAGGGCCACCAACTTGTGTTAATTGGGCTTCCATCAAATTGAATAAATATTGAGCCGTATCACACAAATCACGAGCTGGTCTTTTGAGCAGAATTATCCACCAGCTAAATTCTGATTTTCTTGCACTTTATGTTTTTAATATATAGGATTCTTTTTCTTCTTTTCGTGGCCTTTTGAATCAACTAAAACAGACTTCGGACGAAAAAGTTATGATCAAAATAGTGCAACAACGTCCAAAGCTTCACTTTTCTTTACTTTACTTCAATTCATGCCAATTTCCGTGTCTTTTCACAAATTGCTCCATTTTTACCTACGATGCGAAATAATAAACAATTATGTACCATTTTTTATATAAAACAAAAAATAAAAGTACAATAATTGTGAGATAAATGATGTATATAAGCACTGCCTATTTGATCACATCAGTATTTTAGGGTGTAAGAAACATGAGTAAGTGTTCTTTAATACATTTTGACAAAAGACAATTATGTGAATGAATTTCTTTCCGTCTTAATCGGTGTACATCCAACATAATGTGTAATGCATCGAATGAAGAATGACGATAAAGTGTTTAGGAGGTTGCAGGTTAATGAAAGCGATGAGCTTAGTAATGTTTTTGCAGATGTTGGTTAGCATACAAAGAACTTCATCCTTGAAGTCATGTAGCTCTTCTCTATCAATGCGAGATGATCGCATGACGAGGCATGTGGTTTCCTCATAGGAGGTGTAGAGAATTAGAGTATTGTTATAACTAAATAGTGATGGAGGTGATTTTTGGAAAGCAATAAAGAGATTTGGAAAGAGGTTGGTTGAAAGATACACAAATGCAATGCCAAGCCTCTAAAACTTAATTTTATATGCTTCAAAATTATATGCAAGTGCAGGGGTCGATAAAACATACAAAACAAGTGAATTAGTGTCTAAAGATGTCAAAAAGATAGAAATCATAAGATTATATCTTATACAAACACATTAGACTACTAAACATAAAGTTACCACATAACAAGATAGCATCAAGACAAACAATCATATTATGAAAGAGCATGACATTATTTGAAATACTTGAGATAGTTTTGTCGTTAGGCTTAGACATTTAAGTATACTTAGCTATAAGTAAATACGACAATCTATGTGATTAATTTGTAGCATAAAAAGACTTTTAAAAGTTTATCATACCAAAAGCACTTTGACAAATTATAAGTGCACACGTGGAAAACAAATAGTGTGACAAAGTCACAAAGGAAGCAAGACGAAATATTCATGCAAACCATGTTTAAATTATCACATTTTGGAGCATGTATCATTTAGGCTATCCTACGAAAAGGTTTAATGAATGTCAAAAAAAGACAAGAGCTTTCAAACATATAAACATCATATAAAAACATTATGTATTAAAATGACATATCATGAGTTAACAAGTAACACGTTAATCTTGCGAAACATCATATAACGAAAGAATGAAAATATCATACAAATTATGTTAACATTTAGTAGCACGAAACATATAAGCATGCAGACAAAACCTTTCCAAGGTTTACACATTTGACTATTAATCAAATGGTTAGCATGATAACGTCAAGATACTTAATCATATAAAAAAACATGTAATCAACACATGTATGCGTAATACAAGTGATTTTATTAAACTAAAGAAAGAAAAGGCATATCTATTACTAAGGCGAGGCAAAATATCTTATTTTAACATTTACTTTAGGTAAGTATAGGAATAAAGATTTTTCAAGTTGGAGAATGAATATGAGACTATTACTAGCGGTGCTCAATTAAGGCTAAACACGACCATTTTTACGGGTGATACCCAACTTCTCTCTTGGAAGCAATTTAACCAGGTTAAATTGAGTTTCTAGTGCAATATGTTCTACAATAGTCATTCTCATGTTAGAAAGATTGGAATTCCTATTTTTGCCTATTGAAGTATATAAAAGATGATAGATCACCAATACTTGGCTTAATGAGAATCAACTAAATTCATTATAACTAAGGTGATGAAGATGTCATGTTATACACGAGAATTTAACAAAGATGTGTCAACATTTAGAAAGTAAGCAATATATTTCAATCTTATGTTTGGAATCTAAGGTTGTTCGAATTACATAGCTTATTGCATGTTGAGTTGAAGTATGTGTTATAAATGTGATTTGATCATCTAAGACCAAGAAATGTGTTTGTGTGTGATAATGGAATATGTTAAATTAAGAACGTTCTCAAGAAAGCTCTTTGGAATTTTATTCAACAAGAATCTAAGTAAAGTTACCAACTTCAATAGATCTTGTGTATGCTCTAGGGATGTGTAGTTTTAACCTTGGATGTGCACAAGGTTTGAACTAGATTATGAGCAAGGTTTGGTTATGATGTACGCTTGAAAGGAAATAGATACAAATAGTATCTTTCAACAAGTAAGATTATCCCATGGGATAAAGTTATCATGCTTATGAAAGCAAGTATGACAAGATGAAGGAGATACGTTAGTTCATAGAACTTGTAGATGTTTGTTCAATATCATTTAGCCAATGATGTGTAATGAAATCTCTTGTAACAAAACCGTTCATGTCGCAAGGAGAGAATGATGCATAGGATATACATTATCCTTTTAACAAGATGAAAACTTAACGCATGATTTTTTAGGCATAATGTTTTCCAAAACATCATGTTTTCATAAATGAAGATATGAAGCCAAAGTGTTTGAATCGGATAGTCCTATCCTAAATATATTTGGTCTCAAGATTATATTCACTAGATGATGACAAGAGGAATTCACTCGAGTTTCTTATGTATACTCCTCAAGAGTCATTGTCACTCGGGGTGCATGAGGTTGGCTTTGAGATTGCATTTTAACATATGTTGTTAAAATGTTGATTTAAAGTTTTAACAAAACTTATGCAGAAGTTTAACGACAAAGTATTACTAATACTTTGATAACTTGTGAAGGTAGTACTACTTATACCTAGTGGAAATTGATAAAAATTACCGGGAGCATCATGCTCATTTGATAGTAGAGGTTCTAGCCATAAAGAATCATCTAAGTCCTCATAGGTGGGAAAGTATGGTTGAGTTTGTTCAACGTGCATTGGGAGTACCTAGGTTGATTATTAGTTCATAGATGTTGAAAACAACAAGGATGTATACTAATTCTTGTGGTCCATTGGTTGGTACAACTAGTGGGTGAAGTTCTTGAAGTTTTGGTCATGTTTGTGAAGCTTAGGGGCTGAGATATATCACAGAGGTGAATGTGATGAGATGATGGTGAAAGAACAAGTGAACTTAAGTGGTAAATGTTCAAGGATGAAGACCTATTGACATTTGTTTTATTCCTATTGATTGGGAGAGTGTTAGGATAAGTGTTTTAACATATGTTGTTAAAATACTTTGATTTTTCAGATATGACTTTTAATGACTACAATCGTAAGTCAATTTTACTTAAATATTTTGGACAAAATACTTAAGTTGTCAATCCTACTTTTTTGAGATTAGATCGCACTCAAGGATAGCAAGACTTGATAAAACATCTTTAACCTGATTGTGAGTTATGACTTGATGTAAATCCTTATCGTCTTGAAGGATGACACATTATTTTCATCTTAACCAAGTGAGGCAACATATGTGGATACAAGACAATATCTACAATCATAAGTTGGACTTGTGATTTTAATATTGTATGTTATCTTTGCAAACAATGAGTCCGGATTTGTTAGCAAGTTGTCAATTCATAAAACAAGTCAAGCTAATGGATAAAGGATGAGTAAAGGACGAAAGAATGCAGTTAATGTGTGCAATGATTAAAAAAAATCTTTGTGAACAGTGGTCCACGGATTGCAAGGAACCAATTGTAGGGTTCCTTCCTTTATAGAGAAAGGTACCTTGGGTGGTTTTTGTGAATTTTCAAAATTTGATAACAGAAACTTATCCTATTGGTGCAAATGAAGTAAAATAATCCTAATGTGTGTAACTACAAGCAAAAAGGATCTAATGATAATAAGTGAATGATATATGGTGCGGGAATTTAACGAAAAACAAAAAAAGTTCTGCAGGACTGGCGGAACCAAACGAATGAACGGGCGGAACCCTGTTTTTTGGTTCCGCCTAATCCGTCACCCAAAATTTTGGCGGGACCAAAATTTTATATGGACGGAACCAAATTTTTGGTTCCGTCCCATCCGTGGGGCCAAAAATCTTAACAGAGGGCATTTTTCATCCCCCGAACCCCGTTCAAATCCCGTAATTCCTCCTAAAATATGTGTAATTAATTAGTTGTGATTAGGAAACAATAATGAAATACGTATAAACACATGTATGGGTATAGATCATGCGAGGGCTAAAAATTTCACTAAAACGTGAAAAATGAAAATTGATAACATAATGATGTTATCCACCTGCACGGCACTTGGTTAGTTCACAAAGCGTTAAATAACAGGTTAACATTCTATAAGGAATATAATGGTTCATATATCATTGTTTCACACACCTTTTTCAAATATACTGAATGCTTCGACAATCATTGAAAGTAGTGACACATTTTAACACTTGAACTATTAGGTGCGAGTTTGTGCAAAACAACATTTTTCAAAGTACTTGACTAGTTTTACTTATTTCTCATTTATAAATGAATTATGCAAGATTTTAATATAACATATGCAAAGAAAATTATCTAAGTCTATAAGCAATGTAAAAACAATTTAGCAACTTAGTGCACAAAATCTAGCAAATGTCCTCTTGTGCATAAACAAGAAATCAAACAAGCGAATAACTAACATGGCAAGATTGATACTCATGTTACACAAACAAACAAGTATAAACAACAATTTGCAATAAGTAAGTAACATACATGCAACCAACATAAACTAAAACAAGTAGTCATTTAGCATAGCATAAAAAAAAGATACTTTTCGTCACTTTGCGTTTAAATATGACGATGTATACAAAGCTTGATTAGTATTTATATATATAAATATCACAAAATTCTTTAGTTTCAAAAGAAATTATATCAATGTTCAAAGGATACTAACTTAAATTGCTCGACTCAAAAGTTTGAGTTTCTATGTCAAAACGAAACTTAATATTTTGGACACACTGTAGTATTTGGTTTATTCTACTCACTTCAAATTAGATTTAGGCCATAAGAGTATTTTTAAAAGAAAGTAGACTCAATTCCTTTTAAATTGATAGGTAGCGCGACTTTTACGGACTTACGGTTAATTAGTTATGAATTTTTGAAGTTTGCAAAAATTTTGGACTGTGCAGAACCAAGGAACCCTTTTCCAAAGGGCAAGGAACCCTTCAAAGGGTTCCGTGGGATCCGTGGTCCACTGTGAAAAAAAATGTCACAAAATGAAAAAAAATGTATTTTCGCATAGCGAGAATGTGTAGGACTTACTAGATTTAATAGTGAACATATAATAATATTTTAATATCATTTTTACTTATGTGACTTATCTAAACATTTACGAAGATGATTTTTCAAACAAATTTGTAGTTATCCCAAAACGCTCCTTTCAAAACCATATTTCTTCGTAATTTTGCTCTAAGCACATAATACGACACTTACAAATTCTTTTAAGAAACCTTTTCATTTATTTTCAAGGAAACCTTCAATCTTGTATACGAATGTATATTTAACAACAAAACTTCTAAGTATAATTAGCGAAACACTTTTTATATTATATTCCGCTTCATTGGTAATTTGATACATGGATCGTACTCCATTTTAAAAACCATTTGTTTTGAAAATAAGAGCCACGAGGCTCTGATACCAATTGTGAAAACGTAGAGGGGGGGGGTGAATACGTTACTGTTTAAAAACTTTAAATCTTTTGTATCAAATATCCAATCAAGCTTGCCATAATATGAAAAATGCCAATTATAGTCTTATGACTAATATAAAGCATATAGTAAAACAAGTTGTCACACGAGCATAAGCATCAAGCCAGAACACAAACAATAGTATGGTGCAAGTATAAAAGTAAAGCAATAAGTAAAGGAAAGTGCAAACCGGACACGATGATTTATAGTGGTTCGGTCACGGAGCTCCTCTCCGCCCTACTCCACTCCCCGAGTACCCAACTCGATAGTTACTTCACTAAATCAACAAGCTCCCTTCTTGGCGGAGAAAACCTAACTGACCGGATCTAAACACACACGTTTTGTTGGAGATACTTTGAGTGTATACTTTATAGCACGCGGAATTTACTACCAAGTACTTAGAAGAATATAAGTTTGTATTTGGTGATTGATTAAATAAAACAATAAGAACAACGATATCAACCAAACTTATCACTTCAATATATCAAACGATTACAATTATGAACGTGAAGGATATATGTGTTTTTGTGTATATCAAACCCTAATCTAAGGATCTCCTTTTATAATGTAAAGAGTCCTTTACACGTTAAACATCTAACAGAATCATTCTATACATATAAGATATATACCATATCTTTTCTATAATTATCTTCACACGGTTTCACCTTGATCTCATAAGCAGTTCTAACTGTTCTTCCTTCAGCAGTCCTAACTGCTCTTCAATCAGCAGTCTTAACTGTTCTTGTATCAACAGTCTTAACTGTTCTTGTATCAGCCGTACTAACAGCTTAAGTTTAATTCCCAACAATCCTCCCCTAAACTTATGATTTCGATGCAAATCAATAAGTTTCTTGGATTAAACTTCTGATTACGTTGATGGGGTGGATTCTTTCAAACACTTATCTTTAGTCACGAAACACTTTGGGAATTATCTTCACGTATCATACTCTTTTGACCAACTCTTCAAAAATTACCAAAATTAATTTAATTCCATCAAGGAATTAATTCCTTATACCAACCCAAAGTTAATTCTGCATATCAACCACGCATTGAATGCCATTAAATCTTCATTAACTCTATAAAAACTCACATATCCACACAAAATCTTCTTTAACACAAATCTTTAACTCTTTAACAATGTCTTCTTCACCAAACATCATAGAAATCTCATCTGATTCTTCATCTGACTCTGAAGATTCAGGTTGGAACAACTATTTTCCACCAAATTATTCTTCAACTTCAAGAGTTAATCTTTCAAAGAAAAATACTGAAGTATCCTCGTCCGATGAACCTTCCTCCGATGAACTTCCTCCTTATGTTGATGATTCATCCTCCTCTTCGTCTGACTCTTCTGACTCGTCTGACGATGATGAACTTCAAAAACTATCAGACTTACTCACAAAAGAATTTGAGAAAGCAGCATCATCAGTGAAGATCCCTGTTCCAAAGAAGAAAAACTCTGTTCCAAAGAAGAAGCCTGAGAAGCCTGAGAAGAAGCAATTTCCATCTCCAAGATCAGTAATACTGGCACTTCCCTGCAAAAAGGTGTCTGGCCTTATGGGTAGCAGAGGAGCCCGCAGCAAAATCATGCCAGATATCACTGGAAAAGGAAAAGGAAAGCTTGAGTAGTTGTGTGTTGACTTTTGTGTTGTGTAGGTTGTGTCTTTTGTTGGTAGGTTTTTTTGGTGTTTCCTTGTAACCGTATGAAGCTTTTGTAATGAATCCACCTTTATAATGAATAAAATTTAAGCACTTCATTATAATTCATCTCTGACTTCTTAATTCCTCCCCTGAATTTCATAAGCAGCAATCATCTTTAACAGCAACTAGAACAAACTTAAATTCCTCCCCTGTTTGGAAGAATCCTCACCATCAGATGAATTAGAACATAAGTATCTAAACTCAGCATCCAATAAAACCATTTGTACAAGTTACCATCAATTCAGTTGTTTTAGTTTCAAACTGCTCTCAACACTTCCAGATGTATTACCTTCTGAGAGAGGTGTATCACAGAGCATAAACTCAGTAGAAACCAAGTTTTGAACAATCAGTACAAACTGATGAAGCCAGCAGTTCAGACTGTTTACTCCAGTAGTTCAGACTGTTTAGCAAAAAGTTTTCAGAGATAAAATCAAATTTTGAATTTTAATTTGTGGATTCGAAAACAGTTTTGTCCACTTATAGTTTTTAGCAAACTATCAGCTATGAACGGATTTGACTTGTCTTTACCAATAGCCGTTTGCTATGGACTAGCCAACTCTTCACACTTAGATTTGGTGAGTTGATAACCAACCAGTTTTTGGTAAACTGTCAACCATAAACGGATTTGAGTAGTCTTTACCAGAAACCGTTTGATCTGGACTAGTTGATTCTTATGTGGATTAGACATGGTGAATCAATTACCATTTGTTGTGTGACAAGCATTCACACTTGACAATCCAAACCACCCTTCTTTTCAAAGCACAATCCAAAGCAAAAAGCTTTTCTTAACCTGAAATGTTAGTCTAAAACCAAAGAAAACACAATACATAATATTCTCTTTTAACAATTATTTCATTTGACTAACAAATTCACAAGCAGTCTTAACACCATTCAAGCAGTCTCAATTATACAAATAGCACAACTAACAGTACACAATCCAAAAACATTTACACATTAATCTTTTGAAGGATTAAGCATTCCAATACCTGTTACCAAGTACTGAAATCTGCTTATATCAAAACCTTTTATTAAGAGATCAGCAAAGTTGTTATCAGTGTGTATTTTGACAACTTGTATTAATTTCTTTTCAGCACAGTCTCTTATAAAATGATGTCTAATTTCAATATGTTTAGTTTTTAAATGTTGAACTGGATTCTTAATGATACACATTGTACTGTTATTATCTATATGTATAATTGTGTTTAAGAAATTGTACCCATAATCAAGCATCTGGCTTTGAATCCATAAAACTTGAGCACAACAACTTGCAGCTGCCACATATTCTGCTTCAGTAGTAGATATAGCCACCATAGTCTGCTTCTTACACTGCCAAGAGATTAATCTTCGACCTAAGAATTGACAACCACCTGTTGTAGACTTTTTATCCATGCTAGCACCAGCATAATCAGAATCAGAGAATGCAACAAGATCAAATGCAGACTCTTTAGGATACCACAGCCCCAAGTTAGGCTGTCCTTTAAGGTATCTGAAGATTCTTTTGACTACTGTGAGATGAGACACCTTAGGATTTACTTGGAATCTTGCACAGGCACACACAGCAAACATAATATCAGGCCTAGATGATGTAAGATACATCAGAGACCCAATCATAGATCTATACATGTGCACATCCACATCTTCACCACTGTGATCCTTTAATAACAAATGTGTCTCCTTGTCAATTGGTGTGCTAGCAACCTTGGCATCTGTGAATTGAAATTTCCTTAAAATTTCACCAACATATTTATCTTGAGAGATAAATATGCCATCTGACTTTTGTTGTACTTGAAGACCTAGAAAGAAGGTAAGCTCTCCTATATAACTCATCTGAAATTGGTCTTTCATCAGATTTTCAAACTCCTTACACATCTGTTTCTTTGTAGAACCAAAAATGATGTCATCTACATAAACTTGAACTAGTAGAATATCACCCTTGTCCTTCTTAATAAAAAGAGTTTGATCAATTTTCCCTCTATGAAACCCATTCTTCAGAAGATATTTAGCAAGAGTTTCATACCAAGCTCTTGGAGCCTGATGCAATCCATATAGAGCTTTCACCACCTTATAGACCTTGTCAGGATGCTCTGGGTTTATAAAACCTGGAGGTTGTGTAACATAAACCTCTTCATAAATAGTACCATACAGAAATGCAGTTTTCACATCCATTTGATAGACCATAAACCCCATAAATGAAGCATAAGCAAGAAATAATCTTATTGCTTCAATCCTGGCAACTGGAGCAAAAACTTCCTCATAATCTATACCCTCTTCCTGAGTATAGCCTTGAGCAACCAATCTTGCTTTGTTCTTTATCACAATGCCCCTCTCATCTTTCTTGTTCCTGAAAACCCACTTTGTACCAATCACTCACATTCCCTTTGGTAGATCAACCAGAACCCAAACATTTTGAATCTTGAATTAAAGTAGCTCTTCTTGCATAGCTTCAACCCAACTTGATGAATCTAAAGCCTTTAACACATTCTTGGGTTCAACCTGAGATAGAAAACATACAAACATACACTCATTCTCATCTTCATGATATTTCTCTTCATAAACCATACTGAGAAATCCATGATGATCTGGGTCTTGTATTTGCCTTCTGGTCTTGACTCCAGATTGTACATCTCCTATGATATTGGTAAGTGGATGATTCCTGTGCACAATAGTATGGGGAGTAGAAGGAACTGCATAGCTAGTAGGCATGTTTTGCAGACCATCTCCAAAGAAATCAAAACCATCAGCTTGAGAAGCAGTATCAACTGGTGAATCAAGATGAGGTTGACTTGGTCCAGCAGTCTCAATATTTTGCTCAGCAGTTGGAACTTGAGGTTGAGCAGTGCTAACTCCATTGGAACTGCTCGTTGGAATTTCAGCTTCTTTACCATTCTGACCACTTGTTTCAGCAGCATCCTTCTCTTTGTCTACACCACTTGATGAAGGAATATCATCTTTCTTTGTAGAAGACTCATTCACAGAACTTTCTTCCATGACAGGTATGAAAATGCAATCATCATCTTCCTCTTCTGAACCTGCATCATTGTTAGTATTTGTACCTGTAACAGGCACATAATTCATGGAATCTGAAAGACTGTCAATATCAAAGATCCAATCTGGACCTACACCTGCAACATTTGGTTTATTCTCCAAAAATTCTATGTGTAGATTTTCTTCTACTTGCTTGGTATTTGTATTGTACACCCTAAAAGCCTTACTATGCAAAGAATAACCAACAAAGAAACCTTCCTCAGATTTCCCATCAAACTTTCCTAGTTGGTCTTTGGTATTAAGGATAGTAACATGACAACCAAAAGGTCTCATGAAGCTTAAAGCAGGGGTCCTACCTCTAAGTAACTCATAAGGAGTCTTATTGTGAGGTTGTACAACTAAAACCCTATTCAACACATAACAAGCAGTGCTAACTGCTTCAGCCCAAAATGAAACTGGTAGCTTAGAGTCAGCTAACATTGTCCTAGCAGCCTCTATAAGAGTCCTATTCTTCCTCTCAGCTACACCATTTTGCTGTGGAGTTCTAGCTACACTAAACTCCCTCTTAATACCTTTTTCTCTGCAAAAGTCATCCATCACTCTATTCTTAAATTCAGTCCCATTGTCACATCTGATTACTTTAACCTTCTTATCAACTAGGTTTTCTACTTCAACAACAAGAGTCTTAAGTATTTCACTTGTCTCATCGTTAGTTTTCATAAAGAATACCCAAGAAAACCTACTATAATCATCAGTGACAACAAGGCAGTATCTCTTAAAATTCAAGCTATTCACAGAGGTAGGACCAAGCAAGTCCATATGCAACATATATAAAGCTTGAGAAATAGAGTTCTGGGGCTTTGGCTTACATGAGGCTCTGTGTTGCTTACCCTTAAGGCAAGAAACATAAGTTTGGTCATTCAAGAAAATTTTGTTTGGCAAACCTCTTACCAATCCATGTTTAGCAATATTGTTAATGGTTTTAAAATTAACATGACCAAGCCTCCTGTGCCATAACATTGATTCTTCTAATGTGGCTTTTGCAACAAGACAAGTAAGTCCAACCTTAGGAACTAGTTTATTCATCTCAACACTGTATGTATTATCCTTTCTAGGGATTTTAAGCAATACTTGACTTTCATCAGGTAGCTTGAAATCAGGGAAAGTATAAGACAATCAGTATCAGTAAATAAAACTTTGTTCTGTTTATCACAAATCTGTGATACACTGAAAAGATTGTACTTAAGTTCTGGTACATAATACACATTCTCAAAATCAAGGTTACCAGTTTTAATTACCCCTTTACCAGTAATTCTTCCTCCAACACCACCACCAAAGACAACTGGTCCTCCATCCAGAGTAATAAAGTCTGAAAGATATGACTTGTTGCCTGTCAGGTGCCTTGAACATCCACTGTCTGAAAATCCTCTATCTTCTTTGTCATTTGAGGGATGTTCCTGCACACAAAATAAAGGTGTTAGTTTCTTTTGGGGATCCAAACCATCACTGGTTTGGATCTGCCTTGTGCATCAAGATGAGAAAACTTGTTTGAGGTCTTTGATGCACCATTGGGTTGAGTAAAATGATTATCCCAATGTGCTGAGGCCTTGACAGCATTGCCCCATTTTCCCTTAACATTTAAGTGCCTAGCAGTTGGATTTGCTGGTCTAGCAGTTGGAACTGCTGACCTAGCAGTTGGAACTGCTTGTTTAACCTTAGGCACCCACTTCTGATTAGCCATTGCTGTTTTCTGATAAAAATGCCTTTTAACTGTTTGTGCATGATTTGAAAATTGTTTTGCACTTGAAACAGTTTGCTTGTTATTAAACCACTTATTTTGACTAGCAGTTGAAACTGTTTTGATGCCAGTCTTTAACATAACAGCCTTAGGTGACATCTTATGATTTGCATTAGGGTTTGTCAATCTGGTTGGACCATTTTGAGTTACCCTAGCATTGTTATTCCTGTTCACCCTTGCATTCCCAGTAACCCTCTTTTTCCATGGGTTAGAATCACAATAAGCAGCCATATGCTTAAAACTTCCACAAACAAAACATACTTTTCTAATCATAGCAAACTTATCATCCATTTTCTTAGATTTTGAATGATTCCAATTCCTATGACTACTCTCAGAACTTGATGATCTGTTCTTAGTCCTATACATCTCAGCATATCTAACATTTTTCCTAACTGGTTTTATGTTTTCAGTCTTAACCACTTTAGGAGCATGTTTAACTTCTACCTTAACAGCATTAGGTTTTTCCTTAACCTCTACTTTCTCATCATCAGATGTCCACTCCTCAATAGTTGGTACATCTGAGTTCCTATCAGAGGACATCTTTTCCTCAGAAAGAGATTTATCACTAGCACTCACAAAAGCATCTTCTGCCTTAACAAATTTAACAGGATTTTCACTAATCTTAACACCATATCCAGGAAAATCCATATCCTTAAACTCTTCTAAACCTGTATGAGCTAAGTTAATTCCTGGTGGAGCAAACATTCCTCTAAAGGGGGTGCAACTGACTTATAACCTAAACCAGATTTAGCTTTGTTAAATATTTGACTCTCTACAATCTTCTTAACTCCATCTGAAGTATATTCAAGAGTGTCTACACTTAACTGGATGTTTTCTTTCTCCTTTTTAAGCTTCTCTAGTTCATATACAAGTCCACTCATTTTATTTTCTTTTATTTCCAATTCCCTCTTTAAAAGACCTATCTCATCAGTAAAGTTTGACTCATTCTGTTTATAAAACACAATTTGTTCTTCCAAAACAGCTAATCCTCTTTTATGATTTGACAGACTAAAACTTATTTGATTATATTCAACTCTAAGATCATCATACTGTTTCTTAATATTTTCATAATCTTTTAAAGCATGACAAGAGTTAGAACATTTTTCAGGTTTATATACCTCAGTGTCTGAGAAAGCCATCAAACCCAAGTTAGCTGATTCCTCTTCTTCCTCCATGAAGCTCCAATCAAATCCAGCTCCATCTACAGCTACCATAGCCTTGGAAGAAGGCTCTTCAACATTAACTGTTCTCCTTGACCCTTGCTGATTCTTAAACCCTTGACCCTGGTTGCTTTGTTGTCTTGGACCTCTACATTCCCTGGCAAAGTGTCCCATCTTGTGACAATTAAAGCATTCCACCTTAGACTTATCATACCCAGCAACATCTCTTCCATTGAAAGTAATCTTATTCCCAGTCCTTTGGTAATACTTCTTAGCCCTGATGCTTATCAAAGCTAACTGCCACTTCAAATCCATAGCTTCCAAATCATCTTCAGCAATTTGAAGAAGATCTTCATTAAAGATCTTTGACCCACCAGACTGTTCTGACACAAATGCATATATGGTTTCTTCAGTCAAGCCAGCAGTGCTAGTTTTTACACTAGCAGTGCTAACTGTTGGTATAGCAGTACCAACTGCTTCTTCATCTTCATGGTTAGAACTGTTTGAAGAAGATACGAAAGCCATATTCCCTGAACTGGAACTGGTGCTACTACTCTTCTTGACCTTTTGCTCAACAATCTTGAGATTATTGTAAAGCTCATTCATTGTAATATTCTCCAGCTCTTGTTTATTGCTCCAAACTACAACATAAGTGTTCCATTCAGCAGGTAAACTGTTTAGAAACTTCATGTTGAGGTCTTCTCGAGGTATCACAATCTTCAACACAGTAAGTTGACTGATGATCTTCTGAAGCCTATTAAAGATTTGATCAAAAGTTTCATTGCTTGATGCAGTGAAGTTCTCATAACTTTGCTTGAGTAGGGTATTCTGTGCCTTCTTGGTAGCTTCATTGCCACCAAATCTTTCCACCACTGCTTCTAAGAGAGTTTTAGCCGACTCATAATGGCTAAAGTTCAGCACTTGATCATTAGGAATTGCCATTAGTAACAAATTCCTAGCCTTCTGATCATTCTTCTTTTTGATTCTCTCCTCGTTTGTAACTGGCTCAGTGTTAAGCTTTGTGACCTTGTAACCATCAGCATGTGTTTCTTCAATAGCAACTGGTTTGAAGGAATCACCATTGATAATAATATCCCATAATGCATAGTCTTGCACCATGAAGTATTGTTCTATTCTGAGCCGCCATAAGTCGTATTCATTCTGTTTCAGCTTGGGGATTTTAGCAAGGATTGAGGTTTGAGGTGTCTCCATGTCCATCTTCTTGGATTGCTAGTGAGTAAAAACTTCTGGTTCTTCTAGACTCAAAGTATCAAAAACCTTGATCTCTGATACCACTTGACCGGATCTAAACACACACGTTGTGTTGGAGATACTTTGAGTGTATACTTGATAGCACGCGGAATTTACTACCAAGTACTTAGAAGAATATAATTTTGTGTTTGGTGATTGATTAAATAAAGCAATAAGAACAACGATATCAACCAAACTTATCACTTCAATATATCAAACGATTACAATTATGAACGTGAAGGATATATGTGTTTTTGTGTATATCAAACCCTAATCTAAGGATCTCCTTTTATAATGTAAAGAGTCCTTTACACGTTAAACATCTAACCGAATCATTCTATACAAATAAGATATATACCATATCTTTTCTATAATTATCTTCACACGGTTTCACCTTGATCTCATAAGCAGTTCTAACTGTTCTTCCTTCAGCAGTCCTAACTGCTCTTCCATCAGTAGTCTTAACTGTTCTTGTATCAACAGTCTTAACTGTTCTTGTATCAGCCGTACTAACTGCTTAAGTTTAATTCCCAACACTAACAAATGTCGCTTACACTTTTTTCGGTACAAAGCTAAATACCGGGTTCTAGTTCGAGGTAGAACCAACCTGACGTCGCCTATTCAATATTTCCGACACTAAGCTAGATGTCGAGTTCTTTCTCGGGTACAACCACTCCCGTTATGTTTTATGGCACAACATAACAAACCTTGCGTTTTATGGCAAAAACACATGAACCATCTAATCTAGTTTGGTGAATATATTGTGATGATACAGTGATGTTTACAATGATGATCCATGACAAAAATGTCTAATGGATATGAAGAATAATCTAAATGAACTTCCATTGATAGGAAGCCTTCAATGGATGAAGATCACGAGTTCCCTGAGCTTGTTGTGATAGATCTTCATATATGTATGCTTGTGGTGGATGATGACTCAAGATCTCTGAGCTTGCTTTATAGGATCATTTCGGGAGTATGCTTACAACATAATGAAAGTTAGAAGCATTATAATCATGTGTTATGAGGGTGTTTATGAGTGTTACTACTGAACTAAATATATGCAAACATGGTAGAGAGAATATGTACTCAAGTGGTTGAGAAATGAGTGAACAATGGGCTGTTATTTATAGCCAACAAGCTCACCAACCCACGGATCACACGGAACCAAAAAATTGGTTCCGTCCTTGTTATTTTTTGGTTCCGCGGGTGACTGACACAATATCTACAAAATCTTGTTTAAATCTTTCCAAAATCTTTCACAATCTTTCCAAGATATCTTTTGTCAAATCTTTCCAAAATCTTTATCAAATCTTTCCAAAATATCTTTTGTGATCTTTAGAGATTTAGATGACACTATGCATGAGGTAATAAAAGAGTGTTTTCCTTTTTATGAAAAATACATTTAAACAAATGTATATACTTACTTAAAAAGGTAAGTTACTTGTATATGAAAAAATGTAAGTAGCTTTTTGTAAATAAAATATCTAGTTGAGTGCTTGTTAAAATAAAATGTATTTTGCCAAGTGTAAGTAAACTTTAGTACTTGTATGAATATTATAGTTAGTTTACTTGTACAAATAAAAGTATATATTTGTTAGACATTTTACAAAAGATGTATTTGTATAAAAATACTTGTGAATGCAAAATGTAAAATGAGGTTCGAAATAGAATTGTTAACATATTAAGATACTTAGTGACTCTAAACGTATTTTAAACATTCTAAATTATTTGTTAAGTGGTTTGATCATAATGCCACATACCAAACATGTACGAACCTGTGTTGAATCATACGAGGACTTGAGACGTTGAGAGGTGTTGAATGTATGTTGAGACAAAATATGATTACGAGTAACTTGTTCATTTTACGTTATGTATCAAGTTATATGTTTGTCATCAATCTAAACAAACGAGACTGTATAGATTAAATATCTTAATATTTGAACTAACAGTTTTCTTTCACTAAGATTAAATCAACAAAGTTTTAACCGAGGTATTGGGTAAACCAATCAAAGAATTACCTTTAACTATCATCCACTATATCGTACTTTTGCATAAGTCTAAAGACATAGCGGTTCGGATAATTATCACAAAGTGGCACGTGGAACTAAAGGTCAATTCACCCTTAAAATGATTTTGTACATAAAAAATAGTCGTAGGTAACTCCAATTTGATGCACAAAGAAGCGGAGAAACAAAGGTCAGCTTAAAGCTAATTAAAAACCCGTTTCTTTCGGTTGACAATTTAATGTAAACCTCCTTATACCTCTCTTATAGTTCGTCAAATTGGATGAGCCTTTCTAACTATTTGGTAAAACCAATCATCAATCGACAACTCTTAAAAACAAATCCAATTTCACAATTGTTCAGTCCAATTTATTTTCTATTCAAAAAAATTACCCTTTTGCTTACACTTGTCCAACAAAAATAAACAAATAGCAATTAATAAAAATAAAACAACTAAAACAATGTAAAACATGCTAAATAAATCAACTAACATGTATATCTTTAACTAAGGCTCCCACTTGTTTTCGATCGATTCACAAGTGGACCACATGCATTGACGAGTCAATTGCGTAAGCCATACGTTAATTATATACAATAACACACATAGTTGATAAATAAAAGATTCAAATGGGGTCTTCCCAAATTTTAGGTCTTCCCTAATTAGATAATTAATTAATATATTAGTTAATAAAACATGTCATACATTAATTACTAATAAACCATAATAATTATTACATATCGACTCAATTTAGCATGTATAACATAAACACGTAACAATTACTACATAATATCCATTGATCCAAGATCAAACATGCACGTTCATCATGGATCCAAATTAAGCAATTATTATCACATAATAAATCCCAAGATACGTATACAATCCATGTCACATAACAATTATTCATGAATCAATCACATAAAAACATTGCATGCAACCTAGGATTTCTACTAATTTATTAACCCTAAAATTATTTTTCAAATTAAATATGGATCGGTCATATTAAAAAAAATTAGGTTTCATAATTAAAAACCCTAGAAACCAAAAAACATGTAATAATCAATAAAGATTCAATTTTTATGTGTTTCGATAATTAATTACATAATATTAACGGCTCGTGATGCCACTGTTGGAATTTAAATATCATGGCAAGCATATAAATAAGCATAAAACATCAAGAACACGCAACGAAAGCATAATGATCAAATACTTGTAATTTAAATAACCGAACATAAAAGTGATGCGTACCTTTTAGCAATTCCAAGCAATTAAATAACCAAGAACCCTAAAAAATTAGGGTTTATAGAAATCGACTACACCTTAGTCGATTGGGAAAAAAAATCACAAACAATAATGTGTTTGTCCTTCGTTTTTGTACACACATATTGGTAGCGATTCGATGCGAAAAGCTAGGTTCTTGAATCCCAAAACAAACCAAACACTCTGTTTGAGCTCAAGAAAATCGATCCCTAAGGGTTTAGGGGGCACACGATCGGCTTGAGCACAAGGGAGGAGAGAAGAGAGAAGAAAGGCTTGTTATGGAGTTCAAGATTAGAAAAGAACGAATACAAAAGCCTTGTATTGATACTATTGTAATATTGGAGTCCAAGTTAGGGTAGGAATACCCCATTCCTTCTATTCGGCCGATTAATGGGATCCAAGAGGGATTCCGGATCCTTCTTGGCTAGTTTCCATAAATTCGTTTCTCTTCTTAGTTAACGACCGTTAGTCAATTCCGTTGAGTACTAACGACCGTAAAATATTTATTTGTGATTAATAATTAAATATACCGTTTTATATTAATTATTTTAACATCGATTCTCATACGTAAAGTGTGCAATCCCGAATTCTCGTGTTCGAATCCGGTCATACATATATTAATTTATATCAATAAACCTTTCAAAAGATCTCCAACAAAGTCAATTAAACTTATAGTCACTTAATGTACATTTAGCTTATTGTACCACTAAGTGCATAGAATAGAAAGAATTGCAAGTCCAACACTGCTAAGATAATGGGTTAAGCGAGGATATCTGTCGTCTCCAAACCCTTAAAAGTCGTCGACAAAAGGTCTTGGCTACGAATTTTCGTTGCGAAAAAGTCAACGCCAAAATATCGTTACTAAAACCTTAACCATGGCGGTCAAAGGATTTAGCGACGACATAAACGGGGCCGTTTGTTTGCTTCATCAAGGACAATGGTCGTCGCTAAAAGTAAGGTATACTAATAAATGAAAATTACATGAAAACACAACTTTAGCTACGACGCGTGTACTTGGATAATCGCGTTACTCATTTCGCTTTTCCGCCTCACATGAAGGAAACATCGAGCGAATATCCGTACCTATAGTTTTAAAGTAACTAATTATTGCATCGACTTGGGATTGTGTTGCACAGTTGCAAGTATCCAACACATGGGCTTGTTTCGTTTATTGCCTCAACGGTCTAGCTTGTTCCATCATAATTGTATCAATTTGGCCTTTCTTGTACGATGCTCTTGGGACTAGTATTCGGAGTTGAGGCTTGCACTTAAGGTGTAAAGCTAAGAACCTATCTACTTTATCATACAAACTTAACTATATAATACGTGACACTCACAAGAACTAGAGATAAGAAAGAGGTGTGGATCGTATATATTAAATGAATACCGAATGTTTATTAAACTTGTAAAGAAAATAACAAATGCACACTTAGAGCTCACACACACTCACCTATACTCTACTTTGAGGCACACTAACTTTGGAGGTGAGAGTGTGTTTATATAGCCATTTCGCCTGCGCCCTAAAAGCTTTTGGTGGGCTTGTGTTGGACTTGGACTTCTAAACCTTTACATGAGCTTTATCTATTACATAATATCATAAGTCCAAAACAAGGCTTACTTAGACTATTCTTGTTACACATAATCGACACAATACAAATATGATATATTACAAATGACCATCACTTGACATTTACAAATTAGATGCTAACATAAGGCCATACCCGCTAACCGTCTACCCTAGCATGTAAATTTCGGGTCTATTGCCTAAGATTCTCCTACAATTTGCACATCATTCTTCAGGTGAACTACTAGCTTGAGTCGATTGTAAACCCTCCATTAGTTGTTGTGTAGTTACAAAACACGAATGTTAATCTAATAATCACGAAACAAAATTTCTCGATCCCCCCCGTTCCAGCAGCAAGGGTGTTCGGTAACTGCTAAAAAATAATGACACGAATCGTCACTAAACAGTATGCGGGAAAAGTAATCTTTCGCGGGGAAATAAATTTTGCAAAAGATGAATAAAAATATAATATAATAACTTTTGACGACGACACCATAGTCAAAAGGTTGCTCAAGACATTTCTACTTTTTACGGAAAAAAGTCAGGAAATAAAAATAGAAATCAAAATTATTTTGTGACGATAGACGTCGTCGCCAAAAGTATTGGTCGAAGTCAAAGTAAAAAAGAAATTGTTTAGTCGTTCAGCGACGACATACTGCGTCGCCAAACATATGAATACCAAAAGTCACAGTTCTTGTACTGCAACCATATGAAATTGAGACAGAAAATTAACTACTACAATACTATTTTAACTATCTATACAACGAAGAAAATTACTAGAACACATATATAATCGTAATGAAGTTTGTTAGAGTAAATAGGTTAGCTTATAGAATTCAGTATGTAATACCTTTAATTTATAGGATATTTATCTATACTATCTATAAAATAAAAATGATCAAATAGAAAAGTGTACGCCATTGGTTATCGGTGTATGACGTCCACCACTATCCAAAACACACATTAAATAAACTAAATAACTTGTATCATAAAAAAACAGACGAAAATGTAAAAAATTGGATGAAAACGTAAAAAAAACAGACAAAAACGTAAAAAAAGGGACGAAAACGTAAAAAATATGACGAAAACGAAAAAAATTGGACGAAAAACGTAAATAATCGGTGAAAAACGTATAAAAAAATCAGACGAAAAACGTAAAAAAAGCGGACAAAAACGTAAAAAAATATATGAAAACGTAAAAAAACAGACGAAAATGTAAAAAATTGGACGAAAACGTAAAAAATCTGACGAAAACGTTAAAAATCGGACGAAAAAGTAAAAAAATTGACGAAAAATTAAAAAAAATCAGACGAAAACGAAAAAAATCGACGAAAACGTTAAAAAAACAGATGAAAACGTAAAAAAAAGATGAAAACGTAAACAATCGACGAAAACGAAAAAAATCGGACAAAAACGTATAAAAATGGATGAAAACGTAAAAAAACAGACGAAAATGTAAAAAATCGGACGAAAACGTAAAAAAACAGACGAAAACTTTAAAAAAAACAGACGGAAAACGTAAAAAATTGGACGAAAACGAAAAAAAAAATAACGGAACGAAAAAATCCCGTAAAAAAAATCGGACGAAAAAAGTAAAAAAAAAACAGACGAAAACGTAAAAAATCGGAAGAAAACGTAAAAAATCAGGCGAAAACGTGAAAAAACAGACGAAAACGTAAAAAATCGAACGAAAACAAAAAAAATCGGCCAAAAACGTAAAAAATCGGACGAAAACGTAAAAAAACAGACGATAACGTAAAAAAATCGGACGAAAACGTAAAAAATCGGACAAAAACATAAAAAATCAGGCGAAAACGTAAAAAAGCGGACGAAAACGTATAAAAATGGATGAAAATGTAAAAGAACAGACGTAAATGTAAAAAATCGGACGAAAAAGTAAAAAAACAGACGAAAACGTAAAAAATCGGAAGAAAACGTAAAAAATCAGGCGAAAACGTGAAAAAAACAGACGAAAATGTAAAAAATCGAACGAAAACAAAAAAAAAAATCGGCCAAAAACGTAAAAAATCGGACGAAAACGTAAAAAAAACAGACGATAACGTAAAAAATCGGACGAAAACGTAAAAAATAAGACAAAAACGTAAAAAATCAGGCGAAAACGTAAAAAAGCGGACGAAAACGTATAAAAATGGATGAAAACGTAAAAGAACAGACGTAAATGTAAAAAATCGGACGAAAAAGTAAAAAAACAGACGAAAACGTAAAAAATCGGACGAAAAAGTAAAAAAACAGACGAAAACGTAAAAAATCGGACGAAAACGTAAAAAATCGGACAAAAACATAAAAAATCAGGCGAAAACGTAAAAAAGCGGACGAAAACGTATAAAAATGGATGAAAACGTAAAAGAACAGACGAAAATGTAAAAAATCGGACGAAAAAGTAAAAAAACAGGCGAAAACGTAAAAAATCGGACGAAAACGTAAAAAATCAGGCGAAAACGTGAAAAAACAGACGAAAACGAAAAAAATCGGACGAAAACGTAAAAAATTGGACGAAAACGTAAAAAAACAGACGATAACGTAAAAAATCGGACGAAAACGTTAAAAATCGGACAAAAACGTAAAAAATCAGGCGAAAACGTAAAAAAGCGGACGAAAACGTATAAAAATGGATAAAAACGTAAAAGAACAGACGAAAATGTAAAAAATCGGACGAAAACGTAAAAAAACAGACGAAAACGTAAAAAAACATACGAAAACGTAAAAATCGGACGAAAACGAAAAAAATCAGACGAAAACGTAAAAAATCGGACGAAAACGTAAAAAATCGGACGAAAACATAAAAAAGCAGACGAAATGTAAAAAAGCGGACGAAAACGTAACGAAGGACTAACGGTGCAAATGGACTTAATCCATATGACTAATGGTGCAAACATTTTCTATCTTGTTAGGAGATAACGGAGTAATGGTTTACACCGTTCGTCCTCGTGGTTGTATTGCGTTTAACTTTTACTAACGGTGGATGTATATGTTAGAAAAAAAAGATTTGGATGTATGGTGCGAAATTTGGCAAACCACGGGAATGTATTTTGGAGTTTACTCTTAATTTATTTACTTCATATATTTATGACATTCCAATAATACATAAACATTCAAATTTGAAGTAGTATTAGATTACTTTATTTATTTATTTCATTTCAATAATACATAAATATTTAGTTCGAAGTAATCGCATTATCATATTGACACTTGTTCTAATAATACATAATTTAGAACTTGCAGATTAACATAGTTTCATTACAACAGTTGATCTGCTAGTAATGATCGTATATAATTTACTTTGTTATTAATATCTATGTCAAGGTCTCACTTACGCTAGATATTAATTCCAAGTGTTCTATTTATTAGATGTGAATAAATCACATTAGAACATTAATCTCTTACGATGCAGTCAAGAGAATCCTTTAAATCATATTTCTTTGTGTTGTTGCTTGCACACAATTAAGATTTCTCCCACTTGTGCATGGAACAACATCATGTATCATATAAACAACACGTCACGCATTTGTTTAATGTGTTCAATATGATTGTGTCATAGATATTAGTAGATATAGAATCACCTTGTCAAGTAAGGAAACGTACATGACTATCCTTAAACCCACAAGTGTCTACTATTGGAAAGTAATTATCTCAAGACATTCTAGAGATAATCTGGGTTACTACCAAGATAACAAGCTTGTAGCTCCCCCCTGAATTACAAATCATTACATTAATATATGTTATTCAGTAATTACAACTCTATGCTCCCACTGGGTTTGACAACATTATAAGTGTTTCATAGCCAGTAAAAACAAATAGTGTGCTATTTACTTTCCTACACCTTTGAGTGATCCCATACGTAACAATTACTTAGGTACTAAATAATGTATTCTACTTTGTAAATGATGGACTATCAATCAATTCAATTAACTTGGAAATAATTGGGCATGCAATTTCTTCCTTAATTTGACTACCATCCCCACAATGGTATGTAGCATCTAAAAGTGGTCAAAGCACAACAACTAGACAAAGTGTGCTAGTTTGTCTTTTACCAACTTTGCGGTAACTAGTCTAGCTTCTAATTTAATAACTCATAAAATTTGCAATTTTCTTAACTATTAAAATTTTGCTATGAGTTATTTCTTAGAATTTAGACAATTCTAATTTTCCCATTATACCTTTCTCATTAATGAAAAGGTATATGGTTTAAGTCTCACTCTTCTCAAAGAAAGTAGACTTGGTTTATTCTTTTAGTAAAGTTGACTCTAACCAAAAACCCTACAGGTGTAGATCAATTTACCACTAAAAGAATGTCCCACGTTTACGGTTTTTAACGTTGCATTAATACATTAAATGAATTTACAAAATTCAATTTTAGTATTTTCGATAATTATAATTTTTCAAGAAAAGAAAATTACCCAGGAAATACAATATATCCATTTAATTTTCTTGAAAACTCGGATCCAACTTTTCATAGTTCCACCACATCAGTTGATCTGCTAGCAGTGAAAGTACAAAAGATGGTAACTTGTCGTACAATAATCGCGAAACAATTTTCCGACTCCTAAATTTATGGGAATTACATTTGCCAAACAATTTGCAATGTAAGCATGTTTCTTCCCATCTCATGCTTTAAGTCTCAAGGTCTCACTTATAACTTAATTAAGTCGTCTAATTTAGAAACTTGTAAATTCACATAGATCCATTACATTCAGTTTATCTGCTAGTAATGAAAAAATGCAATTTACCTTGTCATTAATATCTGTGTCAAGGTCTCACTTACGCCATATATTAACTTCAAGTGTCTCTTATAATTAGATAGCATTGACTTAAATTTTATAGGGTATTTATTTTGATGTTATAATCAAAATATGTACAAAGATGCATGCACTCATCTTTGTATCATAGGTTTTCAAAACAATTTTAATTACCAATTAGCTAAGAGTTAAATCAACAAAGTTTTAATTGAGGCGTTGAGTAACTTACAACTTTGCCTTAAGATGCTTCGTACATATAATGGTGTACTTGGTAAGTCTAATTAGACGCACAGGCGAGCGGAGAGACAGAATGGAGTCTCTTTAAGGTCACAATTTAATGCGTACCAACCTTATACCCACTTTATAGTTTGTCTAATTAGGTCCGCTGCTTCAACCATTTGTACAGTTACATCAATCAATTAAAAGTTTATGATTCTAAGTCTTATAAATTATGTTGTAAATTATTAAATTGCTAGTCTCGCCTGGGAGCAAATTACCGTGCGAAGCGAACCACTGTCGGCACATAAGACTTGGCAATAAATAATTTACCACATCAAGGTTTCATAGTTATTAGGTCCATTTAATTTTTATACCAAAAATCACCCTCTTTTTGCTTACAATTCAAGAATAATTTAAACAAATAAGACAAGTAATTTTAACAAAAATTAAATAAACACAAATAACGCATATAATCTTAACAATTAAATCATATAGCCACATGCAAACCTTTTGATAAATCCTATTAATAATCTATATGTGTAATTATTATGTATATAATTAATAAAACTCCCATTGGTTTTCGAGCGCATTGTACCCAATGGACCACAGACGCCAACAATTGACCGCGTAAGTTTTAATAATAATATACCACGTTGCACATAACTGATTCATTAATTTAATAAACCCTAATCCATGATTTCTTTGCATGAAAAAATCATGGATCATCCAGGAACGTAACCCTTTATTCAAATAAACACATAAACATAACATGTCCTAATTTAGGGTTACAAAACTAACTTTTTAATAAAAGAAGGGTCGAACCCCCCCCAAATTATGTACGATTTATATTTTTATGTTCTAAACTAAACACAAATCGCTAACATGTAAATCCAAATCAAGATTCGATTTTTATTATGCGTTTAGGTAATAACAATTACATGTTAAATTGGCTCGTGATGCCACTGTTGGAATTTAAATATCTTGACATTCAAATAAATAAATAAATATCAAAGCATATAATAGCAGAAGCATGATCATTATTTAACATGTATAATGTATTACCAAATAATAAAGGAAACGTACCGTTTTGATCCTAGCAAGAACAAGGATCAAATCTTCTTGTCTTCTCTTCAACAAGAAAAAATAGGATTAACGTGGAACCACTTACCTTTTTGTTCCACAATCCAAGATAATAACTAAAGTAAGTTATATCCGAGTTCATACACACACGTACTATAACCAATCAAGTATTGATGCTAGTGAATGAACACGGTTTAACCAAAACAATTTTGTTAACAATGAAAAGGTTTTGATCGATCCCTAAAGAGGGTATACGATCGGTATTAGCAAGAGAAGAGAAAAACACACTTCAAGGGTTATAGCAATGTACAAGATTAACCAAAACAAATAACCCTTGAATTGTATTTATAGGCAATGGATACCTTGGAGCACAATCTAGTCGATTTAGGGTTTGAATCCCTTAAGCCCAAACCGGCCATGCCCATCTAATGGGTTTCTAGATCCTTCTAATCCTCCTTTTTCACTAATAGTCCTTTAACTATTAACTTAACGACCGTTAGTCAATTCCGTTAATTACTTAATGTCCGTTAGTCCTCATTTCGTGTCCAAATAATTAAAATATATAACTATTATATACATTAATTATTTACTTGATCATTCATACGTAAAGTGTGCTATCCCTCGGTCTCGGGTTCGATTCTAGTCATACACGATTTAATATTTTTCCAAAACTCTAATACCTTCTCGCAGTTCGAGCGACGACATCGTGAAAGCTCAAAACTGAGCAGCAAGCTTTAAAAATAAAACCTAATGCCAATAAACTGATGAAGACATCTTGTGGCAAGCACGAAAAGGTCTTTACAATCTTTGAATGTAGCGTTAAAAGCAAACAAAATAACGTGCCATATCGACGTCAATAATAATAATAATAATAATAATAATAATAATAATAATAATATCGACGTCAAAATAAAGATATATAATAACGTAATTTGTTTTTTTACGAGGATGAGCAGAAACATTAGTATTGGAGGGAAAAAAAAGAAAATTGATTATAATGCACTTTAAGAGCCGTTTGGTAAATTTTTGGATGTGAACAAGAGAAAAGAGATAAATTAATTTTTTTTTTTAGCAAAGAAGAGATAAATTAATTTGATTGGATAAATTTTGGCAATGAATTGTTTAGTTTACATTAATTAGAGAGTAGACAAAGATAATTGTGCAGGCACTTAGAGCACTCGGTGTGTTAACCTTTTAGGTGGGTGAAACCTTCACATTTTCCGCGTTAAACCTGCATTAACCACACCGTCCTCCCACGTTAAACATGCGCTAAAGCTCCACAATAAAGCTTTAACGGTACGTTAAGGCATTGAGTTAAGGTTTCACTTGGGCGGTATGGTAAGTGAAACCTTAAATTTTTTGAGATAAGGCTAAAAGTTATATATTCGCCCCCTAAAATTTTAAATATTCGCCCCCTAAAATGTTTTTTTATTTATTTATTTTATTTATTTATTAATTATTATTATTATTATTATTATTTTTTTGAGTTATGATAAAGGATGTTTTTTTTTAGTTAAAAGTGAAAAGATTAAAGCTGATGTGGCGCTGGCGTGGCACTGGGTGACAATTTAACCCAGGGTGATGACACCCTCTGCTCTTTTAGGGCATGTTTGGTAGAGGGAAATGAGAGTGGAGAAATGGAAATGAAGCCAATTCTCTTGTTTGGTACACTAGAGAAATGGAAAGGTGGAGAATTTGAGAGAATTGATAGAGAATTGGTAGTGTAATTTTTAAACTTTCATTTCCACACTTTTTGTTGGGAAATTGGAGAATTGGTTAGTGTTTGTAATATTTTTTTTACGAAATTGGAGAAAAAATAATTTGTTTAATTTTTTTTTAAAAATACATTTTTAAAAAATAATTTTTATAAAAAAATTTAATAATTTTTTTTAAAATAAGTTTTTAAAAAAAATTAAAATAATTTTTTTATAAAAAATAATTTAAAAAAATATATTTTTTTTAAATATATTTTTTATAGAATTGTTATTTAGAAAAAATAAATTTTTTTAAATAATTTTTTTAATTAATTTTATAAAAAATAAATTTTAAAATAAATTAAAAAAAATAATTTTTTTTAAATAAGTTTTTTTTAAATAAAATAAAAAAATAAAAAATAATAAAAAATAAAAATATTTTTTTTAAATATATATTTTTTAGAATTGTTATTTAGAAAAATTATTTTTTTTAAAAAAATCAACAAACAAAAGTTCTAATTCTTTTAAAAAGTTTTTTTTTTTTTTTTTTTTTTTTTTTTTTTTTTTTTTTTGCCAATTCTCGAGTTTATTTCTCATGTCACCAAACACTAGAATTGATTTTAAATTTCTCTACCCATTTCTATTCTCTGAATTCTATTCTCTACTTCATTTCTAATCTCTGAAATTCTCTCTACCAAACGTGCTCTAGGATATTGAAAAAGAGATATAGGTAAGAAAAGATTTGACAGGTGGCGAGAGACAACAGCTCTTGATGGTTGACTAGGTCAAAGGTTCATAACAGCTCTGATACAATGTTAAATACGTTTTATTGATATGATATTCATAAAGACAAATAGATATAAACCCTAATCGACCTGAAACCCACAAGCAAGCTTGAGACAACTAAATACATCTAATATAAAATGCATGATATTGCTATGAACTTGATACAGTCTAGAATTTGATATCTCTGCGGCATATTTGAAATCAATTTGACCAACATCTGATAACACATAAATATGTACTTCTGCATGAAGCGATCAAACCTTTAGTCCAAACTTATATCAACAGTATATAGTAACTTTCGGCTTTGTAGACAAAATTTACTACTGGCATATTGTAACTTTAGCTCTTAGCCATAGCCCCAAATTGTTGTAAGCTTGCAGCCCTTGTCTTCGCTCAAACAAGTTGCGCACTGTGTTGAACTTTATTTTAAACTATGTCATATATGCTATTTAATTTAAACTTGCAAAACTATACCATTTCTTTATAAGCTAGATTGTTTCGCCATTAGAAAACATAAATGTATTTATTCCAAATCCTCTTAATTTATATTATCATCAGTGGTTGAATTTGGAGAAGTCAACTACCTAATATGCTAAATTCAGAGTAACACTATATATATTAACCATTGAGGTGATGATATGTCAATCAATATCACAATCATCTTACTCTGATCAAAGACGCAAGTTTGACTTTCCAAATGTCAACCATAAATAATGTTATTTACTCACTTATCATTTTATAAAAGTCAACCATGTTTATTTAGTTACTAATCACTTTATAACAGTCAACTGTGTTACTAATCACTTGAAAATAAGGCTGAGCATAATAGACCGCGGACCAGCCTGAACCGGACTGGGCCAAATATATTTCGGTACGGTCCTTTGCCCACCCTTTTCATTAATTTCAGTCCACGCTTTGTTGGACCGGACCGGACCAGACCGATCGAGTTTGACCGAACACATTTCAGTCCTGTCCTCAGTCTGGTGTTTTGGGCCAAATCTATTTTCGGTCCGGTCCAGTTTTTAACCATGCTCAGCCCTACTTGAAAGTTAGCACTGTGAGGTCTGCCATCATGCTAATGGTCATAAAGTTTTGGTCCAATTTTTATCATGTTCTTATTAGAGCACTCGGTGTCTCAGCGTACTCTCGTCATTATTGTGATACCTGACGTTAAAACTTCACCAATTGTTAAGGCATTGCGTTAAAACCACTAGCTCCAATAACGATGGTTAACGGACACGTTACTTACCACGTTAAGGGTGAAAAGGAATAATAATAATAATAATAATAATAATAATAATTAAAAAAAAAAAAAAAAAAACCTTCGCCCCCCCCCCCCCCCCCCTCCCTACCAACTTATAACTAGACGTTGGATTAAAAAAATAAAAAATAAAAATAAAGTTACAACTTTGGCCCTCCAACGTTTATAAACGGCTAGTTGCATTAAAAAAAATATATTTTTCAAAACCTTTTTTCCACCACTATAAATAACCAATTAACACACAATATTTTTTTTACACTTCCACAACTCAATCTAATCTATCATATACTTCCATTTGCTAAAAACAAAATGTCGGGATTTAACAACAACGACGAAAGTTTCTTGAATCTTATCGGTGGGTGGAATAACCCAAACGCGGGTTCATCTTCAAACCTGAACGCGGGTTCATCAACACCCAACATCTCTTTCCCTAACCCACTCGGCTTGTCGAGCCAACAACTTTACCTACAACAGCTACGATTTCTATATTGGGAACAAAACCAACAAAACACACTAAACACCAATTTCCAAAATCTACAATTCTCACAACAATCACAACATTCACAAACCGAAACAAATGAAGTTCCCAAAACACATACGTCTCCTCCAAAGCCATTCAAACATGGTGGTAAACGAAAGGCCAAAAAATCCAAAGACCCCGAACCAATCGAGGAGAATGAAGAAAATCCCGACTTCGTCAATACACGTTGGCAATCAAGTGAGGAAAAATTACCTGCAACCTCGTCACTAGATTTAATTGCATTTCGTAATTTCCTTTATGTTGTAGTTTGCTTTGTGTTGTATTTTTTTTTCGTAATTTTTTTTCCGTTGTAACCTTTTTTGTTTTTTTTTTTAAATTTCGTATTGTAATATGTTTAATAATTAATGTTATGTTTTTTATTAAATGAAGTATTAGTTTTAGTTTAGGGGCTGAATTTGAAAATAGTTGAGTTAAACTTGAGTTAAGGTTGAGTTATGATAAGGGTTTTTTTTTTTTTTTTTTTTTTTTTTTTTTTTTTTTTTTTTTTTTTTTAGGTGAAAAAGTTAAAGCTGATGTGGCGCTGACGTGGCAGTGGATGAAACTTTAACTCAGGTGATGATACCCTATGCTCTTAGCAGTAAAATGTATGGATATCATTACGAAGCCACATTGAATCAATGATATTCTGTATAAACTAGAAGGGGGTTGAATAGTTTCACCGTTTATAATTACGTTTTAAGACTGTTAGCAACTTTTTGTTTCTTTTTGAAAAACTTTTGATTTGTAGTTATGTGATATCTATCAAATGTATATGAACACAATTATAATGAGTAAAGAAAACAAAGTAAAGACAAGGGATAAAGGAAGAGAACAACCCAACCGAGACGCGGAGATTTATAGTGGTTCGGCACGAAGCTCACTCTTCGCCCTACTCCACTCCTCGAGTATCACACTCGAGAGTTCACAATCACTATGTCAACACCCCCTTTAGGCGGAGCAAACCGTACACCAACGCTTACACCAATTAACGACACTAAGCAGAATGCCGAGTCCTAATCCTAGCTATAACCAATCTAAAGACCGACATACGGCTACACGGACAAGCACCTTGTCTACTTGGATTTACACACAATCCAAGTCTTCACACGGATGATCACCCCGTCCTAGTCTTCACACGGACGATCACCCCGTCCTATTTTTCACACGGATGATCACCCCGTCCTAATCTACAAACTATTACAAGGACTTCACACTTCACCCCAATCTACACTAACACAACTAGTCACGACTCACACACAAGTCAGATACACAAATATACAAGAATAGAGTTTGGAGGTAGAAGAAAAGAATCGTAATACTGGTTACGTGTGTGTGAAGACTAATCTATAACACTTCGTTTCTTGACAAATACGAGCGTTCTTTTCTTGCACTTTGATGTAGAGGACAACAGGATCACTTATAAACACATATCAATACGTTATAGTGATCAAAGAAGAAGAAGGAAAGAACAGAATGTTTTTGTGCCAAGAGGATCAGTTTTTCTGCAGGGAATAGTGCAGAATTTATAGGCACCAGGAGGAGCGGAGACGGTCTTTTAAACCTTGGACGGTCCCGTATATATAAGGGACCGTCCCGAAAAACGATCCTATTTTTGTCCTGGTGTTGTGAAAATTTATCTGGTGAAAATTTTATCTCGTTTAGGCGGGAAAACTAGCTTTTGGAGATTTTCAAATTTAAATCTATTTTCTTATTAAAACATTCCTTTAAAATTACAAAAATACTTTTGTAAAAATGTTTTGTCACATAAATATGTGAGGTTTTAAGAAAAATATTTTCTTTAATCACTTAACTAAATTGGTATAGTGTTTGTTCATACCTTAAGTGATGTTATTGTCGAAACGAGTTTTCTCGATTAAAAACTTATTAAACATAGTTTTAGGTAACGTGTTTTTATATTTTATGATTATCAAAACGTATAGAGATCGAATAATGCAAATGACGTTTTTGACATTATTTGTATTAACATATTCTATGATTTTCGATAAACTCGAGCAGGAGGTCTTACGTACTATAAACACATTTTTAGCGATTTTAACCCGAATGACCATATCTTTTTTGGTTCAGTTATTTTTTAACCATTTGACCCATTAGAATACATGAATAGGATATCTGGATTTACTATGTCTAAATGAAACATGACAAGCTCTTTTGAGCACTGTTGTGAAGTTTAAAGAAATCCAGTGTTTGTTCTAATAATTATCCGCTTAGTGTCACTTGCTTCATAACAAGCTCTTTTGAGCACTGTTGTGAAGTTGGAGGCTTAAAAAAGGCAAAATCAATTCGATAAACTTTGCATGGAGCTTTTTTGGTCATGACAAACCATAACAGTAGAAGACACATGAGTAAGGCTAAGTACATAATTTTTGTATTGGAATTTAAAATAGGGTGGGTAGGGAATTTTTGCAAATTGAGGCTGATGATAAACATGATTGTGGTTAGATATTAGTATTTCATAGCTGAATTGCCTTTTCGTTTAGAGCCACTAAATCTTATGGTGGATGCTTTGTGAATGCCCTTACGAAATCCTTGAGGTGCGGTGAGCTTTTATTGAGTTAATTCTAATAGTGCACAATAGAGGAATAGGCTCTAGAATATAGGCTTACCTTTGATAACATAACTACTCATATGTTTATCTCATATGCTTGCAGTAACTTCAAGGAGACGTAATGCTTAGAGAAGCAAATGATGGGTAGGTTGAGAACAAACAAGAGCCAGGGTCAATCTCTTTCAAATGTTGGTTCGTATCTCCCACGTTCGGTTTTCACAAATGGACAATTATACGTTGTTGTTTTAAGAGTCAAAAGCAAACAAGATTTGAAGGTTGTCATTTGTGATCAAGATGACAATATCAAGAAAAGTACTACAAACATTTGTACAAAAAAGTATTTCAAGGTCTATGATCAAAATGATAGTTTTACACTGTTTTATTATTTTACATATACTCTTATCAACAATTGACTTTTTTTTATTTCAACTCTTAGGTGTTCACGGAATGATAATGCGCTACTTGAGTGTTTCACAATAAATGCGTAGGTTGACTGTTGAATACTATCTACCATTTGGATTAGACGATAAATGAACGTTTATTATTTTAATTGTTATAAACCAAATTGTCTATCTTTTCATTCATATATTACTTATTAGTCGTGGAAAACCCTTTCGTTCATAAACACCTCTTGAACCTATTTGCGATTGTTAATGTTTGTTAATCAATTTATCCATCTTACTGCTTAATGAACGACATTGGCTATCAAATTGATTAGCGCTCACATACGTCATTTGCTATTCAAGACCATCAAATTTGGAGACGACAACGCATGGACGTTTATTATTTTAATTGAACCTATTTACAAACTCAATTGATTATCAAACAATTCATGTATTATCTCATTATTTCTTTCAAATATTAATGGAACATGTTTATGTTCGTTGTTTTCTTATTATCTCATTTTCATATTTGTTTAAAAAACCACGTGATTCCACGGGTCTTTAAGCTAGTAAAGCCGTAAAATAGCATTGATTATGGTTCTCATAAAGGTTTCGTTTTATAAAAGCAATTCACTAGTATTAATTTTGTTGCATATTAAATCTAAATACATTTAATTTAATAGAATGTCAATATTATATGTAGTAAACATGTATTTCATAATTTGTTTAACTATACTTAAAACGACCCCCCCCCCCCCCCCCCCAAAAACAAAAAAAAAAAAAAAAATGGTCAAGTTCCGCCACTGGTTAGAGTAAACTACATTGTTCGTCCCGGTACCATTAATCTTTATCTTTAACATTCGTTAGAATTTACTGTTAAGTTTACCCACGTACTAACCATGCATGCGAGGGTATTTGCATCCACCCAAAGTTCTCTTTTTTTCAGTGATTATACACACTTTTTCAGTAAATTTACCACTTGTATGAAAACGTACAACGAGGAAGGATAGATATTCAAGCTACTCGGAAAAGTCGAGCCTTTTTATCTCTGATGTACGCAACCGATATTCCTGAGGCTGAATATAGACTTTTTTTTACCATCCCACGATGTTAACGCAACAAGATTGAAACCTTGATCTGTTCTAAAACTTTAAGACACGTTACCATTAAGCCACCATATAGAAACACTTATAACTATTTTATCAGAAAGATTACCCTATGAGATCATAAATCTCATGAAAACATTAGTTATATACCTAAACTGAGTGTACTAGTCACAAGAAGCTTTTATTGTATAATTTAACATTCGTGAATCTCTATGTCCAAAACTATATACTGAGAACAAAATAAATGTGGTCCTTCAAATCTGCAAGAATCTGCAATTTGATGCAAAACTTGTTTATTTTATATCTATTTTCGGATTTTAAGAAATGAAGCATGCTAAAAGTTTATGGAAAATCGCAAGGATTGTTAAGATAAATAATGAATCAGCGTTTATCTATAGAAAGATGTAATAATACACAAATCAACATCAACCTTTACAACAATAGAAAGAAAATTACATTTTCCAATCAAATTCGTCTAAAACTTAAATCAAACAGAAAAAAAGAGAGGAATATCGAACTGTCACGCAAACATCTACTTAACCATGTTTAGTCAACTTGTTACGAGGTTAATTGATACATGATACACGTTAAAATAGTTGTAGAATCGAACCCTTTTGATCACGTATTTCTCAACATGTACAAGTGCAACTAGCTCTTTTATGAACATCAAAAAAGTTACTCCGCATTAATTAAACTGGACAATTGTGTATTAACCTAGCTAGCTTGAACGTATAAGACAGCTTAAGCACGTCGACTCAGACTATCGACTCAACTTATAAGATTAACTTTCAGATTTTTTTTAAGCAATCGCTTTCACTATATAAATTTTTATATGAGGATATCATATGATCCTTTGACATATCATCAGTTAAGTGCTATTGAAAATCTATACAATCTGGTTCCATTTATTTGTTTATTGACATAATGACTTCATTAATGTCTGTAAACTATTAGAACATGATTAAACTTGGGTTTGTTTTTGGGGAACATGTCTATCAAGACGTGTGCACTACCTAAGCTCATCAACTTGAATTATACTGAAATATAAAAAAGTTTAAATAAAAATGGTCAAATAATCCTACATAATAATACTATTATGATATTAGGTGTATTAATCCTTCAAATGATCTACTAATCTTTTTTATATTGATTATCAAATGTTATAATAATTATACCTAAATTTAAAATTGAATATTTTCTAAGTATAGAAGTATAAATATACAGATATGAAAGTACGCAAGCTTAATATATAATAAAATAAGCTAGAGCAAAATATCTGAAATATAAGAATCAATAATAGTAGTAGGTTTGAATATACAACTATTAATTAAGATCGAATATTATTTTATTAGTAATACCATAGCTTTCATTATTGAGATCATGATACTTAATATATGTTATTAAAATAGTTTGTGTAATCAAGATAGATGATTCTGGCCGGTTCACATGTTTGCGTAGTCATTTAGAAATAGATGCAACTCGTGGATTAAAAATATTAAATTTTACACGGAAGTACGGTTTTGAATCTATGTTTTATGCATATAATAAAACGTTGTGACGACTTTCAGTTATGAAAACTAGTAAATCCTAATAGTTGAACACTCGTTTATTAGTCCACCGTACACCTTGCAAGTTGCAAATGGCATTAGATTTTTATTTAGCTCGATCTTCATTAGGATATTTTACCTAATATTCCAATCCTTTAATGTCGACTCATTAAGATGTTAAAACATAAGATAATAGCACACATGTACTCTTTGCGCGTAACCATCGGAATATTCTATGATAAGATACCGCGATGATCTCACAAGGGTTGAAAGCGTTTATCGCCTCTATGATACTAGATGAAAAAGAATCATCAAAGTACGTACTCTTGAAAGATAAACATATTGGTATCTTATCTCGATCTTACATACTTAAGAAACCAAATGCAGATTTACGAGACACCGAATACAACAAGTTTTCTTTTCTGAGAAAGCAAGAAAAATCGGAATTTGACTCATAACCTATCAAGCTGATTCGAATAGTTAAAAAGGCAAGACAAACTTGAATACCTCATCCTGAATAAACTTTCAAAACTAATACATGGCATATATTTCTAAAGAGACTTACTTAAATGATAAATTTCTAATCAAGATATATGTATAGGTGATTAGTTTGAATGTTGGATGTGAATATCCTTAATCTATTACAAAGAGTCTGTAATAGAAGAAAAAAGTTTGATCTTTTTAGTTGCAAGTATGATTATGTTATTTTTGGACCAAACAAAAAGAGAGGCAAATGGGACATGGTTGCTCATTAGGTATGTGCTCCCAGCCACAAAATGAGGAAACTATATATCATCACATCATGTTCTTTGATAATTTTGTGACTTGTGGACCCTTTTTGTTTCTTTCATGAAAATGAAATGATCATAAATGCTTTTTCAACTATCTTATAACGGATGCAGTAAGAATGGTCGATCCTTCTCATTTTCTCTGTCACATCAGCTTTATCTCTCCGGCGATTAGTTGCCACAGTAAGTATACCTACACTACAAAAAATCATACCCCACAAAAATAACTTTTATATTTAATACTAAAAAAAAAAAAAAAAAAAAAAAAAAGCGATCGAGGTCGGGTTTGCGACCCCAATCTCCCAACATTGCAATCGATCGACTCACGACACTAGTGGCGATCGACTAAGACCGAATCGATCGATCGATCTCTGTTAATGCATCCGGCCTTATAATTTATTCTTATGAGCTATGACATTCTATTTGCACTAAGCAATACGCATTATAATTATTACTCCGTAGTTATTTAGAAGTACCTTATACAGTTATACACTTATACCTACTTCCTTTCTTAGACAAGACCTACTGGCACCTCATTTTGTAAAGCCTTCATATTTAAACCATAGTTTTAGTATACCTTTAGTACGGTTTAACTTTAGTTTTCATTTTGAGCTCATTGATATTATATACTACAAACGTTACTAAATTTACTTTTGAGTTCACTGACAAAACTTTTGGCTCCGCTTCTTTTCTTAAGTAGCAAATCTTTTATATACCGTACCACTGATTATTTTGTTTTTTTTTTTTAAACAGTAAGGATTAATAAGTTGTAAGATATTGAAGAACGATATCAAAAAGCATGAATATATTTTGACTTATAAATGCCTACCTTTGTAAGAACCTTTTGGTTTAGGAATGTGAGGTTTGGAGTTTCTTACTGTAGGAAATGTAATCATGGGTTGGTGAATTTAGTGATGGTATATATAGCAGCTGTTGCTATATATGTTTCAATTTGTGTAGTATTGGATGTTTTATTTAAAATCAAGATTAATAAGGGTGGGAGGAGTGGCCTTCGGGTTACTATGCGGGTTCAAAAGGTTCGATGCGGGTATGACTCCCTCCATTGCAGGCTTTGATAGGGGGCTGAATTTGCGAGCTTTGAGCTCGATTTGGGTTGGAGAAGAAACAAATGATTTGGGTGTGTTTGTGAAAATATTTTGGGAGGGTTGGGAGAATGATGGTTGCCAGTAAAAAAAGTTGAATTGAGGGTTGGAGGGTTGAAATGAGGTGGGAGAATTTGATTGGTTAATTTTGGGAGGGTTGGAGTGTTGGGAGTGATGACTCCCTCCACCCTAAAAATCAAATACACAAAAGTTAGGGCACAAGGAGTCATGTAGCATAAATTTTCAACCCTCCCAAATTCTACCAATAACATCTCTCCAACTCATTTTACCCTTCCAACCCTCTCAACCAACCCTCCCAACTTAATTCTTAGGCATTCATCACTTTTTCAACCCTCCCAAATTTTTTTCATTTAATTTAATAAAAAACTTAAACAATCAATACAACCAACACAACCAGCCGCTGGTTGCAAAGCCGGCCAGCCCATTCCAACCCTTTGAGCAGCCCGCTTGGTCGGCGGCGGTGTTCCCTAGCGGGTTGCTCCAACCAGCTACGAACCAGCGTACCACTCCGTGTCCCCAAGTTATTTATTTCAACTCATCGTACGAACTCCCATATTTTTGGATGTACCAAAGTACATAACAAGAAGAATCTTTAAACCTTCATTCCATTCTCACTACATACCATACATGAACCAGTTAATCCTTATTTTATACTCCATCTTTGTATCACTTTCAATTCTACCAAATATCATTTTTTGTCAATTTTTTCTTCACATGCTAGCTACTATTATTGTTCTGTCTCACACTTCAATTATTATTATATTTTTCTTATTATAACTCTTGATTTTGACATTCTCATAGTTTAAGTTTTCGCATGAAATAATTTCCCATGTAAAGCTTTGTTGTTTTCTTAGCGTCTTGCTAGTAATAAAATTCGCCGTTAAAAAAAAAAAAAAAAAAAAAAAAAAAATTGCATGAAATATGTTTATATAGGCTGGCCGGTTTAGTTAAAAGGGTTTCTCGAATTTAAGTTTCGTTTTCAGGAAGACTTAGATGGTTAATGATGATGAAAAACAAGACGGCGAAGCATTATATGAAGTTAAGATAAGCAACACATTACATATATGCATACAGCAACTTATGTTACATATATATGTCACAGGTCTTTAGATTCAACCGGAACCTGGACTCAAACAGCCATAAGTGAGCGCTTCAGGTGTGCGCTTATTCTTAGTTTTAGGTTCGTTTAGCACACAAAACTTTACGTAACTTATAAGCTAAGAAACGCGGTCATATGGAACCATACTTTTTTTATATCTGACTGGGAGACTGATTAAGAATTTCTTAAAAAGGTGCGTTGATGACACTCCCATTGATCATGAAAAGTAGCTTCCAGATGTTTATATTCAAAAGTTGGGGCGCATATTGAGGCGTGATGCTATTTTCTGCCCCAGGGACTTATCACACTGCAAGAACAGCAGTCAGAATTCGCCATATTTAGTACATTTTCATTACTGGTGGCAACTTCAAGCCATGTAATGGGCTGATTTGGGTAATCATTTATATATTACGAATGTGTTAAGCCCATAAACTAGATAATCCAATTAAAAAAAAAACTAAGATTCGAAAGATTATAATGCATAAAAAAAGTAAAGTTACTATTGTATCTACTGTCAAAATGGACCAAAGGCGGAAAGCTAAAGTAAAGCAAGTGAACCTGAGACCAGTATGAGATCCAGATGCTGCGAAGCTCGTGGGTAGTGCGTGGATCAGACAACATCTTCACATTTTGGCTAATGAATCTTTCTTGTCTATACAATCAACAAAACCAATTAACATGAGTTAGCATGATTACAGTTTTATTAGAATTAGAGCATCTGTATCAGTACGGGAAAAAGTTTATTTACTCTGAAGTAAATAAAAATAGTACGTGTCTGGTGCCAACGAGCAGTACCTCTCTCCAGGCTTCTTGAAAGCATTGTATATCGGAATAACAACCTGCATCAACATAAATAAAATTATTAAAGACTACATCCTTATGCAAGTAACAACCACGTACAGGTCAGGTATAAAAGAGACTTTAACCTTTTAATCCTAGTCTCACCCAAATAAAGTTTCTGCCTTCCAGAATCATTATACTTCATCGTCATTTTAAACATCAACATAGCACAATATGTTGCAAGAACGAGCATTTTGTGCAATAAGTGGTGCAGTAATGGTCTATCATTTACATTCCTAAAATATATTCAAAATCTTTCATTTCCGTAAACTATAAAGTTTATGGCACTTTTTCCATAATGTTAGTTGCAAACTGGCGTTGAATAGCCAAACATTATTTTTCAAAAAGCCAATCACTCAGTTTATAGCATTATACATCAAAGATTCTAAATGGAAGGATGATGATATCAAATAAGTACATTTTATTAGTATCATTTATCCTATGTTATTCGCTTGTTTTATGTTATTTTATATGAGAATCAATACTTAATCGCTTACTTTTGTAATTCTCAGTTATAAACAAGCATTTGGTGAAAGTTAGCTATTTTGGACTTAAATTGGAGCAAAATAACTTAAGTTGAAAAAGTCTACTAAACTGAAGGAAGATACGCCGTATCATTCTAAACAGATACACCATATATAAACACTTATACGAATATGAAGACCACTGCCTGACTTTGAAGCATGCGCCGTATGAATTTATCTCATACGGCGTATATGAAACCTTGGACAATGAGAAGATCTGGCTTGTTTTACTACAGATATGCCGTATGACATTCTAGATATGCGGCGTATCAATCTCTAGACTTCACCAAGATAATCCAAGATACTCAAGAACATGCGCCGCATGAAGACTGAAGGTACGCCGTATCTTATGGCGGTGTACGAATATTCCTGAATATTATAATCTTGGACCCCACGAGAAGTTACCTAGATACGCCGTATCGACCCTGCTGACAGAAAGTATAAATGTTGGAATATTAACATCATAACAATTATAAGAAAACATAAACATGAACATCAAAGCATGCAGCGAAAAACAGGATCTAATACTAGTAATTAATTAACTAAAATAAACGAATATGCGTACCTTTGATTTCTAGCTAAACAGGAAATCGAGTGAGCAAGAACTAGTAAAACCCTAAATTAGGGTTTATCAAAATCGACTTCACCTAAGTCGAATGTGGAAAAATCACTAACAAAAGTATGTTAGTTCTCCGTTCTTGTACACACGTATTAGTAGCGTTTCAATGCGAAAAGCTAGGTTCTTGATCACAAACAAACCAAAAACTTGTGTTATGTTTATTGGATCGAATTTCCCAAGGGTTTGGGAGGGTGTTCGATTGGCTAATCACAAGAGGAGGGGAGAAGAAAGAAGTTAGGGTTTGCTAGAGATCAAGATTAGTAAATTATGAATACAAGGGATCATGTATTTATAGGCATTCAATCTTGGAGTCCAAGTTAGGGTAGGAAACCCTCCCCTTCATTAGATCGGCCGAACATTAGAGCCCAAGAGGGTTTCTAGATCCTTCTTGGCCACTAATTTCATCTCTAGTCCCTTAACTTGCTATTTAACGACCGCTAACTAAACCCCGTTAAATACTAACGCCCGTTAAGTGTTTATTTGTGAATTTAATAATTAAATCATAACTTATTATATTAATTATTAAAACATTGAAACTCATATGTAATGTGTGCAATCCCGAAGTCTCGTGTTCGAATCCGGTCATACGTATATTAATTTATATCCATAACTTTAACAGCTCCCACTTGGATATGCATTAATATAGTAATGACATTGGTTAGTCTAGCATAACACCCCAATGCCTCCAGAACGACCTTGAGAGTGGTTTCCTGGAAAAAACCTTTTGATGATTCATCATCATACTTATCCTTTTGTTTCTAATACCACGTTAATATGGATATAGATCTAAGTCATTCCATAATTAACTATTCTGTTTCTCGTTATTTATAATTGATCAAGATTACCAAATCATCTTAACGTATTCCAGATAGATCTTGGGCGTGCGCACGCAAACATCTTGTCAACCCTACGAGGGGCCCAGCAATATTAAACTTCAAAACAAATTTGAAGGAACAAATCCTTTCTTAACTACAAGCATAACCCTTGAACTTTGCATCACCTCCGAAAATAGCCCTTATAACTACCAGTTACTGATAGCGTTAGACTATCTTACAGAAAATGAGCTACATCTGCAGCTGTTATCTGGTATCTCAAGTCTGAGGATAAATATTCATGATTTACTTTAATGACAAAGATCCATAAAGCACAATCATGTGGTTGGGATCTGTCCTATATTCAATTTATCCATTATTGAATATCATGTGAATTTGGCATGTACAACGCATCAATATACTTAAGTATATTCTACCAAAAATCAGATTTGCCTTAATTCAATAATACTCCCATATTATTGATCGACAACGGACTATTTAGAATAACATAAGTTATTCATGGATTAAACATGCAAATATATGATACAATATTATAAATGAAAATAAACATAACAAAATATTTTATTTCATTAAGATAATAATTGTTTACATTATCCTTTATCCAAATACTAACCACAGATTTACATGAAACTACTAGCTAAATGAAGTCCAATGCCATTGGCATGTTGAGTAAGCTTTTCCTTAGGTAAAGCCTTCATAAAAGGATCAGCTAGATTGTCATCTGTGTGAACTTTGAGTAAATTGATCTCACCTATTTCGACTTGTTCTCGAACATAGTGATATCTTCTAGGAAAGTTTCTGGCGCCCTTCATGACTCCAGGTTCATTGGCGAATGTAATTGCGGCAGAATTTTCACAATACACATTAATAGGTAATTCAATTGACGGCATCACTCCTAGCCCCGAAATGAATTTCCTTATCCAAACAGCTTCCATCGCAGCTTCCGATGCAGCAATATACTCAGCTTCTGTTGCAGACATCGCTATTGTACTCTACTTCTTGCTCTTCCAGTCTACTGCTCCTCCATTGATGACAAAGACATAACCCGTCTGAGACTTTGTATCATCTTTATCAGTTTGAAAGGACGCATCGCAGAAACCTGTAACATCAAGTTCTGCATCTAGATTTCCCCCATACACTAGAAACATCTCTTTTGTATTCCTTAAATACTTAAGAATGTTCTTAACAACATGCCAGTGGAGTTCACCTGGGTTCTGTTGATAATGACTGGTCAAATTTTGTGCAAACGCTACATCTTGCCTTGTGCATCTCATTGCATACATGATAGATCCTACTGCCGAAGCATATGGAACTTTCTTCATGTGTGCTATCTCTTCCGGAGTTAAAGCACATAGTTTGCTACTTAAGCCATGTTCTACTTGCATTGGCAAATATCCTGAGAAGAATCGATACACTATAAGGTGGTTAAACCTTTGTGACTTCGTGTATATGATATGTTGAGTTAATATGATTAAGTATGCGGAATCTACTTAACCACACTTAGAAGGTTATTTTGGTTATGGAAATGGAAAGTAATGCTTTAGTAACGAACAATGAACATGCAATGTTAACACCAAACGATTCAATATTATTCAAAATAATACGAGTGATCTTCACTATCACTAGGGTTACAAAACCTTGAATCGTATGTTTCTATGACTTGTGATATATGTATTTGTTCTATGTTCTTAACAGATATAAAAGTTCTTAAAATTAGTCACACATATGACTAAGCTAAGATATCCTTTTATAGTCCAAGGAGATCTTTACAATATTGTTAAGTCTTGTCAAGCTACTTGCTAGCTTATGTGAGTCAGTAACTAAGATACAACATGTATCTATGTTTACAACTTGTTCTGAGAATATAACATAATGACTAATCACATGGGGTAAGATATTATCTACCGTGTATATTTGACTTTAGTATACTTATCCATCCAGCAGACTTAACATTCAAAGAGCAGACTTAATCTTGACACTCACCAGAATTAATCAAGCAGACTTAACCACCAGACTTAATATTGGAAGACCAGACTTAACCAGATTTAACGAGCAGACTTAACTTTGTAACTCACCAGACTTAACACTAAAGCTACCAGAATTAATCACTTGAGAGAAATTCCCGATACTTAGTCTTCAGAATATTTAATTCCCAACAATCCTCCCCTAAACATGTGAACCCTTTTCAACATGTTTTCTGAATTAAATGAGGAATTGTGAAGATCATTCAAACACTTCATAGTCAGACCCTTGATCTGAACTTTCTTCTATTCTGAAAGATTAATATCTATCTCAGTAACTCATCTGCTTTCTGTTCTTTGACTTCAACAATATCACTTCACATCTTCAGTCTTCAAACATTGACCTAAAAGATGGTGCAATTTCCTTGGATGGAGGAATTATAAGAGGCAATGGTGCTGTGTATCTTGGATGCTTGTTTCAACAAGTGAAATCATCTATCAGCATGCCTTTGCAAGTGATGAACAAACGTGGTGAACTGAAATTGAAACTTTTCTCCGTTTGACCTAGATAGAACTTTCTCCTTTGGAATGCTTCATCCCTTCTGAATATATATAATACTCCAGAATCAGCTCTGTTCTTGTCATTTTCAACCTCTATGTCATCATCTTGTATGCTCTTGTCTTTTCCTCCCTTTCATTGGATAATCTTCCTTCTTTGGGTTTATTTCCTCCCTTGAGATATTTACTCCCCTGGATAGCAAATAACATTTCCTCCCCTGTTTGGAAGATTTCTCACAATGTACCAAAATATTTCTCTCCCCATCATCTGAGCTATCAATTAGAACTTGTTGTCAGACAATGTTGTACATGAAGCCATCAATTCCTTAAAAGTTAGTTTGCTGCCCTCATCACTTCTAGGTGTGTAACCTCCTATGAGTGGTGAATCATGGGGCAATAACTCATAATCCATCATTTGATGGTTTTCTGAGTCATTTTTATTCCAAAAATCCTTTTTAAGAAAACTTTTGACTTTTAGCAGTATGCATATGATTTTATTATTAAAAATCATACTGCTTCCAACCATTTTGAAGGAATCAAGTGTAGTTACAGACACTTACTCAAAATTTCGGTTTAAAGTAACCTCTGGTTGTGTGAGAACCAATGTTTTTCAGTTATAAATAACTGCCTGTGTAAAGATAAACCTATTCAAAAGGCTTTCTTGACAGGGTTTCCAGCTCATAGCAATTGTTACCTCTAACACAAGTGTTAGATTCACTTTTACTAGCTGTTCTTTCTATCAGATGTCCTTAGACTTGCTCATTATACTTAAAAGAATAAAATGATAGAAAGTGAGTTGTATCAGTTATTTTCTGATCAACTAAGTCATCAATTCAATGTGAAATTTCACAATCAGGTTTCAAGAAAGAAGTTTTAAGGAGGTGTAAATTCCCAAACTCTTTCTATCATGAACCTAAAGTGTCAGCAACTGTATTATCATTCTGTTGCTTCCCTTTCACTTGAAACTTCCTTTGTGCTCAAACATTCATACCTGAAATTGTTAGTCTAAAACAAAAGAACAATGTAAAAAGTACTTGTCTTATATTAGAATAAACATATGACTAACTGTATGAACATGAAACAAACAAAATTTGTATTTATTGAACAAATTTTGCCCTTTACCAGTATCTTTACTAGTAATTCTAAAACCTATTCCTTCTTTGATGGTAACATATCCAATGATTTAATGATGTGACATGTTGCCAGTTTATGTGCCTTTGAACGTCCATTATCTGAGGATTTCATTGATCTATAGCATCTGATGGTGAATGTCCCTGCACACAAATAAAGAAATTAGTTTTCTTTGGGGACCCAAGCCATTACTGACTTGGATCTGCCTCGTGCATCAATGTAATTTAATCTCTTAAGAATGGTTGATGCACCATTGGATTTAGTTGGATTCCAAACCCAACAAGCTGAGGCCTTAACAACATTTGCCCTGTTTCCATTAGCAGCAGTATTAACTACTTGCCTAGCAGTATTAACTGCTGGCTTTGTAGTTGTACCCTTAATTTTCCAAACTTGTTTTTGGACCACTGCTTTTGTTTGAATGGGCCTTTGAACAGTTTTTGATGCATTTTTGTAAAATGATTTTGCATATTTAACTGTTGGTCTTGGCTTAACAGTCTGAAATGGTCTAGCAGAATTAACTTGTTTTAAGCCAGACTTAACTGAAACTGTTTTGGGTTTAGTTCTATTAAAATTAGAACTAGAGTGAAAGTGAGTTTGAGGAGTTTGCCTTTTGAAATTCACTCTATTATTTTCATACCTAGATACCCATTTGTTACAGAAAGCTGCAAGATGATCAAAACTACCACATGTGTAACAAGCTTTATTATAAAAGAAAAAGTCATCACCTAATTGGTTAGACTTGAGGCCATTCCAATTTCTTTGGTTACCTCTGGGCTTGCTAGTGGATCTATATTGTTCATAATATTTAACTGGTTGTCTAACATGTTTAATGTTTGTTCTAGGCTTAACAGTATCCTTTTTGATCACTTTAGGAACCCTTGTTCCTGCTTTCTTAACTACTTCAGGTTTAGACATAACCTGTTTATCATCACTATCAGTTGTACATTCCTCAACAACTATAGTATCTGGTTTCCTATTAGAGGACACCTTGTCCTCAGAAAGTGAAGTTTTAGATAAACTCTCACTTACTTTCTCTACCTTAGGACTCACAGTAGACTTAGAACCATATTCCATTATTGGTTCTTGAAACTCAGCAAATCCGGTGTGTGCTAGGTCAATACCTGGAGGTGAAGGAACACCTCTGTATGGTGGAGGAACAGACTTGTATCCTAAACCAGACTTAGCTTTATTGATTACTTGAGCTTCCCAAATTTTATTAATTCCCTCTGAGGCATAAGCTAAAACATCTACTGTTATCTTAACATTTTCACTTTTATTTTTGTGATCTGCTAAGGATTTATTCAGTTTAGTAATACACTCATCTTTGAATTCTATGTTTCTTTTTAGAGCATTCATGTCTTCAGTAAACTTAGATTCATTTCCTTGAAAATGTAAGATTTGTTTTTCAAGAACAGCTAGACCTCTTTTATGATTACCTAAATTAGCTAATGCATCATATAACTGTTCTAGTTGATCATCAAATCTCTTTTTAAGATCTTCATAAGCTTTAAGAGCAGAGCATGATTCAATACATTTAATTATGAAATTTACCTCTGAATCAGAAAAGGCCATTAGTGCAGTCTCAGTGACCACAAGAGCAGCATTCGTTGGTGCTTCCTCTTCATCAGCCAAGAAGCTCCAATCATAGTTAACACCATCTATGGCTAGCATAGCCCTTGGCTCTTCCACTGTGACTTCCTTCTTCTTCTCTTGCCTATACCATGTGCTTCTATTATCCTGCTTCCTTGGGTTTCTGCATTCTTTAGCAAAGTGTCCTAACCTGTGACAGTTGAAACACTCTACTTTCTTCTTATCAAACCCAGCAGTTTCATTACCATCAATGGTAATCTGCTTACCAGTTCTCTGCCAGAACTTCTTAGCCCTCATGCTAAGTAAAGCAACCTGCCATTTGATGTCCATCTCTTCCAAATCATCATCATCCAACTGATCAAGATCTTCATGAGTTAGAGGAGAACCACTAGTTTGACTAGACATGAATACATAGTATGATGGATCTCCAAGTCCAGTAACATTCTTCTGTGAACTAGTAGTAGGACCAATATAGTTAGCAGTAGAAACACCTGCATCTTCATCTACCTCATCTGACTTACTAATACTAGGAGATGACAGAAGTGCCACATTCCCAGAACTAGTACTATAGTTTCCAGACCTTTTTAGACTTTGTTCAACAATTTTGAAGTTGTTGTACAAATCATTAAGTTTCATGGTTTCAATGTCTGGCTTGTTCATCCAGACAACCACATGAGTATGGAACTCATCAGGTAGGCTTCTCAAAAACTTCATGTTGAGATCTTCCTTGGCTATCTCAACCCCCAACACAGCTAACTGACTGACAAGCTTATGTAATCTAGAGAACAACTTATCAAGTGATTCATTGATATTTGAATTAAAGTTTTCAAATTGTTGTCTCAGCAATGTCTTCTGTGTTTTCTTGGTAGTTTCATTACCACCAAACCATGCACAAATCTCTTCAAAAAGAGTTTTTGCATCAGGATACTTGCTAAAGGATAGCATCTGCTCACCAGGAATGGTCATAAGCAACAAATTTCTTGCTTTTAGATCATTTCTTTTCTGCATCTTTGCTTCACCAGTAACTGGTCCAGTATTTCTTCTCCTATCTGTTTTTCCTTCAAGAATAACATCTATATAACCTAGTGTAAAAGAATCACCATTCATAATGATATCCCAAAGAGCATAATCCTGAACCATAAAGTATTGCTCAATCCTTAACCTCCACAACTCATACTCATTCTGTTTGATCATGGGCAACTTTGCAGCAATATTTGTAGCCTGAGTATCTTGAACGTCCATTTCTTCTTCTTCTTCTAAAACAACTATATCAGCCTTGCTCTGATACCAACTGAGAAGAATCGATACACTATAAGGTGGTTAAACCTTTGTGACTTCGTGTATATGATATGTTGAGTTAATATGATTAAGTATGCGGAATCTACTTAACCACACTTAGAAGGTTATTTTGGTTATGGAAATGGAAAGTAATGCTTTAGTAACGAACAATGAACATGCAATGTTAACACCAAACGATTCAATATTATTCAAAATAATACGAGTGATCTTCACTATCACTAGGGTTACAAAACCTTGAATCTTATGTTTCTATGACTTGTGATATATGTGTTTGTTCTATGTTCTTAACAGATATGAAAGTTCTTAAAATTAGTCACACATATGACTAAGCTATGATCTCCTTTTATAGTCCAAGGAGATCTTTACAATATTGTTAAGTCTTGTCAAGCTACTTGCTAGCTTATGTGAGTCAGTAACTAAGATACAACATGTATCTATGTTTACAACTTGTTCTGAGAACATAACATAATGACTGATCACATGGGGTAAGATATTATCTACTGTGTATATTTGACTTTAGTATACTTATCCATCCAGCAGACTTAACATTCAAAGAGCAGACTTAATCTTGACACTCACCAGAATTAATCAAGCAGACTTAACCACCAGACTTAATATTGGAAGACCAGACTTAACCAGATTTAACGAGCAGACTTAACTTTGTAACTCACCAGACTTAACACTAAAGCTACCAGAATTAATCACTTGAGAGAAATTCCTGATACTTAGTCTTCAGAATATTTAATTCCCAACAAATATCCCATCTTGGAATTTTGCATATTGAATCTCTTCAATATTTTATCAATGTAAGCACTTTGGCTTAATCCAATCAACCGCTTTGATCTATCTCTGTAGATCTTGATTCCAAGGATGTATGCTGCTTCTCCTAAGTCCTTCATAGAAAAACATTTACCCAGATAAGACTTAACTTCATTAAGACTTGGTATATGATTTCCCATGATCAATATGTCATCGACATATAGGATAAGAAAAGTAATATTACTCCCACTAGCTTTGTGGTATACACATGGCTCATCAAAATTTTGATTAAATCCAAACCTTTTGATTTCCTCATCAAATCTTTTATTCCATTGCCTTGATGCCTGCTTCAATCCATAAATGGATCTTTGAAGCTTGCATACACGCTTAGGAAATTCTGGATTTACAAACCCCTCAGGCTACGCCATATAGATGTCTTCATCTAGGCGACCATTTAAGAAGGCGGTTTTGACATCCATCTGCCAAATCTCATAGTCATAGTATGCAGCTATGGCTATGAGAATCCTAATAGCTCTAATGTCAGCTACAGGAGAAAAGGTCCCCTCGTAGTCAACACCGTATGTTTGGGTAAAGCCTTTAGCTACCAAACGAGCTTTATAGGTATGTACATTGCCATCCATGTCAGTTTTATTTTTGAAGAGCCACTTACTCCCAACTACCTTACCATTGGGAGGAAGGTCTACTTCAATCCAGACCTCGTTGTCTCTCATGGATTGCATTTCCCCATTCATAGCAACCTGCCATTTATCCTTTTCATGACTATTAATGGCAGCCCTATAACTAGTAGGTTCATCAAGATCCCCTACTATAGTTTCCTCACACTCTACGTTAAGACATAGACGTTCAGGATCTTTCACAGTTCTTGCTGATCTGCGAATGGGAACCACTTCAACTTCAGGTGGAGGACCTAAACTTTCAGGTTCCATAGGAAGTATGCTAGTGTTTTCAGAAGGTGATGTATCTTCTTGATCATTTTCAAGATCATAAACTCTCCCACTGAATTCTTGATTATGACTATATGGTTCTAGTTCAATGAAAATCTAACGCTAAGATCGAGTTGTACTTTTGAAGTTTTCATAAACAAACAAGTTATTAAGTTTGGTTGATTGTTAATGGTGTAATAGGTTGAAAGAGTCATTGTTATTCAATCAATTGTAAACCTTTGTCTATGAAGGCGTTACCTTATGTATTGACCATTCCATAAGTAACTTGGTTAAACTTAGAAAACTAAAAAGTGTAGTTGTCAATCACTTGTGAAACGATAGCGAATCAAGTGATTGAATTGTGTTAGTCTTGTTTGATCAAAACTTAAAATTGTTTTTGTCATCTTAAAATCTTGACGAGGATTGAAAGTGTTGAAAACAAGAGAATTAGTACATCAACTAATCAAATTAGGACACCATCTAATTTATTTGATCATAATCGATCTGAACCATGGTCATAATCGTATCAAGGGAAATGTGCAAACTAGTCTAGGAAAGTGTAGTTTTAATATATTGAATTTACATCATCACCATTTGCTTGCTATTAGAATCATTGATCAAACACGATTTTTATATTCAACTCACGTTTCAAAAACTAAACAAATCCTTGTGAACGACCTCGGCTTACCATTTCATCTCTTACTACACACGAACGAGTATACTTGCTCGTATGTGTTTCGTTTGAATCATTGGTAGATCATGTTATAAATTTAAAACTTGCACTCGAAACGGGCACATCAATATTAATTTTTGTTTAGTCGTTTATATATACTCGGCCGATTTAATATAGACACACCCCTTATCTCCCTTGTTGGGTTGTGGCCCAGTTATAAAGTCAGGGGGGATTTATGAACTAGACTGGAATACTAATAACCCACGCCCTCCTGATTGGGTCTGGTGGGCTGTGACTAGCAAGATCACATCTATACTTAATGGACTTTTCGGTTTATACATAACACGCGCACACACAAGCCCAACTGTGGACTTGTGTATTAACCTGGAGCATGCTTGACACATAGCAGTTTTAGCACAAGTTTTATGTCGAGCTCGACACCACTCAACTTGGTGACCTCGAGGACTCACGTGAGGCTGTTGGTTGGGTTCAACACCATGGTCTCACCACACATAACAATACTTTAACCAAGTCTGGATCTAAGACCCACTAAGGTTGAAAAGACTCGGATACAACTCGACACCCTTTGGTATTTTGAGTTTAGACGTGCACAACAACACACACCTTTGGGGTGTCCTTGTGGGACTCGAACCAAGGCAGCCCTATATGGGTTATCTTTGAACCAAATGTGATTCGAACAACTCACACACGCAACCAAGTGATGACCATATTACCTAGGCTGCTAGGTGAGTGGGTTTGGGGTTGTCTCGCTAAACCCAACAAGACTCAAACCGAGGCACACACACCCTATATGGGTGGCTGCCTAGTGGAGTTTGAACTAAAGCAAAATCAACCATAACACACCCTTGTAGGCGTGGTCTTTCTTGAACCAAACCACTCACAACACAACTACTAATCCTGAACCAAATTCAGGTTTCAACCGCAACACAAAAACACTTTACAACACCACCTATTTTACCGTCTGCTAATTGTGATCAAACATGTGAATAACAAAGACCAAGGTCTCACCACTATGGTTTGAGCCTGTTGTGAATGAAAATCTCTACTTTATCATACCACACATTGTAGATCGAATGGTATTAAGGATAGAAGAAAGATGGATGAGAATAAGATGGAGAATAAGAGAAGAGATCGGCACACTAGATGAGAGATCGGTACAATAGAAAGAAGATGGAACTGTGTATATATTAGATTACAAGAGAAAGAAAGAAGAGTAGAATACAAAGCACACACTCCCACCTTTATCTCACTAATGCACACCTACTAAAGTGGTAGGAGTGTGTGCTATATAGAAAGAGAGAGATGCCCTAAAGGCTTTCTATGGGCTTTGGTGGGCTTTGTGTTGGGTTGGACATTTCCTTACATTACTTAGTACATATTTTGCTTAGACCAACACAAGCCCACATTCACTATTCTTTTACATTATATCGACACACACATACAAAGATACTAAAAGATAAATGACCATCACTTTAATATAATTTCAATGCTAACAATCTCCCCCTAAAGGATGGTCATTTCAATGATGCTCTCGGTGATAGGTCTTTTGTCTTCAACGTCTTAAACTTTGTGTGTCGATGTAGAATAGTCTTCATTCATCGTTCCTTCATGCAATGTGATCTTCAAAGTATCGACTTTTGGTCGTTCTTGCCTTGATCAACATCTTCAGTACATTTGCATCGAAGTTGTAGATGTTGAAACATATGATGATGGTGAATGGACTTTAGTCAGTACCTGCATAAAACAGTTAGCAATAAATCGTCCAGCGCTTACAGGTTCAGATTTCGAGATCGTTAACAGCATAGTGTGAAAACTTTCTCTAATCTTAACCATAAACCTAACCATAATCACCTTATTACTCCATGATTATCCTAGATTTATAGATCACTTGTCATAAAACCTTTTGTGAAAATCTCTCAAAGTGTTTATGAATAAACACATTTTGGTTAACACTTCGAGAGTTTTGCATATTTGAAACACTCCCCCTTCACATGTGCTCATGCGTTTTAAGATAAATTTGCACATGTTGGGTGGAGTTCACACATTTTGAATTGATTGATTTTTAATTAATATGACCTTCGCGAGACACGCTTACATCACTAGATGGACTAGCTTGAAATTATTACCCATCCCGGTCATATTAAACGATTATCTCTCGAATTGGTACATTCTACTCAGACAAGTCCTTTGCGAGACACGTTTACATTACTGGATAACCAGCTTGAAATTATTACCCGTCCCGGACAAGTCTTTTCGATAACTGACATTTAGCTTTTGTCAATTCGAGGGTTAATCTGAGTCTTTTTGTAGAGCTCGACTCATTGACATTACTTTTCGATCACATTTTAATCACATCTTCTCCCCCTCAAAAATAGCATACAGTGATATTTTTTATACCAACTGATTAAAATGAAACTTTTTGAAGAGATAGACGGATTTGAGCATGAAATTGGAACATTTTTGTTTTTCAACTTTATACTCCCCCTTAAATAAAGGAAGATTTATCGGGTTTTGGAGGGAGTTATCTTGAGCACTTTATGAAAGATTTTAAAAAATCTTATTGAAAAAACTTGAAGGAAATGTGCTCAAGATAGAAAAGATTTTGAAAGTCTTTGAAGATATGATAGGGGAATTATCTTCATCTATTTTTAGGATAAGTGATTGAAAAAGATATTGGTTTTGCACAACACTTTCCTTTATTTGAAGTTCGGGTTGTAAGCTGAAATACTTACAAGCCATTAAATTAAGCTCGGGTCCGAAACTGAGTTGTTTCGAAGCCATTGTGAAGAAAATTTTGAGAAACGACATGTTTTGAAAACATTTAAATGAACTCTCGCTCAAGCATCTGTACATGCCCGTATCATTGTTAAATGACATTTCTAGGTACGTACAGAATATCGATTATACGAGAGACATGTCGGAGAAGAATATTTTTGGTTTTTATATTTTATATTGTTTTTGTATTTTTGAAATTTTCTATTTTTATATTTTGTTTTTGATTTTTTCCAAAAAAAATGTATACACAAAGAATGATTAATTATGAACAAGTAAAAGTGGAGTTAAGAGTGGAATAAGACCAGGATTTCCACATGAAATGTTGGCATAAAGTTCTTCTTTTCCACATTGAGCGTATGAACTCTCAACACTTTCACAAGTACCTGCATTCACAGAATCCACAAAAGAAGAATTTGCACAAATAACAGTGTTAGAAGTACATGGATCATCACATTGAGGGTGTCCACTATCAACGGTTGTAGTGGTTTCTACATCCTTATCCTGATGATTTTCACTATTACTTGTTGTGGTGCAACTATCAAGAATTTTTCCTATGGGAATCCATCTAAGACCAACTGTTTTAAAAACTTTTCCCGTGGGAATCCACCTAAGGCAAGATCTAGGAGTTGTTTTCTTTTCAGATGCAGCGGAAGTCTTATTTTGAGAAAAACTACGTCCTGTAGAGATCCACCTATTAGGTTTCTTAGCCTTTTGCTTCTTATCAATGGGTTTGTTTCTATTTGGTGTCTTAGTGGATTGTGCCTTAGCATGTGAATTTGCTTTCTTGATATACTGTGCAACACATGCATCATGATTAGCTGAAAAGACACATTTTTGACATGTAGGACAGACAAATTCAACAGTCTTATTTAAAACGGCAACCTTAATTTTGTCACTACTGTCATTTTGAACTTGCTTTGTGTTCGAAGAGGAATTCTTAGTGGTGCATTCTACGTGGATAACATTTTCTTTTGCGCAGCTACTCTTAGATGCAAGCCAATCCCTAGTCTTTTGTAGAGTGTTCCTAGGTAATGGTTTACTACTACTAGCAGTGCCTTGTAATGTTGTAGAATTCATCACCCTAGGTTTTGTACCTAAAATTCCGTCTTTTCGAATCTGTGCCTTTTTTCTAGCTTTTTCTAGGTAGTGATTGTGGACCATGTCGTTTGAACCAACATATTCTTTAACAGTTTTTATTGTCACGGTCGGTGTACTATTCCTAGAAAGGCCAGGTGCTATCACTTTTGGTGTTTTAGGCAAGGGTGTTGGAGTGACTGGTTTTGTCAAATCGATTGTCACATCGACTTTTGGAACCGTTTGAAAAATTGACATTTTTGGTTTATCCGTAGTCGATGGTTTTGCAAACTTAGTTTCCTCACCCTTCCTGTTTAGACTATCCAGCTGAGACTTCAAACGATCATTTTGTTCTTTCAGGTTCTTGTAAGCACGCTCATACGACAATTTGTCATACTTGCATTCTTCCTTTTTCCGATCAAGTTGTTTAAAATATGTGACACTTTCTTTTTCAATCTTAGCAAGAGAATTTTCATATTTTATAACAATTGCAGAAGTCTCTGCTCGGAGTCTTTCATCATTTTCCATAGAATATGTTTGGTAAATAATGGACATAATTTCGGTCTCTAGAAATACCTCGAAGAGAGTATCATTATGGTTTTCTAAAACTTTGATGCGTTCAATGTTTTCATTTGCGTCCTTTACCAGGGATTTGTGGTCCTTGACAAAGTCGGCTGATTCTTTTAAAAGCGCATTTTTAACATTAAGTACTCTTGCATGAATTGCCATGAGAGGAGTACTAATTTCTGCTTCATACACCTTTTTCATTTCATTGTGAAAACTTGAGTCCCAATCGTTAATGCGATTATTATTTGTTTTGGATGCCACAACCATTTAAAGTGTTTCAACTCTCTTTTTAAGATCATCCAAGTATCGTCTAGCATCACTTGTGTTAGAAATGTTACTAGAAGACATTTGTTCAATGTTAGAAAGATGTTTCGAAACAACTTTTCGTTTTGTGACAGCCACTGGTTTTTTGAAAAACATTGGTGACTCATTTTTAACCAGATGAACACCAGAAATTGTGTTAAGCTTATTATAATCAATTGGTCTGATTTCTGGGTTCATTTGTTTCATTTTAATTCTACTCTCTTCAGCAAGCTCTATCGTTTCATAGGAATCACGAACCTCGGGAGGATCATGTTTATCATTTAGCACACTACCATTATATAACACATTCTGATGTTGCTGAGCTTTCTTGAGATTATAAGGGTTTTCACAACCAATAGCCATTTTCTTCATTGTATGTAAAATCGGGTTTGGATCGTTAATTAGCATGTTAATGGTTTGAGTAGAGTGACCCGTTTTTACAAACAAATCTTCCAAATTTTTAATGATTTCTTGTTTGTCAAGGATTTCGTCAAGAAGATCATTTTCACGTTTTGAAAAGCTTGCATTCAACTCTTTCTTTTCTTTTTCAAGATCAGAACAAGTTGATTTTTGTTTAGAAAGCTGGTTGGTTAATTCAGAAATTTTCGTGTTTAAGGATTTTATTTTCATGTTCAAATTAACATCAAGTGTGTCATATTTCTAATTCTGACTGTCGTGTGTTATTGAATTCAAAAGCACGTTCATTCACCTTATATCTCTCAAGCACAGCGGTCAATTTTTCATTCGCGGCTTTAACATCGCGATTGATCTGTTTGACCTTTTCAATCTCAATTTGACAATTATGAAGTAATGATTCAAAGAGAGAACGGGTTTCCTCATCATTAGCATCATTTTGTGCAACTTGAAATTCATTAGGATCCATATATGGAGTTTCACAGTTAACATTGCTATTATCTTGCTCCCCTACATATGTATCATGATTAGGTTCGAGAGGCACAAAATGTGGCTTTTCATGAGCAAACGAATGTGGTACCTCATGTAGTGGTTCTGTGTTATAAGATGGAGGAGTTTCAGAATCACTGCATGATGTTGTTTCTTGCTGATTAGCCATAAAGTTGGAGATTCCAGTGAGTTCTACAATATTATCATTAACTCTTGTTGTAACCATGAAGTCGGATTCTTTAGCAGTCAATGGTTTTCCCAACTCTTCCTTTGTGGCTAGCATCAACATGTACTGTAGTTTTTGAAGCTTCGTCATTGCATTGACATTGCAATCTCTACCAATATCACCATTGTGAATTTCAGATGTAGGTTCCTGAATCGTAGTTGTAAAACAATAATTCTCATTTTGATTAACCCCGTTCTGATTCACAAACTGATCCATTTGGTTTCCAGCATACTGCCCTGCATATTGCATCTGATTCCCCTTCTGTATACCCATAGCATTTCCTTGCTGATTCTCAATAACATCAACCATTTGACCTTGTTGGCCCAAATAAAACTGCGTATTGTCAGTGGACGATGAAATCCATTGGTTGTTGTTATGTGGTTTGATGTTTAATGCCCTGGATAATAAAGCAAAACCATTTGCCAATGCAGTTGTGATATCGTCTTGGTGAGTTGCCATTGATGATGATTGGTATGATAAAGTGGATGTAGGATCGTTGCAATGAAATAGGAGTTGTGGTTGTTGAAGGTTAAATTCAGTTGGTTTGGTGATGGATTTCTTAATAGAGATTTCTGATTTCCCTCCAAAATTTGAATCTGAAAAATTTCTCTACCAGAATTTGAAATACTCCATAAAATGCAATTCTAAGGTTATTAGAAAAAATTGACTTTTGAAAATTTTTACGTCAAATTTCGCCGAAAAAATTCAAATTTTGGCCTAAAAATTTGAATTTTGGGTAAAAAATTTCACTGTTGTACAAAAATTTGAATTTTCTTTAAAAATTGAACGTTTAGTCTCCTGGAAAAATTAAATTTTACTACAATTTTCCCGCCATTTTTTTTTTTTTTTTTTACAATTGCGATAGAGTATTTAAGATTGCGTTAGAGAAATTTTGTCAATTGCGAAAGGAGACCAATTGCGAAAGAAAGGTGAATTGCGAAAGGTTGGACCAATTTCGAAAGGTTTGAATTGCGAAAGACTTTACCAATTCCGAAAGCAATGAATTGCGAAAGGACTCTACCAATTGTGAAAGCGCTATACCAATTGCGAAAGATAGGATCAATTTCGAAAGGAAGGACCAATTTCGAAAGGCTGGAATTGCGATAAGAGCAGTTTACCAACTCTTGACTTTTGTGACACTTCACCAATAATGCAGCCACTGTGAGATCTACCAACTCTTACCCACTCTTACCAACTATTCTTATACAAGAATTTCAAGCAATAATCACTTATGAAGATCCAAAATAACGCAAATCACACATAATCTATGGAGCCTTTGTCACGATCAAGTCGTTTATTAATGCAAGAAACGCGTTTTTGAGGCTAAGTTGCGAATGAAGAGCTACCCAAAAGTTACTAGACCACTCGTAAAAACTGAAAACTCTACAACCTTTAACCTTTATAAATCGTAAAAATCAAAACTTTACACCAAAACTCACGTTTTTATGAAGAAAAATCATGACCTGTTGCAACCTTTGAGCAAGAACGAGAGAAACAACTTCCTACAATGTTGTCTGGCAATTTGATACCACTTGTTGTGAATAAAAATACTAACTTTATCATACCACACACTGTAGATCGAATGGTATTAAGGATAGAAGAAAGATGGATGAGAATAAGATGGAGAATAAGAGAAGAGATCGGCACACTAGATGAGAGATCGGTACAATAGAAAGAAGATGGAACTGTGTATATATTAGATTACAAGAGAAAGAAAGAAGAGAAGAATACAAAGCACACACTCCCACCTTTATCTCACTAATGCACACCTACTAAAGTAGTAGGAGTGTGTGCTATATAGAAAGAGAGAGATGCCCTAAAGGCTTTCTATGGGCTTTGTGTTGGGTTGGACATTTCCTTACATTACTTAGTACATATTTTGCTTAGACCAACACAAGCCCACATTCACTATTCTTTTACATTATATCGACACACACATACAAAGATACTAAAAGATAAATGACCATCACTTTAATATAATTTCAATGCTAACAGACCCAAAGGTTATACACAACTCAATAAAACTTAAACAGGTTCTACACCACTTATGAGTTAACATCCTAGTAGACTTCTAACCATAACAACAACCATTTGAATTGAGCAAACAAAAATCGAACAAGGACAAACTAACATAACACTTCCAATTAACAAGCCAATACTCAGATTTTTTTGGTTAAGTTTTTATGAACCACACAAGAATCATTATCAACAATAACACCCAACTATTCGCTGGTTTATAAATCGACTAATTAAAACAACCATTCAATCATAACTCGTAAAAATGAATGAATCCAGTCACAACATCGAACAACAATTAATTTAATGAAAGTATTTATAAACTGAAAAGAGATTTAAGACCCTTACAATGGATATGGACAACAAGATGAATCAAGAACTTAGAAACCCCGAATACGAATAAAGCAAACCCAAATCCGAATCAAGCAATCCAACTCCGAACCCCAGTTAATCCACACCTCCAATGAAATCAGTCCCCTTTGAATCTTTGATCTCGATAAGACTTTTTGTGAGTGAGTTAGAGTGTGTGGATCTACTGGACTTCGAATAACCATTAAAAAGATGATACTTTGGAAGGGCCTCGACATTCTTTCGAGTCTGGAAATTGAGGAACTTCCGTTTGAAGCCTAGATCGCTCTCTATCCTCGTCACCTTATCTTATCCACATTCGTTGACTCTTGGGGAAGAGTTATGTGAAGGTGATGGAAAGCTTTGGGAGAGGGGAAAGCATATAACTTCATGGATGGTGATGGTGATGGTTCGCTTCCGGGAAGATGGAGTTGAAATCCAAAAGAAGGAAACGATAAAGATTGTGGGGGTGTGAGTGAGTAGGCGGCAATACAGAGAAAGAAAGGATAAGAAGAAAAATTATAGGGTTTGTTTTGTTATAATAAAGTGTAGTTTTGTACCCCGTGTCCCGTTGAGCTGGGGTGAAATCGTGTTTCCCCGGTTTGATATAAATGTGACAAATAAAATTTCGGAAACGTTTTTATAAAATTGGCATAAAAATAAAATATATTGACTCTGAAAATAATTCATAAGGTTAACCGTTACTAATATGGTGTCGGTACGCGTATGGTATCGTTTTTCAGGAAAAAGTGTGATAACCTCACTTTCATTATGTTATAGTCTGTAAATGTGAGAAAGTGGAAAATTCACTGTTTCTGGTGAGATTAAATAGTTTTGTGAGTTATTGTATGTTACAGTGTGCGGGTTTGCTTCCCGTAATAGTTATGTAAGCACATAAATGCTTAGTTTTACAGTTAGGTAATAATAAATTAACATTTATTATTAAAATATTAGTGGGAAGTGTCTATTGATCAATTAATGCTTCGTGTTTTTTCTATTTCACTTACAGGAGCTGCTAACAGGTGGCTAATGTAAAACCCAAGAATGAACTAGCTGGTTCAATTAATGCTTGGGAAGACTTGAAGAAGAAATTTCTGAAGAAATATTGCCCACCGCTCGTACTGCTAAGAAGATGGAGGCTATCAATAATTTCAAACAGGAGCCCGATGAAACTCTTTATCAGGCTTGGGAGCGATTCAAAGATTTATTATTCAAATGTCCCCAACATTATTTGACTACTATGCATGAGGTTATTTTGTTTTATCAGGGGTTTGGATGTGCCTACTCGATAGATTTTGGATTCTAAAGGAGTTGTACCTCAGATGAGTGCAGCAAATGCTAGGAAAGCCATCCAAGAAATGGTTGATCAGTCTCAGAAGTGGCACGATGGGACCTCTACTAGAAATAAAAGCAATGATACTTCTGATAGATATGCTGCTTTTCAAGCTCAATTGAATAAACTTAGTAGAGATCTCAAGAAGGTTGATGAAATATGCAAGGTATATGCTGCTCAGGTTGGTTGATGAAATATGCAAGGGACCCCATTACACTAAGGATTACCCATCAAAGAATGAAGGAGAAACACTTGAAGAAGCATACTACACCCAATTTGGCCAGCCTTTTCAACCATCAGGAACGTATAAGGCAGCTGCTCCAGGATACTACCAAAGGTACAACGGGAATCAGTCATACCAAGAAAGGAGACAGACTTTGGAAGAATCCATGAAGCAGATGATGGCTGATGCTGCTAAGAGACATGAAGAAAACGCTGCTTTGATCAAAGAAATCCGGTCTTCAACCGATGCTTCTATCAGAAATCATGGAGCTTCGATCAAGGCATTATGGTAAGTATAGAGAGTCTCTCTTATTTATAGGGCATTAGGGTTACAGGTTTTAGGTATGCAGAATTTGTGGAGTCTTTAGACATTGGGAGGTCACCTACATCTCGAAAGTAACCACTATCTTCTACTTTATTTTCGTTCTTTTGATATTTTGATAATAATTCAGTCCTGGTTCGTATCAGAGATCTAGAACAACTTACATGGTTGATGTTGATGAAAAACAAGACAGTAAAGCATTAGCAGCAAGTGAGAACCAAAGTTAACATAAACAACAACATTACATATATGTAGAAAGCAACTTATGTTACATGTCTGCTACACGTTTTTATATTCAAACCAAACCTGGACTGAAACAGGCATAAGTGAGCGCTTCAGGTGTGCGCTTATTTTAGTTTTAGGTTCGTTTAGCACACAAAATTCTACATAACTATGAAGTTACGGAATGGAGTCATGGGACCATTCTTTTTTATAACTAGCCGAGAAACTGATCAAAACCTTTCTTATAAAGGCACGTTGATGACACTCTCATTGATCATGATAAGTAGCTTCCTGATGTTTAATTATGTTCAAAAGTTAGGGTGCACATTGAGGCGTGATGCTATTTTCTGCCCCAGAGACTGATCACACTGCAAGAACAACAGTCAGATTTCACCATATTTAGTACATTTTCATTACGGGTGGCAATTTCAACCTATGTAATGGGCTGATTTGGGTAATCTATTATTACCAATGTGTTAAGCAATTAGGCTAGATGCTTTAGTTTTAAAAAAAAAAGTATGATTCGAAAGAATATAGTGCATAAAAATGTTGAGTTACTATTGTATCAACCACGCAATATATCAAGAAAAAAGTTTGATTGTTTTCAAGTTGCAACTATAAGAGTCAACTTTTATCTCCTTTCAAAATGGACTAAGGGATGAAAGCTAAAGTAAAGCTAGCGAACCTGAGACCAGTATGAGATCCAGATGCTGCGAAGCTCATGAGTAACGCGTGGATCAGACAACATCTTTACATTTCGGCAAATGAATCTTTCTTGCCTATACAATTAACAGAACCAATTAACATGAGTGACAATGCTTTCTGTAAGGGAAAAGCTTGATTTAATTTACTACTAGTATAAAGGGTGTGTTTGGCAGCAAGAATTATGGGAGATTATGAGAGCTAAAGATTTTTTTATTTTTTTTTTTTAAATAAGCTCTCATCTAAAAAGTAGCCTCGTTTGGCTACGCAAGATTATTGAAACTCTAGCAAAATAATCTCAAAAAAAAGAAAGCTCCTCACAGGAACTTTTCAGAAAATCCTGGAGATTATAATTTGCAAATTTACCAAGATACCCTTCCTAATACCTATGTTTCAATGCAATATTTTTGTATTGATGCTACGAATTAAATAGTTAACACCGCAAAGTAATTTATTAAGGAATGGGTTGTTGGCTTTATCGACCTTTAATTTGAAAAAAAACGCAATTCTTAATTGCTGAAAGAAATTCAAGCTAGTTAGATTCAATGTTAAACTGTATAAATGCATGAACATATAATCATGCTAATGCGCTAGATGAAAACACACAACTTTAATGCGTGATGCCATGATATACAAGTCATCACATACATATTACTATGGAAATGGCTGTTTCAACTTTCTCGCATCATGTCGACAAAAGTAATCGGTCATTCTAGCAAACAATGACTTAAGTAATCGACCCAAAGTCAGATTAGTGTACCATTTTAACGTTGTTTGTATTTTTACATGGATTTTCATGCAATGCTACATATTTATGATTTATATCAATAATTTTATTTACTATTCATATTGGGTTTGTTATTTGTATGTCCAATTACGTCATTTTACAATTTTAATCTACAATTACAGCTAGTTTGCCAAACACTACTACAAAAAAAGGCTACATTTTTAATCTTTTTCAGCACCAGCACCAGCACCAGCACCAGCACCAGCACTTTTTGCCAAACACACCCAAAATAAAGAAAAATAGTACCTTTCTGGTGCCCATGACCGATACCTCTCTCCGGGCTGCTTAAAATCATTGTATTTCGGAATAACAGCCTGCATCGATCAGCCAAAACAAAGCAATTAACTTTCAAGATACTTACCTATGTAACAACCACAGGTCATGTATTAAAGACTATCTAACCTTTTAATCCTAGTCTCACCCAAATAGCTCATGATTTTCAGTGAAAGAAAAAGAACCACATATCATATATATGAATTGCAAATAATTCAAACAAAGCTTCTGCCTTTCGAATAATTATACTTCATCGCTGCAAACAAACAATAATTCGTGCGCGCAAACATACCAAAATAGCACAATATGTTGCAAGAACGAGCATTTCGCAGCAAGTGTCAGGTGAAATCAACTAGTAATGGTGTATCATTTAATTCCTACAATATATCCAAATCCTACCATCCGTAAGTTTTCGGCATCTTTGCAATACGTTGATAAACGATAACCAGAAACAATGTTACTTAATATGCGTTGAAAAGCCAAGTGCTATTGCTCAAAAAGTCAATCACTCAGTTTGTACATCAGAGATTTTAAACCGAAGACAAAACAGACTAACCCTTTGACGGGTCCCAGTCACTCTAGCAGGATTGATAGGGTACTGCTGAGCATGTTGAACACGATCAAACCTCGAAGGGAAGTAATCAACCTGTAAGACATCATAGTCAAGTTCGTTAGAAGCTTATCATATTAGCAAAGATAAGAAGAATTAGGGGGTTGTTTGGTTTGGCATTTTGAGTAATAGTGTTTAGATAACGTACTTTAGTGTATAAATATCAAATTATTTATACGTCAAATAATCAGTCTCCTTAACTGTAACAGAATTGATAAGCAAAGAGTAGAGTAAAATTACTCAATTTACCCTTAAACGGGCATATATAGAAAGATAAATTACCTCCTCGTCCCTATGCATAAAATTCATACTTCCATCAAAGTGATTATTATGATGAGCACATTTTGGAGCATTAACCGGTAGCTGCAGATAATTTGGTCCAAGACGGTGCCTTTGAGTGTCAGAATAAGCAAAGATCCGACCTTGAAGCATCTTATCATCAGAATAATATATTCCAGGAACAACAAGGCCAGGATTAAACGCCAGCTGCTCATTTTCAGCAAAAAAGTTATCGATATTCTTATTCAAGACCATTCGACCAACTGGCTGCAACGGTATCACATCCTCAGGCCACGTCATAGTCCCATCAAGTGGGTCAAAGTCAAGCCTATCTTCATGGTCAAGCCTGGATCAATAACTTGAAGAAACAACTTCCATTCAGGAAAGTTACCAGCTGAAATTGAGTCATAAAGATCTCGTGTGGCGTGACTATGATTAGTTCCTCCAACCTTGCAAGCTTCTTCTTCCAATAGACATTTCACGCCACAAGTCGGTTTCCATGTAAATTTCACATAATGTGTTTTACCGTCTTTGTTGACTAGAGTGAGAGCATTCACACTAGACCCTTCCATGTGTCTATAATCTGTAGGTATGCCAAGATCATCGAGCCAGAATGTCATAGTGTTTAAACTCTCGGGATGGTGTGAGAGGAAGTCAAGGATTCTCCAGTCTTCCTGAATATGAGATTTTGGATTCGGTTTAAAAGCATGAATCACATCTGGAAATGCCATTGCATCACGAGTAAAGAAGACGGGGAAATTGTTTCCGACAATATCAAAGTTACCCTGAAAAATTAGAAAATTGTGTATCATCATGTAAAGAAAATGGATTACCCCATTAGGAAGAAAGTCGAAATGAATCAACCTCAACGGGATCCAGTTAAAAATGGTAATTTCATGGTATGGATAGCGTGGAGTTAACCCGCGTTATTTTTAGTTTTTATTCATTTCTTTTTACAAAAAGCTTACATTTACTTAATTTGTTGATTATGGATTACAAGAAAGAACTTTGACTCGATCGATCTTACTGACCCATTTCTCTATTAGCTAAATGTCTTCATATGACCCATTAGAGATTAGACACAGCCAGAATTTATCATTCATAAGTAAATCGGTCAAAACATTCACATTTCAATGCAGTATCCTGCAAAAACATTTTATTACTCCGTATATGTTTTGAAATTTTATAAATTGGTAAGATCTATTTATTACAACAATCTAAACTTTTTTAGTGAACGACTTTAAAGGTTTTATGCTTTTGCATACATTGCATATGACTTTTAACCCGTTAGAGATGAAATGTAACCCAAATCAACCCATTTATATATAAATAAGTCACTACCACCAAATTTAAGAAGGATCATCCTCACCTCTCTGGTGTAAAATTTGGTAGCAAAACCTCGGGGATCCCTGATAGTTTCAGGGCTACCACGCTCATGGATAACTGTCGAAAAACGTACAATGACAGGAGTCTGGACGCCTGGAGCACGGAGAAAATCAGCACATGTGAGATGAGTGATGTCATGTGTGACTTCAAAGAAGCCCTTAGCACTAGCACCCCTTGCATGGACAATACGTTCTGGGATCCGCTCACGAGTAAAGTTAGCAAGTTTCTCAATCAAATGATAGTCCTCAAGGAGAATAGGACCTGCCATGCACAACATTAGTTTAGAAACAGAATAATCTTATGCTATATGTAGTAACTTGTGATACAATTACCTCTTTCTCCCACGGTCAATGATGCGGTATTGTTGTAAACGGGTGCACCAGCATTTGTTGTCCAAAACGGGGCATTGTAAGAACTCGAAGGGCGTTGCTACATCAGATCAAAAATATATGAAACTTGCATGAGCACATGAAACCACTCAAACTAGTAAACAAAGGTACTTATAAATGCATAATCATTAATTGCAATGAAAAGAATTAATCAAGCAAGGTACGCATTTTCGTTATATACATTGGGCGGAGGCAGGATGAGGTTCGATCCCTGCACAACCGCACGAAACAGTTCAGCATCTCGGAAATTAAAATAGCTCAACGCAATGCATGCTGAATTATGTAGTGTGCAAATTAGTACAATTGTTATGAACAATGGGATGACTAAAGATTGTCACAATTATTATATTATTAGTCAGATTGTATATAGAGTAAACATAGCATGCAACCCTTGTATTATATTATTAGCCAAACTATATTTATATAGTACACATAGCATGAAAAAATATAGTACACATAGCATGAAACACTAAAAAGTAAAGTAAAGTAACTCTCAATACCGTCTTCCACGGGTTATGGGTTTCAATACCGTCTTTCACGGTGTATGGGAGAAGTTGAGACGTAGACAACCTTACCCCTACCTAAGGTAAAGAGGCTGCTTCTGGTACTACCAACGGTAGAAAAGGACCTCCGGCCTTGCAAGGGGTGATGATCGAACCCTTGACCTCTGTCTCTAGAGGCAAGGGTGTTAACCACTTAATAAACTCAAACTCATAATCAGGCTTTGGCCATATTTATCGTCTAATAACAATTTGTATTTTATAGAACTTGCCTTGTTTCTATTGTAAGTTTATAACTTTTTACTGTTCAGAATATTTGCTAGTCCATAACTTTAGGGTGCGTTTGGTTCATAAATGGTATTAGGATTTGGGAATGGTTTGAAAGATTGGAGAAAGGTTTGAGAAAAAAGTATAGATTTTGAATTAAATGAAGAGTGAAAAAATAAATGATTAAAATTCTTTTATTTTAAGAGTTATTTAATAAAATAATTAAAAAAAAAATCATGATGATATATTTTTTTTATTAATTTATTTAAGTATGATGTGAGTATGTAAATTATGGTAGGGCCTAGATTGAGCTGGGAATTGGCGAAAGATACCATAATTGAGTGGAATCGTATTTTTATAGCATGGCCCACTTTTATTCATTTCCTTTGTCTACCAAATAATTGAATCAAACAATGAAAGTATTACTTGAATGCAAAAGGGTCCAACCAAACGGGCCCTTAGGTTTTGATTATGTTCAACACATAATTACCATTGATCTTTCTATAACTATGATCATAAGTGTTTATCTGTTTATCCTTTGTGAATATAGTTTCTAAAATACTTTGCAACTATAACTTTTAAACACAATACTAAACATAAGCTTAACTTCTATAAGAGAGATCATATGATATTACAGTTTGCTACTATATAATAGTCTATACTATAGCAACTACCAAAGTAGTTCAACATATACACTAGTTTAAAGTATTGGCAAAAAAGAATTTAGGAATTTCCGTGGGTAGTGGCAGATCCAGAATTCTAAGAAACAAGAAAAAGGTATGCATATAGTGTTAGACTCTAAAAATCTATTTAAAGAAATGTTTTTTACACTACGGGAAGTTGCTTTAAAAAAATATCTGTTACACTACAGATGGTGCTAAAGGGTATGCACAATTAGGCCAATAGATTATAAGGCCTGAGCCCGTCTATAATTTTGGGTCCATTAGAGTTTCATGATATGTGTACTCTATATCTTTTATATAATAAAACAAAATCTCTAGTGGGGACTTTTACATTTCAAAAAAATCAAATCATACCTTATTAAGTAATAATCAAATTATTATTATTATTATTTTCTTAAATATTAAATAAGAAAAGCCTAAATACTTCTAAATTTATCCATATTCTACAAAAAAAAGAATGTTATTTGTAATCATTCAATAAAAACTTACAAAAATATATGTGTCAAAATATAAAAAATTAAAACTTGAAAACGGTGGAGCAAGTTTTTCAAAAATTTGGGCTGAAACTTAAAATTCAGTATCATTCCCACTAAATATTTGAAGTCCCAACATTCTCAAATTCCTCCTCCATCAATCAAACTCGATCTCTTATCATTCATTCACGCACAATCATTGACGCAAAAACATCTCCTCCAAATCTAATTAATATTAAAACCCACTACATTTGTAAATAACCCTAATTCAATACCTCAATCAAAGTACAATGGTTTTGAAGATCCTGTTATAATAATTAAAACCCGAAATTAAAAATAATAATTTATTTAAATGATTAGAAAAAATCTCGCGCGTGCGCGGGCATTATATCTAGTATAATTATATAGTATCTCTAATAATACAATACACCTATGTGGTTTCAAACTTTCAATGTTCAACATAATACCATATTATATTTGATAATTCCTCTTATGTGGTACGTTTTATTGATACAATATATATATATATATATATATATATAAAGATTAATTAATACATAGTAACTTTACTGGACCCAGACCCACAAAGAGGCTCGGGCCGCATAATCTATTGCCTAATATGCACGTATGCATGCCATGCGTCATATAATATGCCATGCCTTAAACTGGTTATACGGACTTGATCAAGAATCACATATGTAGTACACAGATTATCGCATGCTTCATGATATTTCAGTCACAAGTAGAACTTTTCATTCAGTAACAAGTACTAGATAGGATTTCGTATGAAAGCTTTAGTTAACAAATAATATGCATACATATATTAGGATGAGAGATCATAATACTATGAAGTTCTTTGTTTTGAATAAACCATGTAAACTCTAGCTAGCTACTAAAATATAAAAGGAAAGTTGTACCTTATACGGGTCCATGTTGGAGACAAATGAAGATATGTTTGTTTGATCTATAGTGAGATTTTATGGTTCTTTACTTCACTCTAGCTTGATGCTTATTTATAGACCACATACCACACACAAGTTAAAATATATAATACTAATTATATATCAAAGAAACGTACACATTTACGTTTTTGATAGTACCTTGTATGGGTCCATATTTTCAAAATAGTCGTCCATCATGTTAACGATTAAAAAGAAGTTACACCATAGCTTATCTTTCTAACTACTTTTGTCTTTAATAAACTTAAGATTTTTGATGATACTAGGTTGATCAAATCTCTTAATATGCTTTATATAGAAGATTGCAAGATGAAAAATCAAATCTTAACAAGCGTCTAGCTTTTTTTTTTTCCTGTGATAAACACTGTTTAAGTATTTCACAATTACATAATTAACATTTAGTAAACACCAAACATTGTATAATTAACATTACTTACCACTTTTAAAATGATTAAAAGTATATAATATAATTATGAAATATATGAGTTCATTAATTGTTATTTTTGTAAATTTGTAATGTTTAAACAAAACCCATAAGATTGTGTTTAGCAAATCCTTTTATTTTTAGTATATATGTCCTTTTATTTACACATTATAATTAGAATAACAACTACGTTATTGATCGTGTATAGTATCCCCGGACCCAGCATACTGGGCCGGGCATGCTCATAACTCGTACCGCGGCAGAGTCAATATACATTATAGATTCCAGTCTTGCCAAACCAAGACGAGGACATACCCCGGTCTCTCCATACCCGGACAGCTCACATACTCAGCCGCGGTCATTCCACCGAAAGCCAGATCTTGTGGGATTGTGTCTCCCACTTGATCTGACACTTACCAACTAAGGTAAGGCGTAAGTTGACTTCTGCTCTGACATCTACCTACTCGGGTAAGGTGTGTGTCAGCCCGCTCATTCCCGAGGCGGCTACAGTAAGTATATGGGTAGTATAAATACCCTCATCTCATTTATTACTCTACCTAACTGCAATTACTTTCACCTAGTCCGCACTTACCCCTTATCTCTCAAATAATATACTTACTCTCACACCGGAGGCCAACCGCGGAAGCCCCCTTCCGCGGTAAGACTAACGGTGTTGCTTTTCTTAGCAACTCAACGAAGTACTTAGTGCATGATCTGTACCCGCCAAGAGCTAGTCTAACCTAGATCTGGAGGCACGCCCAAGATTTGTACTAACAAGTTGGCGCCATCCGTGGGACCAGTTACATAACTGCGTTTCTAAAAAACAACTTTACCATGAGCAATCAAACAAAAAACCCCTCCCCGTCCCAAGAACCTTCCACAGTACGGAACACTCATGAGAAGGGGAAGGGGAAAGAAGGAGAGCAACATGCAGACTCTCTTCCAGATGAGGCAATAAAGGCGTTCTGCGACAAGCATTACCACCAACTATTGCCCTTAATGGCTGAAAAAGTTCATGTGGAGAAAATGGGACAATTAAAAACCCGTCTCGACTTCGAGGACGAGTCACAGGAGGATTCTGGATTCATACTCCCGGGAGCCATACCGATATGTTGAATCAAGAGGTAGAAGAAAGCGGAAGACAAGCCCCGGTGCGAGGCCTGAACCTTCCGGAAGTTCCTACTCCCGGAGTGTTTTCTCCAGACTTAGTAAAGAACCCGAAAATAACGAGGAAAGGGCCAAGCACCCCCGGTCGGCCGTATTCACTCGTTTAGGGGAACGGAGAGAAGGTGTTAAGTCACGTCTAGGGGAAAGAAAACCGGACGTATTTTCTCGTCTGAAGTCTAAGAGCCGCGCTCGAAGGGAGCGTAGAGGTGAAACTAGACGTTACAGACGAGATGGACGACCTTTCGTGGAAGGAAGTCCGGATAGCCCAAGAAGAAGCCCAAGTCCGACCTATAGCTATGCCCCCCATTCAAGGGAGAAAGGCGGCGGGTCTGGATCTGTTAACTCTGGTTCCAGGTGTCGAAGGGACCGGACACCGGAGGGAAACGGAGACTATGATGGAGGATATTGGGAAGCCGGGTCAGAGAAGAACAAAGGGAACGTGAACGATCTTTATCGCCCGTACGACATCGATGACAAGGATCCTTTTACATAATGGGTCAGAAACTTCAAATTCCCAAAAAGGACCCGAATGCCCTCCAATGTAAAAACTTATGACGGAACAGGAGATCTGGAAGACCACCTGAAAATTTTTTGTACCGCGGCCAAAGTTGAACGATGGGCTATGCCCACTTGGTGCCACATGTTTAACTCCACCCTGATGGGCCATGCTCGAATGTGGTTTGATGAATTACCGGCCGAGAGCAGAGACAGCTTTGAAGACCTCCGCAGAAGTTTCTTATCCTACTTCCTCCAGCAGAAGAAATACACCAAAGATCCGGTGGAACTCCACCTCATTAAGCAAAAAGAAGGAGAATCCACGGCAACATTTGTCGACCGCTTCAAAGCGGAAAGTATGCACGTGAAGGGCGCCCCCGAATGCATGAAGGTTTCGGGATTCGTACACGGGATTAACAATCCAGAGCTAATCAGGAGACTCAATGATAGAATCCCCAAGATGGTCGACGAAATGTGGAAGGTTACTACGGCCTTCATCCGTGGGGAAACAGCCGTGGCAAATGTGTCAAGAAAAAAACAAGACCGCTCTTCATGGAAATCTCACGAGGGGGGACCCCGGGCATCCCACAACCAGAATTTTGAAAGGAAAACAGAATTCAAAGGGAATTCAAGGCCGGACCGGAGAAAGAATGACCGCTTCACACCCCTAACAAAAACACCAAAGGAGATTCTAGCAATGGACGCGGTAAAATTCACAGCTCCACCACCTATGGCAAGCCCGGTTGAATCAAGAAACAAAGACAAATATTGTGAATTCCACAAAGAAAAAGGACATCATACGGACGAATGTTTCCAATTGAAAAGGCAGATTGAGGACGCGGTCAGATCTGGCCAGTTGGCACACTTGGTAAAAGAAATCAAGAACGAAAGCCAAAAGGGCGGGGCCGCTAAAGGTGGCAAGAAGGAAGCCGCAGCCAAGGACAAAGCCCCAGCCATATTCATGATACGAACCTGGCAACGAACCGTGAAACAGAAGGTATCCTCTAGTACTGAGCCTAACTTGGAAATATCCTTCCCTCCAATAAAGGATGACGACTGGGAAGACCATCCGTTGGTGATAAAGGCCGGAGTGGGCGGACACTACGTACACCGGATGTACGTGGACAATGGAAGCGCCTCCGAAGTCCTTTACGAACATTGCTTCAACCGACTGAGTCCGGAAATCAAGAAAAGAATTATCCCCGCTACTGCCCCTCTCCTCGGATTCAGTGGCGAACTATCATGGCCCTTGGGGCAGATTCTGTTAAAAGTTACCTTAAGTGATGGAGACAACACAGCCAGCGCTTGGATGAATTTTATGGTGGTTAGATCATCCTCTCAATACAATGGTATAATCGGCCGGCCGGGGATAAGACAGCTTAAAATGATCCCTTCCACGGCCCACAGAATGATCAAATTCCCCACCCAGGGTGGAGTGGTCACGTTATATAGTGACAAAATCATTTCGGTAGAATGCCAAATGGTTGCGGAACCCCAACCACAGCAAGATCCTGAGGAAACCCCGGCAAAAGATGGGATTCAAGTAGCAATACACCCAGAATTTTCGGATCAGACAGTCACCATCGGAGGAAGCTTGACGGACCCGGGGAAGAAGGATCTGTGTGAATTACTAAAGAGAAATCTGGATATCTTTGTCTGGCAACCATCCGACATGACCGGAGTACCGCGGAGCGTAGCAGAACATAAACTCAACATCCGGGAAGGGTATGCCCCGGTGAGGCAAAAGAAACGCGGGCAAGCTCCGGAGCGGAACAAAGCAATTAATGAGGATGTTGCAAAATTAGTTGAAGCCGGCATAATGAGAGAAGTCCACTACCATGACTGGCTGTCAAATCCGGTCTTGGTGAAAAAGAGTGACGGAAGCTGGAGAATGTGTGTAGATTTCAAAGATCTAAACAAAGCATGTCCAAAAGACTGTTACCCCCTTTCGGAGATTGACTGGAAAGTTGAGTCACTCTGCGGATACACCTTCAAGTGCTTCTTAGATGCATACAAAGGATACCACCAGATTCAGATGGCCGCGGAAGATGAGGAAAAAACTGCATTCCACACAAACCAAGGTATTTTTTGCTATAAGAAAATGCCCTTTGGATTGAAAAATGCAGGGGCCACATACCAGCGGCTAGTGGACAAAGCGTTCAAAAGACAGATCGGAAGGAACCTTGAAGTGTATGTTGACGACCTGGTAATTAAGAGCCATTCAGAGGCGGAAATGCTAAGAGACGTGGAAGAAACATTTGTGACACTCCGGAAGATAAACATGAAGCTAAACCCAAAGAAATGCACCTTCGGAGCAGAAGAATGAGTATTCTTGGGCCACGTAATCAGCAAGAAGGGAATCAGGGCTTGCCCGGAGAAATTCGAGGTCGTTGCCCGGCTACCCTCACCGCGGACTCTTAAAGAAGTGCAAAGCTTAAACGGAAAATTGGCAAGTCTAAACCGTTTCCTGTCAAAGTCCGCGGAAAAGTCCTTACCATTTTTCAAAACATTGAAGAAGTGCATCAAGAAAAGCGACTTTCACTGGGTACCTGAAGCGGAGCAAGCATTCAAAGAGATGAAGCAACACATCGCTAATCTTCCCACCCTAACGGCTCCCCAACCAAGAGAAGAATTGATCATGTATTTGTCCGCGGCTAAAGAAGCCATCAGCGCAGTCCTTTTAGCAGAAAGAGGACCACGTCAGGAGCCCATCTACTTCATCAGCCGCACATTGCAAAGTCCGGAAATAAACTACAGCCCAATGGAGAAGTTGGTTCTGTCACTGGTGCACGCGGCCAGAAGACTCAAGAGATACTTCCAAGCACACCCAATAGTGGTCATTACGGACCAACCAATCAAACAGATGCTGGCGAAGACAGAAAATACTGACCGAATGGCTAAGTGGGCTATAGAACTAAACGGACATGACATCAGTTTTAGACCCCGGACAGCCATAAGGGGACAAGTGTTAGCTGATTTCATCGCAGAGGTTCCAGAAGAAGAAACCCCGGCAACAGAAGCAACCGCGGAAGATTTACCGTATGTTGAGCCATGGAACTTATACACCGATGGGTCATCTTGTCAAGAAGGATCCGGGGCAGGCCTAATCCTTACAAACCCTAAAGGTACAGAATTCACTTATGCTTTAAGATTTGAATTTAATGCATCCAATAATGAAGCAGAGTACGAAGCATTGTTGGCGGGCTTAAGGATAGCAGAACAGATGGGAGTGAAGGACCTATCTGCAAATGTGGATTCAAGGTTGGTTGCGAATAAGATAAACGGTGCATACGAGGCTAAAGAAGAAAGCATGGCGCGATACCTTGCAAAAGCCAAAGCCTTGATTGAGAACTTCCGCACATTCTCCATAAAACAAATTCCGCGGAGTCAGAAAAAGCAGGCGGACGCACTAAGCAAAATAGCCTCCACCAGCTTCGCCCACCTAACAAAGCAAGTTCTGGTTGAAGTCTTAAAAGAAAAATCAATAGAGGAAAGAGAAGTGATGGCCGCAGTAGAAGAAGAAGGGGACACTTGGCTGACCCCGCTCCTCGAATATTTGAAAGATGGAGTACTTCTCGCGGATCAGAAAAAAGCAAGAAAGCTAAAGATCAAAGCAAGACAATACTCCATCATCAGCGGAGTCCTGTTCCGCAAATCATTTCTGGAGCCGTGGTTACGATGTGTGGGTCCGACACAGGCAAACTACGTAATCAGAGAAATTCATGAAGGTTCATGCAGCATGCACTCTGGACCACGGGTTATCGTGGCAAAGGCGTTAAGGTCCGGATATTATTGGCCCACAATGCACAAGGACGCAAGAGAGGTAATAAACAAATGCCAAGACTGTCAGGTGCACCGGCCGGTTCCAAGGAATCCCCAGCATAACCTGACTCCTATCACCTCCCCCTCGCCATTTTACAAATGGGGCATAGACATCTGCGGCCCATTCCCAGAAGCTCCAGGAAGAATCAAATATTTGATAGTAGCAATAGACTACTTCACAAAATGGATAGAAGCCAAAGCTCTCGCAACCATCACCGGCAATCAGGTCAAAAAGTTCGTATGGGATAATATCGTGTGCAGATTCGGCTTGCCGGGGGAAATAGTCGCTGATAACGCCAAGCAGTTCAGGGACAACCCCTTCAAAGACTGGTGTGAAAATCTTAACATCAAACAGCGGTTCGCATCAGTAAGACATCCGCAGGCGAACGGGTTAGTTGAAAGAGCTAACAGAAGCTTAGGAGAAGGGATCAAAGCAAGAATTGACCAAGGAAGCCAGGATTGGCTAGAAGAGCTACCGCATGTCCTTTGGGTGCACAGAACAATGATAAAATCCAGCAACGGGGACACGCCATTCTCACTAACCTACGGGACGGAGGCCGTGATCCCTGTGGAAATTGGCATGCCATCTCTCCGATGTGCCCTATTTGACCCAATAGCGAACGAGGAAGCCTTACAGTTGAACCTAGACCTCCTGGAAGAAAGGAGAGAAGTCGCGGCTATTGAAGAGGCCAGAAGCAAGTCCAAAACGGAAAAATACTACAACGCCAAAGTCCGAGGCAAAACCTTTAAGCCAGGAGACTTTGTGTACCGCAACAACGATGCTAGCCTGGTTGAGAGCAACGGAAAGCTAGGCCCCAAGTGGGAGGGTCCGTACGAAGTAGTGGAAGCATTGGGAAAAGGAGCGTACAAACTCCGGAACCAAGATGGACAAGATCTACCCCGGACATGGAATATCCGGAATCTCAAAAAATGTTACTTGTAATTTAATGTAAGTATTCCCATCTTTTGTGGCTGACCGCGGTTTAAATCCGGCAGCGGGAATTCATTTTAGCACTTACCATCTTTTATGTATATAGTTAACTAAATTAATGATATGTGGAGTCCGATCAACTCCACAAATTTTCTAAAAATTTACTTGTCATTTTTTATCTGTATCATATGCATACGTAAGCCGGAAAACAACTCCGCATTTCTAAAAATGCGTAAGAGGCATTGCAAGCCCGGCATGAGGACATTGCACCTCCAACTAAGGCATATAAGTGGTATTGCAAACCCATTGACCTACCAAGCTATCCTCGGAAATCCTAAGTACGGACACACAGAGATAGTCAATTAAGTCCGGCCATATAAGCCCCGGCAAAAACAAATATATAACATAAAAAACCAAGTGATAATACACATCAAAGAGGTTAGGTTATATTCATTCAGAGATTACAAAATACACGGATGCATTCATCCAGAGTACAATTCAAAAGACTAAGGGATTAAAAGCTTCACAAGATTTGCGGCAGGGCAGATATAGTCAAAATATCTCCCAAACAACAGCCGCAGGAAACTAACTCTCAAGATTCTGGGACTCAAGAACAGAAGTATCAAACATGTCATCATGTTTAATACCACCGTCTCCGGTCGAATCAGCCACTGGTCCAGACGGGGCAACAATATTCAAAGGCTCAACAGCCGCAGTCTCAGCAACCTTAAGGTCAGAACTGGACGAAGGTCCGGACTTGGTAGAAACAGGAAGAACAGCGGCAAGACCCTTGTTGCTATAATCAAACTCCTTCCCATACCTACTGTTCTTATACTCCTTATAAGCTTGAAAGGCCCTAGGACGGCGGGTGACCAGCCTGACTATGGCCTCCGGAAGAATACGCTCTTCCGCAACCGGGGATTTAAAAGTGAACTCCGTAGTCCCGGGTCGGCGATCCTCCTCTAAAACCAGCTGCGCCATTAGATATTCAAGGGGCATCCTTACACGCCTCAAGAGAGTTCAGCAGGGGAAATGACACATTCGCTAACCTCTCCACTGACTCATCAAAGCGTTTTTTCGCCAAAGGGTCGTAAGCTTCTACTTGTTCAAGTTTAACACCCTTAGCCCCATGAACGACCCCGGCCTCCAGCCCATTACGGATCCCCTCCGCTATTGCTGCGGAAATGCACCCCCCCCTCCCCCAACTTGATCTTCAGTTCCTCGGATTCTTTAAATTTGAGAAAAGCATACCTGAATCCGTGACCAATAACCCAACGACGCCCTTCAACAGCTTTCAATAATTGAGGGAAGAGCTCTGTATCAAATTCTTCGTTGATCTCAATCAACCTCTTCTCCAGCTTAGACAACCGCTCCCCATAGAAGGTCTGGCACTCACCAAACATTTTATCCATCTGCTCTTGAATCTGCTTCTCCTGGGTACCGCAGATAATCTCCAAAGCAGCCACCTTTTGACCCAGCGCCTCATTTTTGCCGCGGAGCTCTAGAATTTCAGAAGCCAGCTCCGCATTCTTCTGACCCAGTGACCCAACCATGGTCACCGCCGGAGACAATTTCTTAACTTCATCCCGGAGCCTACCCAGCTCCTCATCCTTAGCTTCCACGGCCAATTGCAGATTAGATACTTGGCCGCGGATCTCAGAAGTCCCAGCACACTCACTTTCCAACTTAGCCAGCTTAGCTCTCAGATCAACAATCAGCTTCCCCTTCCCCTCCAACCGCTTAACCAGCTTGGAATTCCAGTACAACTCGTTCTCCAGCCGTAAGCGGACCTCCGAATTCACGCACACTTGACGGGCGGTAAGCAGATTGTGTTCATTCATTAGGTCTTCATCAGGCATCCCCCTCATCACAGATGCATACCCCGGGGTGGCCACATTGTCAACAATGCTGCGGCAGACCCAAGGGTCGTCCATCTTAAACCCATTAGTGGGTAACCATTTCGGGACGTAGGTGGAAGAAGTCTCAACAGTGTCGACCAAGACAGACCGATAGAAATCCTCGGAGTCACTCAACTGCTCTTCCCCGGCCTCAGAATGCCCGGATGTACCCTCTTGATGACCTGACTCCGGCATCTCAACCTCCGGAACCAAAGATCCTAAGTGTACGGACTCAGTCTGGTCCGTGTCCAGTCCCTCAAAACCCTTAACCCCAGAATGTTCATGAGCAGCAGGGGTAGTGGAAGACGAAGTAAGGACGGTTGTATTCCTCATAATACCAGCGTCCGTATGAGGCACCAAGTCAGATCCCGACTCATCATGAAGTTCAAATATTGGAGGGTCTTCCTTGGGAATCTCACCTAAAAATAACAAAACGTATGTTAGGAACAAAAAACATACGCAAAAAAAAAAAAAAAAAAAAAAAAAGAAAAAAAAGAAAAAGGAAGAAGTAAGCAAATCGTACCTGACCCAACCGCGGTCTCTTTGCGAGTTAGCTTCTTCTTAGCCTTCTCCGGCTCCTTCTCAGTCTTCTCGGCTCACTGATTACAACTCTCTTTTTTCCAACCTTTGTCCCAGCCTTAGCCGCTTCTATTTCATCCGCAACAGTGTGCTCCACAACCTTCAAAATATCCTCGGACGGTTCGACAACACGTCCTGCAGTCTCCGCCCTCAACGTCGGCTCATCCTTGTTCAAGGTGCGCTCCCCAGTCGTCACCTTGAATACATCCGGCTGATTGATGAAAGAAAACAAATCCATCTCTGCAAAACACCAGAAAATAAATTTAGACGCGGAAGTAAACAAATCGAAAGCAGGGATATAACAAGTCTAATACCCACCCGAATCATCCGGCCGTAAAAAGGTCGGACGGCAACTATCGTCATCCCAGGTTTGGCTTAAACCTATGACATTCAGAAATACCTCCGGATACTTTTTGAAAGGGGCCCTATGGGTGTCAAGGAGCCGCAACAGCTCTAGATCCAAACCATCGTCAGAAGAGGGAGGGTCGCGGTCTACTGATACCCTCTCATACCATGGAATAGAGAGGGGACAAATGGTCTTCTTCACAAAAAAGAAACGGTCCTTCCAGTTTTTGACCAAATCAAGTGCGGCAGTGTAACAGACGGGGATAACTAAAGATTTAGGACCTTTTCTCTTCTCTAGTGTCATCCAACCATGGTTAACGCCGTCATAATAGAACTTCCTAAATAAATTGACGGTAGGGACGCCACCGTGGACGCGGCAAAGAATTTCAAAATGAATAATCCTACATGTCGCTAAAACCGACAACTGTGATAGGTGAATCTGGAAATACTCCAGAACACGAAGCAAGAAAAATGAGAGGAGAATCCTAAAGTTACCTAATTCAAAAAACCTAGTATATACACCTATATTCCCTTCCGGGGCATCCCTAATAGTTTCTAGGGGTCCGGGTGCTTGAGGCTGAAGATGGCCAGGAATCTTATATTTCTCACAAAAACTATCTACATCCGCCTAAGATAATGTAGAGGTCACAGTACTTATATGATCAGGTGCCATTCTAAATAATCAAATGACGAATTGGAAAGAAACCTAACCTGAGAACCTAGGTCCGGGAATAAAAGAAGCAAGGGGAACGAAGGCGGAAGATGTTCTTGCTTTTTAGAGAGAAGGAAAATTTATTACTATGTGTGAAAAAAGATTAACAGTGGTGTAAATCTTGGTATTTATAATCACACACGCACGTGCTATCGCTTCTATCGGACGGCCACAAAATGGCCACATCCCCGGATACTTATTGAACGGTTAAAGATCTACCAAGATGGACCGTCACGATTGTCATAGAAAACGCACGGTTGGGCCGCCAAAGACGTCACATCAGTCAGTAAATGCATGGGTGAAAAACGTCGCACAATTACCCATGACAGGCTGTCATCACCAACCACATGGAAAGTGGAATGTCTAGTCAGCAACATATGACACATAGCAATATCAACCGCGGAGGCTACAAAATTCTCCAACAAGGCGCGGCCTCTTAAAGCCGCGTAATGCCTAAATAAGTCTAGAACACTTGCTCTTCAACAAAACAAGTATACTAGACTGGGGGGACTTGATCGTGTATAGTATCCCCGGACCCAGCATACTGGGCCGGGCATGCTCATAACTCGTACCGCGGCAGAGTCAATATACATTATAGATTCCAGTCTTGCCAAACCAAGACGAGGACATACCCCGGTCTCTCCATACCGGGACAGCTCACATACTCAGCCGTGGTCATTCCACCGAAAGCCAGATCTTGTGGGATTGTATCTCCCACTTGATCTGACACTTACCAACTAAGGTAAGGCGTAAGTTGAATTCTGTTCTGACATTTACCTACTCGGTAAGGTGTGTGTCAGCCCGCTCATTCCCGAGGCGGCTACAGTAAGTATATGGGTAGTATAAATACCTCCATCTCATTTATTACTCTACCTAACTGCAATTACTTTCACCTAGTCCGCACTTACCCCTTATCTCTCAAATAATATACTTACTCTCACACCGGAGGCCAACCGCGGAAGCCCCCTTCCGCGGTAAGACTAACGGTGTTGCTTTTCTTAGCAGCTCAACGAAGTACTTAGTGCATGATCTGTAACCGCCAAGAGCTAGTCTAACCTAGATCTGGAGGCACGCCCAAGATTTGTACTAACAGTTATCAAACGCTTTTATTAAACGCGGCTACTAACTGCTACCGCTCATAATTGCTTACTACTAACATTATCGCTAACTGTTAATGCTACGTCTCACCAAACATACAATGTAGGGTAAAAGCTACAAATTACCAACGTACTTTCCATTTTGTGCCGACTTGAAACACATACTATTTTATTCAAAGACTTCAACAACGTACTTTCAAATTCTGTTCCGAGATAACCAATATAACCCTGAAGTGACTATATTACCCTTGTATGGCCGCTAGTCCATTTGCATTGTTAGTCCTTTATACTAACGGCCGTTAGTCCTTTTGCACATTTTCGTCCGTTTTTACACGTTTTTGGTTGTTTTTGCATGTTTTCGTTCGTTTTAACACGTGTTAGTTCGTTTTTGCACGTTTTCGTCCGTTTTTTACACTTTTTCGTCCGTTCTTACACGTTTTCGTCCGTTTTTACACGATTTCGTCCGTTTTTTTACGTTGTCATCCGTTTTTACACGATTTTGTTCGTTATTGCACTTTTTGTCTGTTTTTACACGATTTCGTCCGTTTTTATACCTTTTCATTTGTTTTTGCGTTTTCGTCTATTTTTGCACTTTTTCATCCGTTTTTACACGTTTTTGTCTGTTTTTACATGATTTTGTCCAAATAAAAATGTATAAAAATGTACGAAATCGTGTAAAACGGACGAAAACGTGTAAAATCGGATGACAAAGTGTAAAAACGGACGAAAACATGCAGAAACGGACAAAAACGTGTAAAAACGAGTGAAACCTATAAATACGGATGAAAACATATAAAAACAAACGAAAACGTGTAAAAACGTACGAAAACGTGTAAAAACGAACTAAAACGTGTAAAAGCGGACGAAAACGTGTTAAAACAAATGAAAACGTGTAACAACTGACGAAAACGTGTGAAAACGGACGAAAACGTGTAAAACCGGATGAAAGCATGCAAAAACGAACTAAAGCGTGTAAAAACGGACGAAAACATGAAAAAACGGACGAAAACGTGCAAAATGACTAACGGGCGTTAGTATAAAGGACTACCGATGTAAAGGAACTAACGGCCGTACAAGGGTAATATAGCCACTTCAGGGTTATATTAGTTATCTCGGAACATAATTTGAAAGTACGTTGTTGAAGTCCTTGAATAAAATAGTATGTGTTTGAAGTCGGCACAAATTTGAAAATACGTTTATAATTTGTATCTTTTACCCGACAATGTATCGAACTCCCATAAAACTTTCTTCATAAAGAAATCTATTTCATAAAATCATTTTTGATGCGAGGAAAGACTTTATAAAGGTTTTTTTTTTTGTACTTTAAAATATTTAAATATGATTTTGGTGTGGGGATAATTACATCAGGTTTTTGTTTTAAATTTTAAAAATGCTCAAGTCACTGTCTAATAAAAAAAAAGTATGAGTTAAGATTGAGTTACACTTAGAAAGTGAAAATGAAATATGTAATTATATCACCACCGACCACACACATTCATAAACGATTTCATGAACGACAAATATAATTCCAATGAAAAAAATTAACAAGAAATATAAAAATATGTGGTCTCTTTTCATTAAGTGATTTAACTCAAAGTTAATTTAATTTTAACTCGTTTGATCTTGTAATTACATTTTGTCTATTTGTTTTGCATTTGAGTGAAATTCATGGCAATCAATGATAATTACGTGGTTTTTTTGGGTGAATAGTATAATGAGGAAATGATGAATGGTATATTCCCAAAAATGTCTAGTCAAAATGTGGCAGTGCCACTATGCAGAATCATGGAGATTGTGGAATAAGAAATGGTGTCTTTTAGCGAAGATGAACGTGATATTCACATGCCACTCGACACCTTCGACTCTTATCGGTCATTTATGTCTTTCTCATCTTTATCTTCGTGCCGTTTACAAATTAATATTCAAACTTCTTATTAGATAGAGCACCTTGTCAGTTTTAATTTGTTTGAATATGTTATCTTTGATAAGCTTACCAAGCCTTGCGGAGCTAAGAGTCAAGTTCAGGATAGCGAAATACGAAAATTTGTTTAGGGGTAGCGAAAATTTGTTTCAGGGGTAGCAAAATCGCCAAAAAATGGCCAAAAATCGCCAAAAAAACGTAAAAAATGCCCAAAAATTCTACTACCGGGTAAAAGTTCAGGGGTAGCGACCGCAACCCCTGGCTTGTACATAGCTCCGCCCATGTCTCAGAGGCCCTGTGCCATAACTAAAAGAATGGCCTAAAAAAAAAAAAAAAAAAAAAAAAAAGTTTAAAGATTGTAAGCTCTCCGTCCTTTCTTTTATTTTATGCTCTTTCCATATCCAAATTCTTGTATTCTAGGAGGCATAATTGTTGTATATCATTGTGACAGGTGCAGGGACGGAACTAAGAGGGGTCTCGCGGTGTCACGAGACTCGATAAAATTTTGTTTTTTAGTGCTACTTTTTGTAAAAAACATTAAAAATTTTAAAATGCATCGGTCCCAATGCAAATTACTGCTTAGTTAGTTCATCAATAGGTTAAAAGTGAACTTAATTTTTACTAAATTCAATAATTTTAACTGAAAATCGTACTTGTTCTCTCTCTTTTTTCTTATAATATAGTTAGAAGAAATTATGCTCACAAATAATCACCACCCTCTAGTCGATATCATTTGTAATGATGCAACCAAATACGAGTGACATGCAGAAGATATATGTTTTTTTAGAATCATGGAATCAAGAACAAAACAAAAAGCAAGATAAATCCAACGAGAGGTAGTAACGGAAAAGGCAATCAAAAAGTATTAGAGTGGGAGGAGTCATGACTCTGAAAAATTCAACCCTCTCAAATTTGACCAATAAAATTAGGCCAACTCAGTTCAACCCTTCAGCCCTCCCAACCAATTTCACTCGCGCCCATGATTTTCCAGCCCTCCTAAATTTTTAATTTTTTTCCCCTAAACTATTAAACTACACAATTTATAACTAAAACATTTTATAACTAATCACAAAATGCATATCTCAAACATTAGAAGAAAACTTTATACTGTATAAAAGTTGTGTAAAAAAAGTTTTAGGGAAAAAAAATGAGGCTCAGATCTTTTTACATAATGGGAACAAGTGGATAAATCAGCCATGGCTGCAAATATTCAAAAGGTTGCAATATTTTACCCACCTCTGAATTTATTTGCCCAGCCAATATGCAAAATCATCTCTAAAACATGTCCCCATTTCACAACTTGGATCTTAATAAGAAAAATATTATCACAGCCTCTTAATAATAAGCATAACCAAACACCCCCGAAAACAGATGTAATAACAAAAATATCATCACAGCCAAGATGCAAAATCAGCCATGAGTAAGGGTTGTTGTTAATAGAAATCATAAGTTGGTGAGAAGGGCAACTACCCTCAGAAACCTTCATTCTCACCGGCCTCTCTTTCATTTGAAGATCCAAGTTGTGCTACGGTTTGAAATGATTCACAAAGAGGAGATTTATTTCTTTTTTTCCAGCCCTCCCAACGGTAAAAAAAAATTACAACAAGCACCCTCCAACGTTCCTTTCGTCGGCTTGCTAGCAGGGTATATAACTGTTGTTCCCTTTACACAATTAGAATTAACTAGAAAGTTAATCTATTTGTGTTAATGACTAATACAATGTTTAAGGATAATTCTAACAGTTATAAAACGTGAATATAAAAACAACAATATTTTTCAACGTTTAAATTCTTATTAGAAATAATTCCAAGAATCTATACCCAAGTGTTTTGCGGAACAAACACTAAGGATTGAATAGACAAGGGTATGGGGTGTCTCCTATCGAAACTCAAGTTTTGCTTGAGTGGTAACAATATACCCACTGAGCTATCTCAGTGAGTTGTATACTCTTTGTAGGAGAGAAGTTCCTTTGTAAAAGTTCAAGACTTTAAATATACAAAGCACACTTTTACTTCTCTCCCATCTGATCTATTTATACACAAGTAATCTAAGTATAAGTGATTAAATATAATACAAGTTGTTGAGGTTGCGTGTCTGACAATTACAAATAGTAATTGTCATTTCCAAGAACCAATAGGAAAGGGCTAATAAGACTTTGGGAGTTGTTGGCTGACACTCCATGACTTTTAGCCGCAATAGGGAAGGTTGGATCTGACAAGAGAAGAGTGTTGGGCTGACACTATTATCTTCTCAGATCTTTTCCCTATTGTTCCCGCCTTTTCTTCAGGCATTGGTTCCTCAGTCCTTCAATCACTTTGTTGGTTGAGGAGACTGGGGTTCAGTGAGTTCTTGTCCAACACTCACTGAACCATCATCTTCTTCTTTGGCTTAAGTCCTACTCAGGGAGTACCGCCTTCCTGAGTAGTGAATCCTTCTTCTTGAATTCTCCTTAAGCATCCTGAAGATGACTCACTGAGAGACTGTTCTCTCAGTGACTTGAATTGTTCTCGGTTTAAGTTAACACTTAGTTAATTTGTGTCCAAATCATGTTTGAAGCATTCTTGGGTTTTTCATGACCCAACAATCTCCCCCTATTTGGATATAAATTATTCCTAAGTATTTTGATCAGATATGAGTGAGCTAAAGACTTCTACTCATACTGAATGTACTAGAATGTAAATAAGGACACTGAAATAATAAAAACATCATCTTATTAATATCATTTACAAGTCCTAACAAAACTAAGTACAAAAGGGATAGTGTGGGTATTCAGGCAGGTCATCAGTTCAACTTGATTCCAAGGGCTTCAAGCTTGGGCTTATTTGACTGCAGCTCTTGTTGGTCAGGATGTTCATTGATTTTTCTTTTCAGGTCTTGACAAAACTTCACATTTTTAGGACTCTTGAGTGGAGAGGCCATCATTAGAAAGCCAAGCATTTCTTTAATCCCTGACAAATCTATATCACTCCACCTTTGGAAGGCTTTGTCACCGAACTCATCAATGAAGAACAAACCTCTTTCAGGCTGTTCAATGACCATATTGTTCCTGAAAGGAACACCTTCAGGGAGAGCTCTATTGAAGTCAAGACCAGGAATCTTGATCTCAGGCTCAGCTTCTATCTTCTTTCTTTTTCTTGAAGAAGAAGACTGAGAGGGATCTGGTTGTGCAGATTCAGGAAGAAGAGATGGAATGCCAAGTTCCTGAGGTGCTGCTGCCAATCTTTCATACCTCAGACTCAAAGACTTCATCAGATTAGGGACCACAACATTTGATTTCTTTGCTATTAATGGACCCAACTCGTCCAATTCAGTGATCCCGAAGTCAGCGAATCTGAAAGGTTTATGAACATCAAAGTTTCTCATGTCAGCACCTCTGTAGACAGTGACAACGGCAGGATTGGTGTTTCTTTGAATATGAACATCAGTGATTGGTTCTGGCTTCAACCTTTCAGTCATATACCACTGATATTTCTTAATCCTGTTCTGCCTGATCTCTTCAGCCCGTTTATTCCTTTCCTCCCTTTTCTGCCTGAGAGTGGTCATCTCCTCAGACTGAGCTTTCACAAAGGTCATACCACCTTCTCTTCCTGAGAGATCCTTAGCCTCAAGACCAATTTTCTCAGCCTCTTCATGAACAACCTTAATTATAGCAGGCTTGCTCGCCTTCTCTTCCTCCTTTAACTTCTTCTTTGCTTCCTCTTCCTGAAGATAAGCACTGAGTTCATCAGCTGAGAAGTGGTGAAGAACTCCATCAATTTCATATGGGATCCTGAGTGGTGATTCAGTGAGGATGCCTTTGCCTTTATCTTGATGGGAGGAAGAGGCTTCAGGAATCTCCCCCTCAGTGTGAGAAGGAGGTTGTTGGCTTGAGACTCCAGTGTCTTTCTCCCCCTCAACTGTTGCTTGAGCCATGGTGATAGCAAGAGTTGGAGTCACTGGAGCAGCAGGACCTTTGAAAGCCTGATAGATCTCAGTCATCATTGATTTGATGTCCGAGGTGTCTTTCTGAAGACTTGAGATCTGATCCGCCAGAGATGCCTGAGAAGCTTCGATGCCTGACATCCTTGACCCAAGAGACCATGCCAAGGATGTTGAAGATTGTGCCCAAGTACCAAGATGTTTTTCTTGAAGACCCATGGAAGTCCTGATTGAGTCAAAGGAAGTAGTAAGACCCTGAAGTTTAGAATCCTTCAGTAAGCTGAGAAGATCATTGATTTCAGCTGACTGCTTCTGATAAGTCTCAGCAGCTTGAAGGACCTTTTCAGTGAGTACGGGGTCATCCTTGACAGCTGACTGAATAGTTCCAAGGCTATTGGTGATGCCTTCAAGAGTAAGATTGAACTTCTGGAAATGAAGATCAATAGCTGTCAGGGAGTGTTTGGTGTCTGATTGGATTTCGATCACATCATCATGAAAAGTTTCAACATCTGCCTTCAGGTTGGCATAGTGAACAGCTGCTTCAGTGTGATGATCAAACATCTCATCAGTGAGACCAGTGAAAAGAGCTTTGTTGGTCTTCAGTAGGAATTTGACCAATGTTCTTTCAGTGAGGGGAAGAGAGTTATCATACTTTTGGAGGATGTCCCCAGTATCAGAAGAATCAGAAGACTAAGAACCTGACTTTTCACTTTGGCTTGGAGATGACTGATGTGAATGTTCAGGTTGTACATCAGTTTCCATATCCTCACCTGCCTCAAAAATTTCCTCTTCACTCTCTTCCCTGAGCTCTTCATCAGACTCCATAAGAGCCTGAAAGTCCCCCATGGACTCAATACCCAAAAAATCAACCGGCTCCTCTTTATAAAAAGACTTGCCTTCGGTTTGGTCAGGTCCTGACCCCGTTGTCATAATAACTGAGTGGGTTTGCTCAGCCTGACTAGCCATAATAACTGGGGTAACACCAGCCTGGCTTTTGGGGGCAGTTCCTGAGAGACTGGATCCGCCTGAGGGGTTGATGGGTTCCATATCAGCGGGTTGTTTCTTTCCCTCTGAGTCTTTGTCCCCCTTAGTACCTTCAACTACTGATGGGTGCTTTCCAGTAGTATCACTAGGTACTGATTGTGAAAGTTTGTGGACCCCCTTCCCATCAGGATTGTGCTGTCCTTCAGGGGATTTAGGGTCCTTTTCTCCCTGAGATCCTGAGGGTGATTTCTCAGGAACGTTAGCGGGATGTGAATGTTTGTGGGTCCCCTTCTCAGTAAGGTAGTGCTGCCTTACCGAGGATTTAGAACCCTTTCCTCCCTTGGGAACTGATTGTTTTTTGACAGTTCCTTCATCGGGATGTGAGGGGGTGTGGGTCCTCTTCCCAGTAGGGTGGTGCTGCCCTACCGAGGATTCAGGACCCTTTTCTCCCTTGGGTACTGATTGTGATTTATCAGTACCTTCATCGGGATGTGAGGGGGGAATGCTTCCTGATCCCTCTGACTTGTGTATGTCAGTTGAACCATGTGGAATGGGTGTGCCCGAGGTCACTGAGGATGATTGCTCAGTGACTTCCGTTGGCCTTTGTTTTGAGGTCAAGAGGGTCTCAGAAATGGGTGTCTCAGAGGTCTCGGCCTTTTTCAACCCTTTTTTAAGGTTGAGTTGGTTTTGAGGATCAGTCTCAGTGACGAGTGGCTTGGGTCTAACCACCTGGCTGGACTGACCGTTCTTTGTCTTCTTCACCTTTTTGGTTGGTGAAGGAACTGGAGAGATAGCGTCATTACCCAGAACGACTGATTGCATGTATTCAGTCAGGGCAATAAGTGTAACCTCACTGATGCTACTAGTGAAGTTTGACTTGTGCAGGACGTCAGGCTTCGTACCTTCTGCATCAGGCCTCACATAGTCAGAACCAAGTAGGTCCTGAAGCACACAGGAAACAAATCTAGGATAGGACATATGCCTTTGCCTATGTTTTCCTGAGAGCTTAGCAACAAGGTCTCGGAAGATTATTCCTCCGATGTCTATTTTTGTACCCTCAAGGAGACTGAACAACATCAATTGTTGTGATGAGTTCAACTGCTCCGTAGAGGATTTATTTCCACCCAGGACCTGAATGACAAATGTCATCAGTATCCTCCAAATAGGGTGGAACCATGTTTTGACTACTAGAGCCTTTTCCAGTAAGCCTCCCGCAGACATTTGTGGACGTCTGGGGTCATGGGGTGCAAGAAAGATCAGTTCATTCTTTATATCCTGATCAGTAGGGTTGGGTGAGAAGGCTTCAGTAAAGTCAAGGCCTGTGGCTTTGATGAATGCTGAGTAGTCAAAGGAGAGGGTTCTACTCCCATTCATCACCGTGAAGGTGATGATTGACTCTTTGGTGTCTTTGGGGCTGGTTGCCACAGCCGTACACCAGAATTCCCTCAAATAGTCATGGTAGATGACTGAGGGGGTGTGGGTGAAAGCCTTTGCAAGAAAACAATTACGAAGATATTTCATAACGTTCTTGTAGGCTGGGTAGATTTGTGGATATGAGAAATTTCCAACCACATTGTTTTTGGTTAGGTCTACACCCTCCATTGTGAAATCCACGTTAGGGGCGTATTTCACAGCTTTAGAAGAAGCCATTTGTGGGTAAGTCTGGGTTTGACTAAGGTTAAAGGGTTTCTAAAGCTTAAGAATGCACACACAATTTGTTTTTGAGAAAAAATGGCAGAGTTTTGCTTAAAATTCTATAAAAACATGTGTATGTATTCTTCTGGTTGGGGTATTTATAGGAAAGTGGAGATGGGGGTGTTTTGGTCATTTGAGCGATCTTAATTTATTCAAAAAAAAATTATTGGAAATTGTTTTGAATAATATGTTTTGGGATCCGCATTTAATGCCAACACTCCACTTTCCAGGTTTGGCGCAACAGTCGAAGTGAACAGTTGAGCAGTTCTGCAAAAGTGCAACTTGCAGAGATGAGTCATCACATATTTGAAATGTGATTGGAGAGGCATTTAATGCCAAGTGGGAATGTGGTGGCCCAGAGGTGGAAGCCAGAAAGGCAAAAAGAACAAATATTCTTGAATTAAATATGTGTTCAGTTACCAACCTCGGACATTTACTAACTAGATACTTAGAGCATTTAAGTCAGTATTTAATGTCTCTTTTCAGGGCCCTGAATGACTCTTCATTCAGTGATTGGCTTTTTTCCAAGGACTTGGGATTAGTCACTGATGATTCAGGAATGACGAATGATTCCTGAGAGACAAGGATTCAGGAACTTGGGTTTAGTTCCTGAGGATGAGGATTCAGTGAGGTGTTTTCACTGATGTACACATTGAGTCAGGGACCTGAGATTTTAAGAATTTACACTTCAGTTGGTAGGAATCAATCAGTGAACTGATTCTCTATATCCAACATTCCTAATTTAGCTTTCAACCTTGTGAAAGTTGGTTCATCCAAAGGTTTGGTGAAGATATCAGCCAACTGATATTCAGTAGGGATGAAGTGTAATTCAATGTCACCATTCATGACATGGTCCCTGATGAAATGATATCTGATATCAATGTGTTTAGTTCTCTGATGAAGAACAGGGTTGTTTGAGATTGCAATTGCACTTGTGTTATCACAAAAGATGGGTACCATCTTGTACTGAATTCCATAGTCACTGAGTTGACTTTTCATCCAGAGTACATTTGCACAACAACTAGCTGCTGCAACATATTCAGCCTCAGCTGAGGACAAGGCAACTGATTGTTGCTTCTTAGCACTCCAACAGACTAGTTTCCCACCAAGAATTTGGCAGGAGCCTGAAGTGCTTTTTCTATCCATGTTGCATCCAGCATAGTCAGAGTCTGAGTATCCTTTGAGATCAAGTCCTGAGCACTTTGGATAGTATAACCCAAGGTTAGGGGTGCCCTTCAAGTACCTGAATATCCTTTTCACAGCAATGACATGAGATTCTCTTGGGTCAGATTGATATCTGGCACATAGACATACTGAGAATTGGATATCAGGCCTTGATGCAAGTAGATACATCAGTGATCCTATCATTCCTCTAAAGAGAGTTTGATTTATTGGTTTACCAGTTAGATCAGGACCAAGGTTGTTTGGGGGAACCATGGGAGTTTTAACTGAGGCACAGTCACTGAGATCATACTTCTTTAGTAGATTCTATACATACTTCTCTTGACTGATAGTGGTTCCTCTATCAGTCTGCTTGATCTGAAGACCAAGAAAGTATGTCAGTTCTCCCATCATGCTCATTTCAAACTTCTTTGCCATTAGTTTTTCAAATTGTTTGCAAAGTTTGAAACTTGTTGAGCCAAAGATGATGTCATCAACATACACTTGTACTAGTATGACATCATTATTTGTCTTATAGATAAACAATGTGTTGTCTATCTTGCCTCTGACAAATTTGTTTTGGATTAAGAAGGCTGAGAGAGTCTCATACCATGCCCTAGGAGCTTGCTTCAGTCCATAAAGGGCTTTGTTAAGCTTATAGACATGATCAGGAGACTCATGGCTTTCAAATCCAGGAGGTTGCTCAACATAAACTTCTTCTTTTAGTGAACCATTTAAGAATGCACTTTTAACATCCATTTGGTATACCTTGAAGTTCATGTATGTAGCAAAAGCAAGGAAGATCCTGATGGCTTCCATCCTTGCTACTGGTGCAAATGTTTCTTCATAGTCAATGCCTTCTTGTTGATTATAGCCTTTGGCTACAAGTCTGGCTTTGTTTTTAATGACTATGCCATTTTCATCAGTTTTGTTTTTGAATACCCATTTCATGCCAATGACTGAGACATTCTCAGGACATTTGACCAAGGTCATTACCTTGTTTCTGTCAAATTGTTCTAGTTCATCATGCATGACCTGAACCCAACTTGGATGTTTAAGTGCTTCTTTAACACTTTTGGGTTCAATTGTGGAAATGAAGTCCACAAATAGGCATTCATTGGATGAGGCTGCTCTTAGACTAGCAGCCATGCTCCTGGTGAGCATGCCTTCAGTAGGCTCTCCAATAATATTGACAAGTTCAATGTCCTGAGACCTAGTCCAACTTTCTTGAGGTCCTGGATACTGATTTGAACTTGTGGAGGCCTGATTGGGTAGAGGGGTTGGTTCTGGAGTAGACACATGATCATTGATTGGATCTTGAGTGTCTATCAGATCACTGAGATTGTTTGGATCTTGAGTATTTTGAATAGGCTGATTGATATTATCAGTGTGTGTATGTGCCTCAACAAACTCAGTGATGGTTGGGTTAGGTAGGTTGTGAGGGATTATGTAATAGGAGAGATTAGCATCATCTTGATACTGAGTAGAAGGATTGTTTTCAGACAGATATTCATCAAGAGGATATCTTGAGGAATTATCAATTCCTATCTCTTCTACTGAGGCAGTTGAGAACCTGATTGCATCAGTGCTGTCATCAAAGGTAACATGAAATGTTTCCTCAGTCTGCTGTCTCCTTGTGTTGAACACTTTGAAGGCTTTTGAGACAAGTGAGTATCCCATGAAGTATCCATTATCAGCTTTTGCATCAAATTTCCCTAGGTGATCCTTGTGATTATGAATAAACACAGGACACCCAAAGACATGAAAGTAACTGATGTCAGGGATTCTTCCTTTGAATAACTCATATGGGGTTTTCCTATGTCTCTTGACAATTATGGATCTGTTTTGTGTATAACAGGCAGTTTTGACTGCATCAGTCCAAAAATGGTTGGAAAGGACTGATCCATATAACATTGTCCTAGCAGCTTCAATGAGTGTTCTGTTTTTCCTTTCAGCAACACCATTTTGTTCAGGTGTGTATGGAGAGGAAAAGTTTTGGGAAATACCTTTCTCATCACAGAAACATTCAAGTTCATTATTTTTGAACTCAGTCCCATTGTCAGTTCTAATTTTTTTGACCTTAATGTCATTTTGATTTTCAATGTTCCTGACAAAGGACATGATTGTTTCAGCTGCCTGACTCTTTTTGATCAGGAAGAATACCCAGGTGTATCTAGAGTATTCATCCACTATGACCAGAGTATACTTCTCATGGTTAACAGACCTTGGACTGATAGGTCCAAATAGATCCATATGGAGAAGATGTAGGCAGTTCCTGATGGAAAAGTTGGTTTTGGTTTTAAAGGATGCTCTGTGATGTTTACCTTTTTCACAAGCTGAGCATGGTTTATCCTTAGAAAACACAAGAGATGGTAAGCCAAGGACCTTGTTTTGTTTTACAAGATTGTTAATGTTCTTAAAGTTCAGGTGGGTGAGTCTCTTATGCCAAAGCCAGTTGAGTGTATCAGTGGCTTTAGCAAAGAGACAAGTTCCATCCTGAGTTAGACTGGACATGTCTAATACATAAACATTTTGTTTTCTTGGTGCAATGAGGACAATTTCCTTATTTGCATTGAAGATGGTTCCTTGCTTATCATCAAACTGAACTATGTATTTTGCATCACATAGTTGACTGACACTGATCAGATTATACTTAAGACCATTTACATATGCTATCCTATTAAAGACAATACCATTGCAGTTTACTGAACCATAACCTTCAGTGAGACATGATGAATTATCAGCAAATATCACTTTGGGTCCTGGTTCTTCCACATATTTGTGCAGACACTCCTTAACACCAGTCATGCTCCTTGAACATCCACTGTCTAGATGCCAAACAGGATCCCTGGCATGCTTCTGCACAAATAGTAAACTAGGTCAGTTCTTTCTAGGACTCCATTTCATGGAGGGTTTGGTATTGTAGGTCTTTATGAAAGTATTAATTGATTCATGGTCAGAGGTTGAGTGGACTGAGCTACCACATGTTTTGCATTTAGTTGCAGGGGTAGCCTCAGTAGTCTGAGAGGATTGTTTCATTCCTCTTCTTGACTGAATGACCTTCTCTTTTCCTGAGGATTTCTGAGTGGAACTTCCACTAGATTCACAATGTTTGTCATATTGACAATCCTCAGGGTGGTGGTCATTGAATCCACACAAAGGGCAGGGTGGAAAAGGCTTGGCCTTTTGCTTCTGTTTCTGCTTAGAATCAGAAGGGTAGTTCAGGCACTGAGCCTTAAGTCCTGAAAAGTTTGACATGACTGAGCATTGTTTATGATCAGAGGTCCTGTGATCTTCCTTTTTGCAAATCATGCAATAAAGGACTCTATAGCAATCATCAGTGAGATGATTTGTATAGTTGCATAGCTCACATCTTTTCAGGGGTTTTGTGGGTTTGGGTTTGGTCTTTGAGGAAGTTGGTTTTTGTTCCTTCTTGGGTTGAGAAGATTTCTCAGAAGATGCAATCTTCTCTCCTAGCTTCCTGACCATTTCAGCCAACTGATCAAATTTAGAGTCAGGGCTTTGGGTTGTTTCTTCAGAAGGGACTGAAGTTGATGAGTCATCAGTATTTACTGAGACATCAAGGTTTGCTCTCTTCAGGATGGTTGTTCCCCTTCCTGATCTCTCCTTTGGAGAATGTGGTGAGAAGATCATAGGTGGGAGGCCTAAGTTAGGTGCAGCACCCTGAAGGGTATTTAGTGGAGGAAGTGGAGGGTATGATTCTGATTCAGATTCATTCAAGGACTCAGTGATTGGTTCAGTGAGTTCAAGCTTACTGAGTTTTTCAGTGAGTCCAAGCATATTTTTCAAAGCCTGACTTTCAGGAAGCAAGATCTTTCCAGTCTCAAAGTTTGGTAACTTACTAACTGGGTTGTCCCTGACAATCCAGTCATTTGACTTGGGAAGCAATTCTTGCTCAAAAGATATGCCAGCTGGAACAAAGTTTATTTCAATTTGACACACAATTGGATCAACCATAAGAGGGTCAATGACAATGGTTTTCTAAGAGATTAATCCCACAGTGTCAAAAACCTTAGGGTTCTTCTTGGTCCAGCTTTGAATGATAGCCTTTTCTTTGTTAAGTTCAGTTTGAAGGACTTGGTTTTGTTTCAAAATCTCAGTGTTCTGAATTTGTAGAGTTATTGTTTCTAGTTTGGCTTGCTTAAGTACAAGCAGTTCATCTCTACATTTGTTCAATTCTGACACAATATTGTTATATTTTGACAACAAGTTAAGCCTTTGTTCCTCAACAAACTTTAAATCAACACAAATATAATTCATGTAAGACTGCCAATCAGAATCATCATCCATAGAAAATAAAGTATTTACCTTCTTCATGGTGATGTTGACCCACTCTCCATTTCTAGCATGGCCTTTTCCCACAGCCACCTGATCCTCTTCAGAAAGTGCCATCAGTGCACTAACTCTTATATCCTCATCTGAGGAAACCTCTTCATCATCCTAATCATATGCTTCAGCTATTAAAACCTTGTTCTTTGTCTGAATAGGTTTAGATGTTTGAGCAGCCTGAGGCAATATGGGGTTAGTTTCAAGAAGTGCAAGTTTAGCTTTGATATTCCTATATTTTGTTTCAAAATCCTTTTGACCCTTGTTTTGGAATTGTTGGGTGGACTGAAACATTTTAGGTTGTAACTTGCTAGTTCCTGAAAATTTGTAAGAAGGTTCTGAGATAGTTTTAGAATAACAGTCCCTAGCAAAATGACCCTTTTTACCACATTTAAAGCATTCAGTGGTCTCATTTGCTTTTGATTTTGTAAAGTTGGACTGATTTCTTTTGATGAAACGTTTTGAACTAGCAAGGAGTGCCCTTTCTTGGAATTCCAAGTTCAGGTCATTCAGGTACTCCTCATCAGTCCTTTCATCAATTTCTTCTTCAGAATCCTCATGAATATCCTGCACAACACCATTAGAATAGAAAGCAGTTGATATGGGTGTGGAGGTTAAGGCCTTTTTGGACTCAAAGGCTTTTGAGTCAGGGTATCTCCTTGAGATCAAGTTGTCTTCATAGACAAACTTCCCATAAATTTCAGGGAGCTCAAGGGTCTGAATGTGGTTAGCATTCCTCAAGCCTTGTGAGAAGTTGAGCCACTTCTCAGTGAGACTGTTGACAAAGCCAACATTTGTCTCATGTTTGGACAGTACAACACCATCATTTGATAATTCATTTATCAAAGTCTTGTAGTTGGTGTAGGTCTGTGAGAGACTTTCAGAGTCTTTTGCCCTGAAAGTATTATACTCAAGTTTAAGGTCCATGACCCTATTTTCCTTGGTATCTGAGGGACCCTCAAAGCTGTTTACCAAGTCATCCCAAGTTTGCTTGGCTGTTAGACAGTTGATGACTGATTCCATTACATCGTCAGGAAGACATGATATAAGGATGCTTTTCAGGCGTTGGTCTTGATTGACCACCCTCCTCTCATCAATGGTCCATTGGGCCTCAGGCTTGTTTAGCCCTGTGCCAGTCTTTGGGACAAATGGGTCATCCCTGATACAGGTGATGTAGTAGGGTTCCATACCAGTAAGATAGCAAATCATACGCTTCTTCCATTTGCTAAATTTCCCAGCTTCAAGTCTGGGTGCAATAGCTGAGTAGCTGCCACCCTTTTTGTCGACTAGCTGGGGTACATTGATATCAGCCATAGTAGGATCTTGGTTTTAAAAACCTAGAGCACTCTTGGTTAGTTTAAAAGATTTTATAAACCAGAGGCTCTGATACCACTTGTTGTTCCCTTTACACAATTAGAATTAACTAGAAAGTTAATCTATTTGTGTTAATGACTAATACAATGTTTAAGGATAATTCTAACAGTTATAAAACGTGAATATAAAAACAACAATATTTTTCAACGTTTAAATTCTTATTAGAAATAATTCCAAGAATCTATACCCAAGTGTTTTGCGGAACAAACACTTGGGATTGAATAGACAAGGGTATGGGGTGTCTCCTATCGAAACTCAAGTTTTGCTTGAGTGGTAACAATATACCCACTGAGCTATCTCAGTGAGTTGTATACTCTTTGTAGGAGAGAAGTTCCTTTGTAAAAGTTCAAGACTTTAAATATACAAAGCACACTTTTACTTCTCTCCCATCTGATCTATTTATACACAAGTAATCTAAGTATAAGTGATTAAATATAATACAAGTTGTTGAGGTTGCGTGTCTGACAATTACAAATAGTAATTGTCATTTCCAAGAACCAATAGGAAAGGGCGGCTAATAAGACTTTGGGAGTTGTTGGCTGACACTCCATGACTTTTAGCCGCAATAGGGAAGGTTAGATCTGACAAGAGAAGAGTGTTGGGCTGACACTATTATCTTCTCAGATCTTTTCCCTATTGTTCCCGCCTTTTCTTCAGGCATTGGTTCCTCAGTCCTTCAATCACTTTGTTGGTTGAGGAGACTGGGGTTCAGTGAGTTCTTGTCCAACACTCACTGAACCACCATCTTCTTCTTTGGCTTAAGTCCTACTCAGGGAGTACCGCCTTCCTGAGTAGTGAATCCTTCTTCTTGAATTCTCCTTAAGCATCCTGAAGATGACTCACTGAGAGACTGTTCTCTCAGTGACTTGAATTGTTCTCGGTTTAAGTTAACACTTAGTTAATTTGTGTCCAAATCATGTTTGAAGCATTCTTGGGTTTTTCATGACCCAACAATAACCCTCCCACCAGCCCTCACAAGCCAACCCGTTGGGCACGGGGTGGTGTTACCGGCGGGTTCAACAGCCCTTTGGGCAACCCGTTGGGGCACTCCGCCTAGCCTTACGGGTATGTTTGGCATGGAGTGGTGTGTGTGACAAATCGTAATTCCAGGTTGTTGATATTAATAATGCCTAAAAACATTATTAATACTTCTTGATATCTCTATGTTTTGATAATCACAAAATGTAAACTCATTAAACATAAACTTATTAAATAAACAAGTATTTAGTTGTAAATATTCATTTCTACAACTCAATCACTTAAGGTATGAATAAACAAATGCTTAATGAATTATATAATCAAAGGAACATTTTCTTAATCACTTGATTTTTTATAAAATGACACAAACATTTTATATATTTTAGAAAATTATTTTTGGTATTAAATAAAAATGTTTAATCCATTATAAATTTATGAATTCAAATTTTCAACAAAAAATGACAAAAATGTTTCAGAAAAACCTTCCCCACAAAAAGACAAATCTGAGCAACGTTCAGATGGGCGGCCCCCTTAATTTTACTAGGCGGTCCCCTTAATTTTAAGGGGGCCGACCACCTATTTAAGGGGACCTCCCCGCTCCTCTAGCTCCTCAGATTTGCCTATAAATATTGGTTCATCTCTTGACTTTTTCCTCACCTTTTGCACCCCAAACCTTCTGTTCTAAATCTCTTCTTATCCTTCCAAATCCTTTCTAAATCCTTTGATCATATATTCTTAAGCATTGGTTTCCAAGTGATCCAAACTTCTACCATTCAAGTGCAAAAGAAGAATACTCCTTCAACAACTAGAGAAGAAGTATTGCAACTTAGTATCATCTTGCTACCTAAGTTGTTTGTATAATCATTCATTCATTTTTGTATAAGTTGTGTATATTTGTTAGATAGGTGTGAGCATAATTGCTTAGGCTAGATTAGTGTGTAAGTAGTGAAGTTGTGAAGAAGTTAAGGTGTGTAAGTAGTGAAGGTGTAAAGAAGTAGAAGAGTACATAAGTAGTGCTAGGTTGTGAAGTAGTTGTGAAGCCGGTGTGAAGAAGTTGTGAAGAAGTCGTGAAGAAGTTGTGAAGAAGTCGTGAAGCCGTTGTGAATAAGTTGTGAAGAAGTCGTGAAGCCGTTGTGAAGAAGTTGTGAAGAAGTTGTGAAGAAGTCGTGAAGAAGTTGTGAAGAAGTCGTGAAGCCATTGTGAATAAGTTGTGAAGAAGTTGTGTAGAAGTTGTGAGATTGGTTCTAGCTACGATTAGAACCCGACATCTAGCTTTGTGTCGTTAAACCGGTGTAAGCAAAATTTGTGTAAGGTTTTCTCCACCATAAGGGAGCTTGTTGACATAGTGAAGAAAACTCTTGAGTTAGGTGCTCGGGGAGTGGAGTAGGGCAAGGAAGGTGTCCTTGTAGCCGAACCACTATAAATCTTTTGTCTCGCGGTTAGATCTTTCCATCTCTATCTTTCATTTCATTTCATTACTTTACTTGCATTGTTTATTTAGATTTACTTATATTTGTTCATATTTTTCAAGAGTTGAGTTCACATAAATTCGAATCTAAGTTTTTAAAAGTAAACAAAGTTTTCAAAATAAAATTAAAAAGACGTAAAACTATTCAACCCCCCCCCCCTTCTAGTTTTCCACAATTGGTGTCAAGAGTCACGTCAAACAAGATTTTTAAAATAAATTGTATTTTAAAACTTGAATCGATCTATGGAATCGGAAAAATATTTAGAAGGGCAATCTATGCAAAGACCACCGCTATTTGAAAGTGATGGTTTTCTTTATTGGAAAAATAGATTCGAAACTTATGTGAAATCAAAAGATCTTGATCTTTGGCATGTTATTACCTATGGTGATTTTCCCCTTATTCAAAATAATCCTTTAACTAAAATAGATGAAATTGTACCTTTTGAAAAACAAAGTGATGATTTAAAAAGAAAACTTGCTAAAAATAATGAGGCAAAAATGGTTATTTATAATGCGTTACCACGTTAAGAATACGAAAGGATCTTTATGTGTGAAACCGCAAAAGAAATTTGGAACTCCTTACTAATAACTCACCAAGGTAATAGTCAAGTCAAAGATAATAAAATAGATCTTCTTGTTCAACAATATGAACAATTTACGATTCCGGAAGAGGAATCAATAGATAATGCTTTTGCTAGGTTTAACACTATCATCACAAGTTTAAAAGCACTTGTTAGAATGTGGTTAAATATTAATGTGCAAATGTCTAGTATCGAACCCAAGACCTCGGGATTGCACACATTACAAATGAGTATTAAGGAATAATAATAAATGTATTTTATATATATATTTATTATTAAAACAAGAACTTAACGACCGTTAGTGTTTTCCGTTAAATGACTAACGACCGTTAGACGCAAATAAGGAAAGAGGTGTTTGTATACAATTAGGAAACAAGGAAAATATTCTAGAACCCCTCCTTGGGTTGGATCGGCCGAGCAAAGCAATGGGGAAACCCATTGCCCTAACTTGTTCCCAAAGTTTTCTAATTACTATATAAACAAACCTAGGGTCATTGTTTTCACTAATCTTTTGTGCATACAATTATCCCTAGTTTTTTTCTCTTCCTTTTCCTTGGTAAAAACCGGTCGACACACACACCTTTAAGTTGTGGGTCAATTTTTGTTCTTCCAAATCATTCTCTTGTGTTTTACTTGCATAACCTTAATACGGTTTAATTTGTGTGTACAAGAACGAGGTAATAACTCACTATAGTTATTATCAAGAGATCGAATAACAAAACGGTAAGGGGTTATTCATTGATCTAGTTTAATAAATATTCAAGATTTATTGAAGTGCATCGGGTACGTTTTCTATTTATGTTTAAGTTAATAATTATGTGTTATACTTATTTGTTTACACGCTTCCGCATACTTGTGTACTTTGATTATGGAGTTTTATGATTGTCATGGTTTTCAAATTCCAACAGTGGTATCACGAGCCATGTATAACATGTAATTAATTACTTAAACAATAAAAAACGTATCTTTAAATTGTTTAGATTATACATGTTTTATTTTCTAGGGTTTTATCATTAAAAATTTGTTTTTTAATAAAAAGTCGAAACCCTAACCCTAATTGGGGGGGGGGGGTGTCGATTTGTTCCATAAACCGTAATTAGGGTTTGTGGTTTTCATAATTAATTGTGATTAATTAGAAACCCTAGGTCTTTAACAAGTTGTTGTGTTATGTATCTTGTGACCTAATTGCTATGTGATATGCATAAGTCCGTGACAAAACATGCATGTTAGTCACGGATAATTACTTGAATTAAATTGTTTAGTTGCTTCCACGTGATTAATAATTCTTAAATTGGGGAAGACTCCAATTAAATATTAAAATCAATTATGTGCAATTTGGTATATGTTTTGCTATGACTTACGCAATTGACTATGTCAATGTATGTGGCTCACCTGTGCAAGGTGAAAGTCTTAGTTAAAACATATGCATACTTGACATCTAGATATTGATTTTATTTAGGATTGTTTAAAAGGATGCATGTGGCTATATGTTTCACTAACAATTAATTGTTTTTTTTCTTATTAGTTGATTGTAGTTTTCTTTTAAATTACTTGTTTATTGTTTTTTATATGTGATATGTTAAAGTAAGCAATAAAAAGGGTAATTTAAAAAAAAAATTAAATTGGACTAATAACGGTGAAACATAAAGTGATAAAGTAAGGATCTTGCAGAGTCTTATGTGCCGCTAGTGGTCCGATTCGCACGGTAATCAGCTCCCAGGCGAGACTAGCAAGATCAAAACTTTGTTACTTAATTTTTTAAGATTAAGATCATAAACTTTTGCTTGATTGATGTTTTTGTACAATAGTGTGTGAAAGGCGGACCAAAGTTGACAAACTGTGTGGTGGGTTTATCTGGAGAGGGGTTTTTTAAGAGATTCGCTCCTACCGGCTCTCCAGGCCCGCTTGTGCGTCAACTGCGACTTACCTATATCACTATTTACATACACTATCATCTTAAGGGTGATTTACCTCAATTCCACACGCCACTTTTGTGGCAAATATCCGAATAACATGTAAGAGTAGGATATGTGGGCGATAATTGTTGGTACTTCTTTAATTGGTGAACCCAATACCTCAAGTACAAAGTTTTTTGGTTTACTCTTAACTAATTGGTACATAAAAATTGTTTTGAAAACTAATGATACAAAGATGAGTGCATGCATCTTTGTACATGTTTTTGTCACATCAAAAACTAAATACCCTGAAATTTAAGTTACATGCCATCTAACTATAAGGAACACTTGAAGTTAATTTTGGGTATGCGTGAGACCTGGACCAAAATTAATGACAAGGTAAATTTTCGAGTGTGCGTGAGACCATACATGATTAATTTGCAGTTTCTAAGTTAGACAACTTAATTAAGCTGATGCGTGAGACCTAGAGCTTAAGGCATGAGATGGGATAAACATGCTTACGTGACATATTGATGAATCAATATGTAGTAAATCCCATAAATTATCTAGGAATTGGAAAACTTGTTTGCCAATTATTGTACGACAAATTACCATCTTTTGTACTTCCACTACTAGCAGATCAACTGATGTAGTGGAATTATGTAAAGTTGGATCCTAGATTTTCAAGGAAATTAAGTTGGTTATATGAATATATCCATGGGTATTATATTTTCTTGAGAATAAGTATTATCGAAAATACTAATGTTTGAACTTTTCTATTTTCTGTAGAATGGCTCAACCCGATAACTCCGTGTATGCTGCTTTCAAGAGTCATCTTGAAAGAGCAAAATTGACTGGGAAAAACTTCAATGATTGGCACAGATCGCTCAGAATTGTCTTGAGGGCGACTGGTAAGCTCAATTACTTGAATACTCCTTGCCCTGATGAGCCTGCTGCGACCGCTACTGAAGAGGTCAAAGCAGCATGGAGAGCTGAGTATGCTAAGTACAATGAGATTGGGTGCTTAATGCTTCAAAGTATGGAACCAATGATGCAAAAGAAGTTTGAGTATTACTTTCCATATAACATGCTCGAACAGCTCAAGAAGTCTTATGAAAAGACTCCTGAAATTGAATTGTATGAGTCTCTTGACAAACTACACAGCTGCAAACATGGTGATGGTAAACCAGTTGAAGACTATGTGAATGAGATGAGAGAATTTTTTGATCAACTTCATAGAGTCGGATTTGGTTACCCCGAGAATGTTCAAGTTAACCTAATCAACAGGTCCCTTAACAAGGATTTTGGTGGTTTTGTACAGAACTTCAACATGCATTGCTCGGGGAAGACAGTTTCTGAGTTACTCGCATTGCTTGTTGACTACGAGAAACACTTACCACACAAGGGCAAGGCTCCTACTCCGCAAGTGTTGGCAATTCAAGGAGGTAGGATCCAGAAAAAATCGCATGTGAACAAGGGTAAGGGTAAAGGTGATAAAGGCAAGCAGGTCATGGCCTATCAACCAAATCCTAAGGTGAATCAACACCAGCCCAAGAAGAACAAGGTGAGTCCTCCAGGAAAGAAGGATCAGGCTTGTCACCACTGTCATGAAGTAGGGCACTGGAAGAGGAACTGTCCGCTCTACATCAATGACTTGCGACAGAAGAAGCAAAAGAGTGAAGCTGGTAAACTCAGCTCTTCAGGTGCGTTCTTTGTAATTGAATTATTTACTCTAACTCGTAAGTTAAATTCCTGGGTATATGATACGGGATGTGGTATTCATATTTGCAATACTATGCAGGGGTTTAGAGTTGAGAGAAAGTTGGCCTATGGACAACAATTCTTGCACGTGGGTAATGGAGCACATGCAGAAGTTGAAGCTATAGGCGTATTTGATTTAGTGTTGCCTTTGGGCTTAGTACTATCTTTAAATAATTGTCATTATGCACCGTCAATTGTTAGAGTTGTTATTTCATTTTCATGTTTTTTGAACCTTGGTTTTGAACATACTATTAATAGCAATGGAATTTCTGTTTCTTTAAATGGTGTATTTTATTTTAATGCTATTGCTGTGAATGGTATTTTTAAACTTGATATGAATGATAATGGTAATGCTTGTGTTAAAAATAATTCGATGTATAGCATCAACAATAAGAGAATCAAGAAAAGTCTGGATTCGTCTTATCTTTGGTATTGTCGACTTGCTCACATAAGCAAGGATCGCATGAAAAAGCTGCAACATGATGGGCTTTTAGAAAAGATCAATGATGAATCATTTGATAAATGCAAGTCTTGTATTAGTGGGAAGATGACAAAGAAACCCTTTAATAATAGGATTGAAAGGGCTACTGATCTACTTGGTCTTATTCATACAGATGTGTATGGACCACTTAGACATGTGTCAAGGAGAGGTGCTAGCTACTTCTTAACATTTACGGATGATTTCAGCCGTTATGGTTATGTTTATTTACTTAAACATAAACATGAGGTGTTTGAAACATTCAAAGTGTTTAAAGTTGAAGTAGAGTTGAAACTTGGAAAGAAGATTAAAGCTCTTCGATCCGATAGAGGTGGTGAATACCTGAGTCAAGAGTTTGTGGATTATCTAGCTAAGGAAGGAATTGTACAGCACCTTACTTCTCCATATACACCACAACAAAACGGTGTATCTGAGAGAAGAAATCGTACATTGCAAGACATGATACGATCTATGTTTAATCTAACAACTCTTCCCTTCTCATTCTGGGATTATGCCTTGGAGTCTGCTGTTCGCATTCTTAATATGGTTCCCACAAAGAAGGTTGATAAGACACCATATGAGTTATGGACTGGAAAAGCTCCAAACTTGTCTTATCTCAAGGTCTGGGGTTGCGAGGCGTACGTTAAACGTGACTCGGGCGACAAGCTCCAACAAAGATCTGTAAAATGTATCTTCGTAGGATACCCAAAGGAAACAATGGGTTACTACTTTTATTATCCTCCTGAGAAAAAAGTATTCGTTGCAAGGTATGGAGATTTCTTAGAAAAGGATCTCATATCTCAATAATTAAGTGGTAGGATATATGATTTGGAAGAAGATCAAGATGATGCATTACCTTCTGAAAACACTAGCCAACTTCCTGAAGAATCAGAAAGTCTGGGTCCTCCACCAGAAGTTGAAGTGGTTCCCATTCGCAGATCCGTAAGGACTGTAAAAGCTCCTGAACGTCTATGTCTTAACGTAGAATGTGAGGAATATATACAAGGGGATCTTGATGAACCGCCTAGTTATAAAGCTGCCATTAATAGTCCTGAAAAGGAAAAATGGTTAGTTGCTATGAATGGGGAAATGCAATCCATGAGAGACAATGAAGTCTGGATTGAAGTGGACCTTCCTCCTAATGCTAAGGTAGTTGGGAGTAAGTGGCTCTTCAAGAAGAAAACTGACATGGATGGCAATGTACACACCTATAAAGCCCGTTTGGTAGCTAAAGGCTTTACTCAAACGTATGGTGTTGACTACGAGGAGACCTTTTCTCCTGTAGCTGACATAAGGGCTATTAGGATTCTCATAGCCATAGCTGCATACTATGACTATGAGATTTGGCAGATGGATGTCAAAACCGCCTTCTTAAATGGTCGCCTAGATGAAGACATCTATATGGCGCAGCCTGAGGGGTTTGTGAATCCAAAATTTCCAAATCGTGTATGCAAACTTCAAAGATCCATTTATGGATTGAAGCAAGCATCACGACAATGGAACAAGAGGTTTGATAGTGAAATAAAAAGGTTTGGTTTTACTCAAAATCTTGATGAGCCATGTGTATACCACAAAGCTAGTGGGAGTGAAGTAATTTTCCTTATATTATATGTCGATGACATATTGATCATGGGAAAAGACATTCCAAGTTTGCATGAAGTCAAGGCATATCTTGGAAAGTGTTTTTCTATGAAAGATTTAGGGGAAGCTGCTTTCATTCTGGGAATTAAGATATATAGAGATAGATCTCAGCGATTAATAGGATTAAGCCAAAGTGCTTACATCGATAAAATATTGAAGAGATTCAATATGCAAAATTCCAAGAAGGGATATTTGCCGATGCAAGAACAACATGGCTTGAGCAAGAAAGTTTGTGCTTCAACACCTGAAGAGGTGAAACGCATGGCAAAAGTTCCTTATGCTTCGGCTGTGGGATCTATTATGTATGCGGTTAAAAGCACAAGGCCAGATGTGGCGTTTGCTCAGAACTTAACCAGTCGATATCAGCAGAATACAGGTGAAGCTCACTGGACTGTTGTTAAGAATATTCTTAAGTACCTTAGGGCTACTAAAGATATGTTCTTAGTTTATGGGGGTGATCCACAAGCAGAACTTGATGTTACAGGTTACTGCGATGCTTCATGGAAAGGTGATAAGGATGATATGAAGTCTCAGACTGGATACGTCTTTGTCATTAATGGAGGAGCTGTGGATTGGAGGAGCAAGAAGCAGAGTACATTAGCGATGTCTGCAGCAGAAAGTGAGTACATAGCTGCATCAGATGTTGCAATGGAAGTCGTTTGGATTAGGAAGTTTGTATCAAGGCTTGGAGTTATGCCTTCGATTCAACAACCTATAAAAATGTATTGTGACAATTCAGCTACAATTACATTTGCCAATGAACCTGGAATCATGAAAGGCACCAGACATTATCCGATCAAATATCACTATGTGCGAGAGCAAGTAGAGATTGGGCAGATCGAAGTACTCAAAGTTCACACAGATGATAACTTGGCAGATCAATTGACGAAAGCTCTTCCTGGCACTAAGCTTTATAAGTTAGCTGAAGGAATAGGTCTTCGTAAGGCTGAAAGTTTCATGCCCATTTTTTATTAGTATTTGGATAAAGGATGTAATAGAAAATTATTGATTTTATGAAATAAAGTATTGTTTATGTTTTATTATATTGTCTTGTTGAAATATACATATATCCTGTTTTTGCATGTTTATATCCTTGAATAATTTTATTATTCTAAATGTGTCCATTGTCGGTTAATGATATGGGAATATCATTAAATTAAGACAAATGTGAATGTTGGTTAGAATATACTTGAAAGTATATTGATGCGTAGTCATACCAATTTCGCATGATATTCTATGAATAGAGTATAGGACTTATCCCAACTAAGCATGAGATTACTTATGGATCTTGTCATCAAGTAATTCATGAAATAGTTATCCTCAGACTTGAGATACCAGATAAGAGTCATGGATGTAGTGCATTTTTGTGAAGCAATCTACCGCTTACCGTAACTGGAAGTTATAAGGATTGTTTTCAGAAATGTTGCAAAATCCATGGGTTATTCTTGTAGTCAAGAAAGAATTTGTTCATTCAAATTTTGTTTTGAAGTATAATACTGCTGGGCCCCTCGTAGGGTTGACAAAATGTTTGCGTGGCCATGCCCAAAGTCTATCTGGAATACGTTCAGATGTTTTGGTAATTTTGTTCAATCATTAACAACGAGAAACAGAAACATTAATAAAATGTGACTTAGATCCATATTTTATTAATAAGAGTATTAGTAACAAAAGGATAATAATAATAATAATGATGAATCATTAAAGATTTTCCAGGAAATCTAGCTCGAGTCGAACTAGGGGCATTGGAGTGTTGCAAGACGCCAACCAATGTCATTTTGCTATTAATAATTAACCAAGTGGGAGTTGTTAGAATGTGGTTAAATATTAATGTGCAAATGTCTAGTATCGAACCCGAGACCTCGGGATTGCACACATTACAAATGAGTATTAAGGAATAATAATAAATGTATTTTATATATATATATATATTTATTATTAACACAAGAACTTAACGACCGTTAGTGTTTTCCGTTAAATGACTAACGACCGTTAGACGCAAATAAGGAAAGAGGTGTTTGTATACAATTAGGAAACAAGGAAAAGATTCTAGAACCCCTCCTTGGGTTGGATCGGCCGAGCAAAGCAATGGGGCAACCCATTGCCCTAACTTGTTCCCAAAGTTTTCTAATTACTATATAAACAAACCTAGGGTCATTGTTTTCACTAATATTTTGTGCATACAATTATCCCTAGTTTTTTTCTCTTCCTTTTCCTTGGTAAAACCGGTCGACACACACACCTTTAGGTTGTGGGTCGATTTTTGTTCTTCCAAATCATTCTCTTGTGTTTTACTTGCATAACCTTAATACGGTTTAATTTGTGTGTACAAGAACGAGGTAATAACTCACTATAGTTATTATCAAGAGATCGAATAACAAAACGGTAAGGGGTTATTCATTGATCTAGTTTAATAAATATTCAAGATTTATTGAAGTGCATCAGGTACGTTTTCTATTTATGTTTAAGTTAATAATTATGTGTTATACTTATTTGTTTACACGCTTCTGCATACTTGTGTACTTTGATTATGGAGTTTTATGATTGTCATGGTTTTCAAATTCCAACACTATCATCACAAGTTTAAAAGCACTTGATGAAAGTTTTTCTAGTAGGAATTTTGTTAGGAAATTTCTTAGGGCTCTTCATCCAAAATGGCGGGCTAAAGTTACGGCGATTGAAGAATCGAAGAACTTGTCAACTCTTCAACTTGACGAGTTGATCGGCAACTTGAAAGTCTACGAAGCAATAATAAAGAAAGACTCCGAGATGGTCAAAGGAAAAAGAGAGCAAAGCAAGTCAATTGCATTGAAAGCTAGGAAGGAATCTAGTGAAGAGGATAGCTCAACCTCCGAAAGTAATGACGAAGAATATGCAATGGCCATAAGAGTGTTCAAGAAATTTCTAAAGAGACGAGGAAGATTCACAAGACAACCATGAGATGAAAGAAGATCGCTTCAAAGAAATAGGAATGATAACTACGGGAAAAGAAAGTGCTTTAGATGTGGAAGCCCAAACCATCTCATTGGCGAATGTCCAAAGCCACCGGGTTCTGATTACCAAAGCGCCTTTGTTAGTGGAGCATGGAGTGATAGCGACAAAGACGAAGCGGACAAAGCAAACGACGAAAAATGTATTATGGCAAAGACATCAAATGATGTACTTTCCGAAACCAAATACTTTAGTGACAAAAATCAATCATTAGACGAAAAAGATCTAGATAATGAATATAATAGGTTATGCAAATTAGGTCAAAAAGTCATGGCTAAAAATAAATCACTAAAACATATTAATAATCGATTAGAAAATGAAGTACTCGAATTAAAATTTAAACTACAACATTTAGAAAATGGAAAATAAGTTTTTATAGAATGTAAAACATGTCTAGAGGTCAAAAATGAAAACGAAAAACTTAAAGATGAAATTTCCAAACATGACAAGTTTAAAAATAATAGTAACTCACTTAAGAAAATAATAAGTGTTCAAGGAACTTCGGGAGATAAAACCGGTCTAGGATTCAACTCAAATAATGTTTCAACTAGTGAAAATAAAAATGTAAAGTTTGAATGTCAATCTAGTAAACAAAAACCTTTAGAGTCAAAACCTACGTATATACTTATAAAATATAGAAAAATACCTATTGCGAGTGATGAGGATGTAAAAAGTTTTTGTAAACCATCATTAAAAGCCGAAACCGGATTTTCTAAACCGAAATTAAGATCTAAAACTCCACCTCCAAATAGACCAAATAATCCTCATCCTCGGTCTAAAACCCCTCAACCTAGAAGAAATCAAGGTAGACAAAACTTTTCTAATAATAATAATCACCCAATGTGGAATTATTCACTTCAACCAAGTTTCAACCCTTGGGGAATACTTTCACCATACATGCAAATGCAAACCATGTTTGTTTCAAACAATTTTGGACAAATGAGACAATGGGGACCAAGTGGCTAAATCGTCGCTCATTGAATAATTCGGAAACTCATCTATGATTGGCTTCTATAAGTCAATATATCACCTTGAAGTATTTGAAGAAAAGTTGGACATAAGGTACGTTCTCTCTTTAAATTTCATGAGTAGTTACTTCATACATATAGTCTTATTAATCATTGCCTTAGGATATGCTTAGTTTGATAGGTTGCATTGCATTCACACTTTTAGTTATATCCGTTTTATGATTTAATAAACTAGAAACCCTTTAGTTAGCCCCCTAAGTATTTGATGAAGCGAAAAGTGTACCGCTTTTAAGGGGTCATTTAAGCCTTAAATCGTATTTATTTGATCAAATATTGCCCTAAATCGTTCCTTTTGTCATTTTAGGTACTTTTGAGGAGAAATCTGGAAAAGGAAGCATTTTGGACGTTTTTGGAGCATAAAGTGAAGAAAACGACAAAGTCTCAAAAATCGGCTAAAAGTTACTCTTGACGGCGTCACAATTTACTCTGGACGGCGTCATGCTTTGGCAAGAAAAGTTGGACGTGAAATTTACTCATGATAAGCCAGTGAAAATAGCATGTGAATTCTGACGGCGTCACGCTTTAACTTGATCAAGGGCGTCACGGCTTAAATCATAAGGGGACGGCGTCAAGTTCATGGTTCGACGGCGTCAAGCCTTGATAAGCCAGAATGGATTTTTGAAGAGCTAAAGAGGGACGGCGTCAAGAAGGTCATCCGGGAACCCTAGAAGCGGCGAGGTGACGGCGTCACACTCCATAAGGTGACGCCGTCAGATCCAAAAATCTATATATAGTTTTCTAATCTTTTGTCATTAAGGGAGAGCTTAGTGTGTGGAATTTTGGGAGAAAACCCTAAGACGATTTTAGCTACTTTTTCAGGGCTTTTTGCCTTGAGATCTTCCATGTTTCATTGAAAGATAAGTTATCAATTAATCATTCAATATGTCTATGTGTTGTTTGATTCTATCTTATTCTTGTCTTTTGTTTAACATGTTAGGCTAAATTTATCTTGTGTTTGCTTAGATCTAATGAAACCTAGCTATTGATTATTGGTTGTTAGTGTGTTATTAGTTGTATTGGATGATTGTTTATCTATGTTAGGCTTAAGAAAACTGGCTAACTTCCTATTCGGTAACTTGCTTGAACGTCTTAAGAAACATGAACCAAATGCGTACTAAAGGTTTTTATGGTTGTATTTAATGCACAAGCGAATTCTAGTGATCCCATGTTAGGAGCTTCCTAGCCGGCTCGACATAGGAGTGAAGTAGGAGCTTGTAGAGTTGGGGAAGTAAGTACGCCACCCCACGAATGGTATTAAGGAATACACCCGTCATCCACGCAACTAATACACACTAATTAACCGGTAAAAGATAGTTAGGGAGTAAGGAAATCTAAGTAAACACATTTCTCTACACATAAGTTTCTCACCACATTTCATTTTTGTTATTTTATTTTATTTGCATTCGTAGTAAATTGGGTTAGTTGACTAGCAACTAATTCCGCCCACTCTATCAAAACCGAGATTTTACTTGCTTTCATAAAAACTATAAAAATACAAAAAAGAATCTTCCTCAACCCTTAGACCTAATTAGAGTAGCCTTTCACACCTAACGAACACTATTCCCTGTGGAGAACGATCAATCCCCCGTACTTACCACTACACTATACTACATCGGTCAGGTACACTGCCTGGTGGGGTTGTAAGCCTCTTGAGATCCCTCGAGAGGTAAAACCTGTTGTAAGGTTACAAAACCACGCAATCAAGTTTTTGGCGCCGCTGCCGGGGAATAGTTATTGTTTAGGTTGAATTTTTATTTCTATTAGGTCTACTCACTAGAGTCCTTTCTAGTGAGATTTTTATTTTATTTTTCTAGGTTTTCTTTAGTCTATCTTTTTCTTTGTGTGTTTGTTCGTAATTTCCATTGACTCTTCCGTTCACCATTATGGAGTACGCGAATCCACCATACCACCAACCACAAAGGCCATTCTACCCTATTGACATCTCGAATTTCAAACAATATCGAGATGAACCCATATATGATGCATGGACTCGTTTTAGAAATTTACTCCGAAAATTCCCTCATCATAGTTTCGCTTTAGCATCCCTAACCCGAACCTTTTACTATCGTGTTGGCCAATATGACCAAATGCGCATTGAGGATTTTGCCAATGGGGACTTTAGGGAATTAAGTGCTGAAGAAGCATGGGATGCCATAGAAGATTGTGCCCAATATTATTATAGGGTAGACAACCCAACAGACGTTAGTACAAGTCAATTGAATATAAATTTCCTGGATCATGAAACAAGTTTGTTTGGGGATGAATACATTAGTGTTGAGATACCTAAGTGGTTGTCATGTAATGCCATAGTACAAAACAAACACATAGGTTATCTTGATGTGATGGAGGATCTAGCCGAGCATGATCACATTGATCAAAAAGACCTAGGTTTTATGATCGATGACGATGAATCTCAAGAAACACATGATGAATCTTTTGGGCAATTTGAATATAGCAGTCAGAATATTGAGGATGATCCTTATGATTCGGATATAGAAGTTGAGATGCCTAGAGAAGCACTTGAGATACTAGGGAAAATGTTAGGGTTAGATCCTACTAAAACACATGATGAGGATATAGGTGATCTTGACATAAGGAATGATGAGGTAAGTAACATAAGCCCACAAAGTACCCCACAAGTCCTACCATCATTCGAGGCATACACACCGCCCGTGACTTACCCAGAAGAAGTAGAAGAGACTATAGGAACCCCAATTGAAGTAGAACCTTTGGAAGAAACAAAACTAGAAGAAGTAGGTTTGAATACTTGTATTCATAACCTTTCTTTTAGTTCTATGGAAGTTCCTAGTTTTGATGAACCGGAGCCTAAACCAAAACCGTTACCTAATCTTCCATCCTTAGATGTGAACTTAGGAATTGAATTAGGTCCCGATCCACCCATCAAACCATGTAGTCCGGGTAATGTTAAGATTAAGGTAGTAGACTCTAGGCCTTGTAGTGAGGAAGACAATATAGGAGTGAAAAATGACCTTACATGTCTACATCACCCATTCATGATTGATCACAAGAAACATTATGGGTTTAAACCGGGTCTATTGGGTCAAGATGGATTCCCAATTAGGAGTCTCTCGAAGTTGTTAGAAAATGATCCCTTTTTAGGAGAAAACTTTAATTCACCCATTGACCAAAGTGAACTAGGTAAGGTTATGATGAAAGGAGCACACCCCTTTGAGCATATAATTCATCCACCACTCTTTCCTCACGTGGCATACTCCTACCGAGCTGGTGTGTATCGCTACTATCACCCGCACTTAATCCTAAGTGTAGGGAAAACCTCTCCTTTATCCATTAAATAAGGGTAGAGTCAGGCTCATGACTCGAACAAAAACAAGCGCTTCTTGGGAGGCAACCCAAGCTTTATTTGTTTTATTTGCTTTGTGTGTTCATTTATTTGTTTGTTTGATTTTATTTCCCGTATGTGTGTTTAATTTTTATCATTATTGATTCATGTTCAAAAGTAAATTGTGAAAATGCTTTATGTTGTTTTTAACTTCGTCTTAACTACATATAAAGGTATTTTGCAAAAGATAAGTGTAAGGGAAATCTAAATCGGTTTATTAGAACACAAATTAACATGAATCGTAATAATAATAAATTAGCATACATATTAGTGTTTGTTTGAGTCAAATGCTTGTATCGAGTCATAATGATGTTTTGCAGGATTTCCAGGAAGTAAGGTAAAGGTTTTTCCAGAAATTTTCCGGAAACTTAAAATGAAAATTTTTGTCAGGTCATTTCTGACGGCGTCAGGGGTTATAACCTGACGGCGTCAGATTTAATTTCCAGAAATTTTTGAAAGTTTTGTTTTCATAAAAAGTTTTTATTAAAATCTCCAACTTATAATCTCCAGGAATCTGCAAAATTTTCATTCCACAAGCATTATATCCTTATATATAGATTTTATCCCGCCGATGTTATGCAGGTTTTCGTGTTTGTTTTCTCAGGTTTAACAGGTTATTTTGGACAAGGAAATGTTTTTGGATCAAGCTTGTGGCGATGCATTAGTCATGGAGCTTCAACATTCTCTTTGGAGGAAGATTTAACCGTGTAATTTCATTATCCACCGAGCGAATCAGGGGAGTATTTGATTTCATTCTTTTACTTTTTGCTTTTACATCTTGTTATTTGAACATTGGGGACAATGTTCATCTTAAGTGTAAGGGGAGGGTAAAAGCACGATTTTAGAGAATACAATTGCGTTTGATTTTTGTTTGTTTAATAATAGATGTGTAATAAAACTGAGAGAAATACTTGTTAAGGTAATTTTAGTGCCAAATTTAAAATTTTTTACAACATATAGGAGTGAAACTTTGATCTTAATGAGCGTCTCACGGATAGGAGTTATATGACTAGCACAAAAACCGTACCACTAAAAAATTTTCCACCCCCAAATATGTGAGGTTCGCCCCTAGAATTGATAGGAAAAGCATTTATGCTATGATGTGTGTACCGGTAGCACTTAGATTCTAGAACTTGCGTTAGGACCATTCCAAGACCACAAGTGAGACTACATTCGTGTAGTTAGATTTACTACATGATAAGAGGCATTAGGATTAACCCATTGTTTTACACCTGTGTTTTTGTTATAATTACGTTGGCTACATTGGTCAAGTAATTCCCCCACACCCTTTGCGTTGTACTCATTTTTAGTACACGATACCCCTAGTACACCCCTCAGAGCCTATCTTTTCATTTCGACCTTTAAGCATTTTACTTAAAGGAAGAATTTGTTACACCCCACTTAAATGTACACCCAAATCGCCTTAGCCTACCTTGTATGCACTCATTTTTAGTGCATTATTGTTACAACATTTGTTTAAACCCCAAGTTAATTATCTAATTGATTACATGGTTGCTAAGTCGAGTCATATCCTTGTACATATTGTTTTGGGACGATTGGGACTCATGGGTAAAGTACTAGTGTAATGGAGTAACGGGGAAGAACATCATTTATTACCCCCATATGTGCTAAATATTTTAAAAGTACTCCAAGTTTTTCGATTATCTTAATTCGAGTCATTAGAATAGTTATTTGTAAAGTTATGTAAAAATTCAAGTGTAAGGGGAATGCAACGCCCCTATGATGTATTATTTTTGATGGTAGGGTAAAAGTGTATGCAAAAAAAAAAAAAAAAAAAAAAAAAAAAAAAAAAAAAAAAATCAAGAAAAATACAAAAAAAAAAATGAGAAAAAGAAAAATAGAAAAAACATACGGACTACCATCCCGTTTTATTTTATGTTTATTTTATGTTTTTGTTATTTTATCATTAGCTTAAGATCGAGTCTAGTCTTGGCTTAGCAACATTGTATAGTACATGTACTTGATCAAGATTTTTAACTCGCCACCAGTAAAATATCCTTTATCCAACAAAACCGTGTTTTCCTTTTCCCTACACCTAACGTTATAACCCATTTAAAAGCCCTCTTTGATAGTTTATCTTAGGTGCTTACGCCTAGTGGAGGAGGTTTTCGATCCTTTCCCAAGCCTATGGTAATCTATTTGCTATGACAGGTAGTGAGAGATATTTTCCGTTTTCATTTATGAGATTTATTTTGATGACACTTGAGAGATGTGAGTATCTAAACACTACTTGTGAGGTGCTAGTTTATAATCTCCGTGCTTATTATGATTGAAGTGGAACGATTATTTGTTGTAATTACTTTTATGTTAGCATTAAATGACCCCTAACTTGTATTTTGATTAGAATAAAAGCGCATTTGCTTGAGGACAAGCAAATCTCAAGTGTAAGGGTATTTGATGAAGCGAAAAGTGTACCGCTTTTAAGGGGTCATTTAAGCCTTAAATCGTATTTATTTGATCAAATATTGCCCTAAATCGTTCCTTTTGTCATTTTAGGTACTTTTGAGGAGAAATCTGGAAAAGGAAGCATTTTGGACGTTTTTGGAGCATAAAGTGAAGAAAACGACAAAGTCTCAAAAATCGGCTAAAAGTTACTCTTGACGGCGTCACAATTTACTCTGGACGGCGTCATGCTTTGGCAAGAAAAGTTGGACGTGAAATTTACTCATGATAAGCCAGTGAAAATAGCATGTGAATTCTGACGGCGTCACGCTTTAACTTGATCAAGGGCGTCACGGCTTAAATCATAAGGGGACGGCGTCACGTTCATGGTTCGACGGCGTCAAGCCTTGATAAGCCAGAATGGATTTTTGAAGAGCTAAAGAGGGACGGCGTCAAGAAGGTCATCCGGGAACCCTAGAAGCGGCGAGGTGACGGCGTCACACTCCATAAGGTGACGCCGTCAGATCCAAAAATCTATATATAGTTTTCTAATCTTTTGTCATTAAGGGAGAGCTTAGTGTGTGGAATTTTGGGAGAAAACCCTAAGACGATTTTAGCTACTTTTTCAGGGCTTTTTGCCTTGAGATCTTCCATGTTTCATTGAAAGATAAGTTATCAATTAATCATTCAATATGTCTATGTGTTGTTTGATTCTATCTTATTCTTGTCTTTTGTTTAACATGTTAGGCTAAATTTATCTTGTGTTTGCTTAGATCTAATGAAACCTAGTTATTGATTATTGGTTGTTAGTGTGTTATTAGTTGTATTGGATGATTGTTTATCTATGTTAGGCTTAAGAAAACTGGCTAACTTCCTATTCGGTAACTTGCTTGAACGTCTTAAGAAACATGAACCAAATGCGTACTAAAGGTTTTTATGGTTGTATTTAATGCACAAGCGAATTCTAGTGATCCCATGTTAGGAGCTTCCTAGCCGGCTCGACATAGGAGTGAAGTAGGAGCTTGTAGAGTTGGGGAAGTAAGTACGCCACCCCACGAATGGTATTAAGGAATACACCCGTCATCCACGCAACTAATACACACTAATTAACCGGTAAAAGATAGTTAGGGAGTAAGGAAATCTAAGTAAACACATTTCTCTACACATAAGTTTCTCACCACATTTCATTTTTGTTATTTTATTTTATTTGCATTCGTAGTAAATTGGGTTAGTTGACTAGCAACTAATTCCGCCCACTCTATCAAAACCGAGATTTTACTTGCTTTCATAAAAACTATAAAAATACAAAAAAGAATCTTCCTCAACCCTTAGACCTAATTAGAGTAGCCTTTCACACCTAACGAACACTATTCCCTGTGGAGAACGATCAATCCCCCGTACTTACCACTACACTATACTACATCGGTCAGGTACACTGCCTGGTGGGGTTGTAAGCCTCTTGAGATCCCTCGAGAGGTAAAACCTGTTGTAAGGTTACAAAACCACGCAATCAGTATTAAATGAAGTATTAACTGTCGAACTCATTTAGCCTTCTCAAATTTAAAATGGAAATCTTCTATGTCCACTATTAGAAAACTCATGGTGATGAAGTGAAATGAGTTAAGTGGATTAATCATTAACATAGAAGTAAGATTAGATTTCTCGCGTTAGAAAACTATGGATGAAACAAGCTCTCGTAGAATATGGCATCAAGTTAGATAAGTGTGCGACAACAAAGGAGCTATAGATGTTAGGTTATATCCCATTCAACACTCTCGCGTCAAACATATAGAATTTCGTCATCACTTCCTTATGACCATAGGATATGTAGAAAAGGGTAGCATGTGACAATAGCCTTAACCAATTCCCTTGAGCATGAGATCTTTAACAACCATTTTTTTTAAATCTAGGATTAATGGTATTTGTTGTCAAAAATCTAGTATCTTTAAAAATATACAAAAAACTTCACATTTTGGAAAAATGATTTTTTAGATGACTATTTCACTTTTCTATTAACATGTTTTACTATCTCATTTTTCTTCTTTATCTATGTCCATAATTCTATTTTGATCAAATTCAAAGACTAGGAATTTCTTTTTACCCATTTTTCATAAACACATTTTTGAAATAAAACCCAATCTATTTTATTCAAATAACTTTCACATCTACATAAAAACCCACTTTCAAACATTGTTGAATAATGCTAAAAATATTTCTTTAAATCATGCATGGTGATCTCATATTTGTCATCTATATTTATGTACATGACATTTATAAGTGAACTAAGTCAAATCAAGCGGACCATGGTTTTTTCTATTAAGATTTTGTTTGTAACAAGTCTAGATGTCCATGCTATCTTAAGTTTCTATTTTTTGTACATAGGCACACATTAGGATCCATCATATAGTTCATTAATCTTCCCACTTATATATAATTAAGAAAATACTTAGTGTGGTGTATTGTTTCCTAGTCCATATATATTATATGCTTGATGAGTATGTTTACATGCTAGATGAAATTACGTGTTTGCTTAATCTCTTTAATTAACATGGTTTGCATAAATATCTATTACATGCTTAATTGCCTCAAAGAGTTGGACTTGCTTGAAACTAAACCCAAAAACACAACCCTTTCTACAATTCTCTGCCAAAAACCCATTTCCAGTAATCTGGGAACCTACAGATGGGCGGCCCCCTTAAATCATAAGGCGGCCCCCTTAATGTTTAAAGGGACCGGCCCCTATTTAAGGGGACCGGCCATCTGATGGTCGAAAGTGCTGTCTCCTTTTCTACTTTTTAGCCCAGTTCATCCTACACTTCCCAAAATTCACTTCCAATCCATCCAACAAATTTTATCCATCCCTTAATCCCATTAATCCTACACTATAATCACTCCCATTCCTCATAATCTTCCAACATCTCATCATGCCATCTCCCATCAAACCAAAGCCAAAATCCTCAAGGTTAGCAAGGATGACCGAAAAACCCGTTTGGAGAAGAAAAACAAACCCCGAAATAAGTTCATCACAACAAATGATGTGGCTAAACAACCAACACCTCCACTCACATTTGTTCTCAATTATACTCTCAATCCTCAAGCTCATTCCAATGAACCCTTTCACAAACCTTGTAAAAGCCAAAATTTCAAAACATGCAAAATGACCAAAATACCCTTGTAACTTAAAATTTCAATAAATACTTGAATAAAACTCCAAATAAATCAAAAGCTCTTGGAAACTAGTAACATATGAAATGTAATAATTTTTGCATGAACATTTTAATATTCCCAATGTCCTAAAAATACTTGTCACATCTATAAAAATTCACATGGGCCGAATATACTTTACTTATGTATTTATTTACTTTTAAATAATTAAATAATATATAAAATAAAGGGATAAACATTGCATTTAAGAATAATATCTTTTAAAATCAGTAAATTGGTCCTAATTAATCTCCTTGGGCCAAAATTCTTTCACCCTCCTAAAATATATACACGGTTTTAATTTATTTCTCCCTTTTATATCTCAAAACCTTAACCGATTAAAACAAAAAAACTCCCAAACGACCACCACAAATTTTCTGCATGTTCTTGATATTTTTCCTGGATCCATTGGAGTTAGAAGAAGGCTAGAAAAATAGGAGTTATAATTTTGAAGCTTGGTTCGTTGGTTTTGGATTATTGATTGCGTTTTATCCTTGCCGAGAGGAATTAAATCTCCACACCTCATCCGATCAATCTAAAAATCACCTGGTATTTTTATAACTCTCTTTACATCATATATGATCTAAATAAAATGGATATAATGATCCATGCATGATATTCTGGTCGTATGAATTTAAACGTGTTATAAACCCTAAAAACGTGTAAAAAAACTGAAATCGACCCTATATAAATTTATTGAATCTCGAACCTATTTTTATGGTCTGTAATATGATATAATTGATCTGTAAAAATTGAATTCGAACGTTTTTGAAGCCTAGAACCTTGAATTCGTGAATTGTTTTGTTTATGGTTTAATCGGCAGAAATAAAAAGAAAAGAAATAAAATCGTATGAATTAGGGTTTAGATTTATGATGATGAATTTGGTGAATTAAATATGTTTTAAGGTTGAATCAATGATTGGTAATGATTGGTAAAATTTAGGGTTAAAGTTTATACCTTTTTTTATTAAACCGATTGAAGAATTAAAACTATTTGGGTGTGTTTTGTAAATTTACAAACTTGTGGGGTATTTTTGTAAGACACTTTAGACCAGGTATAAATTATGTAATTCAAGATTTAATAAAATAAAGGGACTTGTTTTGTAAATTATGTAAAGTGGAAGGTATTTCGTATAAATATTAATGTAAGGGGTATAATGTGTAATTTTGGTTAATTGAAGGCTTAATGTGTAAATTTGAATATTGTAAGGATTAAATTGTAATTTATCTAATTAAAAGGTTTAGATTGTAAATTAATTTATTTAAAGGGGTTTAACTTGTAAAATTGTTAACATTGAAGGATTAGAATTGTAATTTTGGGAAACTATTGGATTAAAATGAATAACTTGTAATATTTCACTTTAAACCCTTATCTTTGACATATTTACATTTAAAACCCTAAAATATAGGAAGTTGTCATAATGAACCCTAAACTATTGCAACTTGCTAAAATGAACCCTATTTCCATAATAATACTTATTTAATGACTTAACTTTAATTATAATAGTTAAATCTTTCTAATTATGGAAACCTGCTAATTATGGAAACTTACTAATTTTGGAAACCTGCTATAAATGGAAAGTTACTAAAAATGGAAAGCCGACTTAAAAGAGAAATCTGATTTGAATAAGGAATGCGTGTAGATTCGCTGAAGATGGAGTTTGCTTCCGGTCTTTATGTTTCTAGTTGTATTTTCACTTGCGGTATAAGGTACAGATATTCTACCCTTTTTCAGTAAGGGTGCCTTCGTTCTCATGACATTCTGGATTTCTGATTCATTATAGGATTCCCTAAGCCATTGCTATGTTCCCTTATACTTTGATTTGTTCTTCATGTTTCACTTACATCTTTCTATATTGGTTTGATTTTGATCTGAGCCTTCTTATTTGGGGCCTTCTTATTTGATCTATGCCTCTGTTATGCTTCCTTTGATTTGCGAACCTTGATAATTGAACTTTGCCATGTCCCCTTGATACTTGATATGACTTGTTCGTCACCCTGTAACATGAATATTGGAATCACTTAATACTTGAAGGATTATTTGATTTTGGTAACTAGATGTGAAAACCTTTCTGAATTATATATGAAAATGTGTGAGAAAAGCTATACTACTTTTAAATGAAAGTTACTAAAAGTTTTTAAGAAAACTATTTTTAAGATTATCTTTATGAAAACCATTATTGAAAGATTGCTTTAAATGGACTTTTTAAATAGAAACCTTTTTAAATGAACTGTTGATATGAAACTTTGATTATGAACTTTCTGATATTGACCTTTCTGATATTGAACCTTCTGATATTGACCCTCTGATATTGATCTTCTGATATTGACCTTTCTGATACTGAACCATCTGATATTGAACCATCTGATATTGAACTATTGATATGAACCCTCTGATATGAACCTTTGATATGAACCCTCTGATATAATTGAAATGGAAATTGGACTTGAAGCACTTAATATGAAACTTGAACTGAATACTTGTACATTTGATACTTGACCATTGACCCTCAGTTTGAGACTACGAGCCACTATCTGTATCACTAGTCATGAGGGTTTCATGACCATGTCATTGATGCACCGATGGCATGACTCTAGGGTAGGAGAGTGATGTCCTATCCCGTCCCTGACTTGATTTGATTTGGTGTGTTGAGGAGGTATTTGGCCACCTGGGGCGTATGGATGCATCCTAGATCTGTTATCTGTTATCTGTATTTGTATCTGTTATATCTGGTGACTGATGGTGTGTGCGATACACGTCTTTCACATATCTGGGAGCTAGCTACTCCACCCCTTGGAGGTATCCCCTCATATTACTGGTTACTGAGAGGTCTCCCCTCTTGAGAGGTCTCCCCTCTTCATGATTATGATATGATTCTGTTTCTGGGCTCATAGTGGATTACTATTTCTGTTACCTTAAGACCTTGTACTTAGTATTCCGAGGTCACCCCTCCGGATACATACTTGACTTGATACTTGACTTGACTTGATTTGATTTGGGCTTGTGGTGGGTTACGGTTTCCTTTACATTTATCTATTGTAACCATTTCTTGATAAATCTGCATAACCTTTTCTATTTTCCTTCCTAACTCCTGTTACACCTTGCATTGTTTCACTTACTTCACTATTCCATTATTACGGCTTGTTACCTTTATATCTGTTCACTGAGCTTTCGTAGCTCAGCCGCATTTCTTTTCCTGCGGCAGGTTTTAGTTTGGAGGCTGAGTATGAGTGGAGAGTACCTTGGACTTAGAAGACCTTACTAGCTATTGAGGATGACTAGAAGAATTTATATTTAGAGTTAGAAATTATTGTATTATAACTTTGTAGTTTCGAATTTTCCATTGTAACCATTGAAATTCAATTGTATTATTTATGTCATATGCTTGTGTTTGTTCTGATATGAAACCATTACTGTGACATCTTTACCCTTGTCGGGTCGGGGTGTTACAAACCTCATCATAATAACCAACCATCCATCTTTACTCCCGAAAATACACCTTCATCTCACTCATATGATTCATATGAAGAGCATGATCAACCCCAAAACAATAATCCCAATCTCATTCACAACACCTCTCATCTTATTCAACATACCAATGAACCATCCAAAACACTCACCACTCTTGGAATATCCTCTTCTTCCATATCTCCATCCTTATCCACTCACGATTACCCAAGCTCACAAATGTCTCCACCACCAAGAGTATTGATGAGTGTCTAAATACTCATCATTTCTGTCACATTTAGACTGCAAAAACATTTAAAAACATGTAGATATGCTTCAAAATACAGGAAATATCATTTGATTGTGTTTTTATGTGTTGCAAGTGCAAAAGGATTGAAAATAGGTGAAAACGAACAAAGTTTGCATAATTGGCAGTTTCAGTCCCTGAAGTTTCAAAAATGGCAAAACAAGTCCCTTGGTTTTCAAAAATGGAAAATTATCTTTTATGGTCCTTGTACTATTGAAACTTGTCAAGAATAACCCTTGGAGATGATTTTCAGAATATACATCAATGGTCCTTGGATTTTCAGCATTTACAACATGGGTCCCTAAGGTTAAAACCATTATCCAATTTAAACCCAAAATACCAAATCCTTAAACCTTACCCAAAAAATAATAAAAACCCAACCCCATAACCAGCCCCGTTTTTATTAATAAAACCCAATGACCCAGTTTGACCCCAGTCAAACTTTTCTTCCCCAAACCACTTGCCCGCCATTACCATACCACCATTCCCACCTTATCTCTGCCATACCACCCTCCTCCTTCCCAATACACCTTCCTAACAATCCAAAGAAGCATTTACTGCTTTCCCACTTCCCCCATCAGTTACCAGTACCAAGTTGGAATCCCACTCACAACATTTTTTGGCGCCAAAACCTGTTTCAACAGCCGAGATCATTTCAAGCCAATTCAAGGGGTGGGATTTGATCAGAGACATGAGGGGAAGCTTTTGGGATGGCTATAAGAGGCAGAGAAGACCAAGAGAGGAACTTGTCACTAGTTTTTAGACCTTTCATAGTGTAAAATTTACTTACTGCTTAAATCTTAGTTTAAATTTCAGTTGGATTCTCATTTCAAGTTTGTTGTCAAAGTTATTATCCGTATTTACTTCTGTTCTGTACCAATTTTACCAAGTTAATGAAATTCATGTTTTCAAAGTTTCCTGTTAAATTCAAATTTAGTCAAGTGTTAATCAAAGAGCTTATTCTCTGTTTATATGAGTTCATATAAGCTTAACATAGCTTAGTGTGATCTTATTTTAGTTCTATCTGTTCTGCTCCAAGAAAAATCAAGAAAAGTCAACAAAAGTCAACAATTCAGTCAAACAAGCTAGCTGGTGGAATTAAGCTGGAGTGGTGTTTAAGCTTGGTAAGTGACAAACCAAGTTTAGTTCATTATCAGTTTCATTTGTTAAGCATCTCAGTTGTAAGCCATTTTCTTATTTTTTGCATTAATTTATAGTCTACTGTTACATACCTTATTTTCAGCTTATTTCATAAGTTTTCTACTTATTAATAGTCTATAAGTATATTTCATCTATATTATCAGTTAAATTTAGCTTTCTTTTCATTTTGCTTAAAAAACCTATAGAAACCAAAAATAGCTTAAAACTAGTTAATGCTTATTTAGTGCTCATTTTCTGTTTATACTTGCTTTTTAGGACTTAATACAACTTAGTTCATATTTATCCTTCAAAGTTATAGCTTGAAATAGCCACTGCTAGTGTAAAAAAATCAAATCAGTGTTTAAAGGGTTGTTTGGCTGTTGGGTCAAAGTGGTTCAAAGCCATAATCACTGTTCAATTGCATAATGCCCAGGTTTGATCTATCTTAATTAAGTGTATTTAAGTTGTTATTGATAGGATTTGAGTGTGTTTTCTGCATTTTGAAGTTTTTTGCTAGTTAACTTTCTTTTAAGTAGTATTTACTGTCATATAAGCTCCCATAAGCTTAAGCTCTTTTGAGGTATTGTTTTTGGTATTTTTAGACTCCATTAGGTAAGTTAAGTTTATCCTAAGTGCCTTGTCTAATGTCTTTAACCCTAGCACAGGTCTACACAATCCTAGCCATAGCAGTCCCCCATTTTTTATTTTTCACACTTTTGCAGATTTTGGATATTTTCTAGTGCCCTCAATTTAAGTTGGAATAATCTAAATTTTTGGATTATTAAGGTTCACCAGCTCACCTAGTTGCTAGTATTTTTTATAAGATTTTTCTAGTAGCTTATGATAGCTTTTTAGGAGCTTGAAAGTGCCCCATTTTGCCCTGCACCCAAGAAGATCAGCAGCCCATTTGGCTCACATAGCCTTTTTCTTGAGTTCATATCTTGATCTCTAGTGCATGTTAGTTTGTGATCTTTGGTGTTTTGAATAGCCCTTCTGGCCATCTTCATATGCATGTGCTTTTTGTTCCATTTCTTGCTTATTTGCTCAGCTTATTTTGGGCCAAAAATTCTTTCATAAGCCTCAGTATATACTAAGTCAGTATACACTGACTCAGTATACACTAAGTCCCACCAGCCCAGTTCACAAGCTCTTGTAGAGCTTATTTAAGGAGCTTATTCTAAGATCTTTGGATTTTTGAGAAGCCCTTGCAGCTAGCTTGTTGTATCAAGGCTTATTTTTGGCCTATGAGCTTTTGCCCCTAGCTTAATCTAGCTTTAAAAAAGCCCTGCAGGCCTGCGTGGTTGTTTAAGCTTGTTTTAATTTTAATACTCGATTTGGCTTGCGGTCAGGGCTTATCTGAGGTTTTTCAGTTGAATTGAGTTTGTTTTAGTATATTTCACCTTCCCTAAGCTTTTGGTCTCATTTAGTGTACTTTAGCTTATTTTGTAGCTTATTACAAACTGCTTATTTGCCCAATTCAGCTTATTAGTGGGCTTATCTAACTTTTTATATTTTTTCTAGATTTAGAATAATATTTTAGTTTTACCTTAAAAGTTTCAGATTTTTCCTTATAGTTTTAGTATTTTTAATAATTTAATTAGTGTAAAATAGTTTTTAATTCGTATTAAATTAAATATTAATCAGAAAAATACAAATCTTTTTTCTAAAATTTTATTTTGTCATATAGAACTTAAGAAAAATGATTTGGTGCTTGTAGGATTAGATTTCCATATTTCTTAGTTTTAATCCCGTATTTAGATTTCCCGTTTTGCGTTTTTAGTTAATTTAATTCGCGTTTGCGTTTCTAAGTATTTTTCCTTCACATACTTGTTCTATTAGCTTATTTAAGCTATTTTATTTTATTCCTTAGTATAAATCACTCAAAACCCTTTCCTGTTCAATATTCACCCGATCCCATATTCGTTCTATTACAGATTTCACATCTCGCTGGGACATAACGACCCGGGGATACACTAAACTCCTTTGGTAAATTGCATTGTGCCCTAGATTGTTTGACTCTTGTTGACCATTTACCTGGTCAATATTAGTTGACCGTTTGGGAGGCAATCAAGTATCACCACCATCTCCCACCAACTCACATGCTTCTTCTATGTTGCATATCCAAACATCCATCCCAAATAACAACCACACTCCACCATCATAACCTTCTTCCAAACACTTGAAGTTCATTGAAGAACTTAAAGAAGCCCATGAGCTTTGTGCTCTTCTTGCCTTACACCTTGCTCAACGCAAGATTGGATCAACTCCCTTCTAGCCCTCCTTCATCACAAAATAACCTCAACCTCCACCTTCGTTCCGAACTACACTTCTAAACCTCAAACCAACTTCAATGAAACCTGTGAAAACCCTCATCATATTGGTCAAACATCCAACTTTACCTCAAACCACACACCTCAATTTCATTCACTTTCACCAAATGATCAAATCCACATTCTCACGGAAAAGGAAAGGTTCCGTGAAGATATAAACCAAATCCATGACCTTTGTGATCTCCTTGCTATACACCTCGCACAGCACAACAAGGGCCAACCTCGACCTTCATCCTCACTCTACTCAAATTGCTTACCTTACCCCCACAACTTGAATCAAGTTGATAATCATGTCAACTATTTTCCTTGTCGTACCTCCACTCCAAACTCTAGCACAACACCTCCACTTGCACAACACTCTAACCCTCAATCAACCCACTCCGCTCCAAACTCTCTACCTCCAAACTCTCCACCTCCAAAAATATACCTCTATTAATCCAACATTCTTACCCTCACTCAACCAATTCCATCCCAAACACTCTACCATCAACCATCTAAGCATACTATATGCTTATGTTTCTCATTTTCCAAGCTTTCGTGTCGCAAGCAAGTCAGAAAGCTCTCTTTGGCAATTTAGGACCTTTAAAATAATGAATGGCTTGCTATGTGTTCTTAATATTTGTTTGTCATAATTGTTGTTTGCCATGTTTGTTATTCTTATATTCCATACTTTGCTATATATGCTTGTGCTTATAATATTTTTCCTGCAAGTATTTCATATCTCGATTCTTTGATGCCCTCAATTGAGGGGGAGCACACATCAAGGGGGAGTTCTCGTCCCGACAAATTTCATATCTAAAACTTGTCGGCATAACCTTTTTGATTCTACAAAAAGGGGGAGAAGTGAATATAAACTCACTAAATACTTGTTCAAAAATAAAATTTTGGATTTAATGAGTTTAAGTTTTGTAATCATCAAAAAGGGGGAGATTGTTGATATAAATAATGCCTAAAAACATTATTAATACTTCTTGATATCTCTATGTTTTGATAATCACAAAATGTAAACTCATTAAACATAAACTTATTAAATAAACAAGTATTTAGTTGTAAATATTCATTTCTACAACTTAATCACTTAAGGTATGAATAAACAAATGCTTAATGCATTATATGATCAAAGGAACATTTTCTTAATCACTTGATTTTTTATAAAATGACACAAACATTTTATATCTTTTAGAAAATCATTTTTGGTATTAAATAAAAATGTTTAATCCATTATAAATTTATGAATTCAAATTTTCAACCAAAAATGGCAAAAATGTTCTAGAAAAACCTTCCCCACAAAAAGACAAATCTGAGCAACGTTCAGATGGGCGGCCCCCTTAATTTTACTAGGCAGTCCCCTTAATTTTAAGGGGGCCGGCCACCTATTTAAAGGGACCGCCTCGCTCCTCTAGCTCCTCAGATTTGCCTATAAATACTGGTTCATCTCTGGACTTTTTCCTCGCCTTTTGCACCCCAAACCTTCTGTTCTAAATCTCTTCTTATCCTTCCAAATCCTTTCTAAATCCTTTGATCATATATTCTTAAGCATTGGTTTCCAAGTGATCCAAGCTTCTACCATTCAAGTGCAAAAGAAGAATACTCCTTCAACAACTAGGGAAGAAGTATTGCAACTTAGTATCATCTTGCTACCTAAGTTGTTTATATAATCATTCATTCATTTTTGTATAAGTTGTGTATATTTGTTAGATAGGTGTGAGCATAATTGCTTAGGCTAGATTAGTGTGTAAGTAGTGAAGTTGTGAAGAAGTTAAGGTGTGTAAGTAGTGAAGGTGTAAAGAAGTAGAAGAGTACATAAGTAGTGCTAGGTTGTGAAGTAGTTGTGAAGCCGGTGTGAAGAAGTTGTGAAGAAGTCGTGAAGAAGTTGTGAAGAAGTCGTGAAGCCGTTGTGAATAAGTTGTGAAGAAGTTGTGAAGAAGTCGTGAAGAAGTTGTGAAGCCGTTGTGAATAAGTTGTGAAGAAGTTGTGTAGAAGTTGTGAGATTGGTTCTAGCTACGATTAGAACACGACATCTAGCTTTGTGTCGTTAAACCGGCGTAAGCAAAAGTTGTGTAAGGTTTTCTCCGCCATAAGGGAGCTTGTTGACATAGTGAAGAAAACTCTTGAGTTAGGTGCTCGGGGAGTGGAGTAGGGCAAGGAAGGTGTCCTTGTAGCCGAACCACTATAAATCTTTTGTCTCGCGGTTAGATCTTTCCATCTCTATCTTTCATTTCATTTCATTACTTTACTTGCATTGTTTATTAAGATTTACTTATATTTGTTCATATTGTTCAAGAGTTGAGTTCACATAAATTCGAATCTAAGTTTTTAAAAGTAAACAAAGTTTTCAAAATAAAATTAAAAAGACGTAAAACTATTCAACCCCCCCCCCCTTTTAGTTTTCCACACAGGTCATTTTCCAAACTTCAAAATTTACTATTCACAGATTACTATTCATCATTTCACTATTTATCATTTCACTATTCATCGTTTTTGAAGTCAGTTTGCGACTTTGAGACGTTATCAAAAAAATTTACTATTTACAAAATACTATTCATTCCCGGAGGGAATCACTATTCATGGTTATCATTCATCATTTCGTAAACTAGTTTTAAGGGTATCAAATTCGCGTAACCGTAAGGGTTTAGTTGCGTATTCATGAAACATCACTAAGGACACATCATATAGACTAGAGTAGTCTACATATCATCAGTAACATCATATTCATATTAGGTCATTCACGGGTTTGCATAATTTCAGTTCACGTATATTTATTTATTAAATAAACGCTACCACTTAATCATTTACTACGAACAATATACCCGACACTCCCGACTATGGTCCTAACATATTTTCACACTCATTACAGTGATATAAAAATTATATTACTAGTTTACCCGGTGTTTTGAAATTATTTACTATATGTACCGTTAAAAGCTTATAACTACGACGGTTTACGAAATTTCAACACGATAATTGTTTCGACAACCGATTCTTGCAAGAAATACGATTTTATAACTTTTACAACTTCGTCATACTTTATTTTGTTCCGTCAAAATTTATTTCTAGCTAACTCGGTACCCGATAACACAATATCCTAGCTAAAATACTAACTCAATCTCACCTAAAGTCCAAGTTAATTAAAGAAAACCTCCACCCCATCCCACATTCCCCCTTTTTATGCCCCATGTCCCCCCCTAAGTCAAAATTTACCTTTTTACTTGACCAAAAAGTCCTATAACTAGATATTGTTACTACATTTTCTCACACAAAACTTCAAGTAAACTAAAAAGCTTCATCTTCTTCCCCAACCTTGTGGAGAAATCGGCCAAGATCAAGAACAAGGAGAAACCATAACATTTTCAAGATCAAGTGATTTTATAACTCTATTAGTGTTTTTAGTTAGGGTTTTGAAATAAAAACCTAGAAATAACTAAGTCATTGACCTCAAACACTCATCAACCTCAAGTAAGTGTTCTAAGTATTTTTTTTCTACTCATTTACACTCCTACTTAAGTTATTTTTATGAGCTAGTAGCAAAGCATACAAATATAGTTATGTTATATACCACTCATCGCTTATTTTTGTCACTAAAATGAATTTAAAGAATTTTATTAGTGATCTTGTGAGCTTCATCATTTTTGGTAAAGATTAAGAACCCATGACATCCTAGGAAGGTGTATGGTAGGTTTAGAATAGCTTTGGTGTTGATTGGAAGGGATTTGTTCAAGTCTTGAACTAGTAAAAATGGTTTTCACAAAATATAGTTGAGGTTCTGTCTATTTTTGCAAATTCTGGAAATCTCACTAGATCATGGGTTATTTTGGTTTACATATTTAGAAAATACACTCAAAAACGAAGTCGTGGCCGCTGGAATGAGTAAAAACGAGCTTACGACGAGAAAGATACGTTAATTTTAATTTTAACGACGAAAACTATATTTCTGAAAAATAGTGAGCTGTTACACGATTTTCAATGGGTAAAACGAGGCGTTGAACGCGAACTAGACGAGCCGACATATCAAAAATCTATTAGTTAGCTGTAATACGAAGCCGAGGACATAAAGAACGTAGAAAACGAGCTTATAACGACCGAGATACAAGCGATAGAAAACCGTGTTGAGAGCCGTTTTTCTTTATACGAAGTTAAAGACTACCTAACTTAACTATTATTTTTCTTTATGATCGGGACTCGTATGGACAAAATTTCGATGATACGAATTTAAGATGTTGTCACAAGCTTTCTAAAACCACGGAGATCGTTTCCTAACACTCAATATTCACCAACTTACGACTAGCTTTGCGAGGCTACTTAGTCATTTTCAGAAATTTATCAAAGTGTTTTATTTGCGACGAAAAACTCTATTTTTCGATAAATCACCAAACGACTATCGTAGAATGTCATTACAACATATATACGCGTAAAGTGTTTTATAACTTAACAAGACGTCAAAAATATAGTTTTTGACGATAAACATTATTTCCAAATTTCATGAGTGGTAACGATAACATACGTATTTGCATGTGTAACATCATTTCATGACTTACATTAGATCATATCATTTATATTAGGTTACGGTTAGAGATCGCGCCTCATTTCAGTGTATCCACCATTGTTATTGTTGGGTCCTTCAGTACCCAAGGATCCTTAAAACCGGATTTGAATACAAATTACATGTAGAACTTATGTACGTCATCATCAAATAAGTTCTTGGACCGTTTTGGACTCTAGGTTGTTTAGACCTTGATCTAGGATAAACAATAATAAGCACAACGGATAATCATAAAGATTATTATTATTATTATCACTAAGGTTCTTCGCCATCATCTCTAACACTAACAATACAAAACCTAGGCATCCGTTGTAGGAACTTGATGCCTAGACACAACGAACTCTTTTAGACGTCTACATCTTGACACACACACACACACAACCTACGCCTCTAATCCTCTTTATATAATAGAGGATTATGGTTACACAAAGAATATTCTAGAATAATAAAAGATATGTAGTAATCTTTTCCTTTTGTGAAGTTTCATTCTTTGTCATCAATAGTCCCTCATGTTTCACATGTTTTGTCTTTATCAACTCAACTATTAGACCCAACAATCTTCCCCTAGTTGATATTGACAAAACCAATAAGCATGAACTTCCCCTGAAGTTAATATGTCATGAAACATGCGACTTCCCCTTACACCATGCAAATCATCAAGGATCTTCAAGCTGCAAATCATCAAATATTCTTCCCCTTTTTGTCATAATCAATAGGGAACAAAAATATGAAACTTTGATCTTCATAACCACGAGCTAGTACCATACATCCAACTTAGTCTTCCAATGTCTTGAATCGCCCTCCATTAATGAACACCAAAACGCTTTCTTTTATAAATGAATCCAAGACAGAAAAATCCCAAATCTTTAGTAAAAATACCAACGAGCAATCATGAAAACCTTCACCTCGATGTAGCATATAAATGGTTACACATTTGAACAATAAGCTTCCCCTGAAACCCATATGTTAACCATTTGAAAGAACTTTTCGAATAACTAACCAACAATAATAACGAACACCATGTTGTACCATCCATGAGTGAGCATCCTAATTCCGCTAGGTTTGAAAGATGACAACAAAAATATACGATATCAAGCTGTAGTAAACAATATAAACAGTTCTTTAACCGCAAAAATCAAATCTCCTCTGGTGTGTGTCTTCACCCGTGTGTGTGTTGGAACCATATAAATCCATACTTACTTCCCCTCACTGCTCGTAAATCATGCATATATATCGAACCATAAAACTCTTTACGTGTCGCCATAAATCATTTAAACGCAGCAGCAGGAATTACAAAGAGCAGCAGAATCACTACCCGAGCAGCACTAAAAAAATAAACTAGCAGTACAATCTTGAGGGTAGCAGTAGAATCCAATAATGCTAGCAGCAGAAACATAAAGCGAGTAGCAGTATAAAAATACTTCAAGCAGTAGTATTAAATAAATAATCAAACAAACTCTTTACTACTGTTGACTTGGATGCAACAAACGACAAATATCTCAGCTCCACCAATTATGATCGAAAACAGTACAAGTTTTAATAATCGAAAACTGAAATCAAATCTTACCCCACTTGTACTATGCGACAACTTCTGATAACTCAATTAATCGTGATCCACTGACCTTAATATAATACTCCCTCCGTCCCACTATAAGTGTCCACTTTCTATTTGCACAAAGTTTTAGGAAAGTGGGGCCAACTACACTCTTCACCAATCAAATATCACTATTACCCACTAAAGTCTCTTCTCATTGGTTGAAAATATTCCCTGGACACTTAATATGGGACAAGCAAAGATACCATTGTGGACACTTATAGTGGGACGGAGGGAGTAATCAATTTGTAAACGAATCATGTGAACAAGATCACCAAAATATCTCTGCTCCACAAATCTTAGAATATTATTATGTTGATCGAATGTATCACTTCACCACCGATTGACAACTCCCACATCGAATATTAAATAAACAAACCATAATTGAATTTTGTACGAGGTTTATGGAATTCAAATATTGCACTTATTTAGAACACATTCGACCAATGAAATCAGAATATGGACGCACAAGACAACGAACCTTATTAATGAATTGATATTCAATAATAAAGATAGTTTCTTTATTGTCGCTTAAGAGAAAATTCTAAAAAAGTCGATCATACCTTTTATCAAATATGCTCTTCTTCTTCGACAGTAGAACCTTGTAACATCCCTAGATCGAGAGCCCCCCGCTCTGATACCACCTGTAGAACTTATGTACGTCATCATCAAATAAGTTCTTGGACCGTTTTAGACTCTAGGTTGTTTAGACCTTGATCTAGGATAAACAATAATAAGCACAGTGGATAATCATAAAGATTATTATTATTATTATCACTAAGGTTCTTCGCCATCATCTCTAACACTAACAATACAAAACCTAGGCATCCGTTGTAGGAACTTGATGCCTAGACACAACAAACTCTTTTAGACGTCTACATCTTGACAACACACACACAAAACCTACGCCTCTAATCCTCTTTATATAATAGAGGATTAGGGTTACACAAAGAATATTCTAGAATAATAAAAGATATGTAGTAATCTTTTCCTTTTGTGAAGTTTCATTCTTTGTCATCAATAGCCCCTCATGTTTCACATGTTTTGTCTTTATCAACTCAACTATTAGACCCAACATTACGCTAAGTGTTAATCAACCGAAAACACAATTAAGTCACTGAGTGAACAATCACTCAGTGAGTTACCTTCAAGATACTCAGGACGAGTCTAAGAAGAAAGACTCACCAATTCAGTGAGGCGGTACTCCCTGATTGTTACTTGAGACGAAGAAGAAGGTAATGGGTTCAGTGAGCGTTAGACAAAAGCTCATTGAACCCCAGTCTCCTCAACAACAATAAGTGATTAAAGACTGAAGACTGAAGGCGAAGACTGAAGAACCTGAAGCCTAAAGAAAGGCGGGAATGAGCGCGAAGGTTTGAAGAGATAAGGACAAGTCTTATCGGGGCAGAAACAAACCATCCCTAAAGCGGCTAAAAGTCAAGAAGTGTCAGAACTGACACTCGAAGACTTTTTGGCGCATTCCTATTGGTTCTTGGAAATGACAAATACTGTTGTAGTTGTCAGACACGCCTTCTTATTGTTTATGTATTTTTAATCTTCAGTACTCTTGGATGTTTGCCTATAAATAGCAAACAGATGGAGAAAAGTGGGTTAGGTATTTTGTGCAATAAAAGCTTAGACTTTCACAATACCCCTTTTCTCTTACAAAGAGTAACCAATCCCGGAGATAGCTCAGTGGGTCGATATTGTTACCACTTAAGCATCGCTTGAGTTTAGATAGGAGACACCATACCTTGTCTATTCAATCCCAAATGTTTGTTCCGCAAAACACTTGGGTAATAGATTCTTTGATTGATTTCTAATAAGAATTTAAACGTTGAAAAACATTGTGTTTTTATATTTACGTTTTTACTTATAAGTTGTAATTAATCAAATACATCGTATCAGTCATAAACACGATTAGATTAACTTTCTAGTTATCTCTAAGCGTGTTAAGGGAACAACAAGTGGTATCAGAGCCTCTGGTTTATAAAATCTTTTCAAAAACTAAGAGTGCTCAAGGTTTTTAAAACCGAGATCCTACTATGGCTGATATTAATGTGCCCCAGCTAGTCGATAAAAAGGGTAGAAGCTTTTCAGCTGTTGCCCCCAGACTTGAAGCTGGTAAATTTAGCAAATGGAAAAAGCGAATGCTTTGCTACTTGACTGGTATGGAACCATACTACATCACTTGTGTCAAAGAAGGTCCCTATGTCCCAAACACTGCTGAAGGGCTAAACAAGCCTGAAGATCAGTGGACCATTGATGAGAGAAGGGTGGTCAATCAAGACCAGCGCCTGAAAAGCATCATTATATCTTGTCTTCCTGACGATATAATGGAATCAGTCATCAACTGTTCAACAGCTAAGCAAACTTGGGATGACTTGATCAATAGCTTTGAAGGTCCCTCAGATACCAAGGAAAACAGGATAATGGACCTGAAACTTGAGTACAATACTTTCAGAGCAAAGGACTCTGAAAGTCTCTCTTAGACATATACTATTGGGAATTATGATACGATTCAAGAGAAGACAACTTAGGTCTGGTAATATATCAGAGTTAGGTCTGTCTTTGTAATTAGGTCTGGTAATGCAAAGTTAAGTCTGGTAGTATGGTTAAGTCTGGTTGACTTATAATGTTAAGTCTGGCCGTGAAGTTAGGAAAGTCTGTTAGAGATAAGTTAGGAAAAGATACAAAACGTGTAAGTATCTTTATAGAAGATTTGTGAATATCTTCTTAGTCGGTTAGCATTAGGGTTTCCTTGTGTTATAAAAGGATACCTAAGGATTGTTATTTTAGTGTGTGAGTTGTACAAGTTTCACTATTGTGATTAAAATCAATATACGAAGTTAGTGATATCTCTGTGTGTGTTCTTCATTGTTCTTGTTAAGATTCCGTATTAACATTAACAATAGTCTAGGGTTTCTCACTTAGATTGGTTTGGATTTATCCCAACCATCTACTAGGTATTCAAGACTACTTAGAGATCCACATACAATTCGTGGACCAACAAGTGGTATCAGAGCAAGGCGAGAGACTCTGAATTCGAAGAACACTTAATCTAAAAAACCTAATTCTTACTCAAATCACCCTTCACAATGTCTGAATTCGATAAGCATGTTAACACTGAAACTTTTTCAATCCATAACAGTGAGGATGAGAGATCAAACCATGAAGATGAAGGAAAAACTGAAACCAGTAACTCCCAAACACAACAACAACCCATCCCTTCCACAACCACAATCTCAAATATAAAACTTCCATTACTGAAAAGAGAAGAATATGATATATGGGCCATGGAGATGGAACATTATCTGGAGTACATTGATAGTGATGTATGGAAGGTTATTCAAAAGGGAAATTCTAAGAAAAGAATTTCACAAGGGAATGATAAGCAGATAAGAATAATGCCACCAGTATCTGCTGAGGAGATTAGGGCTATGGAAAAGGAAAAGAAGGCCAAAACCTTGCTTCTTATGGCTATTCCTAAGGAGCATCTACAAAGGTTTCATGGCATCCTTGATGCAAAGGAGATGTGGGAGGCTATCAAGAAATGATTTGGAGGCAATGCAAACTCCAAGAAGATGCAAAAGGCTGTTCTTAAATAGCAATTTGAGACATTCAGTGTTTCAAAGACTGAAGGATTGGAGAAGGCCTATGACAGATTTCAACATCTATTAACACAACTGGAAGTTCATGGTGCAGCAGTTACAAATGAGGATGCAAACCACAAGTTCCTTAGATCTTTACCATCAGAATGGGGCAATGTATCTGTGGTGATGAGGATTAAGGAGGAAGTAGATTCAATGACACCTGATGACCTATACAATAATCTCAGGATGTTTGAAAGGGACATCAGTAACAACACTCAGGCTTCAACCAGTTCATCAAATGTTGCTTTTGTGTCACAAAACAAAAGCAGTACTTACAAGGTTCAACCTGGTAGTGTTAGGTCTGGTATCTATGAAACTCCTTCAAGTGAAAGGTCTGCTTCAAGTTTTACTGATGAGGTGATACATTCTTTCTTTGCCAACCAAACGGAAGATGAAAGCTTTATTAGTGAAGACTTAGAACAGATTAATGATGCTGAAGTTGAAGAGATGGACATAAAATGGCACATTGCTATGGTTGCTTTAAGGGTCAAACGATTTCAGAAGCAATATGGAAGGAACATCAACTTCAACAACAAATCACCAGTGGGATACACAAAGAGGACAGTTGAATGCTACAACTGTCACAAGCATGGACATTTTTCAAGAGATTGTCCAGAGAAGAAGCCTGCTGATGGGAAAAGAGATGAAGATGGGATAATGGAAAAGAATCAGATGAGTTTGCTGACAATGGAAGCTGGAGGAGTCAACTGGGGTGAGCATCCAAGAGTGAATGAGGAGTCTGATCATGCTCTCATGGCCATTGGTAATGAGGTATCATTATGCTCTAAATTATGCACTGATTCATATAATCATGTTAAAGCTTTGTGTGATGAGCAGTTAGAAAAAATAGGTGACCTAGAAGTAAATCTTTTAGCACATAAAAATGCTGTAAAAACTTTAGAGGCACAAAAGGTCACCCTTCAAAACCAACATGCTGCTTTAAATGAAAAACTATACTTTCAAGCTAATAAAATATATGAACAAGATGAAAAGCTTAAAAGGTATAGACAATTGGGTCTTAGAATTCAGAAGGAGAGGGATGAGTTGAGAAAAAGGGTAGATCAGTGGAACAATTCTAATAATAACCTGTTCAAATGCTGGGATTCTCAAATTAAGTCAAATAAAAAATGTGGCCTAGGATATGAGGAAGATGAGAATAAGGTTATATTTAAGAATAAAGAAGAGGACTATGCTGATAAGCCTTTATATAATAGGTTTGTTAAGACTGGTGATTTAAGGGAGTACCACCACCATTGAGTGATGACTATACTCCTCTTGAAAAAGAAGAGTTGGATGATTCACTCTTTGTGTATGGTAAGAAAGGTCCTCAAGTGCCTGAATCAAACACCTCAGAGGACAAATCCAGTAGGTATTCTTCTTGTCAGTCCAATGACTCTGAAGGATCTATTGATGGTTCCTCTGATCACTCTAAGTCTGAGTCAAAAAGTGAGGTAAAAGAGAATCCTGAACCTAAGGTTGTTAAGAAGTGTGAACCTGTTGTTACTAAACCTGTAGTGACTGAACCAAAGCCTGAGACAGTCAAACCTAGTTGTGTCAATCACATAAAAACTCCTAGGGAATCTGTTAAAATGAGTGAGTCACCTAGAAGCAATAGTGTTCACAGAGAAAGTAGGAGTAGTTACACTTATGCTCCTAAAAGATGTTTTGTGTGTGGAAGTTTGAGTCATTTAATCAGAGATTGTGACTTTCATGAAAAGAGAATGAAGAGAGAGTCTGAGCAAAAGAGAATGAATGTTAATATGGGTCATGGTTCAAATAAACCAGTTTGGAATAATGCTAGTAGAATTAATCATGCCAACAAGTTTGTTCCCAGACCTGTCCAACTTAATAACTCTACCAGACCCAACTCTTATGTTAATTCTGGTAGACAAAATTTTAGGTCTGGCTACAGGAACTTTAATGTGAATAGGCAAAATGGTAATTTTATGAGGCCTAATGTGAATACTGGTTATGTTAATTCTGTGAGATCTAATGTGAACACTGGCTATGTGAGACCCAAACAACCATTTCAAAAGTCACAGGTGAATACAAATTTTCAAAGAAATAATTTGTATAAACCTCATTCACCTGTGAGAAGACCAGTTGCAAATCAAACAAATTCAAATGGGGGTTCGGCTGATAACCTCTCAGATTGTTGGGCTTGGAATCCATTTAAAAATGAATATACCTATAAGTCCAAACATAGTTTCACTGGAGCAAGTTCATACAAAACCTTTAAGTATGCTGCTCCACAGAGAGGACTCAAGCCCACTCAGGCCTGGGTTGTTAAGAAAAACTGATTTCTCTTTCTTAACTTTGTATAGTCTGTATACTTGTTTGTTTTCAGTCTTGCTGTTCTAAATGGTTATTCTTATTTTCAATAGTTAATGGTTTTCTACTTTCATAGTATGTTTGTTTTTGGTATTTTGTGCTTAACTTTGTTTTGCAGTTGTTAACTCTTCTCTATTGCAAGTGATTCATATGTGGAAAATTCAAACAACAGAACCATGGAGCTTTTTATTTATAAACAAGTGATTGCATTCAAGGATGCAATTTACAATGCATCATAAGACAAAAGCTTTAACATAAACCAGCCAAACACCACCATCTACATTTTCTGTTTCCCTTTGTTCATGAAGTCAGGAATGGTCTTCTTGGCTCCTCTGCCACCAAACTGATTCCATGCTTTTGGGCATGGAAGTCCAAGAATCAGGCTGCTTGGTGGTGGACGTGGTATAGAACCACTCCTCAAGGATGGCACAACCTTTGAAGGAAAAGTCTCTTCATCATCATTTGCAGGGTCTTCTTCTTCAGAACTTCTATCATCTACATAAGAAGGGGGAATTGGCTTTGAAGTCTTTGGTGCTTCATCTTCTGGTTCATTTTCAGTAAGATCATAAGCAGCTAGCCATTGCTTAAAAGTTGATTCTCTTAATGTCTTGTTTCTAGTGATTGAAGAATACCCTGGTGGGAAGTATCCACCCCATCCTCCTGATGATGAATCAGAAGATGAGCCATTTGGATCCCAAGAAGAATCGGATGAAATCTCTATGATTTCTGAATTGGAAGGATCCATTATGGTTATAAGGTTTTTCTTTTGGTTTGTGATGGTTTTGTGATAAAACAATGGGTGGTTTTATAGGGAAAATCAAGGTTTAATGTCATTTAATGTTCGGTTGGTGTATGGGTTAATACTTGCAGGAAAAGAGTTATTAATTGTAGTTTTGGAAAGTTGACCACAGTCTTTATTTTGGTTAAGTATCTTAGTGATAAAAAAAAAAAAAAAAAAAAAAAAAAAAAGGGTTTACACTTAAGGGGAGGTAATGTACATTTAAGGGGAGGCAAATGTACAAGTTTTACAAGTTTTTAAATCGGGTAGCCTTAAGTGTTAAATCCGGTTGTTTCTTGATTAAAATTTTGCATGTTCTGTCTCTTTTCTTACTGTTGAGACTAACATTTGCAGAGAATCATGGATTGGGGTTAGATTGAAGCCTTTTTATTGCTCTTTAAAGTATGTAAGTCCACACTTTTGGTTAGGTCTGGTAAGTTTATGATTCGGCCTGGTTGACCATTTTAAGTCGGGTAGTGTTAAATTTATGACCGTTAGATCTGGTCAGAGTAATAAAAAATTTATCTAAAATATTACCGTTGCACTATTTTCGGTAAAAAGAGATATTTATGAAGTATATAAGATTAAAATTTGATATATTTTATCTCCTTTTATTCTTTATTTGCTTCCAAATTTAAATCATCTTTATTTTGATCTCACGACTCTGTTTATACGCAAATATTTTCAAAACCCTACCCTTCCAATCAACCAGACCTAAATCATTAACTCATCCATGGCTAACCTCAAGTTTGTTGACAAGCATAATCAAGTTGGTTTCTTGAAGAAGCCAGATCAAAGTGCAGGTTTCGAGGAGATTGTGGATTTCCTAAAAGGTTCTTACATTTGTTATTCATTACTTCATAATCCTACTATTTATCAGTCCCTTGTTAAGCAGTTCTGAGGGTCGGTTACCTCTGAGACTCTTGATGATGGGACCCCATGTTTAAGGGCAAGTATAGATAAAAATGGTTTTACCATTACTGAAGCCTCCATTAGGGAAAGTCTCCAATTGGATGATGCCTTAGGAGAATTTGATTTGCCTGGTGATGATATTTTGGAGGGATTGAATAACATTGGATACCCCACTGATGGAAGTTTTACCTTTTGGAAAAGTCATTTTACACCACAGTGGAGGTTTTTAGTACATCATTTACTTCAGAGCTTAAGTCCCAAGAGTGGTGGATGGGATCAATTTGGAAGCAGAATTGCTTCTGCATTGGTCTGTTTATCACTTGGAAGGCAATTTAATTTTTCAAAACTAATTTTTGAAGGAATGGTGAAAAATGCTAAGGACCCAAAATTTTTAATGTATCCACGATTTTTGCAAATGGTCTTGAATTATGAAACTAAGGATAAAGTGCCTTATATCTGTGTGGCCTTTACTCCAAAACTTTTTGCAAATATAAAAAGGGGTTTTCAAGGGACACATAGACCTTTGCTTGCTGCTATGATTGGTACTAACAATGCAGGTACTTCTGGAGCTGCACAAGTGCAACCTGATGAGGAACAAGTCCAAGCATCATCTAGGTCTGCTACACCTACATCTACCCCAACTCCATCATCTCAACCAGTTCCCTCACCATCTGCTGAAAGATTACCTACACCTATCCAACAATCTTCACCTTCACAACCAAATGTTCCAAGTCCTGCAAGGGAGGAGGAACATGCACCCATAACTGTGGAAAATCTTCTTATCATAGTTCCTCAACTGCAAAAGAAGATTGCCATTTTAGAAAAGTCTAATGAGGCACTCAGAAAAGCTTATGTGACTTTGGTGCAAAAAGTAAAGAAAATGGGAGTGGTAATGAAGAAAAAGGGTGTTTCTTTTGATGATGAGGAGGGAGAAGCTGAAAATTCTTCCAAACAGGGGAGGAATTTGGAACAAGAACAAGAAAATATTCTTCAAACACCAGTTCAAGAACCTCTAGTTCAAGAAAATGTCACCACCATCAGTCCAGAGACACTGGAAGTAGCAGAGACTTTGGCTCAATCCATGGGCAAAATTAAACAGGATAGGAAGAGAATAAGGTTAATTTTGTCTGCTGAGGAAGAGATTGAAAAGTTTGGGACAATGTCTGATGAAAAGTCTGGTGAAGGAAAGTCTGGTTCTTTAGAGTCTGGTAATGAACTTAGTTCTGGTAATGAAGAGCAACAATCTGCACTAAGAAAGGGAAAGCAGGTTGTGGATGAAACTTCAAAGCCAAAGAAGTCTAAGAGCAAAACAAGAGAAGAACTAGCATCTGAGGCTGCAATTGAGAGGATTAAGGCACAAGATATTGCTGAAGAAGAAAGACAAAAGAGGCTAGATGCAGTTTATGCAAGACAATTGGCTGAAGAATCTGATGATTTTACAAAGCTGCTCAATGTTGATGATGAAGTGAGAGCAAAGTATGAGGAGCTTCTAACTGTTGAAGGTTTAACTGCTGATGAACGAGCCAAACAGTTAGCTGACTTCATAAATGCAAGAAATAATGATGATACATTGGGTGGATTCTTAGAAAAGTTCAAGCTTCAGAAGAAATCAAAGATTCCCAAGAAGATGTCTATGGCAGAAAAGAAACATGATATGAAGATGTATCTTAAGAATCAAATGCATCTATCTTTGGAACAGATGAAAGGGAAGTCATATGAGGAAATTCAAGTAGCATATCTCAAGGCATTTGAGAGAGATCAAGGTTATAAAGCTATTGACTATGATGATGTGCAGAAATATTGTTTTCAGGGTAGAAAGGCTAAAGAGACTAAACTTGTCATTGAACCTGATAATATGATTGATATACAACCTGAAATTGAGAAGTCATCAGAAGAAATGCAAGCTGAAGTAGTAAAGCCTATTGTGTTTCAAAGAAGAAAAGGTTTGGAAAGAAAAAGTAAATCCAAGAAAGTGGTTGTTGAAGAGGAATTAGAGGAAGAACCTTCATCTGAAGGAGCCACCATAGGGACTATTGAAAGCACAAAGGAACCAACTAAGGTAGTCAAGTATCAATTAATCATGACTGGTGAAAGAGCTGCATATCAGATTATAAGGGAGAATAATTCTGACATTGTTTATATGAATTTTGCTGGAATTCTAAATGATGTGAATAGGGAGGATCTTCAAGAACTTTATCAGTTGGTGAACATTAAATATGGAGATCATCCACTTGAAGATGAATTTGAAAGAGTCTTTTGGGGTAATTTGAAGGTGATGTTTGAGCCACCAACTGAGTCAGATATAGTGTGGAAACTTCCTGAAGAGCAAAATATTGTCAGCTGGAGATACTTTCATACCTGCAAGGTACATTGTGTTTCATTAAAGAATGCTGATATTTATATGCTTGCAGAAGTGGAATATCCTTTATCATCAAGTGTTTGCAAGGAAATGATGAGCAAAAAGTTGTATACTGGTAAGAAGGATGAAGGATATGAGATGTTATTGGATTTGATTAAGAGGCAGTCTTTGAAGGATGTAGCTTAAGGGTGTTTGAAAGAATTTTCACAAGTTGTTAAGTGAGATTATTGGAACTTCTCACTTGGTGGAGGTGCTTTGCACTAACACATCAAAAGGTTATCAGTCCACCTTGTCTCATCAACACAAGGACTGGCTAATCCTGAGCAAACGGCTAACAGGTAAAGATTGCTCAAATCCGTTGAAGTTTGCTCAAATCCGTTTATGGCTGACAATTTGCCAAAAATTGTATGGTATTCAACTCACCATATCTAAGATAAGTGAAGAGTTGGCTAGCCCACAAGGTTATGGCTTGTGGTAAAGGCTGTGGAAAACCATAAATGGTAATCAATTCACCATGATGAGGTGCTTTTCCATCAAAGAATTGGCTAGTCCAGAAGCAAACGGCTTTTGGTAAAGACTTAACAAATCCGTTGATAAGCTGATGATTTGCTAAAAATCATATGGTTATTAATGTACCATGGTCTTACACACCAAAACATTGGCTACTCCAGTGGTAATGGCTATTGGTAAAGAGATTTCAAATCCATTACATTTTCAATGATTCACCTCTCACAGATGGTAACACATTTGGAAGTGATGAGAATAGTCTGGAACTTAAATGAATTTGATGTACATATAGTCAATGTTGCTGCAAAGACCATATCAGAAGAGCTTATCAAGATTCAAGCTGCTAGAAAGGATCAAGACCTAAATAAAATTCAAAGTGTTCAAGATTCAATCCTCATAAAGCTTAATCAGAAGAACTTGAAGTTCATGGAGCATGAAGATCAAGTTAGGGGAGGATTGTTGGGAATTATGATACGATTCAAGAGAAGACAACTTAGGTCTGGTAATATATCAGAGTTAGGTATGTCTTTGTAATTAGGTCTGGTAATGCAAAGTTAAGTCTGGTAGTATGTTTAAGTCTGGTTGACTTATAATGTTAAGTCTGGTCGTGAAGTTAGGAAAGTCTGTTAGAGATAAGTTAGGAAAAGATACAAAACGTGTAAGTATCTTTATAGAAGATTTGTGAATATCTTCTTAGTCGGTTAGCATTAGGGTTTCCTTGTGTTATAAAAGGATCCCTAAGGATTGTTAGTTTAGTGTGTGAGTTGTACGAGTTTCACTATTGTGATTAAAATCAATATACTAAGTTAGTGATATCTCTGTGTGTGTTCTTCATTGTTTTTGTTAAGATTCCGCATTAACATTAACAATAGTCTAGGGTTTCTTGTTACACCCGTACCCCGTCAAGGTACCATTAATGTAAATATTATGTTATATAAATATGTTAGGAATTATTTGTAACTTAAGATGGGACTAAATGAGAAGGATAGAACTAGAAGGACTATTATTGCCACAAGACCAAAGTTCCAACTAACTCAATCTTAAATAGATAACTCAAGAAAAATCTGGAAATTGTTGGAGGGTTCCTCATTGTGTCGACTTTTGGAGAATAAATAGGAGGGAAGAGCAAATTTGGCAATTGAGCATATATCCACTATCAAGAAGTGATCAAGAATCGAGATAGAACCCTTAATTTCTTACTCTTCATCTTGTAAGTACCTTTCCCCAAATTATAGAAATTAGGGTTCATGAGTGGATTTGAGTATTATGGTTAGAGATGGTAAATTAATGATCTTTTTAGTAAGTTAGTTGCTAATTGTAGTTAACCTTGTGATAGGAAGCATTTGTAGAGCCTCATCAAGTCCAAGTAGTGAGCTATTAGGAAGCCAAGGTAAGTATATAGGATTAACTTGTTTAATGTTATGATATTAATGTAATGTTGTGTAATGAGTTCTTGTTATGGAGTTGTGAATGAATGTAGCTTGGATCCAATGCTAGTAATGATATTGTTATGTATTTACTTGCTTGATCAAGGTGAGTAAAGTGTTATGTTATGCTCCATGGTAATGTAATGATAGTCATATCTTATATACTTACTAAGCATTTTCGCTTACGTTTGAAGCTAATGTCATCTTTGTAGGTTCTAGCGGTGGGAGTAAAGGTAAGGATTTGGCGTAGTGGTAGCTTGGGAGTAAGTAGGAAGGTCTATAGAAGCTAGCTTAGAAGATCGGATCTCTTTTGGACCAAGCGTATTGAAGTTGGAAGCCCCAAGTGTTCTTTTGGTGTCGTGGGTACACTTCTTTTATATGGTCATTTTGTTAGTTTTCCGGTCTTGTCATGATGTCTAAATTATGGGTCAATTAAGTGTGTAAGTCATGAAGTTTCTATTGTGCATATTGCTAGTTTAAGTACTCATTAAGGGGCGTTTGGTACGAACATGATTCTACCCATTTTGGAAAGTTAACGGGTCATGTATGCATGGAACGCCTTTGATATGCTAATATAATGGTTATGGTCAAGTTATTTGTGAATTGGTAGTGGTATAAAGGGTTTTGTAGTGTAATGGGTTATTGTGGGTAATTATGCATAACCCGTTGAAATTGGAGGTACTAGACCGGGTGGTCGAACGGGTAATGTTTTTGGATGAAATTAAACTTACGGACATACTAAAGGTTTCTGGAAAGTTTCGTTAAGTTTCGAGTCCGGGAGGTCGGGTTTCCAGCCGGGGCTGTTGACATTGCATTTTTGAGACAGTAGGGTCTGTCCAGAATTTTGTGGTGCAGGGTAGATGCGGCGCATCTACTCTGAGATACGGCGTATTAAGTGATGCGGCGCATCTCCTGTAGAGAAGCGGCGCAACGTAACCATTTTCTTGTAATTTCAGTCTCAGTGGGTTGATGCGGCGTATCTAATTCAATAGATGCGGCGTATCTGAATCTAGGACAATACGGCGTATCACTTATTATTGTTACGGCGCATTGTCTCTCAGACAGTGATGCGGCGTATCCCTAAAAATGGATGCGGCGTATCTTGGTCTCAGAAGGCTTGTCTGTTTGTCTTATAAAGGTTGTGTGAAAGGTTTTGAAGGGTCTTTGGGTAAGTGTTCTTGCAAGTGTGTTTAAAATGTTAAAAGTCATATATGTCATGCTCATTTCATGAAGAATATTCATGAGTTCAAGGTAGTCAATTGTTTCCGCGTTCAAAGTTCAAAATTTTTGGTCAAACCGGGCACAGGGCGTTACAACTTGGTATCAGAGCTTCGGTCTAAGAGATTTAGGATTTCTTTTTAGGATTTCCTAGACTTAGGCCTTGGATAGATGCGGTTAGAGCTAGTGTTTGTTATTTATGTATTGTTTGGATGGTTTTGAGGACCCATATGTTCAATATTTCCACGACTACGCCTGGCCAACGTAGTAATGAAAATACGGGACATATGTGAAATTGAAATCATTTAGATTATACATGAGTGACAAGCTAGGGTGCTAGAATAAGATAAAAAAATGTCATTCATGCATTGGTTAAGTATTTATAATTGTGTTTAATGTTGTGAATTGCTAAATTTCAGTAAGAAGAAATGGAAACCCCTCACCCGAAGGAAGTCGAGAAAGCCACGGCTTCCAAGCATGCCGAAACTTCGGTAAGTGATCCGGGTAATGCTAGTAAGGATGATGAAAGTTCTTCCTCAAACTCCGAAGGCTCTGAATTTAGAGGCTTCACGGGAGATGAAATGAAAGCTCTAGACAAAATATTAGCAAAAAGGGTGGGTAAGGCTATTAAACGAGCAATGCCTTACTATGTTCAACAAACGACGCAAAATCTTAAAGAATTAATGAAGGAAGAGTTTGATGGATTTAAGAAAGAATGTGGTCCGACAAAAGAACCTAAGAATGATAGAGCTACTTACCGGGATTTCACGGCTTGTGATGTGCCATAATTTACCGGTGTTCTTGATCCCATTGTTAGTAATAGGTGGATTACGACGGTGGAAGGCGCTTTTCGTACAAGTGGTTGCGAAGAAAGGAAGAAGGTTATTTACGCTACTAACTTTCTTCGTGATAGTGCTAAAACTTGGTGGGAAGGAAAGCTATGTGAGAAAGGTGAACCTTGGGTAGAAACTTGTACATGGAGGGAATTCAAGGAGTTATTTAGTGCCGAGTATGCTCCGGCGGAAGAGGTGGACAAAATTCGAGAGAAATTTCAATCTCTCACTCAAACTAACGAGACGGTAAATGAGTTGTGGAGGATGTTTAATGACATGATCCCTTATTGTCCCGAATATCTTGGGAATGACAAGCTTAAGGTGGACAAGTTCCAAAGGATGCTCAAGGATGACATTCGCGAAGTGATTTCACCATTCAAATGTACCACATTGGAGGATCTTTTGAGTAGGGCTAGGGTGAGGGAAGCGGATTTACTTAGGAGAAAAGAAAAGGAGGCGAAAGAACCAAAAAGGAAGTTAGAGTTTGTAGATAAGGATGGAAAGAAAGCTAAATTTGACCATGGCAAGAAGAGTACGGGAAGCAAAACTAAGGTAGCATGTTCTAAGTGTGGCAAGTTTCATCTTGGGGAGTGTAGGCGTAATACGCCGGGTTGTTACAAATGTGGAGCCTTAGATCATCAAAGCAAAGGTTGTACTAAGCCGATGATAGTATGCTATGGGTGTAATGGGATAGGGCATAGGTTGAGGGATTGCCCGAAAACAAAGGCGATTGAAGCAAAGCCTTTGAGGACCGTCAAGCAAGAGAAAGTGGAGATTCCAAAACCGACCGCTCGAGTTTATCAAATGGGTGTCGAAGAAGCCAAATCGGGGACCGATGTCATCACAGGTATCCATCTTGTAAATTCCATACCCGCTCGGGTTTTGTATGATTCGGGTGCTAGTGTTTCTTTCGTGTCTTATGATTTTAGCAAGCAAATAACTTCCCCATTAGCTAAACTTTCTATACCCCTAGAAGTCGAAATTGCCGATAGCAGAATCGTTGTCGTATCTAATGTATATCGAGACGTAGAGATAGAGATCGATGAAAGTGTCTTTAAGATCGACTTAATTCCCATTATGCTCGGGGAATTTGACATCATTATCGGTATGGATTGGCTTGATAAATATAACGCGGCTATTCTTTGTAGTCAAAAGATTATTAGAGTTGTGAATCCTAGCGGTCGTGAAATGATTATTTATGGGGATAAAAGAAAAGGTGAACTAAAGTTGTGTACCGTGATGAAGGCTAGGAGATATTTATCACGTGGGTGTTATGCCTTTATGGCTCACGTGATAGATACAAGCTTTGAGAAGAAAAGTATCGATGATGTTCCGGTTGTGAATGAATTTTGTGATGTTTTTCCGGAAGACTTGCCGGGTATTCCACCCGAAAGACAAGTCGAATTTCGTATTGATCTTGTTCCGGGTGCTACTCCTATTGCTAAAACTCCCTATCGTCTAGCTCCGTCCGAAATGAAAGAATTGATGAGTCAACTTCAAGAATTGCTTGACAAGGGTTTCATTCGTCCTAGTAGTTCGCCATGGGGAGCACCAATCTTGTTCGTTAAGAAGAAGGATGGTAGTATGCGGATGTGCATTGACTACCGGGAGTTAAATAAAGTCACGGTGAAAAATGTGTATCCGTTACCAAGAATCGATGACCTCTTTGATCAACTTCAAGGTGCGCGGTGGTTTTCCAAGATTGATCTCCGTTCGGGTTATCATCAATTGAAAGTTCGGGAAGAAGACATTCCTAAGACGGCCTTTAGAACCCGATATGGACACTATGAGTTTACGGTTATGCCATTTGGTCTTACAAACGCACCTGCGGTTTTCATGGATCTCATGAACCGTGTATGTAGACCGATGTTGGATAAATCCGTTATAGTGTTCATTGATGATATTCTTATCTATTCTAAGAGCAAAGAAGAGCATGAACTTCATCTTCGAGAAATCCTTGAAACTTTGAGAAGGGAAAGATTGTATGCTAAATTCTCGAAATGTGAATTTTGGTTGCAAGAAGTTCAGTTCCTTGGTCACGTTATTAATGCCGATGGTATCAAAGTCGATCCTTCAAAGGTAGAAGCTGTGATGAAATGGCATGCGCCAAGGAATGTTGGTGAAATTCGAAGTTTTCTTGGTCTTGCGGGTTATTATAGGAGGTTTATTCAAGACTTCTCCAAAATCTCATCGTCCTTAACGAAACTTACTAAGAAGAATGCTACCTTCGAGTGGGGAGAAGAACAAGACAAAGCCTTTTGTACTCTACGGAAGAAATTGTGTGAAGCACCGGTTCTAGTATTGCCGGAGGGGACCGAAGATATGGTGGTTTATAGCGATGCGTCTTATTCCGGTCTTGGATGTGTTCTTATGCAAAGGGGAAGAGTGATTGCTTACGCCTCAAGACAATTAAAGAAGCATGAAGAAAATTATGCGACTCACGATCTTGAGTTTGCGGCTGTGGTCTTTGCTTTAAAACTTTGGAGGCATTATTTGTATGGTGTCAAGTTTGTAATTTATACCGATCATCGAAGCCTTCAATATTTCCTCGATAAGAAAGATCCCAACATGAGACAACGAAGGTGGTTGGATTTGTTAAAGGATTATGATTGCGAAATTCGCTACCATCCGGGTAAAGCGAATGTGGTGGCGGATGCGTTGAGCCGAAAGGATCAAAATGAGGTTATTAAAATTCATTCCTTAAGAATGGTTGTCACCACCGACCTGTTTGACAAGATCAAGTTAGCTCAAGAGGAGGCACTGAAAGAAGAAAATAGGGAAGGTGAGCGTATCACTTCCTACATTTCGCATCTCGAAGAAGATAGTCGAGGAATTAAAACTCGGTATGGAAGGGTTTATATCCCTTTTCGTAGCAACATCAAAGAGTTGATTCTAGAGGAAGCGCACAAGTCAAAATATTATATTCATCCGGGGGCTACAAAGATGTACCGTGATTTGAAGAAGAACTATTGGTGGCCGGGTATGAAAAGAGATTGTGTAAAGTACGTTGAGAAGTGTTTGACTTGTTTAAAGGTTAAAGCCGAGCATCAAAAACCGTATGGAAAAGTTCAACCTTTGGATATTCCGGTTTGGAAGTGGGAAAAGATCACGATGGATTTCATTACGAAATTGCCAAGGACGAAAAAGAAGAATGATACGATTTGGGTCATAGTAGATCGCCTAACCAAGAGTGCCCATTTTATTCCAATCCGAGAAAATATGCCCGTTCATAAGCTAGCAAAGATTTATGTTAACGAGATAATCGCACGTCATGGAGTACCTATTTCTATAGTCTCCGATAGAGACGGGCGTTTCACCTCAAGTTTTTGGCAAGATTTTCAAGAAGAATTGGGTACGAGACTTCATATGAGTACGGCCTTTCATCCTCAAACCGATGGGCAAAGTGAGAGGACGATTCAAACTTTGGAGGATATGTTACGAGCTTGCGTAATCGATTTTGGAGGAAATTGGGACGATCATTTACCGTTAGTCGAATTCGCCTATAATAATAGTTACCATGCAAGCATTGATATGCCGCCCTATGAAATGCTTTATGGTAGGAGGTGTAGGACACCCGTGTGTTGGGAAGAGGTCGGAAGGAGGGAATTGGCGAGCACGGATGTAGTATTGGCTACAACGGAAAAGATAGAGGCGATTCGTACAAGACTTAAGGCGGCACAAGATAGATGGAAAAGCTATGCCGATAACCGAAGAAAACCAATCGAATTTGAGGTGGGTGATTTGGTTATGTTAAAGGTTTCCCCGTGGAAAGGCGTTTTTAGGTTCAGAAACAAAGGGAAACTTAGTCCTCGGTTTATAGGACCTTTCAAAATCTTGAAGCGAGTGGGCGAAGTAGCTTATGTGTTGGAATTACCCGAAGAAATGAAGGGTATTCACAATACCTTTCACGTGTCATACTTGAGAAAATGTTTGGCGGACGAAGCGAGTATTGTCACCTTAGATGACATTGAAATTGATCCGGAGTTGCTTTCGCAAGAGGATGAACCGGAAGCTATACTAGGAAGAAAAGTGAGGCAACTGAGGAATAAGGAGATTCCGTTAGTAAAAGTGCAATGGAGACATCGTAAGGGTACAAGCATTAGGTGGGAGACGGAAGCAAAAATGAGAAACAAGTATCCCCATTTATTTCAAGAGTAGAGTTCGGGGACGAACTCTCATTTTAAGGAGGGGAGAATTGTTACACCCGTACCCCGTCAAGGTACCATTAATGTAAATATTATGTTATATAAATATGTTAGGAATTATTTGTAACTTAAGATGGGACTAAATGAGAAGGATAGAACTAGAAGGACTATTATTGCCACAAGACCAAAGTTCCAACTAACTCAATCTTAAATAGATAACTCAAGAAAAATCTGGAAATTGTTGGAGGGTTCCTCATTGTGTCGACTTTTGGAGAATAAATAGGAGGGAAGAGCAAATTTGGCAATTGAGCATATATCCACTATCAAGAAGTGATCAAGAATCGAGATAGAACCCTTAATTTCTTACTCTTCATCTTGTAAGTACCTTTCCCCAAATTATAGAAATTAGGGTTCATGAGTGGATTTGAGTATTATGGTTAGAGATGGTAAATTAATGATCTTTTTAGTAAGTTAGTTGCTAATTGTAGTTAACCTTGTGATAGGAAGCATTTGTAGAGCCTCATCAAGTCCAAGTAGTGAGCTATTAGGAAGCCAAGGTAAGTATATAGGATTAACTTGTTTAATGTTATGATATTAATGTAATGTTGTGTAATGAGTTCTTGTTATGGAGTTGTGAATGAATGTAGCTTGGATCCAATGCTAGTAATGATATTGTTATGTATTTACTTGCTTGATCAAGGTGAGTAAAGTGTTATGTTATGCTCCATGGTAATGTAATGATAGTCATATCTTATATACTTACTAAGCGTTTTCGCTTACGTTTGAAGCTAATGTCATCTTTGTAGGTTCTAGCGGTGGGAGTAAAGGTAAGGATTTGGCGTAGTGGTAGCTTGGGAGTAAGTAGGAAGGTCTATAGAAGCTAGCTTAGAAGATCGGATCTCTTTTGGACCAAGCGTATTGAAGTTGGAAGCCCCAAGTGTTCTTTTGGTGTCGTGGGTACACTTCTTTTATATGGTCATTTTGTTAGTTTTCCGGTCTTGTCATGATGTCTAAATTATGGGTCAATTAAGTGTGTAAGTCATGAAGTTTCTATTGTGCATATTGCTAGTTTAAGTACTCATTAAGGGGCGTTTGGTACGAACATGATTCTACCCATTTTGGAAAGTTAACGGGTCATGTATGCATGGAACGCCTTTGATATGCTAATATAATGGTTATGGTCAAGTTATTTGTGAATTGGTAGTGGTATAAAGGGTTTTGTAGTGTAATGGGTTATTGTGGGTAATTATGCATAACCCGTTGAAATTGGAGGTACTAGACCGGGTGGTCGAACGGGTAATGTTTTTGGATGAAATTAAACTTACGGACATACTAAAGGTTTCTGGAAAGTTTCGTTAAGTTTCGAGTCCGGGAGGTCGGGTTTCCAGCCGGGGCTGTTGACATTGCATTTTTGAGACAGTAGGGTCTGTCCAGAATTCTGTGGTGCAGGATAGATGCGGCGCATCTACTCTGAGATACGGCGTATTAAGTGATGCGGCGCATCTCCTGTAGAGAAGCGGCGCAACGTAACCATTTTCTTGTAATTTCAGTCTCAGTGGGTTGATGCGGCGTATCTAATTCAATAGATGCGGCGTATCTGAATCTAGGACAATACGGCGTATCACTTATTATTGTTACGGCGCATTGTCTCTCAGACAGTGATGCGGCGTATCCCTAAAAATGGATGCGGCGTATCTTGGTCTCAGAAGGCTTGTCTGTTTGTCTTATAAAGGTTGTGTGAAAGGTTTTGAAGGGTCTTTGGGTAAGTGTTCTTGCAAGTGTGTTTAAAATGTTAAAAGTCATATATGTCATGCTCATTTCATGAAGAATATTCATGAGTTCAAGGTAGTCAATTGTTTCCGCGTTCAAAGTTCAAAATTTTTGGTCAAACCGGGCACAGGGCGTTACATTTCTCACTTAGATTGGTTTGGATTTATCCCAACCATCTATTAGGTATTCAAGACTACTTAGAGATCCACATACAATTCGTGGACCAACATATACCAGATACAAGACCCTGATAAATGAATTATCAAATGATGATGTAGTTTTGTCTAAGCATGAGACAAATGTTGGCTTTGTCAACAGTCTCCCTGAGAAGTGGCTAAACTTCTCACAAGGCCTCAGGAATGCTAATCACATTCAGACCCTTGAGCTCCCTGAGATCTATGGGAAGTTTGTCTATGAAGACAACTTAATCTCTAGGAGATACCCAGACTCAAAAGCTCTTGAGACCAAAAAGGCCTTGACCTCCTCACCCATATCAACTGCCTTTTATTCTAATGGTGTTGTGCAGGATTTTCAAGAGGATTCTGAAGATGAGATTGATGAAAGAACTGGTGATGAGTACCTAAATGATTTAAACTTGGAATTCCAAGAAAGAGCACTCCTTGCTAATTCAAAACGTTTCATCAAAAGAAATCAGTCCAACTTTTCAAAAGCCAAAGCAAATGAAACCACTGAATGTTTTAATTGTGGTAAAAAGGGTCATTTTGCTAGAGATTGTTATTCTAAAACCATCTCAGAACCCTCTTATAAATTTTCAGGAAACAGTTCCTCAAGAACTCGCAAGTTTCAACCTAGAATGCTTCAGTCGACCCAAAATATTCAAAAGGGTAAAAAAGACTTTGAAGCAAAATATAAGAAAGCTAAGGCTAAACTTGCACTTCTTGAAACTAATCCCTCAATGTCTCAGGCTGCTCAAATATCCAAACCTGTTCAGACAAAGAACAAGGTTCTTGTAGCAGAAGCTTATGACTGGGATGAAGAAGAGGTCTCCTCAGAAGATGAGAAAATTAGAGTGAGTGCACTGATGGCACTTTCTGAAGGTGATCAGGTAGCTGTTGGAAAAAGCCATGCAAGGAATGGAGAGTGGATGAACATTACCATGAAAAAGGTAAACACTTTACTATCTATGGATGATGATTCTGATTGGCAGTCCTATATGAATTATATTTGTGTAGATCTTAAGTTTGTTGAAGAACAAAGGCTTAACTTGCTTTCAAAATATAACAATCTTGTGTTAGAATTGAATAAGTGTAGAGATGAATTGCTTGTACTAAAACAAGCCAAGTTAGAAACTATTACTCTACAAATTCAAAACACTAAAATTTTGAAACAAAACCAAGCCCTGCAAAATGAACTTAACAAAGAAAAGGCTGTCATTTAAGGCTGGACTAAAAAGAACCCCAAGGTCTTTGATACTATGGGTTTAATTCCTAAGAAAACAATAGGAATTGACCATCTCACTGAAACCCCTAGTGAGAGTCATAGTGAGATGACATTTATTCCAGCTGGCATATCTTTTGAGCAAGAAATGCAACCCAAGTCAAATGACTGGATTGTCAGGGACAACCCAGTCAGTAAGTTACCAAACTTTGAGACTGGAAAAATCTTGCTTCCTGAAAGTCAGGCTCTGAAAAATATGCTTGGACTCTCTGACCAACCCAGTAGTACTGAGTCAGTAAATGAGTCCGAATCAGAATCATATCCACCACTCCCACCTCTGAATATCCTTCAGGGTGTTGCACCAAGCTCAGACCTCCCACCATTGGTCTACTCTCAGTATTCTCCAAAGGAGAATCCAGGAATGGGAAAAACCATCCTGAAAAGGCAAACCCTTGAAGTCTTAGTAAATACTGATGACTCATCAACTTCAGTCCCTTCTGAAGTAAAAACTGAAAGCCCTGATTCAAAAATTGATCAGTTGGCTGAAATGGTCAGGAAGCTGAGTGAGAAGATTGAATCTTCTGAGAAACCTTCTCAATCCAAGAAGAAGGAACCCAAATCAGCTTCCTCAAGCACCAAACCAAAACCCTCCAAACCCCTGAAAAGATGTGAACTGTGTCACTTTACCAATCATTTCACTGATGATTGTTATAGAATCCTTTACTGCATGATTTGCAAAAAGGAAGATCACAAGACCTCTGATCACAAATCATACACAGCCACATCAAAGATGGCAGGCTTTAAAGCTCAGTCTTTAAAACACCCTTCTGATTCCAAACAGAAACAGAAACAAAAGGCCAAGCCTTTTGCACCTTGCCCTCACTGTGGATTCAATTACCACCTTCCTAAGGATTGTCTAATGGACAATAGTTGTAAAATTTGTAGAGATCCCACTTATGACACCTCAGGACATGATAAGGTCATTCAGACCAGAAGAGATATGACCAAGTCATCCTCTTAGTCTACTGAATCTACCTCTGCAATCAAATACAAAACCTGTGGTAGCTCAGTCCACTCTACCACTGACCATGAATCAATTGTCACTTTTAGAAAGACCTCCAAAGTTAAGCCCTCCAAGATGTGGAGTCCTAGAAAGAACTAACTCAATTTACCATTTGTGCAGAGGCATGCCAGGGATCCTGTTTGGCATCTAGATAGTGAATGTTCAAGGAGCATGACTGGTGTGAAAGAGTATCTAAAAAAATATGTGAATGAATCAGGACCCAAAGTGATATTTGCTGACAATTCAGCATGTCTCACTGAAGGTTATGGCTCAGTAAACTGCAATGGTATAGTCTTTACTAGGATAGCTTATGTTAATGGTCTTAAATATAATTTGATCAGTGTCAGTCAACTATGTGATGCAAAATACATAGTTCAGTTTAATGATAAGCAAGGAACCATCTTCAATGCAAATAAGGAAGTTATCCTTATTGCACCAAGAAGACAAGATATTTATGTGTTAGTGTAAAACCCCAAAACTAATATAATCCGAAATGACTATAGTGCCCTCGAATTTAAAATTTAAGAACTTATGAAAATTAAATTTGTGACATCATTTGAACTTAACCTAAGTTACCTAACATGTAAATTTAATATGGACTTTATATTATACAAGAAAATGTCACAAAATAAATAATCCTACATATAAGCTAGGATAGACGAACCATTCTATGTGTTACACCTCAATAAATTCGGCCCAAGAAAATAAAGAGAAGAGATAAGAGAAAATTTTAAATGCATATATATCTCTAACATAATAATGATACGTATATCCTTTCCATGTAAATCAAGCATGAATCATGCCTTTTTCTTTGTCAGTCCATGCGCCTTGTGATTTGCATGATTTTTAAGATTTCTCAAATTCTCTCCTTTCCTGTAATACACACGATATGACAAAGTAACACAAATATTCTCTTGTATTAAAATAACAGCAAACCCTCCTAACTTAACTCCCCTATTCACGTTATCATTAAAATGAAAATCTCATTCCATATTATTTTTCCATTCGAAAAGTTAGAAGACAATTCTCTCCCTCCATTCCAAGACCAAAGAAGTAGAACATCACCTGCTTCCTTGGTGATCGTTCAAAGGGTGTACAGCAGCCTAGTATTTGAGTGTCGTTTATCGACGGGTTCGGTTCGCGTTTGAGATTTAGGTTCGTCGTGTATCGCGATAACTTTGCTCTTGTTTCGGTTTGTGCGAAGCATGGAGAGTAGCGGGTATTGGCTTGGATACACATGTCGTGATTTTTGGTTCGTCACTGGTAGTTGTTCGATCTCATTCATGGGAGGTTCTTGTTTGGGTTTGAGTTTCGACCAGATTCACGTTTAGTATATGTGGTTTCGTTTGAGTTCACACCAACATCTAACAAAACCAACCGATCCATCCATTAAAGCAGAGACGACAAGGAAGCTCGAGGAAGGTGGTCCTGATCATGGCAAACTTATGTTCAAGGGTGATAAGTTTGGTCCTTTGGTTCGTGTGTCTTTGATCCGTTCCGATATCGCCCCAAGGTATTCGACCTTCTTTGTTTTCATGCATGAACTCTCGATTAAACACCTATATATACACGTACAATATGAAGTAACTTTTAAATAGAATTTGATCTCACTTTGTCAAAATAAGTATGAAATATTATATGATGGAATTGGGTACTGCACATGTCAAGTTGTTTTGTTTTTCCCATTTTGAAATCTAGTCATGCGCATGGCTGAGAGATTTTGACTACATCTCATGTTCTTGTTCATTCCTTTTAAGCCAACACTAAAGTACTCTAAGACTCGTTATTCTTTTCATACGTTATACGATTACTATCTCATTTTTTTTGTTCCGCTTAATAAAGCTATGCGAAGATAATGAAACTAGGCCATGTAAATCTAAACGTTGTGTTATAATCTGATTATACACGTCGCGCTATATTTTGTCATATGGAGGCCATGTTGTGTCGCGTCTTAGCAAAAGTTAGTCGATCTAAAAAGGATTCGAATAAAAGTTAAGATGGTCACATAAAATAATGAAATAAAGAGTAAAATGCATGCATGTTTCGGACTTTAAGTTGATTCACAAATAATATAACAAAAGATGTTTGTCTCGGTTTATTTTCTGTCACAAAGCAAAGGGGGGGTCACGGTTTGTTTTGGTTAAAGTTAAATAATGGGCATTTGTATAATTTACATTTTTAAATCTTAAATTTTGCAATATTGAAATAGTAAACCATAAACTATCATAATTTGTCATAATTAACCCTAATCTATTAATATTGTTAATTTTGAGTAAATTAGCATAATTAAGTGTTACTTGTAATTATAAAAAGGGTTAATCATGCATTATCGGGAAAACTTACTAAATCTGGAAAGTTACTAAAAATAGAAAGTTACTTAAAATGGAAAGATAACTAAAAACCACTTGTCATTTCTGTCTTCTACTCCCTTAGGTTCGAGGAAGGAGTAATTTGGTCCTTGTCATTTGCTATCCTTGTGTTCTGCTAATAAGGTACAGATATTCTGCCCTTTTAATAAGGAGCCTTCGTTTTCTTTTTGATTCGTATTAGGGTTTCCTAAACCTTTGCTATGTTCCCTACGCTTTGATTCGTTTGTTTGATTCGTTATCCATAATTCGTTATGATACTTCTGATTATGATCTGAGCTTCGTTTATCTGACCTATGCCTTTGCCAAGTTGCTCTAAAGTTCTGAACTATCTTTGTGAGAAACTAAGACTTTGAAATGGTTTATTAAACTAAGGTTTTGAACTACTTGTTTTGAACTATCTTTTATGAAGACTATTTTAATGACTATCTTTATGAAACCAATTTAAAGACCATTTTAATTAAATACTTTGATTAAGCTTTCTAAAATGAATCTTTTGAATAAAGACTTTGAAGATGAACCCTTTGATAAAGACTTTGAACTTTAATTAAGATCCCCTTTGTTTTTAAAACTATGATATGAACTTTGGAAGACCTTGGTGAACCACTCTGTTATGAACTCTTCGATATGAACCCTTTTCTATGGACCTTGTGATATGAACCCTGTGATATGAACTTTGACATTTGGACTGTGATTATGACCATATGAACCTTTGACCTGTGACCCCAGTTTGATACCCGAGCCAAAATGTGTTTCCTAGCCATGAAGGTAACATGGCCGTGTTTGTGATGCACCACTGGCATGACTAGTGTGTAGCCCTAGTGATTTGGTTACACCGTCCCCCATTGTGATTGTGATATGCGCACTTTATGATTATTATGGCCAATGTGATTTGTGGGGGGGGGGGGGCGAATGGATGCATCCTAGGTACGTATTTGTGATTGTGATATGTGATATATGTGGTGACTGAGGATGGGTGCAATCCACTTCTTTCACAAAATGTGGGAGCTGATCACTCCAATGTGATACATGAGGACACCCCTCATATTATCCGGTTACTAAAGAGGTATCCCCTCTAGATTGCTACAAGATTTGATATGTGATGTGATATGTGGGCTCGTGGTGGATTACTGTCCTAAACCTTTACTCTTGTACCTTTACTTATATCTTATTCATTATGCTACTTCTGTTCATTTCCGTTTACTTTCGTTTCCGTTTATTATATATCTGTTCACTGGGCTTTTTAAGCTCAGCCGCGTTTCTTTCCCGCGGCAGGTTTTAGTTTGGAAGCTGGGTATGGGTGAAGAGAACCTTGGACTTAGAAGACCTTGATAGCTACTCTGGAGTATAGATGACTAGAAGTTATTGTATTTAGAATTAGTAGTTATTGAAAATTTTCATTTGTAACCTTGTATATTCAGCAATTCATTTGTAACCTTTGAGAATCCTTGTATTACTATTGAATGTATGCTTTGTTTTGATCTGATATGAAACCATTAATGTGATACTTCTACCCTTGCCGGGTTGGGGTGTTACAATTATGGTATCAGAGAGACAGGTTACGATTCATAATACATTTACCCTTGGCCTGTGTAAGTTAGGACCACTAAGTTTCCCCTGTAGGCGCTCATAGGAAAACCTTTGAAAATTTGCTTTAAGATTCCCTTATAGGAACGTAAGTTTTGACCAGTGAGGAATGGGTAAACTATAAGGCGTTTGTTTAAGTATAATTGCTTCCGCATCACTCTGATTCGTGCCTTGCTTTTGGTTAGATCCTGTTGACATCACTTTTGGGAAATTGAAAGCTCACACCTTGCACCACCTGAAATTTGAATTTGATTAAATCTGGAAGGCTTTGAGAACTGCATAGTAATTGCCTGACACTAATTGATCCTTATCTTCAGATATTGACTCTGACCTCTGATCCCTTCGATTAATCATTTTGATGCCTCTTCGATCATTCTGAGAATCCCCATGGCAATGACGTACTTGATGTATTCTCTTATATGTCTCTTGCTTGTGATAAGTATCTATAAATCTCCCGACACTATTAAATTTCGTTCCACCCATCTCTGTCCCTATGAGAAGTCTTGTGGTGTGTAACCACGAGTATAAGAATGTTTTACTTCACTTTTGAATGATAACGATTTGATTTGTGATCCGTCTATCTTGGGACAGTTAACTTCAATATTATCCTGACAAGGAATTGGTTGATTGATCATTCAAATATTGACAATTTCCCTTCGATATCTCACCTTTAACGTTTGCAACAAGTTTGAACTCCCTACCATGATTACCGATTGTTAGACCCTCTGCTATCACTATTACTCTGGAGACTCGTGTGTTAATTTCGCGGTTATGAAGTTTCCCTAGAACCCATTTCGTACACCAATGAACGAACCTCATCTTGAGAGCTCTTTGGCACTTTGAGTCTTCTGAACATGAACCTTATCTTGAATGTTATTTGGCACCCTGGATCTTGAATATGATTCCTGATCAAACCACCAAAATTTTCCATCGGAGCGTGAAGTAGGATTTGACTTGACACCAAGAGATTGTCTAGTCATCAAGCGAAGGTGTTTTTCAGATGTGTCCGGGATCATATAAATTGATTTGAGCAACCGGGAAGAGCAGCAACCGAAGACTAGGAAGTGAGTTTACCTAAGTGTATTTTCTGGGCGTGTTTTAGTTTCGTTCGCGATAAAGAAGGATGGTGACTGGAAATATGTATTGATTACAGGAAGCTGAACCGTAACACCGTTAGGAGCCAATATTCCTCCACCCTGAAACGACTATGTGTTTGTTTAATTTCAGAGCGCGAAGTTTCCTTCTGATGAATTGATTTTATTCTTGGAATCGCCTTCAGTATTCGTAAAAGACTGCTATGACGATTAGTGACGCCAATAGTATTGGCTAAAGATCTGATTGTTTTGTGAATTTGATAAATGATGTTTTCTCGTGAGTACTTGGACAAATGGTCATTATAGTACGTTCGGAGACGAAGAAGAGCATGAAAATCATCTTTGCACTTCGTTAGAAAATTCGTCGGTCATTGGTGCATTCTGAGAGAGTGATATTTGCAGAGACGACGATGTTCGTAATCGAGGATACCTCTTTATATCCCGCAAGTTTTGAAAACCATCACCATGTGGTCCAGACCGATAACAGAATGGAGAACTGAAACCTTTTGAACTTTGCAGAAGAATTCTGGAAGATGTTTGCAACTTATGATACCATCAAGAAATTTCGTGAACCGAGAGAAACAGCTTAGTTTGATTGAGAATGGAGTTTTGGGAAAAGCTGAAATAGAAATTAGCTTCCTTACCCTCGGGCGGAACAATTTTGAGATAAACCAGAAAGAGACTCGGTAATACTCCCTTGCAGCACATAAGGCTTTTCGTATGCACCAGGACAACTAGAAGCACGTCAGAAGAGTTACTTCACTGCCCGACTTGGAGTTGACAACAACGGCGGCTACCCTGAAGAGTGAAGACGTTCCTTGTAAGGCAGAAGTGTTGACGATGCAGAAGAAGACAACCCAGTCAAGACGGCGAACCCGGAGCTGATGGAGACGTACAGTCTCACTTCCCTATTCATCTTGGTTGTACTAAGATGAATTGAGAGCGGAAGCAGACTGAATGATGAAGAGCATGCCAGAAATCCACATTATTCCATCACATTCCAAGAAGAACTGCAGGAGGCTTGATGAACCAGACACAAGTTCCCGATTTTGGTTTCACTTCCCGATTGATGGACAGACGAAGACAGATTAACCGGACTTGAAGAGACTGGATGTGTTGGATGAACGGATTTTTGAAACAGACCCTTTATGTTTGGAAGAATTGATTCTATGAAGGCCGAAGTTCTTGGCAACTAACTTCCAGTTCCGTTGACCCTATTAAGTTTTGTTATATAGTAATAAGATCCTCTTATGATTTAAGTCCCCTAGAAGCAATTCCGTTTCGTGTTTATTTTTCGTATGTTCGGTGATGGCTTTGTTTGAGAGATTTTGGCGAACTGGGGAAGATATGATGCTTGTGACGTCGTGCCTCACTTTTGCTAGATAATCTGGGATTTTGGATACTCTTGCGAATGGTTTTGTTTTTTCCCTCTTGACTAAGGCATTCGATTTTGTTGACCTCGAGACTGTAGAGGTACTAGGTGGATTAAGATAGGTGGTTTTGATTACGACTTGAGATAAATTATAACCATCATAAGGGCATAATTATATGATGCCAGTATTATGACGTCTGGCCAACGTGATAATACTTACATCATATAACGTGCACTTGTTGTGGGCGTAGAATATCTTGAGGAGTACCTAAGCAGTTTAGAATTTGATCTCCGTTGGATTAACTGAAATTATTGAGACTTTAGGATCATTCTACCGATGCGTATACTCTGTTTTCGTTCGTTAGGTATCGGGATGACTTTGGACTCTCGTTTTGCATTCCGTTGACCTAAGTTATAAATCCTAAACTCTTGTAGAGCTCTCTACTGTTGATACAGTTAATTCAATTTGAAATCTTGTTCGTATTTCCATATGAGCTTTCCTTTTTTGGAAGAACCTCTCCGGGCGTGAGAATGTTGTGACGATCTTTTGCGATTTGCTACGACTTCGTCTAACCTTGCGATTTCAAATTTCGAGGACGAAATTTTTCTTTTTAAGAGGGGAAGAGTTGTAAAACCCCAAAACTAATATAATCCGAAATGACTATAGTGCCCTCGAATTTAAAATTTAAGAACTTATGAAAATTAAATTTGTGACATCATTTGAACTTAACCTAAGTTACCTAACATGTAAATTTAATATGGACTTTATATTATACAAGAAAATGTCACAAAATAAATAATCCTACATATAAGCTAGGATAGACGAACCATTCTATGTGTTACACTTCAATAAATTCGGCCCAAGAAAATAAAGAGAAGAGATAAGAGAAAATTTTAAATGTATATATATCTCTAACATAATAAAGATACGTATATCCTTTCCATGTAAATCAAGCATGAATCATGCCTTTTTCTTTGTCAGTCCATGCGCCTTGTGATTTGCATGATTTTTAAGATTTCTCAAATTCTCTCCTTTCCTGTAATACACACGATATGACAAAGTAACACAAATATTCTCTTGTATTAAAATAACAGCAAACCCTCCTAACTTAACTCCCCTATTCACGTTATCATTAAAATGAAAATCTCATTCCATATTATTTTTCCATTCGAAAAGTTAGAAGACAATTCTCTACCTCCATTCCAAGACCAAAGAAGTAGAACATCACCTGCTTCCTTGGTGATCGTTCAAAGGGTGTACAACAGCCTAGTATTTGAGTGTCGTTTATCGACGGGTTCGGTTCGCGTTTGAGATTTAGGTTCGTCGTGTATCGCGATAACCTTGCTCTTGTTTCGGTTTGTGCGAAGCATGGAGAGTAGCGGGTATTGGCTTGGGTACACATGTCGTGATTTTTGGTTCGTCACTGGTAGTTGTTCGATCTCATTCATGGGAGGTTCTTGTTTGGGTTCGAGTTTCGACCAGATTCACGTTTAGTATATGTGGTTTCGTTTGAGTTCACACCAACATCTAACAAAACCAACCGATCCATTCCATTAAAGCAGAGACGACAAGGAAGCTCGATCCGTTCCGATATCGCCGGAAGGTATTCCTGATCATGACCTTCTTTGTTTTCATGCATGAACTCTCGATTAAACACCTATATATACACGTACAATATGAAGTAACTTTTAAATAGAATTTGATCTCACTTTGTCAAAATAAGTATGAAATATTATATGATGGAATTGGGTACTGCACATGTCAAGTTGTTTTGTTTTTCCCATTTTGAAATCTAGTCATGCGCATGGCTGAGAGATTTTGACTACATCTCATGTTCTTGTTCATTCCTTTTAAGCCAACACTAAAGTACTCTAAGACTCGTTATTCTTTTCATACGTTATACGATTACTATCTCATTTTTTTTGTTCCGCTTAATAAAGCTATGCGAAGATAATGAAACTAGGCCACGTAAATCTAAACGTTGTGTTATAATCTGATTATACACGTCGCGCTATATTTTGTCATATGGAGGCCATGTTGTGTCGCGTCTTAGCAAAAGTTAGTCGATCTAAAAAGGATTCGAATAAAAGTTAAGATGGTCACATACAATAATGAAATAAAGAGTAAAATGCATGCATGTTTCGGACTTTAAGTTGATTCACAAATAATATAACAAAAGATGTTTGTCTCGGTTTATTTTCTGTCACAAAGCAAAGGGGGGGTCACGGTTTGTTTTGGTTAGAGTTAAATAATGGGCATTTGTATAATTTACATTTTTAAATCTTAAATTTTGCAATATTGAAATAGTAAACCATAAACTATCATAATTTGTCATAATTAACCCTAATCTATTAATATTGTTAATTTTGAGTAAATTAGCATAATTAAGTGTTACTTGTAATTATAAAAAGGGTTAATCATGCATTATCGGGAAAACTTACTAAATCTGGAAAGTTACTAAAAATAGAAAGTTACTTAAAATGGAAAGATAACTAAAAACCACTTGTCATTTCTGTCTTCTACTCCCTTAGGTTCGAGGAAGGAGTAATTTGGTCCTTGTCATTTGCTATCCTTGTGTTCTGCTAATAAGGTACAGATATTCTGCCCTTTTAATAAGGAGCATTCGTTTTCTTTTTGATTCGTATTAGGGTTTCCTAAACCTTTGCTATGTTCCCTACGCTTTGATTCGTTTGTTTGATTCGTTATCCATAATTCTTTATGATACTTCTGATTATGATCTGAGCTTCGTTATCTGACCTATGCCTTTGCCAAGTTGCTCTAAAGTTCTGAACTATCTTTGTGAGAAACTAAGACTTTGAAATGGTTTATTAAACTAAGGTTTTGAACTACTTGTTTTAAACTATCCTTTATGAAGACTATTTTAATGACTATCTTTATGAAACCAATTTAAAGACCATTTTAATTAAATACTTTGATTAAGCTTTCTAAAATGAATCTTTTGAATAAAGACTTTGAAGATGAACCCTTTGATAAAGACTTTGAACTTTAATTAAGATCCCCTTTGTTTTTAAAACTATGATATGAACTTTGGAAGACCTTGGTGAACCACTCTGTTATGAACTCTTCGATATGAACCCTTTTCTATGGACCTTGTGATATGAACCCTGTGATATGAACTTTGACATTTGGACTGTGATTATGACCATATGAACCTTTGACCTGTGACCCCAATTTGATACCCGAGCCAAAATGTGTTTCCTAGCCATGAAGGTAACATGGCCGTGTTTGTGATGCACCACTGGCATGACTAGTGTGTAGCCCTAGTGATTTGGTTACACCGTCCCCCATTGTGATTGTGATATGCGCACTTTATGATTATTATGGCCAATGTGATTTGTGGGGGGGGGGGCGAATGGATGCATCCTAGGTACGTATTTGTGATTGTGATATGTGATATATGTGGTGACTGAGGATGGGTGCAATCCACTTCTTTCACAAAATGTGGGAGCTGATCACTCCAATGTGATACATGAGGACACCCCTCATATTATCCGGTTACTAAAGAGGTATCCCCTCTAGATTGCTACAAGATTTGATATGTGATGTGATATGTGGGCTCGTGGTGGATTACTGTCCTAAATCTTTACTCTTGTACCTTTACTTATATCTTATTCATTATGCTACTTCTGTTCATTTCCGTTTACTTTCGTTTCCGTTTATTATATATCTGTTCATTGGGCTTTTTAAGCTCAGCCGCGTTTCTTTCCCGCGGCAGGTTTTAGTTTGGAAGCTGGGTATGGGTGAAGAGAACCTTGGACTTAGAAGACCTTGATAGCTACTCTGGAGTATAGATGACTAGAAGTTATTGTATTTAGAATTAGTAGTTATTGAAAATTTTCATTTGTAACCTTGTATATTCAGCAATTCATTTGTAACCTTTGAGAATCCTTGTATTACTATTGAATGTATGCTTTGTTTTGATCTGATATGAAACCATTAATGTGATACTTCTACCCTTGCCGGGTTGGGGTGTTACAGTTGGACATGTCCAGTCTAACTCAGAATGGAACTTGTCTCTTTACTAAGGCCACTGATACCCTCAACTGGCTTTGGCATAAGAGACTCTCTCACCTGAACTTTAAAAACATAAACAATGTTGTGAAACAAAACAAGGTCCTTGGCTTACCATCACTTGTGTTTTCAAAGGATAAACCATGCTCTGCCTGTGAAAAAGGTAAACATCATAGAGCATCCTTTAAAACCAAAACAAACTTTTTCATCAGGAACTGCGTTCATCTTCTCCATATGGATCTATTTGGACCTATCAGTCCTAGATCCATTAACTATGAGAAGTATACTCTGGTCATTGTGGATGAATACTCAAGATACACTTGGGTTTACTTCCTGATCAAAAAGAGTCAGGCAACTGAAACAATCATGTCCTTTGTCATGAACATTGAAAATTAAAATGACATCAAAGTCAAACAGATTAGGACTGACAATGGAACAGAGTTCAAAAACTATGAACTTGAATGTTTCTGTGATGAGAAAGGAATTTCCCAAAAATTTTCCTCTCCTTACACACCTGAACAAAATGGTGTGGCTGAAAGGAAAAATAGAACACTTATTGAAGCAGCCAGGACAATGCTAAATGGATCAGTCCTTTCCAAACACTTTTGGACTGAAGCAGTCAAAACTGCCTGTTATACACAAAACAGATCCATCATTGTCAAGAGACACAGCAAAACCCCTTATGAGTTATTCAAGGGAAGGATCCCTGACATCAGCTACTTTCATGTCTTTGGGTGTGCTGTGTTTATTCATAATCACAAGGATCACTTAGGGAAATTTGATGCCAAAGCTGATGATGGATACTTCCTAGGATACTCACTTGTCTCAAAGGCGTTCAGGGTGTTCAACACTAGGAGACAGCAAACGGAGGAAACATTCCATGTTACCTTTGATGAGAGCACTGATGCAATCAGTGTATCTAACACCTTAGTGGAAGAGATAGGCATTGATGATTCATCAAAAAACCCTCCTGATGAACATCATCCTGACAATGGTCCTTCCACTCAGTACCAAGCAAATGCTGACATCTCCTATTACATCATCCCTCACAACCTTCCTTACCCAACCATCACTGAGTTTGTTGAAGCACAAAGAAGTACTGATGCAATCATTCAGTCTGAACAAAGTGCTCAGGAACCAAATAATTACAGTGATGAGTCTACCCACTCAGACACTCAAGATGCTGAAGATCATCTTGTGTCTGATCCTGACCCTACCCATCAGGCCTCTACAAGTTCTAATCAGTTTCCCAGACCTCAGGACAGTTGGACTAGGTCTCAGGATATAGAACTTGTCAATATAATTGGAGAGCCTACTGAAGGCATGCTCACTAGAAGCATGGCTGCACAACTAAGAGCAGCCTCAGCCAATGAATGCCTATTTGTGGACTTCATCTCCACAATTGAACCCAAAAGTGTCAAGGAAGCACTTAATCATCCAAGTTGGGTTCAGGCCATGCATGATGAACTGGAGCAATTTGACAGAAACAAGGTAATGACCTTGGTCAAATGTCCTGAAGATGTTTCAGTCATTGGCATGAAATGGGTGTTCAAAAACAAATCTGATGAAAATGGCATAGTCATTAAAAACAAAGCCAGACTTGTAGCCAAAGGCTATAACCAACAAGAAGGCATTGACTATGAAGAAACATTTGCACCAGTAGCAAGGATGGAAGCCATCAGGATCTTCCTTGATTTTGAAACCTACATGAACTTCAAGGTGTACCAAATGGATGTTAAAAGTGCATTCTTAAATGGGTCACTGAAAGAAGAAGTTTATGTTCAGCAACCTCCTGGATTTGAAAGCCATGAGTTTCCTGAATATGTCTGCAAGCTTAACAAAGCCCTTTATGGACTGAAACAAGCTCCCAGGGCATGGTATGAAACTCTCTCAGCCTTCCTGATCCAAAATAAATTTGTCAGAGGCAAGATAGACAACACATTGTTTATCTACAGGACAAATAATGATGTCATACTTGTACAAGTATATGTTGATGACATCATTTTTTGTGAAAAGGTGAACTTATATTAATCACAAAAAGGGTACAATAGAAACAAAAAACCATGGACAATCCCCATGATTATGAGCTCCTACTTAACCTATGGCAACAAATAAACTTGACTAAACAAGAATTCTAAAGGATATACATCACAGTATACAAAACTCAAAACTGCACATTTATACTTTTGCTACTTTCTAACTCTTTTCAAAACTGATATTCCATTTTACTTCCACTGTCTTCACATCTCCAGATTCTTTAACAGATACCACTTTCTCATATGGGGCATTTAGTTCTCCATTGAAACTCCCATTTTTTCCTGTAGTACACAATCCAGTTTGTACTTTTAAACCATATTTTTGATTCTTCATCATTAGGAATCCTCTTATCATCCACAAGCTTATCAATAAAATCCACTATCTTCATATATTTACCTTCCATTCTATTCTCATTCTTCAAAATCTCATTTTCTCTCACATTATTCTCTACCATTTTTGATGTCATCCCATTCTTTCCACTACAAACATCTTCCACTATTATTCCATTGGTAACACCATTAACCATTTTATCATTTTTGTTTTGTGAAATAGGAAAGGCAGGGAATTCATCATCATAGCTTTTTGGCAAAGCCTCGAACATGTTAGTATTTTCCACATTGCTCTTTTCTATCCCTGTTATCAAAATATTATCCTCCTCTTTGTCCATCAGCACATCATACTTATTAGCAGTAGTTTTTACAGCCTGTACAACATCCTTTTCCACATTCCAAGTCTTCTTAGGTGATGCTTGTGTATTCCAATCATACTCAGTTGAATTTGCATGAGATGCTTTTTCTGTATTAGGATTCTGTATCTCTTTTGGTTTATACACAACTTTTGGAGGTGCACCAGTTTTCCTTTTTGGCATAGTATCTTTGTTCTGCTGCATATTCTTATTACCCTCATTATTTTTGGTTTTCCTATTATTGGCCTGCATAAAACCTTCCTCATCAACATGTGGTGCTTTCATTTGATCCTTAGTTCTATCCCTTTTAGCACAGCTTTCATAAGAATGTCCAAACACTTTGCAATGTGAACACAGGGGTGGTTTCCAGTCATAAACCACCTGCACTTTTTTCACAAACTCTTGACCTTCAATCTTACTCTTATACAACACATCAATGGAGTCCACCAACCCTTTTCCAGCATTAACCTCAACTAGCACCCTAGCATACCCTAATCTGCCCACACCTTGATTACACATCCTAGTTGTCATAGCATCCATTATCAGTGGTTTGCCAATTCTACTAGCCAATGCACTCAGTCCTATTGTACTCCATGCTTCCAAAGGAATGTTTAGTAGTTTAATCCAGATGGGAAGTGTTTCAGGTTCAGTTTTATCAAGGTTAATGCCAGTGTTCCATTTTTGTACAACCATTGTTTTGTTATTGACAATCCAAGGTCCACTTTCTATAACAGTTTGAAGACCCTGAGCATTGTTGAATTTAAAGACAAAAGTCCCATTCCCATTATTCAGAATTTGCTTGAGCCCAAACTTACCCCACATCTTAAACAAATGAAAACTTAGCTCCTGCATAGTCATTTTGTAACCAACAAAATATCCACATGCTGCCAGTTCCCATTTTTTGCTACCCTCACTAATCATATCATCATCAAAAATCACAAACTCCTGGCCATTTTCATTCAGCACAGTAGGAATATGACACAGTTTATTAGCAATAGACACATCATCACTAGTTAGCTTATCAACATAACTAGCAGTTTTAGTCTCAGGAATCTGCTTATTCATGGAGTCAGTCATGTTATTACTTGCACTACTATCAGATTTGTCATTATTCATACCACTTTCTGGTGTAACAGGGGACTTACAGCTGTCAATGCTTCCAATATCAGTACCATTAGCAGTAGTGGTAGTACCTTTACCAGTAGCAGTAGCAGGTGTACTATTTCCATCAACATCTTTCCTGTTTGCATCCAAACTATTAGTAACATTCTCATCACTATCCACTGCCTTACAGCTTTCCCCACACTCATTATTCATACTTTCCTTCATATCATCAGCAATTTTCTCCAATACAATATCCCTTTCACCATCAGCCTTCAATTCATCAGCCTTTTCATTCTGTTTTTTACTTACCACTCCCACTACATGATCATTGTAAAACCCCAAAATTTAAACAATCCGATAAGACTAAAATACCCTCCGAATTTGAACTTTTAAGAATCTATAAAATATATAAGTAATCTTTGTTGAACATAACCTTAAGTTACCTAAGTATTTAAGTTACATGTAAACCATACATTATGTAAATAAGAAGTAACGAATAAATAAAATCCTACATCTAAAGACTAGGCGAATTACATTTTTTAATGCACTTGTGATCTCCAAATTTTCGGCCCATATTACTAAATAAGAAGACATTGGACTTGTTGGATCCTAGCCCAAATAAACCCATTCAATTCCCTAACTTGGCCCAAATCCCCCCTCTTAATGGGTCGGTTTCTATTTTGTTATGAATACCGATTGTAAATATTTTTTTCTAAACCCTAAACTCTCTCCAAAAGATCGACTAGTGCTGCTCCTCCTTTCCTCTCTTCCTGTCGACCAAACACAGCAGCAAAGGAAGGTTTTGTGGCTTCTTTTGGAGGTTCAATCGTGGTACTACAATAGGTCGAATTGGTGGTGTTGAATCGTGGGTTTTAGAATCCATTCGAAAGGTTTTGATTAGGGTTTTCTGCTGCAATTCTGTGGAGTTCGATCCATTGTATTCTTTTTCTTTCGATCACACTTCAAGGGTAACTCTAATAATCTTTGTTCCATTCTACTCTTCTTGTTAATTCTTATTTGATCCTTGTTTAACACTTGTCGATCCATACTCATAATATAATAGAACCATATTACATGAAATCATAAAACAACTCACATAAAATAATGAATTAAGAACTATGAATCGACCGTTGGATATTGATGTGTTTCAAGTTGATATGTACCGATTAATACACTTATAATTCGACCTAGGTTCATCCTCTATCATGTAAAATTGCTTTGTATCATTAGGAGTTCCGTTGGAATGAAAAACATAAAAAGATCACATAAAATAATAACTCAGTTTCTGCTCAGGAATGATAGGTCAAATTGAATCGAGTGTATCTTTGTGATAAAAATGTATTTTTGGATGTTTTCAGAGTCAAGAATTAAGTGTAACACCCCAACCCGACAAGGGTAGAGATATCACAATAATGGTTTCATATCAGATCAAAACAAAGCATACATCTATAGTAATACAAGAATTCTCAAAGGTTACAAATGAAATACAGATACTACAAGGTTACAAATGAACTTCCAATAAATACTAATTCCGAAATAATAATAACTTCTAATCACTTCTAAGTCCAAAAGTAGCTATCAAGTCTTCTAAGTCCAAAGTACTCTCCACCCATTCCCAGCTTCCTACTAAAACCTACCGCAGGAAAAGAAATGCGGCTGAGCTACGAGAGCTCAGTGAACAGATATAACGATAACAAACAGTAATAGAGAATAGTAAAGAATAATAGAAACAAAGGTCAAACAGATGTAATATGGTTCAAGGGATAAGTCAATGAATGAGTATAAAGGAAAGAGAAAAGGGATAGTAATCCACCACGAGCCCAGAAACAGATCATACCATATCGTAACCATAAATCTTCAAATCATATAGAGGGGAGACCTCTCAGATAATCAGATAATATGAGGGGTGTCCTCATTCTTCAAATGGAGTAGCTAGCTCCCAGATATATGTGAAGGGCATGTATAGCACACAGTACCAATCACCAGACAATAATAAATCAATCATGTTAAATCCACTAAACAGATCAGATCTAGGATGCATCCATGCGCCCCCCAAACAAATACTGGCCATAACAAATATAATGCGCATATCATAATCAAAATGGGGACGTGGCGGAACATCACTCTACCGCCCTAGAGTCATGCCATTGGTGCATCAATGACATGGCCATGTTACCTTCATGGCTAGGAAACAGATTTTGGCTCGGGTATCAAACTAAGAGTCAGATATCATATCAAATCAGAGTGTCATATCAAAAGGTTCATAACAGAGGGCTCATAACAGATGGTTCATAACAGATGGTTCGTAACAGATGGTTCATATCAAATACCTCAGAAGTAATATCAAGGTCCAAATAAGAGTTTATCAACTCAAGGTTCATATCAAAAGTTCACTTTAGAAGTTTCTATCAAAAGTCCATTTTAAATAATCCTTTATTCATGATTTTCATAAAACGATCCTTTAAAGTAGTTTTCATAAAAATGATCCTTCAAAACGTTTTTTTTTTCTTCATAAAGATAGTCTTAAAAAAAATAGTTTTCATAAAAGTTAGTTACATTTCGTATTAAAGTAGTTTCGCATCATTTATAAACATCTTTTAAAAATGGTTTTTCTTCAAAACATTTCCATGGTATTATCAAAAGGTTTTCATAACATAGATTCATATCCGAGGTCACATCAAATGGGATCAATAGAAAAGGTTCAAGCAGAGGGAATCATAGCAATGGCATCAAATCAGAAACTAACGGATCCGAAAATGAAAGAGATCATGAGAAACCTTATAAGAATGGTCAGAATATCTGTACCTTAAAAGCAAATCAACGCACACTCGGAAACACAAATCACTCCTTCTTCAAAGAGTCTACACGAATTAGGAAACCAATATCAATATTTACTGTTTAATTAATTACCCCAATTAAAATAGTGCCTATTTTTAACTATACGATCAAATATGTTACGCCTTTACAACAATAGCCATGTCTTATAGTTTCCCACTTTAGTGTTTATTTCTCTATCATGGTATTAACTAATAATTTTGTATAAGGTTTAAATAAATTCATCTATCGTATACTAATCTATTTATTATAACAGTTCGTACAAAAGTTTATAAACAGATTCCATCACATTGTTATTATTTATTTATCTTTCCCCTTTTTTTTTATAAGTTGTAACCTTTACGTAATCCATGCATGCACATCACATTACTTTATATTTGATTCATACTACTTAAAAATATATCATAACTATAATTAGGACTAGTTTCAAAAGAGTCTTATATGATAGAGCCAAATGTGCTAACATACGTAAAATACATGGACTGAATTTCAAAATTAGTAGAAGTTAGCATGCAACTTGCGTTGGAGTATCCTTCCATTTCATTCATTAGAACAGGCAACTAGATTCATTTTAAATAGCATGCATTTGATAACTGATATAATATTATTACAATGGCAACTAGATTCATTTTAAATAACTTGCATGGCCATGGTCCATGTTGAAAATTATTACGTGAGTATATGTCGTAAGTTTTAGACTTTACAACATACGTAATATGATTAAACCGATTATAAAATCTTAAGGCCACAAATATAACAATCATCTTCTTCCTATTTTTGTAATCATAACAGTTTATTTTAACATTAAAATCTGTTTGCTATCTTCGCAAAATCATATATAATAATTAACATCTTCCATTTTAAAAGATATATTTCATGAGAAACTAGATTATTGTAAGACACGTACTACTCGGTCCGTAATCGTGATCGGTGGGCATTTTATATTGACTGTGTTTTCATTTAAATAACTACTTCATCAAGATTATATGTGCATGACTAATCAGTTTACTAATGATAGACTTTTATATGTGACGTGAGAATCGTTATATTAGATGAACTAGACTTGAACGATATGAAGATCAACCAATAAAGCGTGGATGCGCATTCAAGAACATACCTTCAAGCCAATCGAGACAGTTTGAGATCAAAACGAACACAAGTACGAACCCCCGACTGATACACCAATACCTTTAACGCAAGTCTGGTCGAAACTCAAACCCAAACAGGAACCGATTGATCAACCCCAGCAGGCTCCAAACTCGAACGGACCGACGAGACCCGTACCCGATCTGAGATGGTAGTAACAACACAACTCTCTATGTTTATTTGGAATGGCGATTCTTTGTTTTGTTTAGAAATAGTGATTGTGTTATGTGGAGAAACCATGATTATAAGGACGTGGTATACTACCCTTTCGAAAAGGACGGGATTTGATTGTTACGATTTGTGATTGATAGACATAACATTGATGGCTATTAAATGTGTTTGATTTTCTTTGACGTGATTTCATGACCCAATAAAAGTGCTCTAACCGTTTCTTTTTCTTAATATTCATTTTAAAGTAATATTAATTCCTAAATTAATATTTGTATTTAAGACTTTAAATATGTAAGTCAAATTGTTTTAACATAAGTTTTTTTATTATTTTTTTTTTTATTTTTTTTATTATTATTTTTTTTTTTTGATATATCACTTATTCATAATTCAACTAGGTTATATTCCAAATAAAATGTAGTCCAAATTTTAGGGTGTTATAATTCTTCCCCTCTAACAGAAAAATTTCGTCCTCGAAATTTGAACTCGCAAGGTGAAACGATATCGTAACAAGTCGCAACAGATCATCGTAATATTCTCATGCCCGAGGAGGCTCTTCCAAAAGATCTTCAGACCAAAGGTTTCTCATGACTCAATAAAAAACAAAGTGGGTTCAGATTCCCCAGAAAGAGACAAATTGGGTTGATTCAGATTCAAAGAACCTTAAATCATAATTGGATGATAGGTGGATCTTCTAAAAAACTTACATGGAATATGAACAGAATTTCAAATCAGATTAACTGTATTACTAGTGGAGAGTTCTACAGAGGTCAACAGGAAGCAATACGAGAGTTCAACTCATTCCAGATATTTAATGAACGGAAACAGAATATAGAATGAACCAAACACGGATAATCCTATGGAGATTCAGATTCTAAACTTCTTAGGTACTCCCCAAGATGTCCTATGGCCACAATGAGTGCACGTTATATGGTGTAAGTATTATCACGTTGATCAGGCGTCATAATACTAGCACCACATAAATATGCCTTCATGATGATCATACTTTATCTCAAGTCGTAAACAAAACCACCTATCTTAATCCACCTAGTACTTCTACATTCTCAGAGGTCATCAAAATCAAACACCATAACTAAGAGGAAAACGAACTACTCGAAAGAGTTAACGGAAGTCCCAGAATGTCTATCAGAATTTGGTACATCGTTAAAAGCATCAAATCGTCCATCATTCGTCAAATTTCTCATAACAAAACCATCGTCCAATATACACATAATCTATACAAAACGGAATTACTAGCAGGGAACCAAAATCTTTCAGAGGATCTTATTATCAGGTAACGAAAATTTGAGTAGGTCAAGAGGGAATGAATTACGTCATCCATAGCTTCATCCTTCACAGAATCAACTCTTCCATACACAACCGTTCGCTTCAGATACATTCAATACATGATTTCAAATTTCAAGTAGTCTGTCTACGTCTGTCCATAGAGTGGAAAGAAATTATAAACTCAAGTCTGGTCCCTCAAGCCTTCGGCACTTCTTCTTGGAACGGTGGTGTAGTAACGTGTATCTCCGGCATGGTCACTGTGCATTCCTCCATTCGCGAGTCTGCTTCTGCTCTCAATTCATCTTAGTACAACTAAACTGAATAGAGAAACAAGACTGCGTGTATTAGACAGGTCTTCAACACAGTTCGAAATTCGCCAACTCAACTGCCGTCATTGCCGGCTGCATGGTGGTGTTGTCTGCTACAATCTCAGGACACCAATCCAATCTACTTCTTCCAGAATAAAGGGTCATTCTACAAGATGGTCTACATGTTCCTCTTCGTGCATAAAACTGAAATACTTCCCGGAGTTTACTCTCAGTTTGTCATCTCTTTTCTTAGAAGTCCTTGGGGTTGCTTCTCCAGTCCTTCAATCATTAAAAGAGGCCGTCTGGTACGGAGTTTTACAGAGATGGAATCAATCATTGATACGCTGAATTGAAAGATGGTCATGGTAGTGATACGATTAGGTTTACGATAGTCAATACTCCAAAGTTCTCTTCTTTCTTCTTCACAAGCTAACAGGGTATTCAAAATAAAACACTGAGGTGAACAAAATCATATTCCATCAGCTTCTTCAATTTCTCAACTTCTATAGCATCATGATTCGTCAATTGAGATCGGTTCAAATTTAATTCCACTTCTTAAACACGAGGGAAACCCAATAGTTTCATCAGAACCACCAGAATATTTGTACAACAAACTCCCAATGCCAAGTTTTCTAAGAGTGGATAATAGGTGTCAGGAGACAATCAATAATCAAATGAGATCGAGGTAAATGTTTCCATAACAGAGTTAAGCTTAACAGATTGGAGCGGTTAAAGGTTATCATAACAAAGTAGGATGAAAATAGATTTCCAAAAGTCGCCTATTAGGTATGGTAATCCCTGGCAGCTTATGAAGGCCAGCCAATACATAACTTAAGGTCCTCAAAATCAAATATATCAAGAGTAAGCGGATCCGTAGGTTGAGTACGGTCGCCAAGCCAGACGGATAGTTCATATATCAAGGTCAAGTACATGGTTCATCAAAGTGTGGAGATGGATAAGCGAACAATTCAAGGTGTTGGAGTCTTGATTAGCTATTTAGCATAGGTGGCAGGTAGGTTGTGAGTCATCAGAAATACAAACATCGTATAACTGTCAAGAGTGAGGCATATCGAATATTAGTTATTAGCATCATCATGCTCAGTTAACCATTTCTCATCGGGACAAAATTATCGTCATATCCATGGCTCACAATCACCAGAGTTCTCATAGGAGTAGTAATGGATTTCGCAAGGACAGAGTAATATCAGGTGGTACATTTTCATCCAGCACGGGTAATTTAATTCACAGAATGGGTCAAACACATTAAGGTCAAATGACCTTCGGGATGGTCAAAGGAGTATCAAACTGCTTATCAAACAGGTCGGAAGTAAAGAACAAAGTTAGGTAGTAATAGCAAAAGTTTAACAATCGGAGATCATGGTAGGGAGTTCAAATGGTTTCAAACACCGAAGGTGGAACATAGGAGGGTACTCGTCAACGATCAATCAACCTATCCTTTATCAGAAATAAAAATCAAAGTTAACTATTCAATGAAAACAGATCGACAACGCAAGTCTTATCGTTCAGAAGTGAGGGAAAAAACACTCTTATACTCGTGGTCAAAACACCACTAGACTTCTCATGGAAATGGAGATGTTTAAGACGAACTCAGATAGGGTCAGAAGATTCATAGATTATCGAAAGCAATTAACAGAATGTATCAAGTAGGTTATCGTCATGGAGATTCTCAGAATACCCGAAGAGACATCAAAATGATTTACAAAAGAATCAGAGGTCGGAGTAGGAATCTTAGGTGGTGCAAAACGTGAGTTTTCAATCTCCAAAAGTGATCTCAACAAACAGGGCATAAATCAGAGTGATGCGGAAGCAATGCTACTTAAACAAAAGCCTTATAGTCTACCCATTCCTCACTGATCAAAATTTAAGTTCCTATAGGGAAATCCTAAATCAAATCTTAAAGGTTGTCTTATGAGCGCCTACAGTGGAAACTTAATGGTCCATACTTCACAGGTCAAGGGTAAATGTATTACGAGTCGCAGCCTGTCGCTCTGATACCATAAATTGTAACACCCCAACCCGACAAGGGTAAAGATATCACAATAATGGTTTCATATCAGATCAAAACAAAGCATACATCTATAGTAATACAAGAATTCTCAAAGGTTACAAATGAAATACAGATACTACAAGGTTACAAATGAACTTCCAATAAATACTAATTCCGAAATAATAATAACTTCTAATCACTTCTAAGTCCAAAAGTAGCTATCAAGTCTTCTAAGTCCAAAGTACTCTCCACCCATTCCCAGCTTCCTACTAAAACCTGCCGCAGGAAAAGAAATGCGGCTGAGCTACGAGAGCTCAGTGAACAGATATAACGATAACAAACAGTAATAGAGAATAGTACAGAATAATAGAAACAAAGGTCAAACAGATGTAATATGGTTCAAGGGATAAGTCAATGAATGAGTATAAAGGAAAGAGAAAAGGGATAGTAATCCACCACGAGCCCAGAAACAGATCATACCATATCGTAACCATAAATCTTCAAATCATATAGAGGGGAGACCTCTCAGATAATCAGATAATATGAGGGGTGTCCTCATTCTTCAAATAGAGTAGCTAGCTCCCAGATATATGTGAAGGGCATGTATAGCACACAGTACCAATCACCAGACAATAATAAATCAATCATGTTAAATCCACTAAACAGATCAGATCTAGGATGCATCCATGCGCCCCCCAAACAAATACTGGCCATAACAAATATAATGCGCATATCATAATCAAAATGGGGACGTGGCGGAACATCACTCTACCGCCCTAGAGTCATGCCATTGGTGCATCAATGACATGGCCATGTTACCTTCATGGCTAGGAAACAGATTTTGGCTCGGGTATCAAACTAAGAGTCAGATATCATATCAAATCAGAGTGTCATATCAAAAGGTTCATAACAGAGGGCTCATAACAGATGGTTCATAACAGATGGTTCGTAGCAGATGGTTCATATCAAATACCTCAGAAGTAATATCAAGGTCCAAATAAGAGTTTATCAACTCAAGGTTCATATCAAAAGTTCACTTTAGAAGTTTCTATCAAAAGTCCATTTTAAATAATCCTTTATTCATGATTTTCATAAAACGATCCTTTAAAGTAGTTTTCATAAAAATGATCCTTCAAAACGTTTTTTTTTTCTTCATAAAGATAGTCTTAAAAAAAATAGTTTTCATAAAAGTTAGTTACATTTCGTATTAAAGTAGTTTCGCATCATTTATAAACATCTTTTAAAAATGGTTTTTCTTCAAAACATTTCCATGGTATTATCAAAAGGTTTTCATAACATAGATTCATATCCGAGGTCACATCAAATGGGATCAATAGAAAAGGTTCAAGCAGAGGGAATCATAGCAATGGCATCAAATCAGAAACTAACGGATCCGAAAATGAAAGAGATCATGAGAAACCTTATAAGAAAGGTCAGAATATCTGTACCTTAAAAGCAAATCAACGCACACTCGGAAACACAAATCACTCCTTCTTCAAAGAGTCTACACGAATTAGGAAACCAATATCAATATTTACTGTTTAATTAATTACCCCAATTAAAATAGTGCCTATTTTTAACTATACGATCAAATATGTTACGCCTTTACAACAATAGCCATGTCTTATAGTTTCCCACTTTAGTGTTTATTTCTCTATCATGGTATTAACTAATAATTTTGTATAAGGTTTAAATAAATTCATCTATCGTATACTAATCTATTTATTATAACAGTTCGTACAAAAGTTTATAAACAGATTCCATCACATTGTTATTATTTATTTATCTTTCCCCTTTTTTTTTATAAGTTGTAACCTTTACGTAATCCATGCATGCACATCACATTACTTTATATTTGATTCATACTACTTAAAAATATATCATAACTATAATTAGGACTAGTTTCAAAAGAGTCTTATATGATAGAGCCAAATGTGCTAACATACGTAAAATACATGGACTGAATTTCAAAATTAGTAGAAGTTAGCATGCAACTTGCGTTGGAGTATCCTTCCATTTCATTCATTAGAACAGGCAACTAGATTCATTTTAAATAGCATGCATTTGATAACTGATATAATATTATTACAATGGCAACTAGATTCATTTTAAATAACTTGCATGGCCATGGTCCATGTTGAAAATTATTACGTGAGTATATGTCGTAAGTTTTAGACTTTACAACATACGTAATATGATTAAACCGATTATAAAATCTTAAGGCCACAAATATAACAATCATCTTCTTCCTATTTTTGTAATCATAACAGTTTATTTTAACATTAAAATCTGTTTGCTATCTTCGCAAAATCATATATAATAATTAACATCTTCCATTTTAAAAGATATATTTCATGAGAAACTAGATTATTGTAAGACACGTACTACTCGGTCCGTAATCGTGATCGGTGGGCATTTTATATTGACTGTGTTTTCATTTAAATAACTACTTCATCAAGATTATATGTGCATGACTAATCAGTTTACTAATGATAGACTTTTATATGTGACGTGAGAATCGTTATATTAGATGAACTAGACTTGAACGATATGAAGATCAACCAATAAAGCGTGGATGCGCATTCAAGAACATACCTTCAAGCCAATCGAGACAGTTTGAGATCAAAACGAACACAAGTACGAACCCCTGACTGATACACCAATACCTTTAACGCAAGTCTGGTCGAAACTCAAACCCAAACAGGAACCGATTGATCAACCCCAGCAGGCTCCAAACTCGAACGGACGGACGTGACCCGTACCCGATCTGAGATGGTAGTAACAACACAACTCTCTATGTTTATTTGGAATGGCGATTCTTTGTTTTGTTTAGAAATAGTGATTGTGTTATGTGGAGAAACCATGATTATAAGGACGTGGTATACTACCCTTTCGAAAAGGACGGGATTTGATTGTTACGATTTGTGATTGATAGACATAACATTGATGGCTATTAAATGTGTTTGATTTTCTTTGACGTGATTTCATGACCCAATAAAAGTGCTCTAACCGTTTCTTTTTCTTAATATTCATTTTAAAGTAATATTAATTCCTAAATTAATATTTGTATTTAAGACTTTAAATATGTAAGTCAAATTGTTTTAACATAAGGTTTTTTTTTTTTTTTTTTTTTTTTTTTTTTTTTTTTTTTTTTTTTGATATATCACTTATTCATAATTCAACTAGGTTATATTCCAAATAAAATGTAGTCCAAATTTTAGGGTGTTGGATATTTTCAGAGTCTAGAATTAAGTTTAAGGAAATATCTTCCTGGAGAAATTTTTCTTGTAATTTTTAGAGGCTTGGAAGTCCACTTTTTGATTTTTGGAAAAACAAGTGTTAAATCGAATTCGTGTATCTGGAAAATTAATCAGTGTTTATGATTTTTAATTTTCAAACCGTGTCGAATTAGAAGGTGTCCTTTGAACTAGGTAATATTTGATATGTCTATTAGTAACTGGAATTTTTATAGATTTTTTTGAATTTATCTGGAGGGGTAACAAAGTAAAAACTTGTCGGGTGTTTTATCAGATACGATTCTGGAACAGGTTAGGGAAATGGAATTTTCATTCATACCTATACTAGTTAATAAAATCTAGAAAAATTACCTAAAATACTAGGGACACTTAGGTATCTCTATGAATTTTTGTAGATTTTATTTCGAAGTTCTCCTATGATTTATGAATTATTTGAAACAGGTCCAGATCATACCTAAAACCTGATAAAGTGTAATATGACATTTAAAAGGTGTTAATTGTTTATGTTCTAATACTAAAGGGTCTAAATTGTTATTTTGCTGATACTAAAGGACTTAACTTGTAAGAACCTGTAACTTTACAATAATTACACTTTATACCCTAATTTTATGATAATTGCATAATTGGTCCTTAAACTTATCACAATTACTTAATAAACCCTCAAATGTATAAAACTACCATAAGAACTTTAATCATGTGAAAATAACCTTATGAACCTTAAACTACTGAAATGGTCATCATTAAATACTTTAAGTTGATTAAACGGGAATGTTAATGACAAGAGTTACTAAATATGGAGAATCACTTAAAATGAGTAAACTTACTTAAAGTGGAAACTTGCTAAATGTGGAAAGTACTTAAAATGGAAAGATAACTAAAAACCAATTGTAATTTTGTCTTCTACTCCTTTAGGTTCGAGGAAGGAGTAATTTGATCATTGTCATTTGCTATTCTTGTTTCTGCTAATAAGGTACAGATATTCTGCTCTTCTTGTAAGGAGCCTTCGTTTCTCTTGACTTTTGATTTTGATTCGTTTAGGATTCCCCAAGCCATTGCTATGTTCCCATTGTTTTGTGAACCTTGATATGATCCACTTGACTTGAACCTTGCCTTGATCTTTTGTTTTGAACCTTGCCTTGAACCCTGCTATGAACCTTGATATGAACCTTGCCATAAACCTTGACTTGAACCTTGATACACTTGATATTGTAACTGGATGAGAAAACCTTTTTAATTATTTATGAAAATGTTTTAAGAAAACTATTTTTAAGACTATCTTTATGAAAACCTTTTAAGAGACCATTTTACGAAAACTATTCTTGAAAGATCATTTTTATGAAAACCATTATTAAAGGATTGCTTTAAATGAACTTTGATAGAAACCTTTTAAAAGAACTGTTACTATGGAACTTTGATTATAAACTCTTGATATTGACCTTTCTGATATTGACTTTCTGATATTGACCTTCTGATATTGAATCTTCTGATAGTGAACCCTTGCATTGATATCCTGTCTTGAACCCTGATATGGAACTTGACCTGAGCTACTTGATACTTGATTCTGGACACCTGATACTTAATACTTGATACTTGATACTTGACACTTGACCTTGACCCACAGTTTGAGACTACGAGCCACCCACTAGGCATGAGGGTTTCATGTCCATGTCATTGATGCACCGGTGGCATGACTCTAGGGCAGGAGAGTGATGACCTGTCCCGTCCCTGACCTGATTTGATTTGTTACGTAGTGGAAGACCCTGTGGCCTACTGGGGCGTATGGATGCATCCTAGACTTGACCTAATTTGTTTGTATTACTTGTATTATCTGGTGACTGACGAGTGTGTGCGATACACGTCTTTCATAATCCTGGGAGCTAACTACTCCAACCCCTGGAGGTATCCCCTCAACCCTGTACCTGGTATGCTGAGGTCACCCCTCCATACACCCTGATATGTGATTTGATATGATATGTTCTGTTTCTGGGCTCGTAGAGGATTTCTGTTTTCCTGAATCCTCGTAACCTTATGACCTGACACTTGACCTGACATTTGACCTGACTTGACTTGACTTGGGCGTGTGGTGGGTTATGGTTCTTTTATACTTAGCCATTATAACCATTTCTGGAAATATCTGCATAACCTTTCCATTTTCTTTTCTACTCCTGACACATTCTGAAATGTTTCACTTACTTCATTATCCTATTATTACTGCTTTGTACCGTTATATCTGTTCACTGAGCTCTCGTAGCTCAGCCGCATTTCTTTTCCTGCGGCAGGTTTTAGTAGGAGCTGGGAATGAGTGGAGAGTACCTTGGATTTAGAAGACCTTGATAGCCATCGGGATTAGAGTTTGATTAGAAGTTATTACGTTTTAGAATTAGTATTTATCCGAAGTTCATTTGTAACCTTATAAATTTCAGTATTTCATTTGTAACCTTTGAGAATTTTTGTATTACTTGAAATGTATGCTTTGTCTTGATCTGATATGAAGCCAATAGTGTGACATCTTTACCCTTATCGGGTTGGGGTGTTACAATCATTATACTTTGATGGAACTTTAATTTTCCTTTTAAGTTTTTTCTTCTTTGTAGACATGATCAGAATGAGAATACAGATGTAATTATGAGAAACAGTAGAAAATGAATTGAATTGGATTTTGGCGCCAAAATACCAAAATTGGGGGTTTCTTCAAATCATAACGAAAACCTAATCGAATCATACCATTGTATGCGACATGATGAGACGAGTCGATTGCTAGTTTCAGAATTTACTTTCGTTAAGAATTGAGGGAGAAAATGAAGAAAAAATGGAGTTTTTTGATAATGGTGGTTGGGGAAAGTTGTTAGAGGATGTACAAGTATATGTTGATGACATCATCTTTGGCTCAACAAGTTATAAATTTGCAAACAGTTTGAAAAACTGATGGCAAAGAAGTTTGAAATGAGCATGATGGGAGAACTGACTTACTTCCTTGGTCTGCAAATCAAGCAAACTGATAAAGGAACCTCTATCAGTCAAGAGAAGTATGTCAGAAGCCTACTGAAAAAGTATGAGCTCAGTGACTGTGCCTCAGTCAAAACTCCCATGGTACCCCCAAACAACCTTGGTCCTGACCTAACTGGAAAACCAGTGAATCAAACTCATTTCAGAGGAATGATAGGATCACTGATGTATCTACTTGCATCAAGGCCTGACATCCAATTCTCAGTTTGTTTGTGTGCCAGATACCAATCTGACCTAAGAGAATCTCACCTCACAGCTGTGAAAAGGATACTCAGGTACCTGAAAGGTACTCCAAACCTTGGATTATACTATCCAAAATGTTCAGGCTTTGATCTCAAAGGATACTCAGACTCTGACTATGCTGGATGCAACATGGACAGGAAAAGCACATCAGGCTCCCGCCAAATCCTTGGTGGAAAACTAGTCTGTTCGAGTGCTAAGAAGCAACAATCAGTTGCCATGTCCTCAGCTGAAGCTGAATATGTTGCAGCAGCAAGTTGTTGTGCAAATGTACTTTGGATGAAAAGTCAACTCAGTGACTATGGAATTCAGTACAAGATGGTTCCCATCTTTTGTGATAACACAAGTACAATTGCCATCTCAAACAACCCTGTTCTTCATCAGAGAACAAAACACATTGATATTAGATATCACTTCATCAGGGACCATGTCATGAATAGTGACATTGAATTACACTTCATTCCTACTGAATATCAGCTAGCTGATATATTCACCAAACCATTGGATGAACCAACTTTCACAAGACTGAAAGCTGAACTAGGAATATTGGATATTGAGAATCAGTCCACTGATTGAATCCATCCAACTAAGTGTAAATTCTGAAAACCCCAGGTCCCTGACTCAATGTGTTCCTCAGTGAATAAGATCACTGAATCACCTTTCCTGAATCTCAGGAACTAAACCCAAGTCCCTGAACCCTTGTACCTCAGGAACTAAACCCAAGTCCCTGAACAAGCAGGATAACCTACCCTGAACCCTTGTACCTCAGGAACTAAACCCAAGTCATGAACAAGCAGGATCACTGAATGAAGAGTCATTCAGGGCCCTCAAGAGACATTCAATGCTAACTTAAATGCTCTAAGTATCTGTAATCCTATGATATACTATTCGAACCAACCTAGATCTACAATTAAAAGCAATAAAATAAACGTAACACTCAATGATATGAGATGTATAGATGAAGAGAATGGATCGTGTAAATGAAATACTTAGTCGAATGATTATATTAAATCCCTTAAGAGAACAAAAGTATAAAACACATACACACTCTCTCACACCTTTACAATACTTAATGAGGCACCCAAAATGAGTGGAGAGTGTGTGTATTTATAGTGAATGTGGAAGCCTTTGTTGCCCTAAAATTGGGCCTTGTGATGGACTTGGGCTTTTGCATTATTTTTTATACTTTCATTACAAAGTCCATCAAAAAGCCCTTACATATTTGATTTAAACCACACGATACACATAAAATACACTTACAAATGACCATCACTTTTCTATAAAATATAAAAGCTAACAATCTCCCCCTAAGGGATGGTCATTTCAATAATGCTCTGGTGAATGGTCTTTTGTCTTTAACGTCTTTAACTTTGTGTGTCATTGTAGAATTGTCTTCAATCAATGTTCCTTTATGCACTGTGATCTTCAAAGTAATCGTCCTTTGGTGGATGTCCTTGCCTTGATCAATATCTTTGTGTGGTGATGACGTCGCGTCCTCCAACATACTCATACATCTTGGACTGTAAACTTCTGCTAACAATCTTCCCTTGCTAACAATCTCCCCATAATCTTTCATCTTATGACATATGAACTTGTTCTTGACATCTTGATTAGCCTCTTGACTTGGTAGTTACACTTTGTCTTTAACTTGATCTCGTTGTCTTGAACTTTTAACACTTGAGCTTTGATGAGGGATGTTCTTCATAGGTATGAGTATGCTGAGGTGAAGATGTTTTGATGTATTATGATGGTTGATGGATGTTTAAGGTAGCTGCATAAAACTGTTAGTAATAATCATCCAGCGCTTACGGGTTAGGACTTCAAGATCGTCAACAGCATAGTGTGTAGACTTTCTCTAATCTCCCCCAGGCCGTTCTGAACCGGATACCCCCGAGTGGGCTTACACAGACACACCGAAGTGCACCCACGATTCAGTGAGTCGCTAGAGATCACCCTACGACTGTAGACCGTTTGAAGCAAGTAACCATCATGATAAAACTAGCAAGATCCTTAGATCTCATTAAGACTCATGTACACCATGTGTCCTTTTTGGTGAACACAGGTGAATTATCTGGAAAGTCTTCCTAAGAGATTTTTGATGAATCTCATGGCTCTAGACTCTATAATGTGCGTTTTAGTTTTAGTAGACGGAGGCATGGAGCAGAGTGCCACCTTTTCAATATCAACACATCTCGGAGTGAGAGGCCGATAGATTATGTAGTGTTCTCCGTGAGAATGAAACAAATATCTTTTAAGAGATATCTGAGTGGCTAGGAGGGGTGGTGCAGCGCGTCACTGGGTCCATGACGTCTTGTCTTCAATATCAGTATCACCTTAGTGAGTACCGATAGCAGATGTATTGACCCGGTTTCTGCCCTAAGTTTTCATGGAGGGCTATTTCTTTTCACCCTTTCATTAAACTTTTCTTTTTAATTCTTCAACCCCTTCTTTCCCTTTCTCATTTACTCCTTTTTTCAATCTTACCTAAGGACTTCTAATTCTAATATATTGGAATTGTCCTTGGGTAGATCCCTCCGGATCTGGCGGATCATAGGACGGTTTTCCCTAACCTTAGTCACCTTATAACGCCATGACTATCCTAGATTTGCCATAAAACCTTTTGAAAATCTCTCAAAGTGTTTATGAATAAACACATTTAGTTAGCACTTTAAGAGTTTTACATTTTGAAATACTCCCCCTTCACATGTGCTCATGCATTTTTAACTAAAATTGCACATGTTGGGTAGAGTTCGCACATTTTTTGAATAGATCGATTTTCAATGAACATGACCTTTGCGAGACACGCTTACATCACTAGTTAGACTAGCTTGAAATTATTACCCGTCCCGGTCATATTCAATGATCATCTCTCGAATTGGTACATTCTACTCAGACAAGTCCTTTGCGAGACACGTTTACATTACTGGAGAACCAGTTTGAAATTATTACCCGTCCCGGACAAGTCTTTTCGAGAACGGACATTTAGTTTCGTCAATTCGAGGGTTCATGCTGAGTCTGTCTGGTGAGCATACTTTGAGATTCCACGAACTTTGATCACATTTTAATCACGTCCTCTCCCCCTTAAAAATAGCATATAGTGATATTTTTGATATCAATTTTGATTAAAATGAAACTTTTTAGAGAGAGACGGATTTTAGCATGATATTGGAACATTTTGCATTTTAAATTTTATACTCCCCCTAAAATAAAGCATATTCTTTAAACATTTGAGTTTAAAAATCCTTTAAGGGTATAGAGGGAGTTTGCACTTTTGAAGAATCTTGAGCACAGAATTTGGAGAAAGATTTTGAAAAATATTTTTGAAAAATCTTGATCATGTGCTCAAGGATTCTTTGATTTTGTTTGCCATTAACAATGCGAGTCCTGATCAGATATAATCAGAAGTCATCAATGTAGAGCGGGTTTCGTACTTAAATATACGAAAGCCGTGAAGAAGAAAGTTTTGAGAACGACATGTTTTAAAAAATGTTTTAAATGAACTCTCGCTCAAGCATCTGTACATGCCCGTATCATTGTTAAATGACATTTCTAGGTACGTACAGAATATTGATTTATACGAGAGACATGTCGTGAGAAGAATATTTTTGATTTTTGTATTTTATATTTTTTTTATGTCTTTTTGAAATTTTATATTTTTATATTTTGTTTTTGTTGGTTTTTCAAATTTTGTATTTTGTTTTTCAAAAATATTTACATGCGAAGCTTCATGAGATGATTCAAGAAGATTCGAGAAGACTTTCTAACTCTTCGGGAGTTAGGCTTAGCATTCCAATTCGACGAACTAAGTATTCAAACTGCTCTTTTGGGAGGGCTTTAGTAAATAGATCGACGAGTTGGTATTCAATCTTCACGAAAAATAATTCAATAGTACCCTCTTCGACGTGTTCCTTGATAAAGTGGTAGCGGACTCTAATATGCTTGGTCTTGGAGTGCTGAACGGGATTGCACGAGATGGCTATGGCACTTTTTGAGTCACAATACATAGGTATGTGGTCGAAAGAGTAGCCATAATCTGTGAGTTGTGTCCTCATCCATAGAACTTGGGCACAACACGCAGATAGAGACACATACTCGGCTTCTGCGGTTGAAAGCGCTGTGTAGTCTTGTTTCCTTGATGACCAGCCTACTAGCTTTTCTCCCAGAAACTGTGCTCCTCCGGATGTACTTTTTGCAGTGACTAGGCAACCAGCATGATCGGCATATGCAAAGGCTGTTAGTTTGAACTCCGAATCCTTCGGATACCAAAGTCCCATGTTAATGGTTCTTCGAAGGTACCGGAAGATCCGTTTAACCTCTTTGAGGTGAAGTTCGGTAGGCCTTGCCTGAAACCGTGCTAATAAACATACAGCAAAATGTATATCGGGTCGGCTAGCAGTTAAGTACATGAGAGACCCAATCATGCTCCGATATTTCTTCGGATCAATGGGTTTCCCATATAAGTCAGCACCAATTTTGGGTGAAGTGACCATTGGAGTACCAACAGAGTCACAATTTTCCATTCCATGTTTCTTTAAAATCTCAATTGTATATTTCGCCTGATTAATGAAAATACCATGATGGGATTGATGGATTTGAAGTCCAAGGAAGAATTTAATTCGCCCATCATAGACATTTCAAATTTACTTTTCATGAGATTTGCAAAAAGTTTTGAATGTTTCGGATTAGTGGACCCAAAGATTATGTCGTCCACGTAAATCTGAACAATCAAAATGTCATCTTTAAACTTTTTGGTAAATAAGGTCGGGTCAATTGTTCCTTTGGTGAAATGATTTGACAGCAAGAAAGATGATAATTCATCGTACCACGCCCTTGGGGCTTGTTTCAAACCATAGATAGCCTTTTTGAGCTTGTAGACGTAGTCGGGATGATCTTTGTCAACGAATCCATCAGGCTGACTCACGTACACCTCTTCCTTCAGAGTTCCATTCAAGAAAGCCGTCTTGATATCCATCTGATAGACCGTGATGTTCTTGTGAGCCGCATATGCTAAGAAAATCCTGACCGCTTCAAGTCTAGCTACTGGCGCGAATGACTCCTCAAAATCTATTCCATCTTCTTGTCTGAATCCCTTTGCCACGAGACGAGCTTTGTTGCGAATGACAGTCATCTCTTCATCCTTTTTGTTCTTCCATATCCACTTAAGATCAATGACAAGTTTGTCAATGGGTCTCGGCACTAAATCCCAAGTGTCATGAAGTTGATATTGGAGAAGTTCTTCCTGCATTGCTTCAATCCATGCATCGTCTGACATTGCTTCCCGAATGTTCTTTGGCTCTTTTAAACTGACGGAGCAGGCAAAGATGCACATATCACAATCGGTGGCAAGTTGTCTTCTCGTCTGTACTGACCTTGAAGGTTCACCAATGACATGTTCTATTGGATGGTTTTTAGTCCATTTTAACGTTGAAGGGTACCTTGGATCTAACGAATGCGTGTTTGTTGGTTCATGTAACCGAGAAGAAGATTCAGCAGATTCTGTTGCAAATGGGTTTTCAAATGGTTCTTCTTCTTCTAACACAGCATCGTTTTGGTATGGTTCTTCTTGATTTGGTGTTGTTTGGGTTTGCTCATCAACTCTTGGTAAAACAATCTCAATTACTGGAGTGGCAGGAGTAGATGTAGATGATGTTGACGTGGAGGGAGTTGGTGCTTCAGCTTCGATTGTAGTAGATGCATCTTGTGGTGGTGGTGGTTGTTGTTGTTGAGCGGGTGCAGCGGAACGTTGTTGTGATGTATCTATCGAAGCTCCACCATAGTATTCATCATACATAAACTCGAAGAAGTTATCCAGTTCTTGATTTATCGGTTTATCAGTTGAAGTTGACTGAGCTCCTTGAGGTATTAGTCCTGAACTGATATGTCCAGAAGTTTGACTTTGTGGTGCGGGTCCTAATCCGATACGATTAGAAGCCATCGGGTTAAGCGCGGGTTCTAGAGCGAGTCTCTCAGAAGCCATTTGTGAAATTTCATCAAACTTCACATTCATCGTCTCCATTACTCTTTTCGTTCTTCTGTTATACACCCTGAATGCCCTCGAGTTATCAGAATAACCAATGAAGATACCAATATCACCCTTAGCTTTCAGCTTCCCCAGATCCTCTCTGTCATTTGTAGGATAGCACAAAGCGCCAAATACATGAAGATAAGAGATATCAGGTTTTCTGTTGTTTACCAATTCATAAGGGGTTTTATTGAATCTTGGATGGATTAGGGATCAGTTATGAGTAAAACAGGCAGTGGAAACAGCATCAGCCCATAAAAACAACGGTGCACAGGAATAAATCAGCATAGTGCGAGCAGCTTCCACAAGCGTTCTATTTCTTCTTTCAACTACTCCATTCTGCTGTGGAGTTCTGACTGCTGATGTCTGGTGAGTAATTCCAGTTTCTTCAAAATATGTTCGTAACTCCTGATTAGTAAATTCCGTGCCATTGTCAGTTCTTACAATCCTAACTGGAGCTTGAAGTAAGACTTGAATCCGCTTCAGAAAGGTGATGATGATTCCTGGTGCTTCGTCTTTTGATCTCAAAAACCTTACCCATGTATATCTTGAATAATCATCTACAATCACAAGAATATACTTCTTCCCATTGATACTCTCAACTCTCATTGGGCCACATAAGTCCATGTGCAATAGATGTAACTTATCAACCGAACTGGGAACAGTTTTAGGTTTATAAGTTGCCCTTTTGCTCTTGCCTTGCTCACAGGATGGACATAAGTGTTCTTTGGTGTATTTGAATTTAGGGAGACCGGAGACGATGTTGTCTTTGGCAAGTTTGGTGATGGTGTCGAAGTTGAGATGGGAAAGGCGTCTATGCCACAACCAGGACTTAGTGTCGTCAGCTCTTGTCATAAGACAAATTGGTGATGAAGAGGCCATTTGGTTAATGTGGATAGCATAGAGATTGGTTCCACGATTTCCAGTTAAGAGATCATCTCCAATCAAATTCCTAACGAAACATGTATTCCTTCTAAATGCAACCTCTAGATCTTCATCACAAAACTGTCCGACTGAAAACAGGTTGTGTCCCAATCCTTCGACATAGTAAACCCGAGTGATTAGAAAGTTCCCAAACTGAAGATCTCCATAACCCAGAATAGCTGCTACATGATCATTTCCAAACCTAACTGTTCCCATGAACTTCCATACAAAGTTGATCAGCAGCTTCAGATTCCCGGTCATGTGCTTGGAGCAACCCGAGTCGACGATCCAAAGAAAAATTTCAATGACCTGTGTAAAACAGATGATTTTGTATATGGAAACCGTTTAACATTTGGTTCCAGGGGGTTAGATGTAACAGGTATATCACACTTAGAGATGGTTTTAATTTGTTCTTTTGAATCAATATCTATTGTGCCATCCTTAGGTGTAAACATTCTACCCGTAGGTTTCCATGTGCAAAACTTAAGATGGTCCTTAGGTAATAGGCTACTAGTGGTTTTCCTAGATTTTTCAATAAGCCTTTTAATGTATCTAGACCTAGCACTAGTTCCTGAAGGCACATCTTTCTGTTTAGGTATAGCATTCACATTCATATCATTAGAAACAATATCATCACAAATATTTTCAGACAAATATTTCTTTCTCATTAAACAAACAGATTCATTACATGCACTTGAAATATTGTCCTTAACATTACATCTAGATGACATATGTTTCTTTTTGGAAAGCGATAAAATCCTAGGGTGTTCTTCTACTTCTGCCATTTTATTCTTGATGTCACTCTTAGATGCAGATGGGACTCTATTGTTCCTTGTATTGCTCCTAGGCTTTAGTCTGCTGCTTCTAGAAGTGCTTTCTACTCCTGTAGAAGGTAAGGCACATGCATTAGGATTTATCTTGTTGTCCTTTGAATCAGTATTAGCATTCCTAGTCTTTTTTGGATTTTCCTTAACACTTTTGTCTATCGCCCTATATACTTTAGATGTAGAGGTAGATGCAATAGTGGTACTAATCCTATAAAGGCCAGGTGCTATCACATTTTGTGTTTCGACAACAGCTTTCTCTTTGTCAACACTTGTTGATTTTTCACATTCCTTAGGCAAGGGTGTAGGAGCACTTAGGGAAATAGACATCTTAGGTGTTGCAGCCTTAATTTCCACACCCTTCCCTTTTTGACTTTCAAGCTGAGACTTCAATAGATCTATTTGTTCTTGCATTTTCTTATAAGAACGCTCATACGACAATTTGTCAAATTTGCATTCTTCCTTTTTCCGATCTAATTGTTTAAAATATGTTATGTTTTCCTTTTCAATCCTAGCAAATGCATTCTCATATTTTTTAACAATTTCAGAAGTTTCAGCACGAAGTCTTTCATCATCTTCAACAGAATATATTTGATAAATAATGGACATAATATCAGTCGAGAGAGCTTCTTCAGAGAGTGCGTCATTTTGTTTTTCCAAAACTTTGATTTTTTCAATGTTTTCATTAGCTTCAAGTACCAAGGATGTGTGGTCCTTGACAAATTCAGTTACTTCTTTCACAATCGCATTCTCAACACGGATTACTCTTGCATGTATTGCAGCTACAATGGGAGTAATTTCTGTTTCGAACATCTTTTTCTGTTCAGTTTGAAAACTTGAAAACCAATCGTTAATTTTAGCATTTGATTTGGTTGCCACAACATTTTGAAGCATTTCAACTCTCCTTTTAAGATCTTCCAGAAGTATTCTAGCTTCACTTGTGTGGCAAGTGTTGTTAGAGTACATTTGGTTGATGTTAGAAAGATGTTTTGAAACAACTTTAAATTTTGAGACAGCCACTGGTTTTTTGAAAAACAATGGTGACTCTTTTTGAACAAGATGAACTCCAGCAAGTTTGTTAGCTTCATTATAATCGATTGGTTGGATTTCTCTGTTCAATTGTCTCATTTTGTTTCGACTCTCTTTCGTAAGCTCAATCGTTTCATGCGAATCATAACTAGCAGGTGGATCATGTACATCATTTATAAGATTATCATTGTATAGCACATTTTGTTTTTGTTGAGCTTTCTTGAGATAACAAGGATTTTCACAACCGAGAGCCATTTTCTTTCTTGTATGTAAAATCGGGTTTTGGTCGTTAATTATCATGTTAATCGTTTGTGTAGAATGACCCGTTTTTACAAGCAATTCTTCCAACTTTTTAATAGTTTCCTGTTTGTCAAGTACTTCATCAAGAAGTTCATCTTCTCGTTTTGAAAACTTTGCTTGCAACTCTTTCTTCTCTTTTTCAAGATTAGAACAAGTTGATTTTTGTTTAGAAAGTTGGTTGGTTAAATCAGAAATTTCCGCTTTTAAGGATTTAATTTGCATGTTCAATTTAACATCAAGAGTGTCGTATTTGATTTGTAAATGTTTCTCCCTAGACACAGAATCTCTGTAACCGATTTCAAGTTCTGACTGACGTTTGTAGTTAAATTCAAAAGCTTTTTCGTTCGTTTTGTATCTCTCAAGCTCAGTGGTCAATTTTTCATTAGCGGCCTTAACATCGCTATTGATCTTTTTGACCTTTTCAATTTCAATACCACAATTTTGCAATAATGATTCAAATAAAGCACGTGTTTCCTCTTCAGTCTCAGTATGCTGGGACTCGAAGCCTCCATTAGGATCCATATCTGGAGTATCCAAATTAGTATTACTACAACTTGGGGAGTCCATATATGTATCATAAGTGAGATTAGGAGTCGCAGGATGTTGTTCATGTTGAGGTGACATATCAAACATTTCATTATTGTGACATGTAGCATATGTAGGTACCTCAAAGATTCCATTGATATCATAAACAAGAGGTGCTTCAGAATCCGTGTCATATTTAACCTCCTGAAGATTGGCCATGAAAATGCAGTTGGCATCGATATCTTCCAAGTCTTCCATTTCATCCATCAATGCCATGAAATCATTTTCCTCTGCATTCAACTGAAGCCATGCCTTTTCCTTCTGAGCTAGAAGCACTACTTTCTGAAGATATTCCAGATCTTTTTTCTTTGGCTTGGTGGGACAGTTCCTTGCCATGTGACCAGTTCCTTGACAGTTAAAACACTTAATCGTATTTCCCTGATTCATATTCCCAGCATTCCCAGCAACTGGAGCAGCAACATTCCCAAACTGATTCCCCATATTCTGACCCCTTCGATTTCCAGCAACTTGACCCAACTGATTCTGATTACCCATATACTGACCCATCTGATTGCCTGCATACTGCCCTTGATTACCCATCTGAAACCCTGTAGCATATCCTTGTTGATTCCCATAAACTCCAACCGTTTATCCTTGATTACCCATGTTGAACCTCGGCTGTGCAATATGTCTGTTGCGAGTGTTCGATGAAATCTTTTGGTTGTTGTTTGTTGGAGTGGAATAGCGTCCTTGGTATGCTTTTGTCATTAGAGCAAATGCATGTGACATAGCTGCCATAACTTCATCTTGGTCAGTGACTTCAGGTTCTTGGAATTGTGGGTATTGTAGTTGTGGAATGACTTGTTGTTCTTGTGGGTAGAATGGTTGTTGTGGAATGACAGCAGTTTGTGGAGTATATTGTTGTTGCATGTAGAGTTGAGTGGGAGTGGATGATGATGGTTGTGTGTTTACTGTTGAAGGTGATGGTGCTTGAGCAATCAATGCTAAAGGATCATGTTGTTTGGCTAGCTTTTCTTTCCTTACTTCATCAGCCTCTTTCTGGTTTTGTTTCAAAAAGTCATACAGTTGATCATAGTTCAACTCGTGAAGATTCTTTGTTTGGTTAACGATTGTGACATATCGTCCCCATTCCTCTGGTAGGTTGTTAATGAACTTGATGTTTTGAACAATTTGCCTTGGAGCCAATTTGTTCCTGATGAGCTCATTCATGATAGTGAAAAACCTTGTGTAGTAGGATTCAATTGGTTCAGCTGGAGTGGATGTGAATTTCTCCCATTCAGTTAGAAGCTTGTTTTCAATGTCTTGTTGACCAATTTCAGTTCCATGACATAGCCTTCTAACTCGTTCCCACATATCATAAGCAGTTTCACAACTGTCAACAGCACAAAAGATTTCTTGTGGTAAACCAAGTTGGATTAGGTGCATGGCTAAGTCATCTGCTTCAATCTGTTTCCAATCCTCTTCCGTGTATTCTTCTTCTTTCTAATCACGAAAGGAGGGTGGAATGGGAGGTGTTTGATTTGGATCACCAGCTTCTTGAATCTGACGAGGTTTGAATGGACCATTTTTGATGGAGTTAATCAAGAGTTTGCCTTGTCCATGAGGTTTAGTTTTCAAATATCGAAGCATACGGCTTGTCCATGGAAGATAACTACCTTTCTCAAGCATGGGAGGACGGTTTTCTGCACCGGCTGCATGAATATCTTGTTGAGTAGCCATTGTTGATGTTGTTGTATGATAAGGTAGATTGATTCAGGATCGTTACAAAGAAATAGGTGTTGTGATTGTTGAAGGTTAAACTTAGATGTTGTTGAGAAGCCTTTGTTTGTTGTTGATGATCGTTGAAGTTACAATTTAGATAAACAAAACAAATTAGATAAAGTTACTAAATTTGACTAGACTATAATTTAGACAAAAGCAAAAGTTTACAATTTCGACAAAAGTTATGTAAATTATAATTTAGATAAAATTTGAATTTCTATAGAAATTTCAATTTGACCAAAATTTATACAAATTATGGTAAAATTTCAATTTAGATAGAAATATCTAATTTATATAAATTGATAATTTATATAAAATGATCTAACACTCTTATACAAGAGAGTAGATATCCGATTGTCGAAGTATTTTCTACACTTATACAAGCGCAAAAATACCGAGTTCACTTTTGTTGTTGAAGAAATCACGATCGAAGCAAATTTATAAAAGTTATTTAAGTTGAACAATGTTTATGTAAAGTGCAAGGGTTAATTCTGCCAAATCCGAAAGTTCACAAAAGCTAATGCAAATGCGAGGGGCTGAATCTGCCAAAGTCTGAAAGATCTGTACTGTCCGATATCTGATTTGCGATAACCCTTTGTTGTCCGAGATCTGATTTGCGATAAGGATATCGGATGAAACTAGACACAATTGCGATAAACTGCTGCTTTTGATTTGCGATAAGAACCTTTCACCAATTGCGATAAGAGCAGACTTGTCTCAATTGCGATAGACCTCAGTTTGTTGATTCGCGATAAAAGACCAATCCAATTGCGATAAACCCTAAGTTATGGCAATTTAAATTGCGACAAACCCTAACTTATCGCAAATCCTTATACAAGGATTGGATATTTTTCGATGTCGAGAAGTACTTTTGATTGTTTTTCTTATACAAGAAAAGCAATAAAACTCCAAATCGTAGCCAAGAAGAATCGAACGAGGACCTTTGATGATGAACTTTTTCACGAGCAATACTTCACAAGTCCACGTAAAAGTCACAAAAATTTATGTCTTTTACCCTTAAACTCACGATCAACACCAAAAGTTTTAACCTTTTACACTAATACGCACGTAATCACTAAAAAAGCTTGAACCTTTACTAGTAAAACTCACGAAATAAGTCGAACAAAGTAAAAAGTTTGAACCTTTTTCTTAAATAACCCACGTTAAACTCAAAACAAGCACAACTAAATCCTAGATCCTTGTGAGGCGAATGATACCACTTGTAATCCTATGATATACTATACGAACCAACCTAGATCTACAACTAAAAGCAATAAAATAAACGTGACACTCAATGATATGAGATGTATAGATGAAGAGAATGGATCGTGTAAATGAAATACTTAGTCGAATGATTATATTAAAACCCTTAAGAGAACAAAAGTATAAAACACATACACACACTCTCACACCTTTACAATACTTAATGAGGCACCCAAAATGAGTGGAGAGTGTGTGTATTTATAGTGAATGTGGAAGCCTTTGTTGCCCTAAAAGGCTTTGGTTGGGCCTTGTGATGGACTTGGGCTTTTGCATTATTCTTTATACTTTCATTACAAAGTCCATCACAAAGTCCTTACATATTTGATTTAAACCACACGACACAAATAAAATACACTTACAAATGACCATCACTTTTCTATAAAATATAAAAGCTAACAGTATCTAGTTAGTAAATGTTCGAGGTTGGTAAGTGAATTCTTATTTAATATAAGAATATTTGTTCTTTTGCCTTTCTGGCATGCACCTCATGGCCCCCACATTCCCTCTTGGCATTTAATGCCACTCCAATCACATTACAGATATGTGATGACTCAACCCTGAAAATTACACTTTTTGCAGACAGCACAACTGTTTGCCTTGACAGTTGCGCAAAACCGGGATAGTGGAGTGGTTGAGCATTAAATGCGGATCTCAAACGTTTTATACAAAACGATTTTCAAAAATTATCTCTTGAGAAATTAAAACCGCTTAATGCCAAAAACACCCTCCACTTCACTTCCTTATAAATAACCCCCAAACAAAAAACATACACACGTTTTTAGAAAATCTAAAGCAAATTCTTGCCTTTTTTCTTTCAAAACAAAAATCTTGTGTGTGTGTTCTTAGTCTTTAGAAACCCAGACCTTTGTTGTTCTTGCAAACCCAAGACCTTCCAACACAAATGGCTACTTCTAAGGCTATCAAATACGCCCTAAATGTGGAATTCCTCATTGAGGGCGTAGACATGACCAAAAACAACGTGGTAGGTAACTTTGCCTATCCCCAAAAGTTTTGGGCGTACAGGAATGTAGTTAAATACCTTCAAAACTGCTTCCTTGCTACGGCGTTCACAAAGACCCCCTCTGTCATATATCATGACTACCTGAGGGAATTCTGGTGTACTGCAGTGGCAACAAGCCCTGAAGACACCAAGGACTCAATTATCACATTCTCAGTGATGAATGGGAGAAGGACCCTCTCCCTTGATTACAAAACCTTCATCAAAGCCACTGGCCTTGATTTCGCTGAGAATTTTGAGCCCAACCCGATGTGGCCCCAGGTTCATTATTGGCCAAGGCACCAATAATCAAGGCTTGGTTTCCCCCAGCCTGGAGGATCCTGATGACTTTTGTCATTCAGGTCCTTGGAGGCAATAAATCCTCCACGGAGCAGTTGAATGCATCACAACAATTGATGGTGTTCAGTCTCCTGGAGGGTAGAAAAATAGACATCGGAGGAATAATCTTCCGTGACCTCGTGGCCAAGCTCTCAGGAAAATCTAGACAAAGACACATGTCTTACCCTAGGTTTATTTCCTGTGTGCTTCAGGCCTTATTAGGCTCTGATTATGTTAGGCCTGACGTTCAAGGATCAAAACCTGACCTTTTACATAAGGCCAACTATTCTAGAGACCTCAATATGGTACAACCAGTACCCCTGACCAACTATATGCTGATAGTTATTCAGGGGGATAAGGCAATCTCACCCATTCCTTCTCCTAAAAAGCAGGAGAAGAAGAAAAAGAAGGCAGGGACCAAGAAGGTGGTGAAACCCACACCACTCGCCCTTGGATCTTCTGCCTCAAAAGAAGGGCAAACAGCCAAGACCTCAGAGACACCCATCATTGAGACCCTCTTGACCTTAAAAGAAAAGCCAACGGAGGGTACTGAGAAATCATCCTCAGTATCCTCGGGCAAAACCTTTCCTCATGGCTCTACTGACATAAACAAGTCAGTGGAGTCAGGAACCTCCACCCAATCACATCCCGATGAAAGCACTAATAAATCACAATCTGTGCCTGAGGGAGAAAAGGGTCCTGAATCCTCAGTAGAGCAGCACTACTCTACTGAGAAGGGGACCCACACCCATTCACATCCTGCTTACGGCCCTGAGAAATCACACTCAGGGTCTCAGGGAGTCAAGGACTGATGTGTTTTTTTAGGTCTATAAAAATCAACCAAGTTTTAAATTTATTTATTGCCGAACTAACCTATAGACTCTAAACACTCACGAGCAGTGTACCCGATCAATGTAGATAGTTTCTAGGTAAGCAAGGGCCGTTCACTAGGAGCGAAGCTAAGATGATCTAAAGGTATTCTAATTACTAAACTAACTATTCTAACCTAGAAAGCAAGTAAGAGTTTAAGGGGTTTTAGCCTGAGAGGCTATCACGATTTTGTGTGTTTAATTAAACTAAATACGAGAAAATAAATATTAAACTAATTAAAAGCAAATTAAAGATAGATGAAGATAGATAGGAAGAACGGGTTAGCCACGTCTAATCCATTTTATAGTTATGCATGCTTATGTCTACTTGTTTTAATTCATTCAATTGTTTTGTCGCCAATCCGATTATTAATCCTGTCACGATTAAATAACCTACCATCGTGGTGGGAAAGAGGACATGATCATAGTGACTCGTCTAGCATCAATACTAACTTATTGCTTTAAACCATCTAACCTAGTTCGGTATTACACGCTACTAGTCCTATTAGGTTGTAGACACGTTCCGTTTATGCCAAACAATGATTCCTAATAGAGATTCGGGTTAACACGCATATAACTCAACCTAAGCAACCACAATTACAGGTAGTTAAGTCACATCAATTAAAGTTATAAGGATCATAACCTAGTTACATAGACTTCTACTAGTTATAAGCAATAAACGAGTTTTTATCGACAAGCACCCAATCCAATAACAAAGCAAACACATCGACAAAATCATAAAAACTAATAAAACTTCATAAACATGGCTAACACCTAAGGGTGTTAGCCCATAATCTCAGTAACAATACACAATGTTTGAATCATAGCATAAAAGATAAAAATCATAATGAAAACTACACGCTAACCGAATGATTAAACAAAGTAAATTGGCTTGAGATGTTCTTCGTGGATGGAATGGATCTTCAATATAGTCTTCTGCTGTTTTGGGACGTTTACAGATGCCTGGGAATGATCCCGAGGGTCCCCAATGATGCCCTAATTCGTTAATGAGTTCGGTATTTATAGATTCTGAAATCTGGGTCGATACGGCGCATCTAGAGAGTTAGATGCGCCGCATCTATAAGTAAACGTAGCCTCCAAGTCTGAAACTGACCCAATATGGCGCATCTATAAATCTGATATGGAGCATCTCCCAATACAGCGCATCTAAAGACCTGATGCACCGCATCTCCTTCAGATACAGGTAGATCTCCTTTTTCTCTTTCCGTGGCCGCTTGAATCAACTAAAACGGAGTCCGGATGAAGGTTTTATGGCCAAAATACGAAAGCATCTTCAAGTGTCGACTTGTAATCTTGACTTCTTCATTAAGCTTCTAATCTCCACTTGATTTCCTGGTAAGGATTTTGTATGGCCGATACGGCGCATCGGATTGGTCCGATGCGGCGTATCTGGAGTAGAACAAGTTGGTTCTTCTTCGTTGACCAAAGTTTCATATGCGACGCATGATAAAATCAGATGCGGCGCATGCTTCAAAGTCAGGCAATGGTCTTTAATCTCTTCAATTCAGCAGACTTTTCCAATCTTGATCATTTTGCTCCATTTTATGTCCATAATAGCTAACTTTCACCAAATGCTTGTTTATAACTGAGAATTACAAAAGTAAACGATTAAGTATCAATTCTCATATAAAGTGATATAAAACAAGTCAATAATATAGGATAAATGATGCTAATAATATGTCGTTATTTGATGTCATCAAGGACCCTAAATCTCCAAAAGGGCAGTACAACCCTGATGGGAAGGGGGTCCATCAACAATCACAAACTGTGCCTAGTGATAGTACTGGAAAACACCCACCAGTGCTTGAAGGCGCACATGGGGACAGAGACTCAGGGGGCATGCAACCACCCACTGATATTGAACCACAACCCCCTCAAGGCGGATCCATTCCCTCGGGAACTGACTCCAAAAGCCAGGCTGAGCAAACCCACTAAGTTATTATGGCAGGGTCAGGACCTGGCCAAAACCAGTTGCAGATTCAGTCAATGATGGATTTTCAGGCTGTTCTCTTGTCTGATGAAGAGCTCAGCATTGACAGTGAGAAAGAAGTGTTTGAGGCAGGTGATGATATGGACACTGATGCTCAACCCACTGAACTATCGCATCAGTCTTTTCCACCACAGGGTGAAGAATCAGCATCTCAGGCTGATCATTCATCGGACTCTGAATCATCCTGCCCAGCCAATCTCAGAAAGTATGACAACATTCTTCCTCTCACTGAAAGACAATTGGTCAAGTTCTTGCAGAAAGCCAACAATGCTCTCTTTCAAGGGCTCACTGAAGAAATTTTTGACCAACATTGTGAAGCTGCAGTTCATTATGTCAACCTGAAGGAATCTGTTGAAGCTTATCATGATGAAGTTAATGAGCAACAATCAGGGATTTCCTACTCCTTGACAACTATTGATGAGAATCTTAAAATGTTCAAAGCTACCCTTTCCAACATTACCAAGAGCGTTGCAACTATTCAAGAGTCAGTGAAAGATGACCCTGCGCTCAACAAGAAAATTCTTCAGGCTTCTGAGACTTATCAGCGACAGTCAGCTCAGTTCACTGAGCTTGTCAACATGCTAAAATCCTCTAACCTTCAGGGTCTCAGCTCTTTAGTGGACTCCATCAAGTCTTCCCTGGTTCTTATGGAGGCACATTTGGCATCATGGGCCAAGTCTTCGAATTCCTTGGCCTGGAATCTTGGGCCTCGGATGACTGCTATAGAGGCTTCTCAAGCATCTCTTGAGGCAAAGGTGACCACTCTTCAGCAAGACACCTCAGACATCAAATCCATGATGACTGAGATCTATCAGGCTTTCAAAGGTCAGGCTGCTTCCTCGACTTCAGTGAGTACTCCAACTCTTGCTCTCACAATGGCTCAAGCAACAGTTGAGGGGGAGAAAGTCACTGAAGCATCTTCCAGCCAACAACCTCCTTCTCACACTGAGGGGGAGATTCCTGAAACAACCCCATCATCAACTCACCAAGATAAAGGCAAAGGCATTCTCACTACTACTGAGCTTGAACCTACAATATTGGTGCCTGCTTCCCAGGTCATAAGGCCTGACCCTGATGAACCAGTCAAGGTCCCTTATGAAATTAATGGAGTGATGCATCTTCTCACTGAGGCTGAAATTCAGGCTCATATGGAGAAGGAAGAAGGGTTGAAGAAAGCAGCTGAAGAAGAAAGGCTGAACAAGTCTGCTCTTATCCAGGTGGTCAGTGAAGAAGCTGAAAAGCTTGGAATAGAACCAAAAGCCCTTGCTGGAAGAAAAGATGGTGAAATCTTTGTGAAAGCTCAGGATGCTGAGATGATTTCTCTCAGGCAGAAAAGGGATGAAAGGTTGAAAAAGGCTGAGGAGATAAGGAAAAAGAGAATTGAGAGGTACCAGTGGGTTATGACAAGCAGATTGAGACCTGAACCAATCACTGATGTCAATATTCACCAAAATACCAAGCCTGCTGTCATCAGTGTCTTCAGAGGTCCAGACAAGAGAGACTTTGAGGTTCATGATCCCTTTAGATTCTCTGACTTTGGGATCACTGAATTGGATGAATTGGGTCCAATCATATTTAAAAAGTTGAACGTTGTCGTCAAGGAACTGATGAAATCCCTGAAGCTAAGATATGAAAAACTGACAACAACACCTGATGAACTTGGTATTCCCTCACTTCTCCCAGCTCCAGCCAGTCAGCCTGCACCCTCTCAGTCCTCTAGAAGAAAGAGGAAGCAAATTGAATATGAGCCTAAGATCAAAGTTCCTGGCCTTGAATGCAACAGAGCCCTCCCTGAAGGAGTTACATTTGTGAACAACTTGGTCATTGAACAACCTGAGAGAGGTCTCTTCTTCACTAATGCGTTTGGTGATCAAGCCTTCCAAAGATGGAATGACATTGATAAGGCAGGAATTAAAACTATGCTTGGTTACCTCATGATGGCCTCCCCAATACAGAGTCCTGAAAATGTGAGGTTCTGTCAAGACCTGAGAACCAAGATTCAAGAGCATCCTGACCAACATGAGCTGGAATCCAAAAGACCAAAGCTTGAAGCCCTTGGTTACAAATTGGACAGAAGAATCTGCAACACCACCACTATCCTGTACTTTGTTTAGTTGTTAGGACTCCTGTAAATAAAATTAATAAAATGATGGCCCTTTGTTTTGTTATTTCAGTGTCCTTAATTACTTTCTAGTACATTCAGTATGAGAAGAAGTCATTAGCTCACTCATAACTGATCAAAACACTTAAGCATAATTTATATCCAAATAGGGGGAGATTGTTGGGTCCTTCAATACCCAAGGATCCTTAAAACAGGATTTGAATACAAATTACGCTAAGTGTTAATCAACCGAAAACACAATTAAGTCACTGAGTGAACAGTCACTCAGTGAGTTACCTTCAAGATACTCAGGACGAGTCTAAGAAGAAAGACTCACCAATTCAGTGAGGCGATACTCCCTGATTGTTACTTGAGACGAAGAAGAAGGTAATGGGTTCAGTGAGCGTTAAACAAGAGCTCACTGAACCCCAGTCTCCTCAACAACAATAAGTGATTAAAGACTGAAGACTGAAGACGAAGACTGAAGAACCTGAAGCCTGAAAGAAAGGCGGGAATGAGAGGGAAGGTTTGAAGAGATAAGGACAAGTTTTATCGGGGCAGAAACAAACCATCCCTAAAGCGGCTAAAATTCAAGAAGTGTCAGAACTGACACTCGAAGACTTTTTGGCGCATTCCTATTGGTTCTTGGAAATGACAAATACTGTTGTAGTTGTCAGACACGCCTTCTTATTGTTTATGTATTTTTAATCTTCAGTACTCTTGGATGTTTGCCTATAAATAGCAAACAGATGGAGAAAAGTGGGTTAGGTATTTTGTGCAATAAAAGCTTAGACTTTCACAATACCCCTTTTCTCTTACAAAGAGTAACCAATCCCTGAGATAGCTCAGTGGATCGATATTGTTACCACTTAAGCATCGCTTGAGTTTAGATAGGAGACACCATACCTTGTCTATTCAATCCCAAATGTTTGTTCCGCAAAACACTTGGGTAATAGATTCTTTGATTGATTTCTAATAAGAATTTAAATGTTGAAAAACATTGTGTTTTTATATTTACGTTTTTACTTATAAGTTGTAATTAATCAAATACATTGTATCAGTCATAAACATGATTAGATTAACTTTCTAGTTATCTCTAAGCGAGTTAAGGGAACAACAGTTATCATAACCATTGCACCAGGTGAGTTTTCATAGCCCCATTTTTCAAGTTAATATTTCATTTCAAACCTACGGGGGAGAATACATGCTCGTTTTCAACTAAATGCTATACTTGATTTGCTTGAATATGCTACTTGTTTAGTCAAACCATTATTTGTTCTACTTATGACTTTGTTATTCACTCGAATGCGTGGTATATTCACTTGTTTCATACTTAATTCTTATTACTCATGGACACAAACACCTTAAACGATTATGCATACTTAACCGAATGAACCAGCTCAACTGCTATGTACATACATGACTGTGAGGAATCGAATACACTGTTAAGGTGGTTAAACCTTTGTGACTTTGTGTATATGATATATTGAGTTAATATGATTAAGTATGCGGAATCTACTTAATCACACTTAGAAGGTTATATGTATTATTGAAATGGAAAGTAATGCTTTAGTAACGAACAATGAACATGCAATGTTAACACCAAACGATTCAATATTATTAAGATAATAATACGAGTGATCTTTTCTTATCACTAGGGTTACAACCTTGAATCTTATGTTTCTATAACTTGTGATATTGTTTGTGTTTGTTCTTGAGAGATATTAATTAAGCACTATATTTGAACACACTTTAAAGTTAGTCTAAGATCTTTCTTTTATAGTTCAAGAAAGATCTTTACAATAATGTTAAGTCTTGTCGAACAACTTGCTAGCTTATCTTATGTGTGTCAGTAACTAAGATACAACATGTATCTATGTTTACAACTTGTTCTGTGAATATAAGATAAAGACTGAGCACATGGGGTAAGATATTATCTACCGTGTATAATTGACTTTAGTACACTTATCCATCCAGTCAACCAGACTTAACGATAGAAGAGCAGACTTAATTCTGTTACTCACCAGAATTAATCGCTAGACTTAACCACCAGACTTAACTTCAACGACCAGACTTAACCAGCAGACAACCAGCAGACTTAACTAGGTACTCACCAGACTTAACTCTACTGCTACCAGATTTAATCACTTAAGAGTATTTCCCGATACTTAAACTTCAGAATATTTAATTCCCAACAATCCTCCCCTAAACATGTGAATCCATTTCAACATGTTTTCTGAATTAAATGAGGAATTGTGAAGATCTTTCAAACACTTCATAGTCAGACCCTTGGACTGAACTTTCTTCTATTCTGAAAGGTTAATATCTAACTCAGTAACTCATCTGCTTTCTGATCTTTGACTTCAACAATATCAATACACATCTTCAGGCTTCAAACATTGACCTAAAAGATGGTGCAATTTCCTTGGATGGAGGAATTATAAGAGGCAATGGTGCTGTGTATCTTGGATGCTTGTTTCAACAAGTGAAATCATCTATCAGCATGCCTTTGCAAGTGATGAACAAACGTAGTGAACTGAAAGCTTTCTTCCTTTGACCTAGATAGAACTTTCTCCTTTGGAATGCTTCATCCCTTCTGAATATATATAATACTCCAGAATCAGCTCTATTCTTGTCATTTTCAACTTCCATGTCATCATCTTGTATGCTCTTGTCTTTTCCTCCCTTTCATTGGTTAATCTTCCTTGGGCTTTATTTCCTCCCCTGAGATGTTTCCTCCCCTGGATTGCAAATAATATTTCCTCCCCTGTTTGGAAGATCTCTCACAATGTACCAAAATATTTCTCTCCCCATCATCTGAGCTATCAATTAGAACTTGTTATCAGACAATGTTGTACATGAAGCCATCAATTCCTTAAGAGATACGGTAAATCCGTTCTCTTTACTCTGTGTTATGGTACCAATTTAGTAGCACCCCAGCGACATGTATGCTTCCGCTGGACCCGAATTTGGGGGTGTTACATGTGGAGCTTTTTGGAGCGATGACCGGTGACAAATGAGCATTTTGATTTTTAGTAGTCGTTTGGAGAAAGAGCGGTAAGCTTTGCTATTTTTTAGGAATGCTCGTTTTTCCAATGCTTCTTTAAGAAGCTGTGAGCGGTGAGCTGTGGCTGCTCACAGCTCACTGCTACTGCCCGCTGCTACTGCTCGCTGCTACTTTTACCAAACACACCCTACGAATAAACTGAACATTGGGCCTCATAATTAGTTCAACACACGAGCCTTATTGAAAAATTGTGCCCCTGGGAATTTTGGGCCAAGCCTAACAATAAGTGAAAATTACGGCAAGGCTCAACATCAAAGTCACTTTGCGCAATAGAAACTAATTTTGAAACGATTAGGAATCTAGACTACTCATCCTCGCACGATTGGCAAAGGAAAACGCGGAACCTACACGGACCAATAATAAGAAGCCACATCGTTAGTTTCTTTAGCCGTTTTTTTATTTCCCTCTTCGCATGCATTCGCGTTTGATTATGAAAGAGGGCGTGGGTAAAAGTTCAAAACAAAGAGTAGTATAAATTAAAAGAGAAATTAAAAAAATTAGTCAATTTTTAACTTCATGATCCACATTCTAGTAAAAAAATATATGTTTTTCAAATTTAGTCTCACACGACTATTTGACCGCGTGACTCTATAGAAAACTTGACACGTGTCCAAAATTTGGTAAGGTTTTTTTGTTAGATCGAAGTGACATTTTGTGCGACTAAGGTTATGTTTTTGCTATTCAGTTTGTCTTATTCAAAAAGTCAATGGTGGGTTCCACGATCGACTTTAAAGAACTTTTGAAACATAGGTCGCGATCCTATGCAAAGAAATTAAAAAAAATTGTATAGAAATATCCTCACTTGTTGGATCAAAAGATAAAAAGAAGGGCATGCTTGTAAGGGGGTTATGGGAGGGTGGGGAATGAGAAAGATAATGAAAAAAAGTGTTTGGTAGAGTATAATGCAATGACCCATGTCATTACCGAATAAATTGAGGGAATGCTTTTCTTTCTATTTCCCTTTCCCCACCATTATCATTGTCTTTTCCTATCTATTTACCGAGTTTGAACCAAGCACACCAGAAATGATAGAGGACCTAAACTTAAGCCTGCCTAAAACCTAAGTGGCATCATCCTATGGCTGCAGACATGGACCTACTTATTGTACAACCTATCAAGATGATGCCACTTGCCTTTAGGCCTAAAATTAGGCCTAAGTATTATATCTCAAAGATAAAAGGTGATAAACTTGTAATTAATAAAAACCGGTGGGTAGTGTCGTTTTTCATGTTATTTTTTTAAAAAGAGTAAACTCCAAAATACATTCCTGTGGTTTGACCAATTTTGCACGATACATCCCTCCCGAAAAGTTGCAACATACACATCCCTCCGTTAGTAAAAGTCAAACAAAATACATCCCTCCGTCAAAATAAGGACTAACGGCGCAAATAATTTCTCCGTTATCTCCTAACGAGATAGAAAATATTTACACCGTTAGTCCTCTGGGTTAACTCTATTTGCACAATTAGTCCTTTTTTACGTTTTCGTCCGTTTTTTTATGTTTTCGTCCGTTTTTTTTTTTACGTTTTCGTCCGCTTTTTTACGTTTTCGTCCATTTTTTTACGTTTACGTCCGCTTTTTTACGTTTTCGTCCGTTTGGTTTCAAGGATTGACTTAATCAGCTGACTCGAATCATTTATAAAAATTCGAAAAAAAATTTATAAAATTTCGAAAAAATTATAAAAGTTCGAAAAATTTATAAAAATTGAAAAAAATTTATAAAAATTCGAAAAATTTATAAAAATTGAAAAAAATTTATAAAAATTCCAAAAATTTATAAAAATTCGAAAAAATTTATAAAAATTCGAAAAATTTATAAAAATTGAAAAAATTTATAAAAATTCGAAAAAATTATAAAACTTCGAAAAAATTATATAAATTCGAAAAAATTTATATAAATTCGAAAAAATTTATAGAAATTCATAAAAATTTATAGAAATTCATAAAATTTATAAAATTCGAAAAATTTATAAAAATTCGAAAAAATTTATAAAAATTCGAAAAATTTATAAAAATTCGAAAAATTTATAAAAATTCGAGAAAACTTAGAAAAATTTGAAAAATTTATAAAAATTCGAGAAAACTTAAAAAAATTCGAAAGATTTATAATAATTCGAGAAAACTTATAAAAATTTGAAAAATTTATAAAGATTTATAAAAATTCGAGAAAAATTTTTAAAAATTCGAGAAAACTGAAAAAATTTGAAAAATTTATAAAAATTCGAAAGATTTATGAAAATTCGAAAAATTTATAAAAATTCGAGCAAACTTATAAAAATTTGAAAAATTTATAAAAATTCGAAAGATTTTAAAAATTCAAAATTTATAAATATTTCGTAAAATTTTTAAAAATTCAAAAAATTTATAAAAATTCTAAAAACTTTTTGAATTCAAAAATTTGAATTTTCATATTTTTATAAAATTTTTGATATTTTTCGAATTTTTATATTTTTTCTATTTTTATAAATTTTTTCGAATTTTTATAAATTTTTTCGAATTTTTGTAAAATTTTCGAATTTTAATAATTTTTTTTGAATTTTTATAAATTTTTTAATTTTTATAAATTTTTCGAATTTTTATAAAGTTTTTTGAATTTTTTTAAATTTTTTGAATTTTTATAAATTTTTTCAAATTTTTATAAGTTTTTTCGAATTCTTATAAATGATTCGAGTCAGCTGATTAAGTCAATCCTTGAAACCAAACGGACGAAAACGTAAAAAAGCGGACGTAAACGTAAAAAAAATGGACGAAAACATAAAAAGGCGGACGAAAACGAAAAAAACGGACGAAAACGTAAAAAAAAAACGGACGAAAACGTAAAAAAGGACTAACTGTGCAAATAGAGTTAACCCAGAGGACTAACGGTGTAAACATTTTCTATCTCGTTAGGAGATAACGGAGAAATTGTTTGCGCCGTTAGTCCTTATTTTGACGGAGGGATGTATTTTGTTTGACTTTTACTAACGGAGGGATGTGTATGTTGCAACTTTTTCGGGATGGATGTATCGTGCGAAATTGGTCAAACCACATGGATGTATTTTGGAGTTTACTCTTTTTAAAAAAATAACATGAAAAAATTAACAAGAAATATAAAAATATGTGGTCTCTTTTCATTAAGTGATTTAAGTACTCGTTTGATCTTGTAATTACATTTTGTCTATTTGTTTTGCATTTGAGTGAAATTCATGGCAATCAATGATAATATACGTGGTTTTTTTGGGTGAATAGTATAATGAGGAAATGATGAATGGTATATTCCCAAAAATGTCTAGTCAAAATGTGGCAGTGCCACTATGCAATCATGGAGATTGTGGAATAAGAAATGGTGTCTTTTAGCGAAGATGAACGTGATATTCACATGCCACTCGACACCTTCGACTCTTATCGGTTATTTATGTCTTTCTCATCTTTATCTTCGTGCCGGTTACAAATTAATATTCAAACTTCTTACAGTATTAGATAGAGCACCTTGTCAGTTTTAATTTGTTTGAATATGTTATCTTTGATAAGCTTACCTGAATCTCAGAGGCCCTGTGACATAACTAAAAGAACGAAAAAAAAAAAAAAAAAAGTTTTAAAGATTGTAGGCTCTCCGTCCTTTCTTTTATTTTATGCTCTTTCCAAATCCAAGTTCTTGTATTCTATGAGGCATAATTGTTGTATATCATGTGACAGGTGCAGGGATGGAACTAAGAAGGGTCTCGCGGTGTCACGAGACTCGATAAAATTTTGTTTCTTAGTGCTACTTTTTGTAAAAACATTAAAATTTTTAAAATGCATCGGTCCTAATGCAAATTACTGCTTAGTTAGTTCATCAATAGGTTAAAAGTGAACTTAGTTTTCACTAAATTCAATAATTTTAACTGAAAATCGTACTTTTACGTTATTCTCTCTTTTTTTTTCTTATACTATAGTTAGAAGAAATTATGCTCACAAATAATCACCACCCTCTAGTCTTTAACGTATTTGATATCATTTGTAATGATGCAACCAAATACGAGTAACATGCAGAAATATGTTTTTTTTTAGAATCAAGGAATCAAGAACAAAACAAAACTCAAACAAAGACCTTATGATGCCACATCACAAACTAGGGTTGAGCAAAACCGACCGATTCCCGAAAACCGAGTAAAACCGACCGATACTGAATGTCCCGAAACCGAACCAAACATACTTGGTTCGGTACTCGGTTTGGGTTTTTCAGGATTTCGGTTTCGGGATGGATCGGTTCGGGCCGAAAACCGAGAAAACACAACCAAAACCGAGAAAACCGACTGAAACCGACTCGTTCCGAACCGAACCGAGTAAAACCGAGTAATTTCGGTTCGGGATTCGGTTTGGGTTTTCCAGGATTTCAGTTTCGAGATGGATCGGTTTCGGGTGGGGACGGGTCGGTTTCGGCCCGATGCTCACCCTATCACAAACTCACAAAGCAAGATAAATCCAACGAGACGTAGTAACGGAAAAGGCAATCAAAAAGTATTACGAATAAACTGAACATTGGGCCTCTTAATTAGTTCAACACACGAGCCTTATTGAAAAATTGTGCCCTCGGAATTTTGGCCAAGCCTAACAATAAGTGAAAATTACGGCAAGGCTCAACATCAAAGTCACTTTGCACAATAGAGACTAATTTTGAAACGATTAGGAATCTAGACTACTCATCCTCGCACGATTGGCAAAGGAAAACGCGGAACCTACACGGACCAATAATAAGAAGCCACGTCGTTAGTTTCTTTAGCCGTTTCTTTATTTCCCTCTTCGCATGCATCCGCGTTTGATTATGAAAGAGGGCGCGATTAAAAGTTCAAAACAAAGAGTAGTATAAATTAAAAGAGAAATTTCAAAAATTAGTCAAATTTTAACTTCATGATCCACATTCTAGTAAAAAATATATGTTTTTGAAATTTAGTCTCACACGACTATTAGACCGCGTGACTCTATAGAAAACTTGACACGTGTCCAAAATTTGGTAAGGTTTTTTTGTTAGATCGAAGTGACATTTTGTGCGACTAAGGTTATGTTTTTGCTATCCGGTTTGTCTTATTCAAAAAGTCAACAGTGGGTTCCACGGTCGACTTTGAAGAAGTTTTGAAACATAGGTGGCGATCCTATGCAAAGAAGTTTAAAAAATTGTATAGAAATATCCTCACTTGTTGGATCAAAAGATAAAAAGAAGGACATTATCGTTGCCTTCATTTTGGATCAAAAGATCAAAAGATAATGAGGTTGAGGAATGAGATATATAATGAAAAAAAGTGTTTGGTAGAGTATAATGCAATGACTCATGTCATTACCCAGTAAATTGATGGAATGCTTTTCTTTCCTTTTTCCTTTCCGCACCATTATCATTGCCTTTCTTTTTTCTGAATTTGAACCAAGCACACCCGAAATGATAGAAGACCTAAACTTAAGCATGCTTAAAACCTAAGTGACATCATCCTATGGCTGCAGATATAGGTACTTATTTTACAACCCATCAAGATGATGCCACTTGGCTTTAGGCCTAAAATTAGGCTTAAGTTTAAGTCCCCCTATTATTTCTCAAAGATAAAAGGTGATAAACTTGTAATTAATAAAAACCCGTGGGTAGTGTCGTTTTTCATGTTATTTTTTTGAAAAACATGTCATGTGACTTGTGATTCGTTTTTAAGTTTTTATTAAAAAAGAAAAGTTATTCATCCAATATTGAAACAATTTTCAAATGAGTTTTTTCTTCAACTGGGTTCTCTTGATATGTATATCTTATTAAATAGATAAATTGACATCGTGCTATTATTTTTGAGCTGACATGTGTTTTTCTTTTTTTATATTGGGTGAGCTATTGACAAACATTTGAAGTGATGAACATGTTTTTATGATCATTCATACCATGATCGAGAATATTAACATATTAACACAATGAGTGATGAACATTCAGACCAAAAACTTAAAATAATAATGAGATGAAGAATTAGCGTAAATTACATAAATGGTCCATGTAGTTTGTCGAAAATTTCACCTATCGTCCCTCAAACTTAAAAGTTGTATATATCGTCCCTATCGCCTCCAAAGAATAACACTCGTAGTCCTTTTTTGAGGTGATAGGGACGATATATGCGACTTAAAAAAATTTCACCTATAGTCCCTAAAAGGATCACGAGTGTTATTTTTTGGAGGTGATAGGGACGATACATGCAACTTTTAAGTTTGAGGGACGATAGGTGAAATTTTCGACAAACCACAGTACCATTTGGAATTTACTGTATGAATTTATATTTATTGATCTATCTTATTCTTCTTATCTATCTAGACTACTGGTAAGTAAAGTAAAGTAGCAGAATATCTGTGAATCCTTATTCCTTTCCTTTGAATGGCTTCTCCTCTCCCATTTCCTTCATTATCCTCCTCCCCCAATTTCAATTTCAAGGTATTATTCATTCACTTTACCAAACTTCTTGTAGATACTATTCACATTTGTTTTCTCTAACAAATTTTAGCAGCAGCAGCAGCAGCAGGGTACTACTAGTGGTTTAAGGGGTCATAAACTCAAGTATTCTGCTGGTCTTACCTTTCGTGGTAAGGGTGCTTTAAGGAGGGGGGTTTCTACTCAAGGTATAATTTTTCAATTTTTTTTTTATAAAAAGTTTGGATCTTTATGTTTGGTGAGTGTTTTAGTTGCCTTTTTCGCCTACCCATTTTCACCTGCATTCAAAATCACCTTTATAAATCTTCATATTATACAATCCTACACTGTTTCCTTATAAGCATTCGTCTTTTTTAAAACGACAAATATTAGATTTTTGAATTCTACTTGATTTCTGGTTAATGGAAATGCATACAATAATAATATGTACGATTACGCCTTCGCTTACTGCACTTCATAATATGGATTTTTTTTTTATGATTCACTCCTTCAGCTTGGGTTTATCATCTTCCGTTAGGTACAACAAATATTTCCCCCACTTTCACAAGTACATTGCCTTTTCTACCGAAATTCCAAACCATGTGATGAAATTACTGCAACAAGGCAAAACCATGTGAGCCTGTTGTACTATACTGAAATTAATGGTTCTTTTCCAAGGGGGGTGTTTAGATAATCATTTGACTAACGTTAGTAATAGGTAGGTAATCTTACATTTCTCTAAAAATCAGTTTCCTGTGGCAACTTCGTACCAGCTTCAAATAGCCCCCTCAAAATTGCTATTATGTCAAACTTTGGCAGTACAACATATCCCTTTGGACCTATTAGGTTTGTCAAAGGTTATCAGGAAGGATATTAACCAAAGAATTTTGCTCACCTTCGTTTGCAGATTTTACAATTGAAGAAGATGATGTTCTGCTTACCTTTTTAAAGGAGAGGGAGTTGAACGGAGATCTTATAGCAAAAGTGTCTGATAGACTTTGGATGAGAAAGTCAATAAAGATTGATACTATTGAAGCTGACTTAAGAAATGATGCTAATCAACTCGATGAGGTAATGGTCATCTAAATTCATAAGTTTTATTGTATTGTAACATGTTAAAAACCAAAAGGTAGGCAGGTTAGGTAACGGTTCACAATGGGTTGAGCTGCTGTGAACGCTTATTTATTTATATCTAAATTTGAAATAACTACCAAAACTATACTGTTAGAAAAAGTAATTGAACTATCTGATAGACTTCCAGTACTGTCGGACCCATTTGGCCCTTTTTCCTTTTACTTACTTCTTTAGCTTAACCCAGTTGACTTGTTAGAGATAAAAACATTACCCATAATGATCCACTTATGAGTAAATGGGTCGAAATTGTTATCTCAAAGATATTATGCTGTCAAACACAATTTTGTCTGTTGTTTCAGTTTTCTATTTCGGTCATGTTTCATTCCATGTTTTGATTATAGTAAAGAACCGATTTCCTAATTCTATTATGACACATTTGATTTCTGTAGCAATTCGATGATGAAAATCCCGGTGGTTTTCTGAAATTGACAGCAACGAATGAGTGGGTATTAGGGGAAAATACTGCACCAGTAAACAAAAAGATGCGTGCTAAGGTATAACTGTATCTCATATTTGCTTTACTTTTGAACATCATATGTCTAATTAGTTTCAGATCAAACACTATTATCTTTCCTGAGTTATTAAAAAAAATGACGCATGGTCAATTTCATAACAGCAACAACGTGATGATAGCGAAAGAAGAACCAGGCTGAACCTACTTCAGTATGAAGCGGTATGAACTGCCTTGACCAGAATGAGCTACTTAGATTGTTGATTTCTTTTGCATCAGCCCATCATAGTGGTTGTTTCATGTATCTTGGGCCTCGGTTTGCATATTTTGAGTAGGCAGTTCAATAACTAATGCTATTTTTTTGAGCAAATTACATTGTTCTTTCCCATGCTTTCTGATACTATGAATCTCACCTAAAAGTTTTAAACACATTTTGGGTCCAAAATATATGAAGTGCATGACACTCGTCATCTCCAACCTCTGTTTTTATGTTGAACACTCAAGAATGGATGCATAAATTTGGTATATTTAATGAAATTCAAACTATTGTGAAATTCAAAACTCATAAGCATTCAAACCCAAAATCCAAAATATTTCAAGATTAGACCTTAACCTGAAAATTTTGAAGTTACTGGAATAAATACTGTTTTCTGAATCATATAAGATAGGTTGTTTTCTGAATGTAGAAGATTTTACTGATTATTTAGTCTTTTCATGCAGATTAAGAGGGAACTGTTCTATCTGACAGTTGGTATCGGAAGTGCATGCAGTGTATATTGTTTAACAGTTTTCTCGATCCAGGTATTCAACTAGAGGTATAATTTCAGTCATGTATGTTCTTCATGACTTCATATAGATACCTTTCAGGACCAATAAACATGCTTGCACACAATCATAATAATAGGAAACGGGAAATAAATCATACTGTAGTACTTATGTGGTTCAATAATTTGCATGCATGAACAGGTGCTTCCAGGATTCTTTTATGTTCTTGATTCTTCTTAAGTACATTGCCTTAATCAAACTTTGCTTCTTTAGAGAAGGAAAAATCATACAAAAGAGGATAATAAAAAACTATGGGCATCTTTACTATTGAACATTAATAATTTATAGGGTCTGTATTTTCATTTTGTAACTAATCATATAGGGGTCCAATAATCAGTTTTGTATGCTCTGCAACTATTGCTTAATCACCCATCCTTTTCCCCACATTTTGATGGTTAAAAATGCTTTTTAAAGTATATTGGAATCATATACGATCAGTTTCTTCAGAAAATAGCAATTTATAACTTTTTATTTATAGTTGATAAGAAAAAAATTGTCGTGTTTCAGATTTGTTTGCGTCAAAATTAATTACATTGTCCGGTTTGTGTCATTTATCTGATAGTTACTTTAATAATGTAATTTTCTAAATACTCGAACGAATGGGCTTATGTATCTTTTCCTGATTGCTTAGGCTGCTGTCAGTTATGCAACGGGTGTCCTTTTCAGGTTAGTTAAAACTGATATATGCTTATGAATGATCGAAACATGCATTTATGAATGATCAGAACATGGTTACCCACACATACATATGCTTAGAAATTATAGCCATTTGACTAGCATGAAAGTTTTGATTAAACCAGCCCGATTACACATAAACAATACAATGGGTCCTTTACAAAGGATGCTGCAAATTTTCAGGTTCGGCCAATTGGCCAAAAGAAATTGAATTCAAAATTATGCCTAAATTATCAAAATCCCCTGCTTCAGATAGTTGTGAATGATGTATATATCTGAGTTGAATGGATTTACAATTTTACATCAAAAAATAATTTAAGAAAACGGAAAGAATCTTCCGAATTGGGGAATGTTGTAATTGGAGCCCAAACTGAGGGAAATTGGGCTCCATCGTAATGAAGATGATTCCTTTGACCAATGGTTGTTTAGACTTTTTTTTGTTTGAAAAATATTGATTATTTGGACCATTATTGCAGTTGTCTGTACCTGCAACTTTTGTACCGGTATTCGGACAACCTTTCAAGGGAAGCAGTTCCACAAATTTTCAGGCAAAGGAAGATAAAAAGGTATCCTGCTCAGCTTTTATAATTCTCTTCGTGATATATGTTCATTACTCTTAAAATTTATATATATGAATTTAGAATCGGAATAAGAAGCGATGACTTGGAGGATACCTTTGAGAGAGTGGTGAGGGGTTGTGGCATGGCTCTTTCATCTCCGCGGCTTGTAATCCCAGCTGCCATATATGGATTGTGGGGTCTGTCTCAACATTTTGCAAATGATTTCTTTCAGGTATTACTCTAAACTCTATACCTGTATCCTATATATAGTCGGTTACTTGAACTAGGATCTCCTATTAGGGTATTTGAACCTGCCCGCCCGGGTTGGGTTACTTGCAAGCAGCCAAGCACCTTTTTAACTATTTTTCTATCTATTATCAGTAATTAATTTGATAGTCATGATTAGAAAGACAGACAGACAGTATATTACAATACCATACCACACAGGTTTGCCCTTTGTCTTTTTTTTGTGCGTTATAGTTAGACTTTTGGCATGTGCATATATAACGGACCACGCGGGTCTGCCCTATTCGGTCCTTTTAAGTGCTTTTCCCACTTCAGTTTTTCTCATTTAATCTACTTTCGTACTGATGAGAAAATCGCCTTAATCTTGGGCTTGAACGACGACCATCAGTAACAGTTTTAGTGTTTCCTAATTTAAAAATCGCAATAAAATAGCAACTAATTTTGTTCCTAATTTGGTCCCTGGACAACAATGATTGTTATAATAACCATCCAGCTTACATAAACGTCAATAAAGATTGCAAGTGTGGACAGCCGTTATAAAAAAAAAAAAAAAAAATCAAGTTCATCGGCATTTTATTAAAAGAATTTTTTGAAAGCAGTGGTTTTGGTAACTATTTTCATAGTCTGGTAAACATATTCGAAATGTCATAAAAACCTTTATTCTATCACTGAAAATACATGGTAGTCCTTAAGTACTTTAACTGTTGATTTGATCCTACGAGGCTCCAAGTTTATAAATACTTTAGGGGTTTGATCACATTTTAGGTGAAAGTGTGCAGGATTTTTTTTGTTTTTGACGATAACCCTATTAGAAATAAAGTAAAAGTATCTTGCTATCTTGCAATTCTTAGGCTTCTCATTTTAGCTATTTGTTATAAAGATGGTCTTTATTTCCTGATATACTGTAATGGATGTTGGCTATAGCTTACACCAGCGATGGTAGGGGTGTTTGCGTATAAAGCTGCTGCTTTGGTTCAAGTTTATAGAGACAATGAAGATCTTCAATTGATTCTTCCTGGCAACGAGGAGGACTAAGTTTCTTTCTCAAATCATCCTTCAATATTTTTTTCAGTTATCCTCCCAGGAAATTACATCTTTGAGGTACTAAATGTTTCACTATAGAATCTTATAAATAAGAATGAGAAGTGTTCATTTGATAAGGTCATGGTTCTATTCACAAAGTTAGGAAAGTCACCACTTGTTTATATATTTTTTTCTTTGCAGTTTTTTTACAAACAATAGTGGGAGGTTGCTTGCGGATTTTAGGAATATTCTTGTGCCCCAACTTGCGAGTACATGTCAATATCTTTTGCAGTGAGGTTTAGTTGTATATTATTGTTATATACATGTTCTTACAATACTTGTAACATGTCAAAACATTAAGAGTTAAGTTTAGGGTGAAAGATGTGTACTAAATGCTAAAAAGAAAACTTTGAAAGCTTATAGCGCGTTTGCCTATCTATCCAAGATTTTCGACCACGATGTTATGTACTACCATAACAACTATTTACTTTTTTATGGGATGCACTAAATTAGTAATATTTATTTCTTACTTTTTACACTACAAAATTTCTCTATAGTATACATGTTGATACATGGCAGACTATGCAGGGTCTGCCTCTAATCTACAGTATTCACAAAACTAATCTATAAGATGATAAAAGAACATGGATGCATTGTTTCATGCCTACCTTAACTGCAAATGTTACCGTACATTATTGTGGCTAGGAATCTGTCCCCTTTTACTCATAAGCTGCAAAATCGCCATTGCCTTCTTTTTCCCTCTTTTAGTCCCATACTGGGAAATCTCTGATACATGCTCATAAACGCCATACTGAAGTGCAATGACCATAAGATTATTATTATTCGTACAAAGCTTAAGGAGGACCGCTGCTGCACATTCTTTATTTTTCGGGGTCCCTTCTTTCATAAACTTTACAAGAGTCTCGATAAATGAAAGTTGTCCAAGTTCTTTTCTCCCATCTGGATGTTCTAATAGTAATAGAAGTACCGAAAGAGCCTCATCAACCATATCTAATTGGTCGTTTTCAAGAATTTTTAATAAAGGTTTAATCGCGCCAGCTTCTATGGCTTTTGCTTTGTTTGATTGGGAAAGTGTCAAGTTAAACAAAGCCGTGGCTGCATCTTTTTTGCCTCTAATCGTTCCTTCTGTTAGTAAGTTGACCAATGGTGGGATCCCATTTGATGATCCGATCAACACTTTGTTTTCATCAAGCATTGATAAACTGAACAATGTTGCTGCTGAGTTTTCTTTAGCTCCGACAGTTCCATTTTGAAGAATTTCGATAATCGCTGGAATTGGTCCTTCTTTTGAGACTTGTTTCTTGATTTCGTCATCAATTGATAGATTTAAAAGAGCTGTGACTGCGTGTTCTTGAATTTTTGAATCTGGGTATGAAAGAAGGCGGACAAGTGGTGGAATTCCGCCTTTTTCAGCTATTAAATCTCTGCTTTCTGTGCATTCACGTGATAGCATACGTATCTTGGTTACTGCTTTTCGTTGTACTTGTAATTGGCTAGAGGATAGGTTTTGAATCAATGTTATAACTTTCTCACTGTGTGCTTTTTTAGGTGGTGGAGGTGGCGTCTTTTTTGGGATTTGGTAATTGTTTGTCTTGCACCATTGTATAATTAAGTTGCGTAATGCAACGTTTGGTGCTAATGCGGTGTGTGGTAAAGGTAGTCCTGTTTTTGGGCAGGTACGTCGTTTGGAATCCAGCCATTGTTGTATGCTTTCTTTCTCGTATGTCTGCAATGGAAATAAACATTTAAGACCAGCATTGGTGACAAAGTACTAATTGACCTAAAAAAGTCGATGGGGTACTATTTTACAGCTCTGGAGCCTCAATTTATCTCCAGTTGACCTAAAAAAGTCGACTGTATGACGATGTAGTATAAGAAATGGATCATATGTACTCACCTGACCAGTCGCGATAATGACAGGATCCCTCATTATTTCTAGCGTGATTGGACACAGGAATTCAAAAGGGATGGCTATTGAAGTGCATTTTTGTAAAGATCTATTGCATGGAACAGGATCATCAAGAACATTGACCTGCTCAATCCCTGCAAACCTTTTAAATCTATCAAGAAGATCTATGATCTTTTGAGTTCCTTCTGCATTTTGTCCCCGTCTTTCTTTCACAAGTTTCCTTATAGCCACAGTTTCGATCCGCAATTCGTCAAGAGAATTCAACGATAGCCTGTTTGCTAGCTTTTTAATGCTGTCACATTCCATAATTCGGTCACTGTCAGCAGCTAATACAGCCCTCATATCCGTGGTAAGTTCCATATCTTGACTATCCATTCGTTGCTTGGCTTTTTTTAATTGCATGCACATTAGCTCAACCTGCGACCATAAATACAAGTTTTAGCATGTCTACAGTGTCTTAGAATGCTTAGGTATCTTTTATGCAATTTTTAGCCAGATTTGGTGTGAACGAGCCATGTTAGTAATATCCGCAAAATGTAACAGGAGAAGACAATTACCTGCTCGTTAACTTCTTCCGAAATCCCAATTTCTTTATACGGAAATCCATCCATTGCATGATTCAATTTATCATAAACAGAATGAAATCTTGTCACCATTGCATCAGCCTCCAATATCTAAACCGAAAACCATTCAATCAACACAGTTACATTTGATTTTGTCTTCGTAAGTAGGAAACATAAATCACATAAACAAGGAACCAAAATCTAACCAAATAAATTTTGCTTCCAGCATGACAAGTCTTCAACAATTTCTTGACAAGAATAAACGCTTTCTTCAATTTCTGCAAACATGAGATACAAACCTCAGGAATATGAGCATCGAGATCACGAAGCTCCTCCATTAACGGCAAACATTGTCTTAATCTTCTAACCAAATTTTGGCATTCTTTCTTTTGTGTTCCACGTATCTCTCCCATCGATTTCACACCTTCAATGATCCCGATCAACTCTTCCGCCACATCACGAACAACTCTTGCGTTCGATAAATCATTTTCTTCTTCCATCTGTGATTTTGATTTGTCACCATTGGAATTTCAAATTTAGCGGGAAAATAATAGTTAAGGATTCTGTCATAGTTTCGAATTCCATAGTTTTTTTTGATATTGAGATTGAAAGATTAGAGAAAAATCTAAGACAAATTGATTTGGAAATGAGATTCATATGAATCAAACATTATTTTGTGGTCTTTATTTTGTGGATTTTAATTTAAAAGTTATTTGGTATATTATGTTTAACTAACTATAAATTGAACTTTCCTTGTATAAGTTTGGGATTTTGCTTAGAATTGTTTTCAGAATTATCATTGTTTTTTCCTTTGTTAAGTAGAAAATTAAAGTTTAGGATAAACATGGTTAACCTCGTTAAACAGATGAGTTATTCCGAGTTTAAGTTATCTGGAGAAGACGAGTATTTGACTCAGATTTAATCAAAGCATCTCCGTGATTGTTTTCAAACCCTTTTAACTAGTGAGATATCAAAAGAACTGTTGTGATGACATCAAGACGTTTGACAACATATTATATTTTTTTTAACACTTGAATATAATTCAAATACAATATTATTAATCCGTTGATGGGCCATTAAAACGGGCTAAAGGTTTAACAATACAATAAACACTATAATAATAAAGATACTATTATTTTAATGCCACCGACATTAAGAAATAACATATAGAGTTCAAATACAATATTATTAAGCCATTCACACTTATAAGTTGTACGTTAATCATCTGCACATGCAAGTCCCAACATTTTTTATGGGAAGTCCCAACATATAATAAGTTCAAAATTTGTTATCATTTTGTTCACTATACATTGCAAACGGCTTTAAATAAAAATTATAAATGTTGGTTTTCTTTTTGTCCATTGTTCTTATATGCAAATTAACCAAGGTTATAAATAGCGCAAAGCGTGACGTGGTGGCATGATCAAGCCTCACGTTTTAGCGGTCAAAGCGAAGCTTTTGCGGTTTTAAGGCGTGACATAAGGCGGCACAAAATATGAAACTATTTATATATGTATATCATATTTCATGTATATCGAGTTTACAAAAAGTTTTGTATATAATGAATAAGGTTAAAAACTATCTTACATGTAATATTATTCATTTTTTTTTTTTTAATTGGATTTGATTAAAAAAAAAAACTCGCAATGCCTCACGCTTTAGCACACCTTATCACACTTTTTCCCGCCTCATCTTATGCCACGTCTAAAGTCGACGTCTTGGTCTATTTCGTAACGTGGAGTTCACACCTCACGCCTTTGCGGCGCTTTGGCGCCACTATGACGCGCCTTTTAGAACCATGAAATTAACCAACTAATACAGTTAAAAAATGAAAACATTAAATGTACATTTCCATACATAATTTGGTGTGTCACTAAGCTGTTAATGATGATAGGTAAGAAAACGAGAAATTAATTGTAATTTTCACCATTACCATTGACTTATACTCCCATCATTTTCTCACTACTAATAACAAACTATACAAATAAGTCTTCGTCAAATATATCAACAACTTTTATTTTGTTTTCTTAATAATGGGCAATATAACTTAAGTTATGACTTATGAATATTATTGTTACAGCTTTATTTTGTGACGAGGTTTTTTATTACAATCATTTAGTGTCTAGCTTTTATATGAGATGTAGTGGTGACTGCATTTAAATTGACACATGACATCAACATTCACTCCTTTTACCAAATAGTTGCAGTGGTGACTATCAAACTAAAACAATGTCACAATACACTCACACAAACAAACAACGAAAACAGATTAGAGCGCCGCGCGTGAAGATTGAGGCTTGCAATGGCGGATGACGCATGTAATGGTGGATAACGCGTCAAGTGATGGTTTCACTATTGAAGCATATGACCATTATGGATGGTCTTGTAGGAGGGCCAATAATGTAATTCTAATGATGTAAGAGGGCCAAAATGTATTTTTTTTTATTATTATTTGAACATGGACAAAAATACATTAAAATAAAAAACTTGCGGGAGGGCCATACTTGGCTCACCCCCTTTGGTCTATACTTGGCTCCGCCAGTGATCTTGACATTCAAAATAGGGAAAATTATCACTGATGTAAATAGCAGTGATGATTCGCTGTTGTAAAGGCTTCATCAGGGACCATTTTTGCTGCAAAATGAACATTCAAGGACCATTTAGTAACATCATGGAGTGGGTTTTGTGTGGGTACAGCAGGTAACTCCCTGCTGTAAATAGCAGGGATGTTATCCCCTTCAAAATATATAATGTTTGTTTGGTAAAGAGCGTTATGTTTCAGATTTTATAATAATAATAGATACAGCGTAACATATGCTTTTAAAAAAAAAAAATCACTGCTAACGGCTACCACTTGAGTTACAATTACATTACACTACTACACATTATCATCGAAAACATATGATGCTAACGATGATGTTAATTGCTACCACTTGCAATACTACATAACGCTGCAATAGTTGTCAAATACCGAATAGTTACGTACATATAAATAGTTAGTTTGTCAAAACATGGACTTTATCCCTGAATTTAGTTACAAATAAAAGGCAAGGACATACCATAAATGATATAAATAAATGAAAAGGTAGAAAAAGCATTGTCTATTATCCGTTACAAATATATTAATATATAAAACAAGGGACTTTTATGAAAGGGACATACAATACAAATGTCATCATCAAAGAATGATCCAACGGCTGAGAAAAAGTAGCCGTTAGTTTCAAAAGACTCAAATCAAATTTTATAAATAAAACCCCCAAC